>CM028137.1:717827500-718427500 GCA_016271365.2 Neoceratodus forsteri
ATCTGTGACCTGTGAACTGTTCATGTGCGTGCAGCTGGGTATTGGCACATTGTAGTCCTGACTCTGGTAACTGATGACTGCTCTACGTACATAGTACCTCTAGTATCATCCTGCATCACTATGTTGGGAATGTCGGGCACACTACAGTCGGGTTACTTGCAGTCGGTTACATACTTGTTGGGATACACACCTTGTTGGGCAAACGGAGTCGAGGTACGATTTGGTGGGCATACGCATGTTGGGGATATGTACAGATCCCATCAGTTCTTCATATCGTCTTTGGGTGCTGCTGCAGTACCTTGTTCTGGGATGGCTGCAGGTGTCTTCTGAGGCGGGGCATCTGTAGAGTGTGATACTGTGGGCATACATTGTCGGGTGCGGCTTGCTGTGCTCCTCTCCCTGGTTGCCTCCTGTGCTGGGCGCTGGCATCATCGAGCTGCTGCATGTCATTGTGGTATACCAGTGGGCAGGAGGGGACCTGGGGCTACACGGGTGTCCGTTTACACAGCACTCTGTAGCGTTACAGCAGTGCAAACGTTATGGAAACTGTTGTTGAAACCACCTCCCAACAGGTTTCCATAACGGTTTCGGAAACGCCTGCTGTAATGTTACCAGTATAAACGCTAGCCGTTACGGTACCATTATAGGCACTCTGTAACGTTACAGCAGGCATTTTCCAGTGTAGTGTGGACAGGGCCTTTGGGTCCATGACTTCCTTCTTGGCCTCATTCATCTTAACCTGGTAATGCTCCATTACTCATCCTCCTATTTCTCCTTGTAGCCAATGAAGATGATGTTTTTTTTTTCGCATGCACTGCTTCCCTGACCTTCTTAGAGAAACAGTTTGGTCTATTGTGCCTCTTACCCTTGGTAATCATTCTCAAGCATTGTTTAATTGCTTCAAGAGTGGTCCCTTTAATTTCTCCTCACCCCCCCGATTTTGTCCACTGCAACTAGCTTGCCCTTGACTAATTATCTCATTCTTTCAGTAACACAGCTTATATCCAGTTCAAACCATGTGATTTTATGATCACTTGACCCCAGTGATTCCCTAAGCTACACTCCACCTGCCATTTCTAAATTGGTGAGTACCACCTTGAGAATGGTAGCCTGTCTTGTAGGTTCCCTGACCAGCAGGCAGTCCTGTAACATATTCAGGCCAGTTAGCGTTCACACATCGCATGCCAGAACTATGGAACTCACTCCCCCAGGTTATTTGGCATGCCCCCCAACCCCCAAGTCAGAACCTCAGCTCCCTTCTCAAAGCACATTTCTCCTCCATCTGTACATGTACCCATGTTATCTCTAGCTTCGGACAACAGGCATTCTATTAAAATTGTATATATATTATGTAACTGTTACTGCGTTCTGTTGTCATTTGCCTTGTACAAGTGCCTGCTGTACTGCACTTAATCCTTGCACGTTGTTGCTGTACAGTATGGACACTGTCCAATATACATGTACTCCTTTCCCCCCTGCCCCCAGGATGAATCTGGAATCGAGCAGTAGTCTGCTCAGCATGCCTTTCTGGTAAAACCTTTAAATAAATATTTAGCAGGGCCTGACTTCAGATGCTTTTTGCTGCTAAAACGTCACAGTCTATGTCAGGTAGATTGAGATGCCCCCACAACCACTGTGCAACAAAACAGCATGCACTTTGGGAATTCGTGGCATGTAATAGTAGAAAGCACTAGTCAGCACAACAGAAATCAGTTCCATAAACACCTCTTGAAAAAGCTTGTGAAGAGCAAAGCGCCAAGGGTATGTTGGCAGACATGCATTGGGAATTGATTGGATTGCTGTATTGTATGCCTTTTTTGCACTTTTATGTACTATATTGCCTAGATGTTAGAGTAGCGAGCTTTGAATGAGCTTGGTACATTCAGCAGACTAGGGTTTGATTCCCACAACCTACATTTGCATACTGTGTGACTGAGCAAGTCGCTTAACCTCCCCAGTGCTCGAGGTCACCCTGAAAACAGGCACTTATGCGTAATGGGCCTTACCTTGTTACCAAAGACTAAAATATATATATATATATATATATATATATATATATATATATATATATATATATATATATTATACACTTACCAATACTTTTGATGAAAACATGAAATATTTTTTCCATTACTAAAAGTGATTATCTGTTCACAGATTAACTGTTTATGCACTGGGTTTCTGCTGTTCTGGCTAGTGCTTTTTACTATTGCATGCCACCATTCCCTGAGTGCACATTGTTTTATTACATAGGGTTGTTTTGTTGTCTGCCTAGATAGACATCAAACTTCTGCCCAAGCACTGGTCCCCTCTCTTTTTAGGTGAAGGCTGTCCTGTCCCAGAAGCCCCCTCCCTAGTCTTCCACAGCATGGTGCCCCTTTGCCTGATACCATTCCTTCAGACACCTATTAAATTCCTCAGTCTCTTCCTTTCTTACCTTGTCCTTCCTATGTCCCCTACTCTATAGAGGTAGGATCTGGGAAGAGGCCAGGGAAACTGAGTATGCCTTAAATCTCTCCCCCAGCCTTTGAAAGTTACGCTGCACTGTCTCAGTCAGCTGCCAGATCATTGGTACCTAAGTGTACCAGCACTCCAAACTCCCCCTTCCCTCCTCGACCATCTTCCCTATCCTGTCCATATCCCAGAAGGCTGATACTCCTGGAAGGCACGTGGCCACTCTACTCCCCCTGCCCCCTCCCTCATCACCTTCTCCAGCTGTCTAATCATAGAGTTCCCTGCTACCATGATACTTCTTCCTGTCTTTTTTCCTGTTCTCTCCCCCCCCCCCGTGCCACATGTCATATCCTGTTCATCCTTCCCAACTGGCTCAGATCCTCCCCCACACACACACATGTAGAAGTCAGGTATGTGCTTCCTTCAGTGGCAAAAATGATTTGCCATTGAAAATTGTGAGGTTGGATGACTTTCTTGTGAAAGCCCTTCCCCACTTCAGCTCCCTGGGCTAGAGAGCCTCTGGGGAGATGGGATGTAGGGTATGCTTGTAGGTACCAGTCTAGCTGGTGACAAAGCATAGGGATCTCTTCCCGTGCTGCTACTAGCTGTGCCTAGAGCTCCATGAATCTCCTACATATTGGCCAGTGTCCCACCCTCCAGAGTGTAACCGAGGAAATTAGCACCCCAGAGTGCCTACAGATGGCTTATCTCTCCTTTGCTCCTGTACTCCATTCTGCCTGTTGTTACCTCTCCTTCAGTATGTAATACCTCCTTCTTACAGTGTAAGACACCCTGCCCTGGACTAATCACTACCTGCCTTAATCCCTTTCAGTTGCTCCCTTAAACAACCTACCCTAGATAGGGCATTTTCCAATTCCCGTCTTCTTGTTAGCTCCATTAACCATGGTTAATTGAAATGCTAAAAACCAGTCACATAGACATAAATGTACATAGATATCAATATACAAACAAATGTAAATACTAGAACTATGCAAAATGAATAGTGATTGGCACCAGTACAGCCAAATATTCCCATATTCTGGTTGGTGAGCTGAAACCCGAATACATGCAGTATTCGGCTTGCATTTGTATGCCATCACTCAGTTACTACACTGCTGCAAAAAGACATAAATGGAGCCGTCCATTTCTGGAAGCCATCAATTCAAACCATGACTTATTTTTATTTATTATTTTTTCTGTACTCACTTGAACAGTGGTCTTATCTGGATCCTGTAGGCAGGCGCTCATATCAGCAGAAGGAACAGAGCATGTTGATGAGTGGAGGCGGGCTGGAGCCTTCCTACATGATGGGTGGCATAACTTGTTCAATGCCTGTTAATGGCTAAGAAGAAAATTTCATAGTGGTTAGCCATGGCTGGTAGCTAATCATGTGACCCAAGGGCTGAAAGGCAGGCAAGCACATTGCTTTGCTCATTTGGGGCCAGGCTGTCATCAGTGCAGCACTGAGGGGGAATTATGGGCTGTGCCAGCAATAATACCCAACAGAGTGGGCGATACTGAGCAATACCGGAACTCCCATGGGCATATTCAGGCCCAACGCTGCAGGCGAAGGGCCTTATAGCCCCTGGAAAATTTACCGGTAGCTTGTTGAGTGCTTCCATGTTTGTCAAGGTCGAACGTCTTCGGGGATGCGTGAGAGTCAGACCAAAATGGAACTGGAAACTATAGGCACTCTTTTTTTGTAACACTCATTAATGTTTTATATTATTACTTTTTTCTTTATTATAGGAATGTGAGACAGACTCAAAGGTGTGTGTGGGAGAGGGGATGGCCGTCCGCTAACAGCGCTGCTAAGTGAGACAAAAAATGGTGGCATTTTCAAATTCAGTATGTTGGCATCTTGATACCTGTGATGGGGTTGACATGCCTGGCACTTGTTTGTAACAGGGCTCTAACCATTAGTTAATGTAGCCCCAGAATGCCTTGCAGCCAATCACATTTCTTACTTGTTAAAGCTCATTTTCTAAGGAGGCTATAACTGAAAGACCACTGCGCTATAGGTAAACAAAATTAGAAATTATTTTTTTCTATAAGTAAAAAAGTAAGACTGAGTGAGAGAGAGAGAACATAAAAAAAGAAGACAAAAATGAGTTTTGTAGACAGAGTGGGTAGGGTGGTAGAAGGGTAGTGCTGCTGCTGCTGCAACATTATTGTTGGACTGTCTGAGGGCTATTGCACTCCTCAAGGAATGAAAGAATCAAAAGTTTAAATCAAAACCAAACCTTAACCAAGTCTTATTCAATAAGAAAAAGCAAGTTTTGCAGCAGGAGGGGGAGGAGGAAGTGGGGTGACAAAATAAAAGCCTAGCAGGCTGGAGGATAATGCGGTTTGCTTCTGACAGAAGACAAGGGTCTGGCACTTAGGCACTAGGATTAGGGCGGTAAATAAATATTAACTTATGTAATTCTGTGAAGGAAGGACACCTTGTTGTGCTACAAAAAAAGAATCTTCATTTTTTAGTAAAAAAGGAATGTTGGTCATTGGCACTGTAGGTTGGTTGAGGGCCACCATTGTGTTTCCCCCATGTCACCATATGTAGCGGTGAAGAAGAGGATCATTTATTGTGTGCGACTTGCCCAGTGTGATCATTTAAAAAGAAAATCATATTTAAGGTCATCTTCTCCAGTAGATCACACCTTTGGAACTATATTCATCTGGCACTAGGACCACACAGAAACTTTTGCTAGCTTGGGGCTGCCCAGAACGATGTCCAATATCTGCATCTATGTAAGTGTGGGCGGCCCATCACTACTCAGTTCTTTTCCTGCTGTTAATGAACCTTGTCAGACCTGCTGAAGAAAATGCTGTCAACCTAGCCAATGTAATTTATTCTTTATTTTTTTGATTTACTGTAAGTCTTATTTTGTCATCTGTGCATGCCGCTGAAATCAAAAGAGTCTTTATTTTGGTACGGTAAGTGTGGAGTGAAAATTTACAAAGCACAAACACATGCAGTGTGTGTGCTTTTTGAACCTGTCTCACAATGTGAGTACTTGTGAGATTTGCCAGACTACCAGCTTTAACCAGACTACAAGGTGTCGCTGCAAAAAAGATCTAGAACATGTTCTCCTCAAGAAAGTCTTGGAGAAGAAACAGGGCCCAAAGTCTGTGTCACCATCGACCAAGAAGCCGCCCCTGAAGTTGAAAGATCTGGACAGGGAATGGCCATTATGGCCCTCCTTGTTGCCTGGACAGAAGCGTGAACATAAGCATGACCGTAAAGATGAAGAAAGATCTGCTTCACTGATGAGATCCCGGTTCTGTTGAGACAAGGTAGTTCTACTGTATCATCACCCTCTGTGCAACAGTGACTACACCTCCTTGACTATCGAGACACCAGGGTTGGGGCTTGGCTTAGGTGCTGCCGTACCTACTGTTGACAATAAGACGTCATCATTGTCAGGCCAAGGCCTTTTGATGCAAGTAGTCCCACCCCCTTTTCAGAGTGTAATCTACTCTGAAGTTGTACTGTGGTGTTCTCAGAAATTATCAAGTGCATTCCGCTTGGACTACCACAACCAGCAGTTACTTTGGGGTAACCCTTGCCTCAGTGTTTGAGCACAGAGGTTCTTTGTCTTTTAAATAGTTTTTTATTTTAATGGGTTCACCACAACATATCCAAGACACACTGTCTTAGGGTAGCTGGTCCAGTCCACTGGGGTGTCAAGCAGACGAGGCATACTGATGAGTCCTGGTAAGACGAAACATGTGTCTGTGTCTTCTGTTAGCACCCTTTGCAAACTGTGTGAGAGGCCTTTCGGCACCATGCAATTCTGCTTAAAGTTGGACCAGCATAACATTCTGTGGTGATTTGCATATGCAGCCCATGATGCTTTGCATTGTGGGGGCATGTGTGATTTTGTATTTTCTTGAAACTTGGCTTCCCAGCCAAATGCCCTTTGGGGTAACCCTTGCCTCAGTGTAAACTTTTATTAAAGCCACTCCATAAAACCTCCACATGTCACGTTTCAGACTGACTTTTTTTTATCTAAGGCTGAGAATACAAACAAACATCACAAAATGTATAATAACGATGTAGCAGTCCAACTCTCCTCTCATTGGTTACATGAATTTCAAACTTAATTAGCATGAAATCCTGCCGTAGTTATTTAATTGCCATTTGGAATAATGATTTAAAAACATATCACTATATAAATCCCTAAAGCTGAAACCAACAATAAAATATTAAAGGAGGGAAAGATGGGGGAGGGGGGGAGCTGAAATGGTCTCTGCCTTGTGACGAAGGTCATGGAGACAGTTTTCTTGACATTGAGGTGGAGCTGGTTTGAGCGAAACCAGAGGTGGACACTGTTGAAGTCCTGCTACAGTCTGGTCGCCACATCCCCAGCAGTTGAGCCAGATGTGAATAGCACAATGTCTGCGCACATGTGAATGGAGGTGTGGGGCAGGTGGAGGGTAGGTCATTGAGAAAAATGGAGACAAGGAGAGGCCCCAGAACAGAGCCCTGCAGTACCTCTGAGGAGATTGGGAGAGGGTCTGAGGTGGAGTTACCAATCCTGACCGATAGTGTCCAGACGGCCAGGTAGGCATGAAACCAGGCGATGGCCGAATGAGAGAAGCCTGTTCTGACAAGCTTAGCCAGGAGGAGGGAATGGGATACTGTGTTGAATACCTTCGCTAGGTTGACAAAGATAGCCAAGGTGATAAGCCCTTTATCCATAGCCATGAGGATGGAATCCGTGAGCCATAGAAGGGAGGTGGTGGTGGGGTGCGATTTCCTGAAACCAGACTGGAAGGGAGTATAGTAGAAAGGGGAGTTGAGAAAGATGGGCAGTTGAAGAAGCACAAGTTTTTCTTAAAGCTTAGCTAGGATATCTAAGAGGAAAATGGATCTGTAGTTTCCAGGGGTAGATGGGTCTCCACCCTTTGGAAGTGGGATGACCATGGCGTGTTTCCATTCTACTGGCAGTGAGGCTTTCAAGAAAGACAGGCTGAAGATCGCAGCCAGTGGGGTGGCAATGGCAGGTGCCGATAGGTATAACAATTTGGCGTTGAGGCCTGTGGAACATCTACCCTTAGCTGGGTTGAGGGCAATGAGGGCATTGGACACCTCCAGTGGAGTAACTGGGCGAAGGGAGAAGGGGTGGGTAGGCGTGGAGTCTGTGGCAGGCTTGAGGAGAGTGGGTGCAGATGGTGGGGGTGGGTAGCAAGGAGGCAGTGCAACTAACGAAATAGGAGTTGAAGGCTACAGCGGGGGGGGGGTCAATTACCGCAGATGAGCCTATATTTAAGGATGGCATTGGAGGCTGGGAAGGGGAGTAAAGGCATGCTCTAAGGTCCCTCCAGAATCGAGCAGGATGATTCATATTAGCTTGGAATGCTGTGTTGAAGTACTCAGCCTTTGCCTGAAGGAAAAGTCTAGTGCAAGTGTTGTGCAGAGTGCGGTACTTCAGGTGATCTTGAGGCAACCTGTTTACCTTAAAAGCTTTCCATGCCAGGTAACGGGCTTTGAGGATTGCAATGATGTCTGCTGAAATCCAGGGGAGGTGTGCGCCATGCTCCCTGGCTCATCTGACAGGGGCATGGTGGTTCCAGTTGGCAAGGAAACTAGTTTTGAAGCCCTCTAGGGCAGTGTCTGGGGAATTTGTGTGGTGGATGAAGGACCAGTCAACGCTGACCAGGTCATATAGAAGAGAAGCGATATTTATGGCTTTGCAAGATCTGGTAAGGAGGATGTGTGGAGGTGGTGCTATAGGCCTATGGATCTTCCTGATCATGTAAATCAGGTGGTGGTTGCTAAGGGAGTTGGGGAGGAGGTGTGCTTCAAGAATCTGGCGAGGGGAGGTAAGGGACCAGTCAATAACTGAGTGGTGTAGTGATTTGTGGTTGAGGCGAGTAGGCTCGGAGATCATTTGGCCACGGTTTAGGGCACTCACTTTGTCTCGGATTTTGGAGTTAGTCCTGGAGAGCCAATTTAGATTGAAGTCCCCAAAGATGCGGAGCTCCTTCCTGCTGCTAGTGTTTTTAGGCAATCAAGGTGGTCCATTATGGTAGTCAGGATGGCATCAGGTGCACAGTATGAACCAGTACTACATATAGGAGCACTGTGAGAGAGGGTTAGTTTTATATGGAGTCCATCAATGGATGTTGTGGAGGGTGGTAAGGCAATGCTTGAGAACTGAGTCCTGGCTGAAATGTACATGGCAACTTCGCCACCTCTTTTGCTTCCTGGATGATCATGGTGGATAACAGAGTAGCCAGGAATCATAATTTCGGAGTCCCTGTTGTGTGGTTTAAGCTAGGAATCGGATATGACCAGGACATCAGGATGAAGCAAGAGCACAGTTGGTTGTAACAGGGGCAGTTTGAGTAATAGGCTACATATGTTCAGGTGTATAAGTTACAGTGCCCTGTGGAGCTTGGTGGGTTGGGCGGAGGTAGGATCAAGGGGAGGGGAGGGCCTGGGTAAGGCTCAACATTTCCAGATAGCAGGAGAAGGAAAGTAATGACCAGTTTGGCCAGAGGCCTTGCATGGCTGGTTATTTGATACCTTGATGGACACAAAGGAGTTATTCATAGAGGAGTGAAGGGCTGATTGTCCTGGAAAAAAGAAGGGAGGGAGGATATTGGGGCCCACGACCCGTGTTTGTAAAGGTGCTGACCAGGAATGTGACTGTTGTGGAGGTGCTGGTAGTAAGATGGGAGTGAGGTACAAATAGGCACTCCTGTTCAGCTGGCCAAGAGGAGGGAGGGAGGGAAGGACAGTAGGGGGACCCAAAGGGAAAGGATTAGAAGAGGGAGGAGCATGGTAAAGAGACTGAGGAGACACATCAGATTAAGTAGCTAGATGCAGTGAATTGGAATTTGTGGGGGTGTAGCGGCCCCTAGTGTCAATTTCAGATAACCTGCAGGTAGAGAAGTGGACTGATTGGTTATTGACTGTGTAACTACCTCTATATAGGTAGAGATCACCAAAGGGTGGGTGGCAGTGGGAGTAGCCGACCGCATTACCGTCGGCAAGGTAAAATCAAGCTGCAGCGGCAGTGGTCATCCGCAGGACATTTGTGTGTACCTGCTGCTGTTTCAGGTGGGACACTTGGGTTGAAACTCCTGGCAGTGTGAGGGAGGCTGTTCAAGGAAGTCCTCTTGACCCCTGGTATGGAGGAGCCATGAGAGAATTAGAAAAGGGGAACATAATTTAATACAGGTAAGGGGGGGGGCTGGTCTAGCGGGGAGGGAGGGAACAACTAGGCTGCAATTTAATTTTAACAGACAAGGCTGTGATTTAGTTTTGTAGGCAACAACTCAGCAGCATACCCTGATCTAAATAAAGTTGCTATAACTTTAGGAGCAGTAGAAGCAATTCAGTGCAAGACTACATAACCTAAGATAAAATTAGAAAAGGCAGTAAAAGTAGCAAGGCTCTGCAAGGCTCGAGTTGAATTCAGCTCTACAGATTTAGTAGCATAGCCTTGTAAACAGTTGCTCCTTAAAGTAAAAATAAAGTTGCTGCACCTTAAAGGTACTACTCTGCCACACTTAAAAAGGTGGGATTTTTTTTTTGTTACATTTCCTGCAGCAGAAAGAACTGTGTAAAATTCAGCTGTAGTTAGGGTAGCATAGCCTTTCTAAACAAGAAATTATTAAATATACAAAATGCTGCTCCTTAAGGTACTACTCTGCCTCATTTAAAATGGTGGGATTTTTAACATTTCCAGTAGCACAAATCCTATCTGTATTGCTACGCTAACTTATTTAGCCCCTAATGAATTTGAAATTGCAAATTGGCACCAAATAAATCCAAACTACAGCAATCATTGTCGTCCGCAGCCATTTGTGGGTACCTGCCGCTGCTTCGAGTGGGACACTCGCGCTAGGCTCCTGGTAGTGCTGGGGAAGGCTGTTCAAGGAAGCCCTCTCAAACCCTGGTATGGAGGAGCTGCTGCTGCTTTGGGTGGGACACTCGGAGCAGGCTCTGGCCCTGGCCAGTGTCCCACCAAGCAGTCAGTGCAAATTGGTATGGTTTCTAACAATGTAATAACAATATGTAATAGTCATTGTGATATCACTGTGAGGTTTGCACTTTTGTATTTTTAAACACTTTTGGTTGTTAAGCATTTAATCTAATAATAGAGTTATATAAATGTTTTTATATAACATTTACATCTTCTCCCCCATTCCCAGTCCTTTTCCTATAATCAACCCCCCCCCCCAATTTTTCCCTATTATGATTCCACTGATTATATTTATTGGTGTTTTTCTAGTGTTTTAAGCTCTAGATATATAAGCTAGGAGGCCTTGTCCAACCTGGTATCTATCGGCCTTCTACTATCCCACCCCCTTCCCTCCTTTAATATTTTATTGTTGGGTTCAGCTTTAGGGATTTATGCAGTGATACGTTTTTAAATTATTATTCAAAATGGCAATTAAATAATTGCTGCAGGATTTCATGCTATTTAAGTTTGAAATTCATTTAGCTAATGAGTTTGACTATTACATCATTATTATACATTTTGTGATGTTTGTTTTGTATCCTCAGCCTTTGATAAAAAAACAAGTCAGTCCGAGACGCGTCAGACAGAGGTTTTATGGAGTGGCTTTAATAAAAGTTTGTACTTAAATAGTTTTTGGTGGCATCCTATCAATATGAGGTGGTTAAGTGCTCGAACTGTAAATGATACTTTGCTTCGAGTTGCTGGCTTTGCCAGTGATGTGCAAGAAACAGTTCTGAATGCTACATTTAGAGGCAAAAAAAATATTTGGCTATGATGTGGAAGAGGCCATACTTGGCCTTCATAACCCAAAAGTGACTGTAAGGTCCGTAAAGTCCCTGTATCCCACTCCTGCTAGGGGTCATGGGAGGGGCTTCTTTCACCAGCCTGCTGCTAGTGTTGGCTGTCCCTACCATCAGCAAGGCTGTGACAGAGGAGGTTGTATCCTCCTGGGTCCCCTCCCCCAGATGCACATACAGAAGCACCCAAAGCAATAGGTATAGATGGCACTGCCCTCACCAGTTCCACATGACTCCCTTCTGGATACATCCCACCTCTGATGTTACCTCCAGGGGTGATTGAGGGGGGCAGATTCTCCTTGCACCTGAAACAGTGGCGGGAGATTACTACAGACAAGTGGGCAGGGCCGCAGCAATGGGGAAAAAGTGGGGATGTTGTCCGAGGTCCCGAGCTCAGGAGAGGCCCACCTGAGGAGCTGGCATTACCCCTGGCATTTACTGGTTTGGGAAACGGGCCCATTTAAAGTGACTTGTCTGGGGCCCCAAAATTCGTAGCTGCAGCCCCGCAAGTGGGTCCTGGAGATAATTGCAAGGGGGCATGCTCTAGGGCTGTTACAGACCCCTCTAGATTATCCTTCACCTCTTGTTACCTTTTGGCCACTTATCTTTTCTGAAGGAAGACATTTAGTCATTATTCCAAAAAACATGTTACAGAATAAGTTCCTCCTCAACAGGGAAATAAAGGTTCATGGATATGATTCACTTATTCACACTGTGGCAGATCCACTGGAACAATGTTATTGGCCGAAACATCTTTAAGCTAAGCTTCTCCCACCATGCGGGCAGCATAACCCCCGATTCCACCCCGTGATGTCAGATCTTTCTTTCCACTGGAAGAGCAGGTCACCTCCTTCATGTTCTTGCTTAGGATTTTCTGCACCATAGGTGAAACTCTTCTTTTTGAAACTTTTCGAAATCATGCTTTTAGTTTCATGGTTCCTTTGACTCAGTCTCTGGACCAACGATGTAATACAAAAAAAGTAGGATTCAGATTTTGTGTTAGGTGCCAGTAGATGTCGTCTGTCACCAATCCACATGACACGTGCGTGTACTGCCTGGGTGGGCAACACAACATGGCCGGGTGTGGCCCGTGCTTCTCCATGCTTCCTGAGTCCCTCAAGGATAGGAAGCTCTGTCTCTTGGTGGGCGGCCTTCAGAACAGGATTTGAAGGACCACCCTAAGGGCCTGAAGATGGCCTTGGCTGCTGCCAAGTCTGCTGAGCAGCTTATGGCCCTTGAGGTGGAAGCAGCGGCTGCTGCAGAAGGCACCTCCTTGGTCTCAGTGCTGTTCCTTGGGGCCAGTGCTAGAGGGTCTTTCATGAGCTGGTTTCGTGACATATGCATGTCTCTCCAAACCTTGGTGGAGAGCCTTGCGCTCCTTGGTTCAAAATATTAGTGCCCCCAGTGCCGATCGTGGGATGGGGAGAGAGATTGTGATCCTCCCCGACCCTCAGCTCACCTGACTACTTAATGGCTGTTGAGTGCCCCTCGGCCGAGGGGAAGGTCAAGTTCTCTTTTGCTGCACCGTTGAGCCAGTCCACTTTGGCTCCAGTCAATCAGTCTTTCGAGGATTTTCTTGAGCCCGGCAACTGGTTGTCAGATGAGGATGAGGAGTTGATCTCATAGACCTCAGTGTTCCTGGTCCTCATTCAGGAGGACATGAACCAATTAGTGACCTTGGTTGATCCATCCAGGGACCGACATCTGCCCAGGGTCGGGTCTTCAGTGCCCGTGTTGCTCGTCATCTATGGCCAACTGCAGGAAGACCCTTCTCATCGCTGGCCAGGCAGTCAACAGTCGAGGCATTTGCACTTTTGATGTTGCTTGACTGGAAGGGCACCACCATCGTCATCATCCTCATTGTCAGGTGAGGAGAGGCACCGATGGTACAATGAATTTATCTGGTGGCAGTGAGCCAATGTAGGGCAAGGCACTACCCCAAGGACCTCTGGTTCCCTCGCAGCCACCAGTGGTTGCCCTGCCGGTCCATGTTCCGCAGGTGCTTCCCACACCTGCTTTTCTACTGATTAGGGTGGCGTCATCACCAACAGCTGCCAGTTGGTACTCAGACCAAGGAGGCTGTCCATTTGACCACTGGCTTGCAAGGCCAGTTGTCAGTTAGGATTACCCCGGGTGAGGATCTGTGGCAAACAACGGCCAAGGGCCATCTTGGAGGAGTCATTGGATGACTCAGATCAGGGGTCCCGAAGAAGGCTAATTACCCTCTCATTGACATTCTGGACTGGGATGAATCCCTGGGTGTTGCCTTCCTGGTGGCTGAGGCCATTTTGGGACCAGCCCTGGAGCTTTGGCAGCAGCCAGCCTACTGCTCGGCACCCTTGGCCTGCATGGCGCTCAAGTATGTGGTCCCTATGGGCTCACTTTCAGGGTTTTTGGAACGCCCTTTGGCCAAAGGTCTGGTAATGGATTTGGTGTTCCATAAATCCAGATACCAGGGGGCACGTGAACAAGGCTCGGGACAAAGAGTCTTGAAAGATTGACCATGCCACAAAAAAGTGTAAACTATGGGCACTCTAGGTGTCTGACAAGTTAACTCTGCTGTCATGATAGCTAACTATGGTTATTGTCACCTCCATCCAGAACAGTGGTTGGCAGTGGAGCTCATCCAAGACCAGGGTCAATCACTGGCAAACACCAGCTCCAGGCAGCCTTCTACATGGACGATTTGTGTGCCTATGCGGTGACAATGGCTGTCCATGCATTTCAGGGCTTGCCTGCGTTTGTCTACCTTCACGGCAGGCACTCAACAGAAGCTGGCCAATGTCCATTTCCTGGGCACTGACCTCTTTGGTCCTGGGGTGGAAGGGCATCTCACCCGGACTGAGAAGTCCAGTGCCACCCTTGACTCTGTGACCTCGGCCCAGAAGAACGAAAAGAAAAAGTCTAAGATGCAGACCTTTCAGTATCGGCCCTTTCAGGCACAGCCTCCCCAGCAGCAGCTTCAGCAGTGGCAGTTTCCAGCCTGGCACCGCAAGCCAAAGTTCAGGGACCAAGGTCCACTGGGGGGATCGGGGCAGTGGTGATCCCTCTGACAGCAGTCTCCAGTGCCCCTGTGAAAGCTGCCCAGTGATGGGTTGGAGGGGGATCATCCTCCACCAGTCCTGTCCCCAACTGCTTTCCTGGTTAAAAGCCGGCTGCATCACTTTTTGCCATGCTTTCCACTATCACAACGGACAAGTGGGTGTTGAATGTAGTGGGCAGAGAACTATCTCTAGACTTTGAGACTCTCCTGCCCTACCTCCTCCATGTGCCTTGAGAGTGTAGGTGACTCAGGACACACTGTCCGCCTTTAGGGAGGACATAGCTCAGCTCCTTGCGAAGGGGCCAATAGCCTGTGTTCTGACACCTTGGCCAGTCAGGGCTATGTGTTCTGATACTTCCTGGTCCCGAAACATACTTTGGGGGGAGGGTCATCTTGCACCCCATCCTGGAGCTACACATGATCTCAATCAGTGTGTGCCGAAGTTCATGTTTTGGATAGTTACTTTCAGCCAGATTATACCATCCCTGGAACAGAACATGTGAGTTTGCTCCCTGTACTTCTGGGATGTGTTCTTCCACATTGTGGTTCATAGGTCCCTCTGGTGGCACTGCCATTTCAGAGCGGAAGGGGTTCTGTACCAGTTCCAGGTAATGCCCTTCCACCTTTCCTCTACATTCAGGGTCTTCACCAAATGCATGGCAGTGGTGGTGGCCCACCTACGGCACCTAGGGGTCAGAGTGTTACCCTACTTGGATGACGAACTGATAGTCAGTCCATCCATTGAGGCCATGGAGAGATCCACAGACCTGGCTCTCCAGACCTGCCAAGACTTGAGCCTGTTGCTCAACCCAGACAAGTCCAAACTGGCACTGAATCAGGCAGTCACATTAATCAGAACAGGACTAGACTACTTGCAGGCCAAGACCTGCCTCGCAATGGACAGAGCACAGGATCTTACCTTCTTTGCCCGATCATATCAGGATAGGTTCTAGGGATGTGGATATGATGTTCTATCCACACTTCAGGCAGTGTTTCTTTCCCCTTTAAATCAGCTGAAACATCTTCAAGCTGGATCCTCCCACCCACCTAGGTGGTAACTCCCCTAGCACCGCCCCGTGACATCAGAGCTTCCTTTCCACTGGAAGAAGAAGGTTCCCTCATCACTCTCGCACTGAGTAGGCCCTTTGCTTATTAAAACTTTGAGTCTGTATTTTCTGTGTCTTCATGCCCGCCTTCTGTTGGGATGTCCGGAGGACCAGGATCCTTCCATTAAATCCAAGGCTGCCCACCAGGTGGTCTCCACTGTTATGGGGTCTGCCGAGCAGCTTGTAGCATTTTAAGAAGCTGCAGGTAGGGCTGTAGCACAGTCCTCCTCGGCTGTGGCCTTTGGTGCTCTCCTTGGGGGCTTCCTTCATAGGAGCATTCAGGGATTTGTGCCAGGTCCTTCCCACCTATGGGCAGGGTCCCTCCTCAGGCACCAAATCAAAGAAAGAGACCATGAAATGGTCTCATTGTCGATCATGGGATCATGAGCACTCTCGGTCGGAGGTTCCAACTTTGATCGATACTTTGGCCCAGGCCACCGTAGGTCAAACCATTGTCACAAGATGATGCCAGTACCTCCTTGTCTAGGACTCTGGTCCCATCACTCACTTCTCAAGGAGGGACAGACCAGTCCGCTGATGAACCACCTCTCACCCAGGATCTTCTGGACCAGGCTCATCGCTCACTGGCCCCCTCTGAGACCCATAATCAGTGGATCCGACGGTCGAGATCGCAGTCCAGATCCTGGAGTCCCGAGTCAAGTAGCCCACATCGGCATCAATGCTCATGCTCTCTGCATGCAGGCAGCAGCACCGCTGTTAGTCGTCTTTCTTTTTGTCCACTTTGGGTGAGGAGAGGCTCCAACGCAAGTTGGACTGCTGCTATGAAGAGCTGATGTGGCATCAGCTCATATTTACTAGAGTGAAACCCATTCCGGCCCTGACGCCCTCTTTTACACAGCTTTCGCCAGAGAGGCCGCAGCCTTCCCCACCGCAGCAAGAGCTGACTCAGCAGGAATCAGCTCAACCTCCCCTGGCCACTCCGCTGATTTTCATGGAGTCTCCACTGAAACAGCCAAAGGAGGGTCCTCCTCCTAAGGATGCCCATACTGCTTCAAGGCTTCTTTGTTGGCTGTCGGTCACCAGCATTCCCAACTGACCCTGTAGAGTCAGCGGGGACTCTGGCAGTTGACCCTCAGCCAACAAATCCTTGGAGTTTGGGCGCTCCTCCCTGCACTCTCATCCTGTGGTCATGGAGTTGTCTGAGGATTTATTGATGGAGCAAGTCCCCGGTTTCTTCAATGGTCTTATTTGCCTAATCTCGGAGTCCACAGGTCTTCTGATGGAACCTGTCCAAAAGCGGGCTCACTGAAATTCTCAACAGGGGCGACTCCCCTTGGGAAGCCTTCCCTATTGTTAAGGCCATTCTTGTCCCAGCACTGACAGCATCCAGCCTCTTGTCCCGCACCTTCAGCCCGGATGGCCCGCAGGTATGCAGTCCCTACTGGATCCCTTTTGGGATTTACGGAGCACCACTCAGCTGAGGGTCTGGTGGCTGACTCCGTGTTCTGGTGCATGGGCAGCGTGGGAGATGTTGATAAGCCTTCCAACAAGGAGTCCAAGAAATTGGACCACATGGCCAAAAATGTCTATGCTGCCTCCATCTCTGCCTTCGACAAGCAAGTTCATCTCTTTTAATGGCCAACTTCACCCATGCCTTTCTGGGCATGCTTGATGAGATCCTCTCTCATCTCCCGGTGGATTTACAGACCATGGTCAATCAAGTCTGGGATCAGGGCTGAGCAGTGGCTAAGCAGCAGCTCCAGACTGCCATGGACATCGGTAACTCTTGCATTCAGTCCGTAATGGCTGCAGTTGCCATGTGCAGCAGATCTTGGCTTGAGGATCTCGACCTTTATGGCAGATACCTAGCACAAACTGGTAGATGTCCCCTTCCTGGGCACGGTCTTGATCTGGCCCGGGGTCGAGGGGCACCTCACTCACATCGAAAAGTTCAATGCCACCTTGGACTCTGTTACTTCTGTCCAGAGGGGTCCTAAGGGCTCTAAACAGCAGAAGAAGAAGCCCTTTCACCCCTGCAGCCAAAACAAACCTCAGGCTGGACAACAGGTTGAAGCTTGGTGTTCCTGCCCGAAGTCAGTGGCCATGGTCGTCCAAAAGCCAGGAGGTCGAGGTCCCGGCAGTTCTTCAGCCAGTCCTTCCTCTGCCTTCAAGCCTACCCAGTGTTGGGATGGGGGGTGCCTTCCCATGCCATTCCTGACTCCCCTGGGTCCTGCCTTGGAGGGCCGGCTCTCCCACTTCCTTTCTGCCTGATCCACTGTCACTATGGACAAGTGGGTTCTCGAGGTGATCGGGCAGGATCTTCCTCTGGAATTCGAGATCTACCGTCCTTGCCGAACCATGCCCCAAGGGAGGACATAGTGTCCGTCAGTGTGCTGTTGACCCTTCGGGACGACATCGCCCAGCTCCTCTGCAAGGAGGCCATGGCTCCTGTCCAGGCCCTCCAGTAAGTACATCCAGGGTTTGTCTCCAGGTATGTCCTGGTGCCAAAATGGGTGGTGGGCTGGTGCCCCATCTTAGATCTGCATGACTTGAGCACTTTTCTCAGACCACGCACCTTCAGGATGGTCACTCCGTCTCAGATCATACCATCTCTGGAGCAGAACATGTGGTTGTGCTCTCTGGATCTTAAGGATACATTCTTTCACATCCCAATCCGTCAGTGCCTCCGCCAGTTCCTTCGATCCTGTGTGGAGAGGATCCTCTACAAGTTCCAGGCCATGCCATTTGGTCAGTCTTCAACACCCAGGGTCTCCACCAAGTGTATTGCGGTGGTGACAGCTTACATGACACACTGAGGAGTCTGGATATACTCCTACCTGGACAACTGGCTAATCGTGGGTCCCTCCAAGGAGGAGGTAAAGAGGTCCAGGCATCTAGCCCTCCAGACCTGCGTCTCTCTTGGCCTCCTGGTTAATGAGGTCAAGTCGGAACCTGTGCCCTCGCAGGTGATTCAGTTCATCGGGGCAGTGCTTGACTCTTGCAGAGCCAGGGCTCAGCTTCTGGCAGACAGGGCAGAGACTCTTTCCTCCTTTGCCTGATCATTTTGGGTTGGGCAGTTGCACCCTGCTCAGGACCTCCTGCGCCTCCAGGGCTATATGGTGGCATGCACCAGCATGGTCCTTTGGACCTGCTGGAGAATGTGCCCTCTCTAATGGGAGCTGGTCCACCAATGGTCTCGACGCAAGGGCCACTTCAACCAGTTCGTCACTGTGACTCAGCCGATGTGGGATGCCCTCCATTGGTGGTTAGTCCCAGAATATCTGCAGGAAGGGATCCCATTTGTCTGTCCAGAGCCAGCGGTCATCCTGATGACCGATGCCTCCCTCATGGGCTGGAGTGCCCACCTTGGGGAACACAGAGTCCACAGGCTGTGGACCCCCGAGGAGTCCCAGTGCCACATCAAGCTGCAGGAGCTCTGGGCAGTATGGCTGGTGCTAAGAGCTTTTGCTACATACATCCAGGGTCAGGTTGTTCAGGTCCAGGCAGACAACACTATGACCATGTACTACCTCAGCAAACAGGATGGGACGCATTCCCTTCCTCTCTGCATGGAAGCTCTCTATATTTGGACCCTTGTGCACAGTGTGGAGGTTGATCTCTTGGACATCCATGTGACTGGTGCCTCCAGTCAGCTGGTGTATGCTCTCAGTCATGTCAGTGAGGCATCTCAGGCGTGGTCTCTCCAGCTGGAGGTGGTATATAGTCTGTTCTCCCAGTGCAGCACCCCTCTGGTGGGTCTGTTTGCCTCCAGGGAGAACATAAAGCTGAGGCTATACTGTGCCCACCCCCTGAGCAGGGATCACTGGGACTTCTCTATGCCTTCCCTCTGTTTCCCTTCATCCTCAAGGTGCTGCTCAAGTCCAGAAGGGACAAGGCATGGATGATCCTGGTGGCTCTGGACTGACATCACCACTTCTGGTACCCCAGTCTCCTCAGTCTCAGCAGCAGGCTCCCGAGGCATCTTCCCCTCCACCCGGATCTGCTTTCTTGCAATCAGGGGAAGATACTCCATTCAGACCTTCAATCCCTGCTCCTGACAGCTTGGTTCCTGAGCGGCTAGAGTTCCAGACTCTGGGTTTCTCCATCAATGTCCTTGCTGTGGTCAAGGCTTCTCTGAAGGAATCAACCCGAAAATGCTATGCCTTCAAATAGCAGATGTTCTCCATTGGTGCCAGGGCAAGGGATTTGACCTTTTAGCTTGTCCAGTGGCCAGCATTCTCGACTACCTCTGGTCTCTCTCCCAGTCGGGCCTCTGGTCGACAACTGTTAAGTTGCACCAGGCTGCCATCTCTGCTTTCCAGGCGTGGGCTGCTAAGCAGACGGTGGCACAGGAGAAGGTGGTCTCACACTTTTTCAAAGGCCTTGATGATATTTCCCCTCCGGTATGTGAACCAGCACCTGGTATTGGCAAAGCTCATGGGCAAGCCATTCAAACTGATGCACAGGTGTTAGATGTTTCACCTGTCATGGAAGACCACCGTCTTGGTGGATATCACATCAGCTTGAAGGATCAGTGAGATCCAGATGCTCTCAGTGGAGTCTCGTTATCTGGTCTTCCACAAGGACAAGGTTGTCCTTCACCACAGCCTGAAGTTCCTCCTGAAGGTTTTGTCAGATTTCCACCTTAAACAGGTGATTAATCTCCCGGTGTAGTTCAGAATCGCACCTCGGAGACCGAGCACAGGCTTCATACCTTGGACCTGCGGTGAGCACTAGCCTATAATTAAGAGCTCACAGCTGGAGTTTGGAAGAGGTTCACCAGCTATTTGTCACCTATGCTGAATCCGCACTTAAGACTGGCAGCTAAGAAGACAATTGGCAGGTAGATTCGCTGCCTCGGTGGCTGCTTCCAGGGACACCCCGATCCAGGAAATCTGCAGGGTTACTACCTGGAATTCAGCACACAACTTAATCTCCCACTACCACATCGACCTTGAGTCACGTTGGGATGCTAATTTTGGGGCTTCAGTTCTCTAATCTCTGTTCCCTAAATGTGGGTATGCTCCCTGCCCCCTCCTCCCGGAGAACTGCTAGGAGTCTGCCTGAAGTGTGGATAGAACATCATATCCACATCCTTAGAAAAACAGATTACTCACCTGTAACAGCTGTTCTAGGAGTGATATGTGATTTTCATCCACACTGACCCACCTGACCTCCCCTGGCTAATGGAACATGGGTTTTGCTTCCAAGAGGCAAGATCTGATGTCATGGGGCAATGCTAGGGGAGTTATCACCCAGGTGGGAGGGAGGAGCCAGCTTGAAGATGTTCTGGCTGATTTAATTGGGAATGTAACACTGCTTGAAGTGTGGATGAACATCCTATACCACTCCTAGAACTACTGTTATAGGTGAGTAACCTGTTTTTCTAGGAGTGTGGATATGTTGTTCATCCACAGTGTTTGGCATGTTCCTTTCCCCTTTAAATCTTGCTGGCAAGTCTTCAAGCTGACTCCTCCCACCCAACCGCGTGGTAAATACCTCAGCTCTGCCCCATGATGCCAGATCTTCCTTTCTGCTGGAAGATACAGGTTCCCTCTTGCTCTCACAGCAGTTCGTAGGCCCTGGACTCAAAGTGTCAGTTTTTACCTAAACTAACCCTAAAACTCGTTCAAGTTAGTGATTCCAATTGTAGCGCATTGGACATGGAGGATAAATCATCCCGCGGATTTTGCCGGTGTACCTGCTGCCAGAAGATGTCACGCACCAATCCCCACCTAACGTGCATTTATTACCTAGGTGTCGGACATGACACCTCGTCTTGCACTTTCCACCTGGCCTTCCATCCCAATGTCCTGGACAACCGCAAGGCATGCCTAAAACTGGGGAGACTGGAGAAAAGGAACCCGCCGGTGAAATTGAAGGAGGCAAGGTGGGCGGTTTCCGCAGCTGTGGGATCCGTCGAGCAGCTGAAGCAAATAAAGGCATTCGAGGAGGAAGCAGCTCAAGCTTTGGCCAGTCGAAGCTTTTTTGTTCCACTCAAACTTGGCTGCACCTTTACGGGCTCCTTCAAGGAGTTGTGCCAGTCTCTCCCCACCTGGGATGAGGCCCCCTCGGGCTGGCACTCCTCCCGCCCTTGCAAGAGGGATAAGAATCCTAAGACTTCGTCTAGGCGAAGACATTCTTGGGACCAAAAAGGTCTGAGTCCCAAACATGCGGTCTCGGTCGAGATCGCATCCTTGGCCGCCGGCTTTTCGGACATCCTGTCTGGCCAGGGGACCGAGGAAATGGCCGATGAGGCTGAGATTACTCTTGATCCAATTGACCCTCTGTCACCAACCCTGGTCGACTATTTCTTGGAAAGGAGTCCGGTCCTTATTTTTCACGGATGAGGAGACCCAGCCCTCTGGTGTCCCCATTGAGGAAACTGTTCCGGACCCTTGGTTGTCACCGACACCGGTGTCTCCCGATCGATCGGGCCGACTCCCTCGGTCTCAATTGAGGTCCAGAACCCCCTTTGGCTGAATGGCTGAAAAAGAGTCATAAACACTCTAAGAAGAGGCGTCGCCACTGATCTTCATCCTCCTTGGACGATGAGAGGCTTCGACGGAAACTCTGTCGACGCTATGAAGATCTCATGTGGCAGCAGCTGATTTTGTCCAGGCAGAAGTCAGCCTGCCGGCCACTCTGGCCATCACTTGGCTTCCGCCTTTTAGGCCGACCCTCCGGAACAGAAGTCTTCGGTTCCCCGACCCATGGGGCCAGCCCCTATCCCGGTTCGGCCTGCCTCGGTCTCTCCACCGATTTTGGTGGAACCACCGCCTAAGCAGCCTCTGGGAGGAGCTCCCTTGAAAGAAGACTGAACAGACATCGAGCTTCCCTGATGTCTGTCAGTTACAGTCATCCCCAATCGCCCTAAGCATATTGAGGGAGACCTAGGTGTGAGACCATTGTATCCCGACTCTTCAGACTGGGACACCACTGGATTGCACTCCCATCCTGGGGATGATGAGTCATCTGCGGTGGGTTTGGAGGAAGGCCCTTCCTCTTTTCAGGGCATTTTCTGCCTGATTTCTGAATCTGTCAGAATGCCCCCATGAGTCCATCCAGAAGAAGGTGGAGTACCCCCTTAAGGATATCCTCAAAAAGGGGGATACCCCGACGTAGGCCTTTCCAATGGCCAAAGCCATTGTTGGCCTGGTCCTTGAGCTTTGGCAGCGCCCAGCTTGCTGCCCAGCACCATCTGCCTGCATGGCCTGCAAGTACGCGGTGCTCGTGGGGTCCCTGGCAGGGTTCACAGAACATCCTTTGGCCGAAAGCCTGGTGACCACTTCTGTGTTTTAGGCATAGTGGTAGCTCAGCCGACACTGACCAACCCCCGGACAAGGAGTCCAAAAATATGGACTATTCCTCCTGTAAGGTTTATGAGGCCTCTTCCTTAGGCCTTTGTCAGGCCAGCTTGGCTGTTATAATGGCACACTACTCACATGCCCTCCTAGGGTCATTAGACGAAGTCCTCCCCTCATCTCCCAGTGGACATGCAGACCACATTGAAGCAAGTCCGTGATCAGGGCCGTTGTTGCAAAACAGCTGGTCCAGATGGCCCTGGACATCGGGGATTCTTGTGCCCACTCATTAGTAGCTGCAGTGGCTACTCGCCGCAGGGCTTGGCTGAGACTTTCCTTCTTTCCGGCGGATACTCAGCACAAGTTAGCTGATGTGCCCTTCCTAGGCACCGACCTGTTCGGTCCAGGAGTGGCCGGTCACCTTCAGCGCATAAAGCAGTCCAGTGCCACCTTGGATGCTACTTCTGCAAAAGGTTCTTCGGGCAAGAACCAGCAGAAGCATAAGAAGCCTTTTCGGCACTCTTCACCTGCAGTCAGGCAACCCTCCTATCAAGGAGGCCGATGGCAGCAGCAGCAGGCTCAAGCTTGGTGCCCAAGGCCCAAGCAGGGTCCACAACAGCCTCCTAAAGGAGGACGAGATGCAGGTCCAGGAGCCTCCTCCTCCTCTTCTAAGCCTGCTTAGTGACGAGTTGGGGGTTGCCACCCCTATACCCATCATGCCAGCTCTGGGTCCTCCCATGGGGGACGACTCCGTCACTTTTTTCCGCCTGGTCTGATATCACTTTGGACAGATGGGTTCTCGAAGTGGTCTGTCAGGGACTGCCTCTAGAGTTTGAGCAGTACCCTCCCAGCCAAGCCAAGCCCCTCGGGAGGAAAGGATCTCAACTTGCAACCAGTTGGCTCTCCGAGATGACATAGCTCAGCTCCTCCGCAAGGAGGCAGTAGCTCCCGTGCCGGGTCCTCCTACAGACCCAGGCTTTGTGTCCAGGTACTTTCTGGTGCCCAAGCAGATGGGGGGTTGGCACCCCATCCTAGATCTCCATGACCTGAATCAATATCTCAGGTCTTGCACCTTCCGGATGGTAACTCTAAACCAGATCATACTATCCCTGGAGCGAAACATGTGGTTCTGTTCACTGAATCTGCAGGACGCGTTCTTTCATGTCCCAATCCGTCTGTCCCATCACTGATTCCTCTGCTTCAGGGTCAAGGAGACCCTGTACGAGTTCTGAGCCATGCCATTTGCCCTGTCATCGGCCCCATGGGTCTTCACCAAGCGAACTGCAGTGGTGGCAGCCCATCTTCGGCATCGAGGAGTACGAATCTACGTTTACCTCAATGACTGGGTCTTGGCAGGTTCCTCCCTTCAGGAGGTGGAGAGGTCCAGGGATCTGGCCCTCTGAACCTGCTCCCAACTCGGCCTCCTGATCAACGAGGCCAAGTCGGAACTTGTGCCCTCTCAGGTGATGGGCTTCATCGGGGCAGAGCATGACTCTTGTCAAGCCAGAGCTTGGCTCCCAGCGGACAGGGTGGATGTTCTTTCCTCCTTTGCCCGATCATTTCTGGTTGGGCACTTGTGCCCTGCCCGGGACTTTCTGCGCCTTCTGGCTTACATGGCAGCATGCACCTCAGTGGTCCATTGGGCCAGGTGGCACATGCGCTCCCTCCAGTGGGAGCTGGCCACCCAGTGGACTCAGCGTCATGGTCATTTCGACCAGCTGATCACTGTAACCCAGAAGATGTGGGATGCTCTCCAATGGTGGACCGCCTCAGAACGGTTGTAGGAAGAGATCCTGTTTGTCTGCCCCGAGCTGATAGTCGCCCTTTCGGCTGATGATTCTCTCATGGGCTGGGGAGCCCACATGGTGGACCACAGGGCCCACGGGTTCTGGACCCCCGAGGAGTCCTGATGCCACATCAACCTGTTGGAGCTCAGAGCAGTGAGACTGGCACTGTCAGCTTTCGCTCCTCAGTTCCAGGGTCAAGTGGTTCAAGTCCAGATGGACAATACCACGACCATGTACTACTTCAAAAAACAGGGCGGCAAGCACTCTACATCTGGACCCTCGTAAGCCGGTTGGAGGCAGATCTCCTAGCCATTCACGTGGCAGGAGTCTCGAAGCAGTTGGCGGATGCTCTCAGCCATCTAGGCCAGACATCCCATGAGTGGTCTCTCCATCCAGAGGTAGCTTACAGTCTGTTCTCCTATTGGGGCAAACTGTTGGTGGATCTGTTTTCCTCCAAGGAAAACACCAAGCTGAGGCTGTACCATGCCCGCCCCCTCAGCAGGGCTCGCTGCAGGGGATCTCTTCTCGAGGCCGTGGACCCCAGGCCTCCTATACACCTTCCCTCCATTTCCCTTGATCTACAAGGTGTTACTTAAGGTGAGGAGGGACAAGGCGAGGTTAATCCTGGTAGCCTCAGATTGGCCGCACCAGTTCTGGTACCCAGATCTCCTCAGCCACAGCTGCAGGCCCCCGGAGCGGCCTTGTACACTCCCGGACCTGATGTCATTGAACCAGGGGAAGGTATTCCATCTGGCCCTTCATTCCCTGCACCTCATAGCCTGGTACCTGAGTGGCTAGTGTTCCAGGCTCTGGGTCTTTCCGAGGATGTCTACACTGTGGTTGAGGCATCTTGTAAGGAATCGACCAAGAAATGTTTGCCTTCAAATGGAAAAGGTTTTCTGTTTGGTGCCAGGGTAAGGGGCTGGACCCCTTATCCTGCTCCATGGCTAACATTCTGGACTATCCTTTGGTCTCTCTCCAAAGGGAGTCTGCAGTAGTCGACCCTTAGGGTGCACCTGGCAGCCATTTCTGCTTACCGAACATGGGCCGGTCAGCTGTCATTGGCGCATGAGACAGTGGTTTGGTGCTTCTTCAAAGGCCTGGATCACATATCCCCTCCAGTGCATGAACCTCCACCTCCATGGGATCTGTTGCTGGTTTTGGCAAAGCTCATGGGCAAGCCATTCGAACCCATGCACAAGTGTGAGCGCTCACATTTGTCGTGAAAGAAAGGTCTTCCTGGTGGCTATCACGTCAGCCAGAAGGACAGGGGAGCTCCAAGCGCTTTCGGTGGACTCCCCTTGTCTGGTCTTTCACAGGGACAAAGTTGTCCTGCACCCCCACCCAAAATTCCTTCCGAAGGTGGTATCAGAGTTTCACCTTTACCAGGTGCTGACTCTGACAGTATGCTACCCTTACTACACCTCTGACGTCGAGTACAGGCTCCATACTCTGGACCTGAGACGTGCTCTCTCCTATTATAAGGCGAGAACGGCAGAAATTCGTGGAGAGGTTCGCCAGCTGTTTTGTCACCTACGCTGAAGCTGCTTCTGGCAGACCTGCAGCCAGACAGACCATTTGCAAGGTGGATTATATCATGCATAGGTCTGTGTTATGAGTTGGTGGGCAAGGAGTCTCCCAGAGGGATAAGAGCTCATTCTACCCATCATACTGCTGCATCAGTGGCTGCTTCCAGGGACATCCCTATCCAGGAAATCTGTCAGGCTGCTACCTGGAAGTCAGCAAACACCCTACCACATCGACTGTGAGTCATGCTGGGATGCTGGTTTTGGGGCCTCGGTTCTCCAGTCTTTATTTCCTAAGTAGGGTGTGTGTGTGACTTGCCTCCCTCCTCCCAGAGAACTGCTTGGAGTCTGCCAAACAGTGTGGATGAACAACATATCCACGCTCCTAGAAGAGGTTACTCACCTGTAACAGTAGTTCTAGGAGTGGTATATGTTGTTCATCCACACGCACCCACCTGACCTCCCCAGCTTTAGGCACACAACCTTGCTTCCAGCAGGCTAAGATCTGGCGTCATGGGGCAGAGCCAAGGTATTTACCACCCAGGTGGGTGGGAGGAGTCAGCTTGAAAGCTTTCCGGCAAGATTCAGAGGAGAAAGGGACATGCCAAACAGTGTGAATGAACAACATATACCACTCCTAGAACTACTGTTACAGGTGAGTAAACTGTTCTTCTTGCACACTGCGTGGGATTTCCTACGGCTGCTTGGGTAATGATATCCTGCACCATCATGGTCTGCTGGGCCCATTGGCAGATACGCCACCTTTAGTGGGAGCTGGTTCATCAATGGTCTCACCACTTAGGCCACCTAGCTGGTCATAGTGACCCAGCCAATGACATGTGATGTGTCATCCAGTAGTGGCTTGTCCCAGAACTTCTGGAGGAAGTAACCCCGTTGTACTCCCAGAGCTGACTGTCACTCTGATGATGGATGCTTCTCTTGCAGTGTGGGAAGCACAGCTGGGAAACCACATGGGCTACAGATACTGGTCACCCAGGGAGTCCCGTCACCATATAAACCTGCTGGAGCTCCGTGCAGTATGCGTGACTCTAACAGAATTTGCTCCAGTTGTCAGGAATGAGGTCATTCAGGTCCAGAAGGACAATACTATGACCATGTTGTACCTGAACAGACAGGACAACACACATTCCCTTCTTCTATGTCAGGAGGCAGTCCTCACCTGGACTCTCATGCACAGCCTGAGCACTGATTTCCTGGCAATTCATGTTGCGGGGGTGAAAAATCGGCTGGAAGATGCTCTGTCGGGTAGGAGAGACATTGCACGATTGGTCTCTGAATCAGTAGGTGGTGAACTACCTGTTCTTTGTGTGGGGTTCACCCTCAGTGGGCCTGTTTGCCTCCTGGGAGAACACCAAACTGAAGCTGTTTTGTGCCTTCCCCATAGGCTCTGGACCTCAAGGCTCGTGTATGCCTTTCCTCCCTTCTCCCTGATCCACACTGTGCTGGCCAAGGTCAGGAAGGACAGGATGTGGATGATCCTGATCACTTCAGACTGGCCTCAGAAGTTCTGGTACCCAGATCTTTTCAGCTTTAGCAGCAGGTCTCTATGACCACTGCCTCTCTGACCAAACCTGCTGACCAGACTTCAGGGGATGGTCCTGCACCAGGACCTTCAGTCCCTGCACCTCATGGCCTGATTACTGAGCAGCTAGAGTCCCAGACCTTGGTTATCTGTCTGAGGGCGTCTTGCACATGGTGGAGGCCTGCAGTAGAGAGTAGACTCCCAGGTACTGTGTCTTTAAATGAAAGAGATTTTCCATTTGGTGTCTGGGCAAGGACTTTGATCCTCTTGCCTTCCCTGTGACTAGCATCCTGGACTATCTCTGATCCCTTTACCTGCTGGGAATGGGAGTGATGACTCTTAAGGTGCACCTGAAAGCCATCTCTGTTTGCTGGGCATGGGCCAGCATGCCAACGGTGGCCCAAGAGAAGGTGGTTGGGTGCTTTTTCAAGGAGCTCAATCACTTGTCCCCTCCGATGCATTAACCACCTCCACCACAGGAGTTACTTCTGGTCCTGGCTGTGCTGATAGACAAGCCTTTCAACCAGATGCACAGACAAATCATGAAAGACTGCCTGCCTGGTGGCAGTTAGGTCTGCCAGAAGGAGTGGGGAGTTCCAAGTGCTCTCAGTGGGGTCTTCCTATCTGGTTTTCCACAGGGACAAAGCCATCCTTCACCCGAACCCGAAGTTCCTTCTGAAGGTGGTACTGGAATTTCACCTTAACCAGGTGATTAACTTACTAGCATATTTTACCAACCAGTCTTTGGAGGCCAACTGTGGGCTCCATACCTTGGACCTGAGGAGTGCGCTGTCTTACTATGTAGCATATATGGCTGCAGTTCAGGGCAGGCCTGCCAGCAATTTGTCACCTACTCAGAAGCCATGCCTTGCAGATTGACAGCAAAGAGGATGATTGTAAGGTGGATCACATCTTGCATCGGCCTCTGCTTTAGGATGGCTGATTTGTAGCCTCTTGTAGGGATTTAGGCTCATTCTACCAGACATGCCACTGACTTGGTGGTTGCTTCCAGGGATGTCCCCCACAGGAGATCTGTAGGACTGCTACCTAGAAGTCAGCACACACCTTCATTTCCCTTTACCGCATCGACCTTGAGTCCTGCTGGGATGCGAGTTTTGGGAACTTGGTGTTCTGGTCTCTGTTTGCTTTCAAGGGGTTCGCACTTTGCCTCCTCCTCCTCCTCCCGGAGAATTGCTAGGAGTCTGCCATTGTGTAGATAAGTGAACCATATTCACACCCTGAAAAGAATAGGTTACTCAGCTGTAACCATAGTGCTAGGAGTGGTATATACTTCACAACCACACAACCCACCAGGCCTCCCCTGGCAAGTGGCATCTGGTCCTGCTTCCAGCATGCAAGATCTGATGTCACGTGGCAGAGTTGGAGGTTATGCCACTCAGGTAGTGGGAGGAGCTTAGCTTAGACATTCTGGACAATAACAGCGTTCTAGTGGAGCTGCCAGTGTGTGGACATGAGCCATTCAAAACTCCTAGAACTATGGTTAAATGTCAGTAACCTGTTCTTTCTGTACCAAATATAGGCCAGGTGTAGATGGAGGTGGAATGTCACCAAGAGCTAAATAAATATTGATGGTTGTTTAATGTAGCAGATATACCCAAAATTCATGATCTGTTGATCACATGAACACTGGGGCAAATGGTAGTTTGCATCAATTGTGTACTGACACCTTGACAAATTTTGTGATTTTTCAGCTCCATGTACTTAATGCAGATTCTTGGGCCATTACTTCGAGAGTAAGTGAAATATACATTCAAGTGTGATCTCAATGAATAGGTAGGAGATAGAGCTTTAAAATGCATACCCATATGTTACCTCAAAAGAGTAATGCTAAAAGTTATAGGGTTCAATGCCAACCACCACTCCTTAATTTCTTGTGAAATTTCAAAATATTCTTATATTTAATCTTGTCAGACAGGATTTATTGCGCTTCATAATATAATTTTATGTTGTCTAAAAGGGTAAGCATTCTGCTTTGAAATGCATATGTGGTTTGGTAGTGTAAGAGGATAAACTGATAAAAGTGAAGACGCCATTAATAGATGAAATTTTAGCAAGTTTATACCTTGTCAAATTTTGTGGTTTTCAGCTGTGCATACTTAATGCAGATTCTTGGACCATTACTTCAAGACTAATTTAAATATGCATTCAAGTGTGATCTCAATGAATAGACAGGAGTTTAGAGATTTAAAATGCATACCCATAAGTTGCCTCAAAGGATAACTGTAAGTTTTTTTTTTTTTAAAAGAAGGAAATTTATCTAAGGGGGGGGGGGGGACCTTTGCATTAACTCTCAACTGAGAAAAAAAGTTGTACAAACCTCTGCCCTTTTCAGTTCAGTACACATACCTTCTCGGCACCTTTTGCAGAGCCGATGTGGGTTTTTCACTGTGTGCATATTACTATAGTGGTTCATTGGCCCAGAAGGACAGGGTTTCAGTGACCTGGAGTGGCTAGAGGACATACCAGCACCAATTGTTTAGAACAGTGCAGTTCTTAATTCTGACACTTTCTTTATGGTGGTCTAGATTTCATCGATAGGTACAAGACACCTCGCATGCCATGGCATGACATTGGAGCAGTAGTTCATGGGAAGGCAGCACGCGATATTGCACGGCACTTCATCCAGCGCTGGAATTTCACAAAGGTAAATTGAAGCTTGCAAACATTCTACTTTGCAGACAGTTAAAGTAGTATGAAGTGCATGTGGTTGGGAGACATTGAACCCCCAAAATATTTTACTTGGCCTTGTTAATTGCATGAGGAAGGGACTCTAGGTCTGTCAGATTCACCCTGTTCATTATGATATGCAGGGTTTAATAAGTAGGCAGTGCAGACATGAACTAATGTGTAGGGATTAGCCAACTCCTTGTACCTCTTATTGCCATATAATTGTTCTGTTTTGAATTTGTTCTTAATATTTTTGTTTCTTTGACCATTTTAACAAAGTTTACTTCATTTCTTAGTACTGAAACATTTTTTTTAACTTGTTATTTATCCCCCGGTACCTGGCAGAGCTCCACCGACCCACCTCGATTATCTGGTCAGGCACCCCCATGTAGCTTCGGTTATCTCCCCGAGTGGAGGGAACCCCCAAATCCCTCTTGTTTCATCGAGCCCCCATTGTAGTCTCACAGGTTGGGTGGTAAGGGGCGCCATCCTCTGCCAGTATGCTCCGTCAGGTCCCAATTTTTCCCCTGTAACCCCTGGAGTCGCAGTTGTGCCATGGTGTCAAGGTGCTATACACTGATGTGCTGCCATGCTCCTCCCCTTCTGTGTGGCGTCAGGCTGTTGTACCTCTGGCCTCCACCAGAGGTCATACCAGCACTGAGCCGTCATCCCCTTCCCTCCGAGGGGAAGCGAGCTGTCCGATGGACGCTCAAGCTTTCTCTCCCCGGCCAGCCCTCCAGCTCCCCGGCTCATTCCCAAACCCAGGTTGCTGGCGTCATGAGCAGTAGCACTACCACTGCACCAACAGGCTGGCAGAGTACTGAAACATAGAATAATATATGAGCAACTATGATTAGGGCAGTAATTATTTCATGGGGGTCTCGGATTTCCCGATTACTGTGAAATCGGGAGTCCCCCCCCCCCGTGAAAATCCCCAAATTCCAAAACATACCAAATTCTCGGTTGTAATTTTTATTTATTTATTTATGCCTTCTGTATGTAGCCTTACCGGAGAATCAAACAAGCATCTATATCTTAATTGGGTGGGTGGGGTGGGAGGCACGGCAAAAATGTTGGCTGGCAAGTCCTTTTCTGGAAGCAGCAGTTCTTGTTTCAAAATCAGGGGCAGGGCTCCTGAATTGAGAGCTGCAACTTGCGGCTCCTTTTTCGGCTCTCACAACAAGTGAGTGGGGAGGCTGAGACAGTCCCTGTGTTAAATAGCCAGCCTCTGTAGCTTTGACAGTAAACAAATGATGCCTTTTCCTAGCGCTGGGACAATGAGCTGGCTCCTGTCTGCTAGCAAGTCCATTTCTGGCTACAGCAATCCTTGTTTAAAAATCAGGAGCAGGTCTCCCGAGTTGCGAATTGCAGCTGAAAGTCCAATTTGTGTTTAAACAAAAGTACACAAATGTTGCAGTTCCTGGTGCAGGGCAAGCTGAATTCAAACTGTTGCTGCCCTCAGACCCCTGGTTCCTTTTTTGGCTTCCATGGCGAATGAATGGGGAGGCTGAGACAGTCCCTGAGTTAAGTAGCCAGCCTCTGTAGATTTAAAAGTTGGTGGGAGCACTTCTCTTCACAGTATTTTGGTTTTGAGTTTTAGTAAATATCTATTTTAGGACCGCGAAATGCTGTGAAATCGGCTGATTTTTACCATGAAAAAATTATAGCCCAAACCATGATCAACAAGGATGTGTTTCCATCAAGGAGTCCTGATGGCATCGCAGACCTTGAGAGTCATGAGATCCTTTCCTGCCTCCAGTGTCTGTGTTTTTTTTTTTTTTTTCTATAAAGATTTTTGTGTTATTTTGTAGATTTTCTCCCATTCCCAGCCCGAGGTCTTGGCACACGGCCATGCCTTCATGTGGCGGTGCACACGCACACTGTAGTGCCAGCTCAGCCTCTTCCACCCACCTGTAATGATGACTCCCCCTCCCACCTACGTTACCCACTGGACCTCCACCTGGTGGGAGCAGAACTACGGGGGGGGCGACAATCCACCCCCACCATCCCCCGAAACAGGAGACCTGTCCCCCGTTCCTGAACCTGTCATCGCAGCATTACGCGAGGTAAGGCGTCCAGCACCTCAACTCTCAATGCCACTGGGCTGGCCAGTGTCTGTGTTTCTCAGTCATCAAAAAACAGACATGGAAATACTTGCCTTGTTGTGCAAGGTTATCCATATTTTATTTTATATAGTGTATGTTTTGGGGGAGTTTTAAGATCCCTACACTCTCCATACTGATCTCTCTGCTATTTTGTTAAAAAGTTAAGAAAACTCAGCTGGCACCCAGCTAATAAGTACTCACTCAGTTGCTCCTCCAGTATCCCTAAAATGTTTATATATTTTAAAATTTTACTTCAGAAAGATAATCCAACTCTGAGCGCAGTCTCTGGGTGTTTTTGGTTTTATTTGAACACGCATTGCCAGTTCACGCTAAAACACTAGCAGCGCACATTGAAAGACAAACAGACAGAGACATAGTGCTCAATACTGGGCAACTTTCTAAAGAAAAAGAAATCAGATATATAAATATTTTTGGAACAATTGAGCGACTACTAGGTGGGGACTTATCTGGGTGTGAGGTGTTTTTTGTAGCTTTTTTAACAGAGCAGCAAAGGTGTGTGTGTGGGTGTGTGGAGGGCAGAGGCAGCATGGCAGATAGCACAGCTGGCATGAGATTCTATAATTATAACATAGCAGTGATATAACTACTATAGTACATCTCATGGATTAGAACCATAGCACAACATTTTGGAGTCCTTTCAATTTTCCTACACAGCAAGCCCTAACCATATACTATAATGCCTAAGCTTTGCTTTAAATGTAAATGCTATATAAACTCAGTTGCATGTGGCAAATCAGAATTTTTTTTCTCTTATTTTTGAAGATTGTAAAACCCAAGTACAGATCACTTTCATACCCGTTCCTTTTGCCGAAATCCCACACAACGGCAAATGAATTGAAGTACCAAGTCCCAGGCTCGGTGCATGCTAAAGTACAGGTGGGTGATGCCTTTATTTCCATTTGTGGATATGAGTACAGAATTGTAAAATCTAAAGTGGTTTGTCCCCTTTAAAGTGTTTTCTTTCTAAACTTTGGCAGAAATAAATAGCTCAAATAAATATGAAGTATTATTTCAGTCTAAGGACAAGTATTAGAAATGCAGAAGTAGACTCGTTATTTCTCAGTACCGTGATTTGTAATAAAATCCCAACCTAACCATAACATGATAAACAACAACATGATGCAGAAGTAATGCTAAATCATAAAAGGCCATAGCTGTCTTTACACTAAATTTCATATAAATTAACATCAGAAACATTTTAATGAGTCATTGAAAAGCGACAGTGGCACAGCTTTCCACGTAGATGATATAGAATCTATTCCTGTTAAGGTGGCTGTAGTTGAGTTGCAGAGAAGAGCTGCAGTCTACAGCTGCCCTTGGGATGAAGGCCATCTAAGGCCCTGGAATCTCACCCTGGAGGCCTGTTGACCTGAATTATATATTACAGTCACAAAATTGGCAGCACCCACACTGTGTCATTGCTGGCAGTTTGGCTATGGGATGCCACAGTGTAAAGTCTGAGCCTCGAAGGGACATCAGAACTGGTGCAGTCATTCTGCAGTAGCATTACCAAAATGCACGCCGTAAGCCCTGAGCCATGACACATGGCTCATCCCTCATCTCTTCTGTTCAGCAGCTGGGCAGTGGGACAGAGAGGAAATTGGAAAGGTCCTAAAAACCTGATGCCTAAGGAGTTCCCTAAACTACACATCTAGGAGGTACCAGGCTGGTAAGTCATCAAGGGGAGCTGGGAGGGATGGGGGATTTAGGAGGAGAAAGTAAGAAAACTAGAAGCCAAAAATGGACAAAAAAAAAATGAAAATAAAAAATAAGGAAAAATTGAGGCAACCCAAACTGTAATTAACAAGATATTCCACAAAAAGATAACCACAGTGGTGAACACATGGACATCTGTGGTACATAGCTGAGATGATGGTATTCTGACCAGCCCTTCACCCAAGAGTCGAATAGGGTGGGTAGAAACCCTAGGAGGGTTGCAGTCCGTATCAGGCCTTGTATTGGAAGGAGCAATGCATCGTAACTTATCTGCTGCCTAACTAGTAGCCATTGAAGATGCTGTATAGTTGTCATTGTTTGGCTTCTAACAGCTAGCATATGACACAACCCTCACTACACTATTCTGCACTAGCAGTAGGTATCAACTAAACTTATTTTATTGTTCTATTACTGCAAATCCCTAGGACAGCGACCCTCACTAGCCAAGCTACTTCTGACCAGACTTATCCCTCTGTGACTTAACTCAACAGTGGGGCTAGATGGCATGATTAGGATCTGGTTTGGTCAAACAGTGTCCATGGGGCCACCTAAAGGTCACCGTGGAGCTTGGATATTGGAAGGGTATTCTTCATTTTCCTTGTTTTTTTTTTTTCCATTCCATTCCAAGACTGCGGGTTACAGGAGCAGTGAGGGATATGAGGAGGACTGTGTAATTGTGATTATAGCACCAGCTTGGGAACCAGGAGACTGCATGTTCAAACCCCACTAAGGTCAAGTGACCACTGTGTGACCTTTGGAAAGTCACATAATCTCCCAGTACTCCAGTGCACCCAGCTGTAGAAACTGGTAAAAGCAGCAATACCACACTGGAAATGACTGTACTATCCTGGGTAAATAAATTGCTGAAAAAAATGTAGGCGCAACCAAGGATCTACTTCTCAAAATGTGTCTTCTCCATTCTCTCTCCTCTCACTGGTTGCATAGCATCAAATGTCGACTAAAGCCTTCGGTATGATTGCAGAAACATATCCCATCAACCTCAAGTTGGGAAGGTCCATACTTTGGCTGTTCGATAACAGAGGCCCATTTTAGGGTTTAAACTAAAGTTGCAAGTTCATTTCTTCCAGATGTATGATCCTTGTAGACTGTGACAAATATTGGGGGCAAAATGCTAACTTTATGCAAGACTGATGCATGCTGTGAACAAGGCAAACCAGGAGGGGCTAGCTCTAGGCATGACTCGTCCTTCCCTACCCAGTCCCTCACCTCCACATCTCTCCTGTCCCTCCTCTCTACCCCTCTGCACTTAAATAGGAACCCCCAGTTCCAATATGCACTTGAACTAATTACTTGCACTTTTTGTTCTGTCTGAGCTGCTGCTCCAGCTTTTACTAGCTCTGTGCTAATTTGCCTACCACAACTGGATTTCCTTTTGTTATTACTGGCAATGTCCTGGCTCCCCCCTGTCTTACTTGCTTCTCCTTCCCCCAGCTGGCATCCCCTGACCCTCTTGCTTGTCCTTCCACTGCAACTCAATAGTTAATTGTACTGATCACCTGTCTCTTTATTGTAACGCAGTCCAGCAGGGAGATGGTGATGGTGCTGTTTTAATGTTGGTACGTTAATCCTCAGGTATGTTAAATGTATAATCCTCAGGTATATTAAATGTTAATTGTATCTATCATTTTTACATCCAGATATACCCCTCCCGGCTGCACTGGGATGCAAGCAAATTGTTGTTCAGTGTGCCTTTCTGGTGAAACATTTCAATAAATAAGTAAAATAAATGATGATCTGCAGTCTGCACCTGAATAATTAACTAGGTAGTGTAAATTATAAACAAGTTTTCATACCATGCTCCTCTTGAGCCATGGTGCAGTGAGAGAGCTTACTCAAGCACTTAATGTTGGGCTAGTTGGTAGCTAAGGTAGGACACTCTAATTTTGCTAGATTAGCTAGGAAAATCTTTAAAATAAGCCAAAAGTCTTCACTTTTGTTGGGCAAATCAGACAAAAAAAGCTTAAACTAGTAGGGCTGCTGCTTGGTTGCATGGCAGTGTAAAACTGTACATTTGAGCTCTAGGGACAGTGCAAGTAAAATTATTTTTTAAAGCATCCACTTCTTGTACATTTATTTATGTGTTTATATTTATTTACTGGGTAAGGAGCTGTGGACCATGGGTCCTTTTTCAGGCTTGATCCAAGCCAAAGGTACAAAAGATATTACACAATATTATAAGGAAAAATGATGATACATATCATACAAATAATACATCTATAAATAGAACATTAAATAATACAATGACAGTTATACAAATAATATTATATATATATATATATATATATATAGAAGTTGGACTGTATTGTAAGAATAAAAACTGAGAAAGATAAACAGTAAAAGTGAAAGCCTAAAAAAATAAGTGAAATACATTCATAATTACTGATTTGCTACCTTAGTTAATATTGTGTCTTTCTAAAGCACAATGTGATTCCCCGGTTCTATGAAGCTTCTTTATCTTGCTTTGTCAGAGCATTATGGTTCCTAGAATTCAAAAGTGATTTGACGTGTTTACTGAGGAATTGCTATCTGAGAGATATTTTAAAAATAGGGTTCAGCTTCAAGGATCAACCAGAGATAATATTTGCAAACCCTGTCTTATTTAAACATTGCACTACATTTTGAAAGAGGTGTAGAAAACATTGTCGAAGAGGTGTACAAAGCGACCTAGATGCTTCCCTAATACAGTGTCCAGATTTTAGGTTATACAGTATTGATTATCTGAACTTTGCTGTGTACTAATTCATGCTTGATGCCTGGAAAGTTTTGGATTTCATTTACAGCAACTATCACATGCAAACCAAAGAGTAACTCGGGTAGGTAATGCCACCATCCCACTCTCAGATGAACCACACTGATTGCTGGGGCCCCACTTTCTTCCCTCACCAGTTGCATTTACAGGCCGTCCACGCCAGCCTTCCAGGCCACACCAGAGAGGGTAAGCCCATGAGGCTTAGAGGCTGGCACTGGTGCTGTGGGATAATACGAAAGCCCTCTATGGACACAGGGTCAAATCAGTGGTGAGCAAAAAGTGAAGTCTGGCTGTTATAGGTGAAGAGTAGAATTGGAAAACAGAATGTCTGATCAAAGTACAGTAAATCGGAGAGATTGCTGACCTGAGTTAGCAAAGCTGCTTCTTTATCTCACTGGTAGAGTTTATGTTTTGGTGGCTTATAACTCCCATTTGACCTTTAGCAGCATTTTCACTTTTTCTCCAGAAGCGTGTGTGTGTGTTGGTTAGGATCTGGTACTTTTTTAAACTCCTAAACCAAATGACCAAACAACTTGCAGAAAAAAAATGAGGTGGGTTAAAATAAATTATTATGTTTACATTTTGGGCTTTTTAACTATATACCATTACCTTAATGTGGCAATAGTCTTTCTGTGCATAAGTGATAATTTTTTCTGATGGTCAAGTTCAGGAGAGAAGGGATCGTAAATCAGGCCAAACTGTAAGTCAGTCAGCCGATCCCTTCCACTTCCTGGTCTGCCAGCCACACCACTGCACTCTGTGGCTTTGTGACACCTAAGCAGGGCGAGCATGGGGGTACATCCCATTGAATTCTATGGAGGACATTTTCAGAACTTTTTTTTTGTTGAAGCAACCTTTTATAAAAAAATGAAGCCACCGCTCAGCTAATAGGGGCCTTATTAGTTGACCGAGGCTCTCATTTATATAAAAGGTCGCTCAACATATAAATAAAACATTTTGAAAATGTCCCCAACAGACTTCAATGGGACACACTCCCCATGCTCTCCCTGGTTAGATGTCACAAAACATCTGAGGGCAGGGCCTTCCTATTGGGAAATGGAAGAGATCAGCTGGCCGGCTGTTGAGCCCCATTTACTATCCCTTTCCTCCCAAACAGGACTGTCAGAAAAAATGATCATTTATGCACAGAAAGACTATACTGCATTAAGGTAACTAGCTATAAAACCAAAAACAAAACCTTAGCAATTTCCTTTAAGGTAATGAAATTCACAACAAAGGAACTGAGAAGTAGTAAAAGCAGGTGCAAACAAAAGTGTACGAAATAAACCTATGATTTTAGCACTAAATTAAACTTAAGAGGCTGGGGTTTTTCAACCTGATGACGTCCTAACGGTGCAGAAAAAAAGGAAATCCACCTGATTCTTAAAATAAAATTAGTGTAAACACGAAATATGCTGGTTTCTTACAGAGCTCACCAACTGTTCCTGCCTCTCTTGCCAGTAGCTCACAGGTCTGTTTGGTGGGGTTAATATCTTTATATCTGACTGATACAGATGGGCCCTCTTATTGTTAGAAACTATAAAGCTAGACAGCACTGACTTGGTCTATTCCATTAGCCATCTTACCTAGGGGGGCTTTTCAAATACGCTAAAAATATAACTGCAGTAGGATAAACCTAACCAAACACTTGAATCTTTTGTAATGTGCTACAAATTGTTCCTTGTGGTACTGCCTAAGAATTTAAGATAGAAGGCAGCCATAAGTCCATGAAGACCATCTGTCCTTGGATGCTATAACCTTTGAGATCTGCTCTACTGTTTTTGTCTCATATAGCCTTCCATATTCATCGTAAAAGCATGCAGTATTTTCACTTCAATCACTGACTTGATAGATTAGTGGTAGGTTGGTGAGAAGGTTAACATGCTCTGTTTCATGGTGTGGGAGGAGTATTTTACTTACAAGGGGGTTACTTACATATTTCATAATAACATGATGCTAAGTGTACCATATCTAAGGAAAATCTGCTTTGACTTGAGTCACTGTTGGAAAGGATAATTTAATGCCAGTGTACCCAATCTAGTCTTTCTGCAGGATGTCGAATTACAATACTGACTTACATTTAAGCTTCCAAAACCAAGTGGTCACTTTTGGTAACCCAGCAAAAAAGAACACATCAGCTGAACTTATTGGGGACAGACTGATCTACCACTGGGGATAGTCCTGACAACTGCAGGGAGACCAGTATATAGAATAATAGCTAGTAAAATGTATGCAACAGGGCTGTGCTTCTGTTGAGGGATTCTGATGTCACAAACTATAGAAACCACCACGACTACGCCACATTCTCATTTTTTTCTGTCTTATATATGTAACCACCCAGTCCCCTGGGTTTACTAGAATCCCATCAGTGTTAGACTAGGAAGGTACTGGGCAGCTGGTAGAGAGTTTATTAGAAGCACTGTACAGACCTCTCATTGTTTACCTAGCTAGGCTGAGTGAGTAATGAGTGAGGTCATTTAGAACTCTCGCAGCAGCATGATCCAAATTTGAATCAGCTGCTGGGGGTCAGTTTAGAATATTGGGGAGTTGGTAGTAGACAGCAGTAGAGTTCTGAGGTATAGCCACCTACCAGCCTGTCCTGGGCTGGGTGAAGGACCTCTGGTCATTTCTCACCCTAGTGAGTGAGACAGCAGTCTTTCTTCAAAAAGTGGTGGAGAACATTGTCAGCAGGACCCCAGTGGGTCATTTTCTGTGAATGTGAAGTGGGACTGAAAAATTCAGTAGTTCCAAGGGGCAGTCCCCCAAGGGACTAGAAGATTGTCCAGCTGCCCAGAGCAGAGACTAAGAGAGTGTCTCAGTGTTCAAAAGCTATGGAATTGAAGGGAAGAAAAGTGTTTTTCAAAGGACTAATGTCTGTAACAAAGGGACAAACAAACCATGAGTACAGCAACGTGGACATGTTTTAGGGGAGCAGGCTGGTGGTGTATGTGCCTAAGATGAGGCTAGATTGCACTTCTCAGGATCCCAGTGTCACCACAACTATGTGCTAAATGCAAAAGTTTAAATGTGTGAATGTCTTTAGCAATCTGAAGGGGGGGGGGATTAAAGGATCCAGTTTATGTTCATGTAGTGAAAGGCAGAGGCTGACTGTAGCCAGGGTGGGGAGAACCTCATCTAAATCTCTAGTCAGTGCCTGCTGGCACTGAGGGTTGAGGTGCTGGACGCCTTATCTCATGATATGCCGGCAGTCTGGGTTCAGGAATGACTTTGGGTCATCAGAGTGCCAGTTTGGGGGGGAAGGAGCAGGATTGAGCAGAGTCGGCATGCTGCTGTTCTTTCTTTGGGGTGGTGGGGATGGGTTGTTGCCCCCCCCTTGTAGTTCTGCTCCCACTGGGTGGAGGTCCAGTGGGATAGCATGGGCAGAGGGGACGGCAATGATGGGAGGGTGGAAGGGGCTGAGCTGGGGCCACGGTGTGCTTGCATGCTTCCACACATATGTATGGCTGTGTGCCGGTGCCTTGGGTGGGGAAGTGAGGCAACCTACAATGAAAAAACCCTAAACATCTATATATTAAAAAATAAATAAATAAAACTCTAGTCATGGCTAACTGGTAACCCGAAAGGCAAAAGGTTACCCTGCAGGTGTTAACATAGCTCATCTCATCAGGAAGAATGTAATGTATTAAGTGTATGGAAACCCCCACGTAACAGACACTTTGGGGAAATTAAGTCTAGAGATCCTTGGGAAAGAGGGATGGACTGTTCATTGCTAGGAAAATGTAGACGTGTAATGCCAATACTGCCTCTTCTTGAGAAAGCAAAGTTCTTGTAAAGAGTTATGTTTCTGTGAAGTACAGTACCCAAACTTGGGGGACCACCCATTTCTGCCTACCATCTTTGTTCAGAAAATAAAGCCATGCCATACAATCCCAATTTGCTGGTGTGAACGTTCCATCTGTGCTTCCAAGAGTGAATTATTTATGGCCCTCTCTGACAGGAGATATAACGTAGCCCCAGCACCTCTCTCCCAGAACTCAGTGTAAATATAAATGTTATTTTGTGCTCTAACCACCCCCCCAAACCTCCTAATGCTAGGGGTGGTACCTTTGTTTATGCCAACTTGTGGTTAGTAGCCTTGTCTGTGGTACAGGTTATGAAGTCCTGGTTGCAAGATGCCGCTCTTGACTGGGGTAAGGGATGCATAAATAACACTAGTGCCTGTAAGTGATTTATTTTATTGTATATCAGTCCTTGTGAGGTTTGGGTGAGAGGACCGTGAAGCTCTGAAACCTCACAAGGTGACTCTCTTACCGAGACATCTTAGAAGCACTATTGTCTTATAAATTATAGCAAACACAAAAAGTGAAATAGTGTCAGAGTTTATTAGAAAATAAAAACATAAATAATTTTATAGACTTCCCAGTGTTTTATTTTAAAATGGTTCAGTCCAGCAGCATTTCACACGGTGTGCAAGATGGCAAACAAGGTACAGTCATAGTAGCATGCAGAGAGGCCACGAATGTTGGTATCAAGAGATAGTTTTTGTTATATGTGTGAGTGGGGGAGTACTTCTGCAATTAATGCATAGCTGAAATGAGAGACAGCTAGGACAGAGTGAGAATGAGGTGCTGATTCAAAGGATTACATGGCGACAGACGCCAACTAAACACAAGAAATAGTTGTAATATGGCATTTCTCTGTTTTTAATTTTTTAATAGTTTTTCATTACAAATCAAGAACACAGCACAGTTGCAGTTTATAGTATTGCAGGAAGAAGAAAAATGACTGCATACAATTTGTCATATACACAGAAGACACTGGACAGCCAGGAATAAAGTTTAAAAATTATCATCAGCTTTGAGTGTTTTCTTCATGCATCTAACAAAGGCGTCGTACATATGGATTATGTTGCGACAGTCTTGCACTGTTGATACAGATATAGGAGTTTAACTTGTAAACAGAAGTATTTTCAACCCTGTTTTGTAAATCGCGAGTGTCACCTTAGGGTCCTGTGAGGTGGCAGCCGGAAAGGAAACTCATGATCTCAAAGGACTAAAGATAAATAGTACAGGCTGCCTTATTGTGGGAATCCATGATGGCTGTCTTCTGCTGTAATAAACAGACAGTGAGAAGATAGAAATGGAAAGGCAGAATAAGGAAGCGACAAGAGGGAGTGGATAAAGGGTGGAGGGGTAAGACCTCAAAAAACAAAATCTAGATAATTGTTGAGCTGGCGTAGTACCAGCAGATGCTATCTGGTGCAAAAAAGATTATTTATTAAATATGCAGAAAAGATTAGTTTTGTTAGAGAGGGTATAGGTCGGTTTTTCTAAAGAGTCGATCTCTAATAAAACTGGCAGTTCTCTCTTTCTGATTGGCCACGAGTGATGTTATGATTCTTAGTGTTATTTATATGTATGGTCCCTACAAGGAGATATAAGAAGATAAAGCCTGCTATAGGGGCCACCTGGTAATGTCTTCTCAAAACAGCGGGATGGCCGTTTCAAAATCAAATGGGGAATGCTGTTCAGGGGAGGTACTATATTATCTTTCGATGCTTTCAGAGGAGGAGCCTGCAATGGCAAGAAGAGTAAGGCTTGCTAAAGGGGAGAATGAAAAGTTCACAGTGCGATTAAAGACATGATATGGGAAAAAAAAAAGTAGTAGCAAACTACACAGTATCTAGTTAAGTAATGTGAAGTCTTACCAAAATTCAGAAAAAAAAGGGGAATCAAATTTTTGTAAACTATCATGTAATGTTTTTGTCTGGAGGCAATATAGTAGCATTGATATTGTTATAAATAGTATTGATACATATAGAATAGTTCAGCACATAAAAACTGCGTGTAACCCTCGTGCCATTATACCAAGGGCTACTACCCCTGCCTTGCCGGACGAAACAAGTCTGTGGGGCCTGGGTTCCCATTACTGATATTAAAACTGGTTATTACCCAAAGATCATATTATTGTGCAGTGGTAAGTAGATAGGTAATCTTTTATTGTTCGACTTAAAATCTTTAAAAAAATACATATTTGACACCATTTCAGTGGGCTAGAATAATACCTGGTACAACTCCCTGGGATGCTGTACCCAACCACAATACCATTCTGTCACCCCACACTGAACCCAATTATTAAAACCCCACATTTCACACATCCTGAAATTAATTCTCACCAATAATATGCTTACAACACCAACATTTATAGAAACAAGCAAACAATTTATTTACAAGTGGGGGGAGCGGGTAAGGAAGGGTAGACTGGAAGCAGAGGCTAAACATTTACAGTTAGGTTTAATTGGTATTGATTTAGATTGGCATTGCTGTTGGCTTCAAAATAATCATTATTCACTTTACATTCAAACATGAATCACTGTGGCCACCCACCAACATCTGGTGTATTCAGGATATTTGCTCTGGCTATCTAACTAGCTGCAAAGATGGCATAACATGCATATGTAGTAGATGCCCACAAAAATACCAGTCCCCTTTATATATTAGAACCCCGCAATTCTAAACCTTATCTAGGTACCCAGTACTGAGTTCTTACAGTTGCAGGCCTGTTAACGTTGCAGATGAGGTTGCTGGCATTGCAGCAGGTTATGGCCCTTAAAGTAAATCCAGTTAGACTTGTTTTAACCCAAGGATACATCCTGACTGACTTTGCGGACAACATTAACACTCCCATTCTAGGTCAGCTTGAGACTTTAGATACTGAAATTGGTAAAACTTGAATTGACTATTTTATAGTTCTCCATTCTGGACAGAGAATGGCTCTGCCTACTCGTGATTGTGCAGTCATCACTGGTGTGGAGAAGCTGTGGCTAAGAGGCGGGCAGGAGTGATGATGCCCATTTTTTCTTTATGTTCTTACAGCTTCCACATGGAAACTTCCCTTAGCTTTGATTGGTTGCTCCTTCTCTCTGGGCTCGCAGTCACATCAGGTGCAGCCCAGACCAGGGCTGGTGTGCTTTAGACCCGCACGTCTAGGCTATACCTCTCAGGGGGAAGCGCATATGGCAGTACCTACTGTAGCTGGTACACTACCAGACTGACTCCCAGGCCAATCTGGGAAACAGTTTTGTTGCATTCAGCACATTTACATCTAGCACATTTATATTTAGCACATTACTTGCTTCAGCAGATCACAATCCCTCCAGCCATGTACCAGCATGGCCAGCGTAGTCCTTTTAGCTTTCAGATCACAGTCTCTCACAGATGGATGCTCTCCCCAAAGGCTAGGGCAGACTCAGGCTAGCAGAGTCCATGCAAAGGCAAATTCTCTTTTTTCTTTCAAATCTCAGACAGAGCTTGAGGCATGGCTCCCAACCACTTTGAACTTCACTTGTTACCAAACTGGATAACTGTAGCATGCTCACAAGCTCTTTCAGGCTTCTTTGAAGCTAAATCACAAATTCACAGTCCTACTTGGCTATGCTAGTGTTTGCAGCACTAATTAGACATTCCCTGGTCGTCACAGACCCTGTCAGGGAAAGCTCTGCGTGCTTAGGGTACTCCCCTTTCAGCCCTGTAGGCACTTAACACAGTCACCGTAGACATTTTGCAAAATACTGGACCCTTCTTCAGTCACTTGAACAGATGTCCACCTATTTCTTGAGCGTTAAGTAATCGTGGAGTGCAGACAGACGTTAAGCACTTCTAGGCTCGCTGGGCTTCTCTGCCCCAAACAGGTGTATCAATAACTCGGAACTTGTAAGCAGAAGTTTACACACTCAGAATAATTTAGAAAACTTTTCTTTTCTGGCAGTTACAGGCTTCATCAGCATACGAACATATGAATTTGCCAGCAGAAATAAGCCACCTTATCAAGTCTGCTCTAGTTTGCAGCTAGCACCCTCATCTTGCAGCTGCCCCCCCTCACCTTTTCCCATCCCCTTTTGAAACTACTCACTGTTTTATAGGCTACCACCTCCTCTGGTAGAGCATTCCATTTTGCCACAATCCTCTCTATGAAAAAGTGGCTCCTCACTTCTGTCCTAAATCTTCCTCCCCCTCCAATCTAAGGCCATGCCCTCTCATGTCCCTCCCCCTCCTCAGCCTGAGTATCCCTTCAGTGCCTGCCTTGTTTATCCCCTTTACACACTCTCACTGCTGAGGCAGAAGCATTTCTTGTAGCTCTCTCACAACTGCAGGTGGATGCTAGCTACTTCGCCATATTTTCATAATGTGGTAAGGCAAATGCCAGCCCTGGGTGACAAATTCTGGCAACCCCAGACCAGACATTTCAATTGCTTGCAGCCACAACTTCTCTGGCAGATGCATGAGCCCCCTCCCCCTGCCGAGGGTCTTTCGCTGAATCACTATGCCCATTTTTCTCTATCCGAGGGCCAGAGCCCCCCTTCCTGTGGAGGGACTCTCACTGAACTGAACTCAGCCTACAAAGTCCCTGGGTTTTGGGAGCTCATCTAGGGCTCCCGATTGGCTGAATCCACTGGTCTGTTACAAAAATGAACATCCATGATGCTCCTTCAATGCCTAATAGTCTCTCTGTTCTGGCACCTAAATTTAGTCCCTGCTTTTCCCCCACAAGTCTCTGTACTGTCCCATAAGTCTTTTGGTAAAGTCCCAAAAGTCTTAGCTCTGAATCCTGGCTTTCCGATTGATCGGCTGGATGCAGACATGGCTGTTTGTATTACACAGTCCACTTGCGGTCCATCACAGTCCCAACAATAAAGGTCTGGTGCAGCCTGATAAAACATTTTAGTTAAATCATAGCCCCACAGTTCAACAGCCATTGCTGTGCCATCTTAAGTGCTGCCACGCTTAAACATTTTGCTGCAGTCCTTCGCCTGTCACTGCTGCTGAAATATGCAGTCCCCAGGCAGCTTACAAGGGTTCCAACAAATAGTCTGATGCAGCCGGTGTAAATGTTTTATTTACATTATTTCCCCACTGTTTAATAGCCCATTTTGTATCCTATACAGTGCTCTCACACTTTTATTTTTTTTTTGTATTATATGTTTATCTCCCTTGCGTCTCCAACTGCCACTCCTTCAGACCATTGCCAAGGACACTCACTCTCCCCTTGACTCTGATGCCGATCCCCAACCCCACATCGCAGCCACCTCAGGCTAACCCGATGTGACCCTTCATCAGATGGGTCCTCCACTTCTGAGGAGGAATGGCCTGGAGACCTAGATATTGGTCCTGGGTGCTGTTGAAGTCGGTTCAGCTTCTTGGAGTTTTGAGGAGGCACTGGTCCGGGTGGTTGTCATCCAGCAGTTTGGAGGTGCCATTTCTGTGTTTTTCCTCCTGCTTTCCCCAGCTTGCATTTCCTCTGTGCTTCCCCTGTTCTTCATTGGGGGCTGCTACAGAGTGACACCTTTTCCCCAACCCACCCCAGAAGAGGAGGCCGTCCTCCAGATGCTCGATCCACCTCCTACCACTGCCGACCCACCAGCGCCCAAGTCAGTTTCTGAACTGAGTCACCGGCGTGATGAGCAGTAAGGTCCTAGCGCCTCAAACCTCTGCTCCACCAAGCCATCCAACTGTCACACTTTCAAACATTTACTTTTAGCCACTTTCTTATCACGGCTGCTGAAAAAGGCAGTCCCTAGAAGCTGAACAGGCTTGCTAATGAATATTAATACAGTCTTATTAATATTCATAGAGCAGCCTAAACACACAATGTGTCCCGCGCTTCATATTTTAAAAAGACCAGTGACTTTTGTCTGGCCCTGCCCATGTCACTGGCTCCCGACCTGTGCCCGACGGGGACCACCAGTAAGCCATTTGTTGGACTGCAAACATAGAAAGAAAGGGGCACTTCCAGTGCAAACGTGACTGTCAGCCAGCTACAGAAACGCTGGCAGTCGGGAACCAGCTCTTGCAGTCCCTTCTAAGACCAGCAGACATGCAGGGGCCAGACAGAGACTTTTTAGGCACCCGGGGGCAGGCTTGGAATCGGGCTGTGGTGGTGAACCTTTGGGGGAAATGGGGGCCCGGAAGGCAGAAACAGGAGGCAGCAGGAGCAAACAGGAGAATGGGAGACAAGCAGGGCAATTAAGGTAAGCCTCGATTGGGGAGGGCGTTACATGTATCGACAGGACTGATCATTACAGAAGAATATTAGTTTCTAGCTCTAATGGTTCCAAAGTTAGAACTTCCAAGTCGTGTATTTTTATGTCTGTGGGTGGAGCCTACAGCTGTCTTGCTTTAGCTTTAAAAATGGGATACCAAAGCACACCATTTTGGAGTTTTCAGTGTATCCTTCCACAACTACAAATTACTACACCAGTTGAATGAAGTACTCTCTTCTATCTGTTGAGTAGACAGTTGCAATACTATTTTTCAGCTTGTTTGTCTCTCTCTCTCTCCTTTCTCCTCATGCCTGCTTTAAGTGACCAGACAGCTAGTACATATCTGATAATGTGGGATTTTTGTTGATTTGTACCTCCTTTATATTCAGATAATCCCTTCACAGCTTTGCTAGGCTGAGGACCTTGTGTTTAAGAATCACCTTTGTGCTGTGCTGTGCTACGCTACGCTACTAGTCCATGTATCTCCCCTTCATTACTGACATTCCAAAGTTGAAGTCAATGAAGCACAAAGCAGAGAAGGGTCTATAGTCAAAGACCTAATAAAACAATTTGTTCAGTGAGATTTCCTTGTGATGTGAAGTGAAATAGTTTCTTGTATGAATGGTCACTTCTGGTGTGGGTGATAAGGGGTTATCCCTGTGTTATAAATGCATGTGGAGAGAGAGAGAGAGGAAGGGGGGAGAAAGACAGATAGTATTTTGCAGTTGATAAGGTTAACCCATTGTTAACCTAACAAAACAGAGCACATGCCACGTTGAAAGTGATTGCCCAAAAATGAACACAGTGACACTAACATAAAAAAAAAAAAAAAGGTCACAGATTGTTAGGAGCATCCTTGGCTGTGTCATTAGTATGTAGACAATGTATGGATTATTAAAAATAAATAAATACAATAATGTAGATAACTCAAGATTGGTATACAGCTGGATACCATAATAATGCAGTAAGTTCATTCGATATGTACCTATCATAGATTACTGCTCACATTTTGGGGAGCTTTAAATATTATTATAAAATGGTTAAGGAAAATTGAACATTCTGATTGGCTGGAAAGGAAGTGTCAAATGAGTTTTACATGTACTAAAAAAAAAAAGGTACTGGCAAGTAAATCAATATGCAATTAGAATGTTCACGTTTGAAATTCCGCCATTGTTTTTTTCCCCCGCTAACCAGCTCATCTCGGACTCGCAGCGGATTGGGAAACCTCGATGCCACTCACTAACGGAACCATTAAATGAACAAAAAAATATATACTGTATATACTGACTGGTTTAGATTCAGTAATCGTGAAGCTGCTTCCAGAGCTTGCCCGCTCCCATTCATGATCCCACACCATAACGCCTCCACTGTCTCGTAGTAAATCTGGCTTCCATCCCACTACATTTAACTAAAGCAAAAAAATCTACATTTGTTATTTTTATTGCAAAACTGGCGCAACCTGTTGGGGGAGAACCTCACAAATGTCTCCTTCTAACCACACAGCTCAGCTGCATTTTTCTTTTCACGGGGGCGGCTCTGGCATGGATAACAGTATAAATGCTAGAGGCAATGAGGTCATCACCTAGTAGGCGGAAGGACTATTTTATATCAAATTAACACAGTGATTTGAGCTTTTTTCTCATCAGTAATATTTTTTAAGGTGAGAAAAATATTTTAAAAAAAGAAACCCATTTTCTAAATGCAATAAAACACTCCAGGGTGTGTGTTGAACAGATATTACCACACTTCCAGGGGCTGAAGGCACTCGGCCAGGCCTCATGCCTTACTACGCCCCTGCGCGTGCAGTAATATCTGTTCAACACACACCCTATCATGTCTTATTGCTTACCTATTACTAATAGGAAGACAGTTGTATTTGTTCAGAGGAAGGCAACAAGAAAGGGCTTGGAACATAAGACACATAAGGAACGTCTGAAACTCCTCCAACTACATTAACTATATTATTCATTTATTTTGAAAAGTTTCACCAGGAAAGGTATACTGAGCTACAGTAGCTAATTTTCAGATGCGTCCTGGGGAAGGGGCATAAACGGGCAGACCAGATGGGTCTGGCAGCCCTTATCTGCCAACAGTATCTATGTATCTATGCAGTGGAAAAGGGAATACAATTTTGAATACAAGATGCAAATAAAAAATACACATAGAACTAAGTCCATACATACTACTGAATACATTTAAAGCTTTACCAAACATTTTTGTGGGATAGGCAGGCAGCACTTGCCATCCAGAATATAGTCTATATACATATACGCATTATACACATACACACACGTTTTTAAGCATATACACATGCACTTTTATAGTCATATACTTATATCATATACATACACACAAAACATTTCAACACAGATATAGTTTGCTTTTTTAGCACTTGGATTAGTGGGTAGCGGTGTCAGTGGCTCAGCAGGTTGTACACTCTCCTCTGAGGCTGGAAGATCAGAAGGCTGTGGGTTCTATACCCACACCAGGCATTTGAGTTAAACCCAGTACTGACCCTGAAAATCAGGGCTCCCAGATCTACAGGGATTCTTGTATTTTACAGGGATTTGGAGCCATCTACAGGGAAATTCTTCCCATAGACTTGCATTGGTTATGCAGGAAAACAGCAATTCCGCTTCCATAGGAAATAATGTAGAATACAGGAAAACACAGGGAAAATGCCAAATCCAGTCTAGGAGCACTGCACTGTAGTGCAGCACGAGGGAGTGCTGCAGTCCTGAGCTGCCATCTTTTGGATGAGATGTTAAACTGAGGTCCTGTCTGCCTGTTCTGGTGTTTGCTCAGGTGGATGTTAAAAATCCCATGTCACTTCTCAAAAAGAGTAGAGAAATTTGCCTGGTGGCCTGGCCAGATTTTCCCCATTCAATGAAAAAACCATCAACTGGTTAATCTGGTTCAGTTTCAATTGGTTACCATCTGTATCCCCCCTTCGCCGGTTGCCCCTGAAAAAGGGACTTCCAGTCTCAGTGGGCCTATCCAGTCAACAAAATTAAATTAAATAAGTGAGAAACCTTGTCAGAATAGGGGGATGGAGGAGTGGAAGATGGTTGGAGATTAGGCGAGCCTTCACACCTCCAGAATGCACATCCCACAAGGGGATTGGCAGGGGATAAGGGGGGAGCAGTGAAGGATAAAATGAGGAATAGAATACTGGCACAGAAGAGGTTGGTCTTGCTAACTTTAAGAAAGGGTTGGGGGAGGATTGGGAACAAAGGGGTTGGGAGAAGGTGGTATGAAATTGTGAAATGGAAGAATTAAAGAGGAGTGAAGAGGAAGAGGGGAAGCCTTACCCCCAGGAGTTGAATACCAAGGGTATGAACACTATGTGATGTAAACCCAGCTAGTGCTATAGGCTATTGCCATGCCTCGGGGGTAGAAGAGGGTAGAGTAGTGGAAATAGAACAGATGAGAGGGCAGGGAGCGGTAGTGGAGAGATGGGATAGGTGCAATTGCAGGATGGGGAAATTTAGTGTCAAAGAAGATTGGACAACAAACAAGTAGACGGAGCAGAACAGATATCTAAGGGGAAGGAGTTCCAGATGTTTGGAAAGTAATAGAAGGCAGCAGCTCTCCCTGAAGTGGAAGTACAGGCAGGAATGGTGAGGGTCCTATGGGGGAGTTGCAGAGGGAGTAGGTCTGAGTAAATACTGTGCACAGCAGGCATATTGGTGGGAATGTGTTGATGAAGGGGGATCTAATGGAAGAATTAAATTTAAAATTTTAGACTGGAACAAAAAGTAAGGGGACATAAACAATAAATTAGGCCACACAATTTTAAAACAAGCAATCGTATGATTTATTACACACAAAGGACATTAGACATTTGCAATAATCTGCCTTCTGAAGTGATGAATAGCAGTCAGATTTTTATGGCTGCGTGGGCCAAGCTCTGCAGACGTTATGTCATCATTAGATTGTATAAAAGTGCTGTGGAGGCATGTGACCAGACCACTGTCTAGTGTGCTGTCACAGTGCTACAGCATGGTTTCCAGTGATTCTGTTTATGAAGCCCTTCCTCTCCGTGGGCTACATAAACACCCCCCTCCGGCGCACTACTTTTCCTTTCTGCAATTGCAGAAATTAGGTTTGACATTTGCAACATGTTGGCACTGACTTAAACTGTGCATGCGTGAGCATCATGCATATGTAGTCATGTCAGCACTGCCATGTTGCGCATGGCTGACTCCGGGGCCAACTGCGCATGCACAAGTATCACGCATATGCAATACTGTAATTGCTACAGCATTAGTTATGGCTGACTCTGGTGCAGTGAGAGCACCACATATTCTTTTCAAAGCTCTTGCAGCTCCTGAAAGCTCTCCACAGCCGTATCAGCTCTGACCAAATCTTATTTTAAAGAGCTAGTGTACTGCTCAGAATTAACAGTAATTTTCAGATGCAGTCAGCTATCACTTCTTATATCTTAAGTATTTTTTTCTTTTCTGTTTGCTAATTAGAAAATTTTCCACTTGGCAGTACTGGGGTGATGTGTGAGCACCACTCTGTCTGGAGGAAAAAAAAAGTAAATTCTGTTCCTCCCACTACATCGTCAGGTATGAGACCAAACACCTTGAGGCATCACAATCCTTGCAGCCTGAGCAGTGACTCTCACAAACTACCAATCAAAATGCAGGAAATTGTGACATCACTAGTAACCAGGGAGAGCCAGTCCCTGCTGCTTATTGTGAAAGTGAAACCTGGCAGTGAGACATAGTTCTCATTGGTTACTAGTGATGTCATAGTCAGTGTGGGCTCAGTGTTGATGTAGTAGGAGGAACAGAAATTACTTTTTTTTCCCTCTAGACAGAGTGCTGCTCCACACATCACCCCAGTACTACCAGGTGGAAAATTGTCTAATTAGCAAACAGAAAAGAGAAAATACTTGAGATATAAGAAGTGATAGCTGACTACATCAGAAAGTGTTAATTAATTGCAGGCAGTTTCCAGGCAGTACACTAGCTCTTTAAATGAGATAACTTTAGAACCATTAGGGATGGAATCTTTAGTTGTTAAGTGAAAGCTTAGAATCAGCTAAGTTGATATATCCATATATAGTGTTGTTAAATCTTCCATATAGCGATATATGGAAACATAAAATGGTTTGAATTTTTTTTAAATCCCAGTATTTTCAACAGCATAGTCTACCAGCATATATAAATGTATATCAGCACATGAAAATTGTACTACAGTAGCCCCTCGTTATAACGAACTGCCTTGGGTCCACTGAGTAGTTCGTTATAGCGATGGTGCGCTATAGCTGAAATAGCTAAAAATACTGAAAAATACAGCACTTAATCTGAGTGTGAAAGAAGTGCACAATAAACTGTAGTACCAGAAAATATTTCTTTTATGTATGGAACTTGAAAAAGTATTCACTTTTAAAGTTAAAAACATTCATTTATTTATTTATTGTATTATTTATTGAAATAAGCGTCCAAAGTTGTCTGGATTTGCACACCCCTTGTTTGCTCCACTCGTGCTATAGTGATCATTTTTTTTTTTAATTCAGGAGCTGCAAAGAGGTGATGTAGGGCTGGCATTCGAGGAATTTCAGACCAGTCTCCAGAGCAGCTAGTCCACTTACAGCTGTAATTTCTGTCAGGTCCTCAATTTCAGCATCGGGGACATGAGGGTCACATTCAAATTCAACAGTGCGGCTGCCATTTTTTATTTCCGCAACAGTGTCCTCCTCAGTAAGTGGAGCAGTGATAGGGTAGCTGTCATCAGCATGCAGCCAGTCATGGAGCAGCTGTGTGTCAGTTTTGAGATTTAGGTCTGAAGCTAGCTGCTCCGTTTCTGTGTCCGTGTCTGCATCTTCTGACTCGAATAAGCTCACTTCTGGTTCAGCAATTTGCTGCTCCTCAAAAAGGGGACCTAGAGTATCCTTCCAGAAGTTATGGATTTTTTGGGGTGAAATCTGGTCCCATGACCGTGCAGCAACATAAATCATGTCCCTCAAGTTGTACTGCTTTAGAAGTGTCACCAGCTGTGAACCAGTATCTCGGGAGATGATTTCCCATAGCAGCTGTTTGCGGTACATTTTCTTTAGACTGGCAATCACTTCTTTATCCATAAGTTGCATATGCACTGTGGTGCGCTGTGGTGTTCGCGGGCAGATAAAGAACTCAGATTTTGCCATCTCTGATTCAGAGCTCTTCAGCATCAGAATGGGCAGAGCACTGATCTAACAAAAGCAGTGCCTTGGGAACATTGCTCCTCAGGTAGTGACGCACTGCTGGAACAAAAGCTATCTGAAACTACTTTCTGAAAATGTCCTGCATCATCCAAGTATTGCTGGTGTGTGAGTAAAGCAGTGGCAGTGCTTCCCTGTTCACATGGTGGAAGCAGCAGGGGTTGGCGAATTTACCGATGAAAAGTGGCTTTAATTTGTTTTCCCCAGTTCATTTAGTGCATACAAGGATTGTGACTCAGTCTTTAAAAATCTTGTAGCCTTTTGAGGCATCTGATTCTGAGCGGGCAGCAAGTTTGCGATTAAGAAGGCTTTTGAAGAATAGTCCTGTTTCGTCCACATTATATAGCATGTTGCTGTCATAACCACCACTTTCAGTTTTCTGTATCAGCATTGGCATAAAGGCATTCACAGCAGCTGAATCAGAAGATCTCTGCTCTCCCTAAATTTTTTAACTGTCGTATCCCATTTTGTTTCTGGAACCTCCATAGGCAACCAGGACTAGATTTAAAATGATTGTCCTCACCGTACAGTGCATTTATTTATTTATTGGATTTTTTTGACCGGTAAGCCCACCTGGCCTAGAAGTCCCTTTTTCAGGGGCGACCGGGGGGAGGAGGGGATACAGATGGTAAGCAACTGAAATTGAACCAGATTAAACTGTTGGTGGTATTTTTGGTGAATAGGAGAAATTTGGCCAGGACACCAGGGAAATTCCTCTACTCTTTTTTCGATAAGTGCTATGGGATCTTTAGCATCCACCTGAACTACCACCAATCCAGGCAGATGGGACCTAGATTTAACATCTCACCTGAAGGACGGCACCTCAGAAGTGCGGCACCCCCCTCATGCTGCACTACAGAGTCAGCATTGGGATATTAACCCAAGTGCCAGATGTGGGAACTGAACCCACAGTCCTCTGATCTCCCGGCCTCAGAGTTGAGTGTGCTACGTACTGCAGAATTGCCCCTGACAGAGGAATTCTGACCTCCCACTGGCTTTCGAACCACAGCCGAACAGCTGAGTCAACCTCTGTGTTTGCACCCAGATGCAAGCCGTTTTTCTCTGAGCAGTGAATCGCAAAATCTTGAAGATTCTCCTCTTTCTTTTTTAGACCAGACACCATTGACTTCGGCAAGCCATATTTTATGGCAAGCTTAGATGTGGACTCGCCAATTTTCGTGGTTTAAAATCTCTATTTTCTGCTCCAGATCCAACAACTTTCTTTTACATGTCTCAGCCATGACAGACACAGACAGATCAGACCATTGCACTATCAAAGTAAGCAGCATTTAATTCATTTGGGACAACTGTAACCCATGAACTGTGAGGAGCAAACACCGCAGAATATGGAGGAATGTTTATTAGTTAAACAGGGCTTGAGTCCTAATCAGTTACGCACACAAGGCTTTCATTCATGTTTCAATTTCAATTCTGAATGAGTACGAGTGAATATGAGTCATTTTAGTGTCAAGAACTTTACTGTCAAGCACTTAGGAACTTAGAAACAGGCGCTGTAACTACTGTGACTGCAACTGGGTGGGGAGAAACAATTGCGACTGCATTTGAAAAATAAGGGGGTGATAATGGGGTCCAACAACCTTGTTCCTCATATCTGAGATTCGTTATAATGAGGGACGTTACAGTGAGGGACTACTGTATTATGATCTGTTCACATTGATCAGACTCCAAGCTTTCATTTAAAAAATAAAATATTTTTAAGCCCAACATTTTAAAAGATACAGCCCCCCCCAATTACACAGTCTGTTCTGGACACTAAAATCCACCCTGTCATAATCTCTGCAACAGTGTCCGACTCTCCCTGGAAATGGCATGGGGACTGCCCACCACTCACCAAATCATGGAGGCTAGACCCTCTCCTTCATTAAGACCCTGAATTGAAAAATCTGCTTGTGTCTGAGACCAGGCAGTTTATGGTGCTCTGCAACAATGGGGAAGTCTCTCAAGGGACTTTCTGGGAGGCATGTAGCACCATCATGAGGGGCCATATTATTGGATTCACAGTGAACAAGATCAAGGCTAGAGAAGCAGAGCTGGCGGCCTTGGAAAAACAACTGCAGACCGTGGAAGAGGCCTGTAAACTACAGAATTCACCTGACCTGACCCTAGTGGCCAAACTAGCTAGCACTAAAATTAGGCTCAATGAACTCCTGACTAGGAAGGCTGAGCTTGCTTTGTTTCATATGAGTTAGGAGTAGAATGAGCCTGTTCGCTGATGATTCCAAACTGGTAAATGAGGTGGACAGCGAGGAGGGCAGGAGAACACTCCAGGATGACTTGAGGAGGCTTGAAAATTGGGCACACATGTAACAGCTAGGGTTTAATTTTTTATAAGTGTAGCGTTCTGCATCTAGGTGTTAGGAACCCTGGGTATAGCTACCATTTGGAGGGAGAATGGCTGGCGATCTCAATGATGGAAAAGAATCGAGGGGAGAGGTGATGACTGATGCCAAATTCAACAACTCTGAGCAGTGTAGGAGAGCAGCTGCCAAAGCAAATAAAATGCTTGGGGATATCATCCAGGAATACTCCCCTTGTACAATTCGCTGGTGAAACTGTACCTGGAATATTGTGTGCAATTCTGGTGCCCTCGCTTAAAGTGGGACATCAGGCTGTTGGAGAGAGTCCAGAGAAGGACAACGAAGATGATCCAGGATCTGGTGGAAATGACATATGAGGGCAGACTTAGAGAGCTGAACATGTACTCCCTGGAGGACAGAAGGGATAGGGGGGATATGATAGAGGTCTTCATATATCTGAAGGGGATCAATGTGGTAAAAATGGTGGGTCTGCTCAATTTAAAGGGGGAAGGGACTACGAGAGGTCACAGTGTAAAACTAGTAGGGGGGAAGTGAAGGGACATTACTTCACAGAAAGAGAGGTGGCACCATGGAACGTGAGTCCAGGGGAGCTGATAGAAATGGAAATTGTAGGGGATTTCAAGAAGGGATGGGACCAGTACAGGGGCAGTGTACAGCTTGGGAGATGCAAAAAGGGAGGTGGAGCAGCAGCGGTAACTTAACAGTGAGCTGAAGCAAGGGCAAACAAGATAGACCGTTGGGCCTAACCTGCTGGCAACTTTGTATGTATGCATGTATGTGTACTTGGAAGGAGGTGACAAGGCGGGCAAACCACTCAGCTATCAAGTTTAAAAAAAAAAAAAAGTGAAGAAACAGATACCATGGAAAAAGATCAGCTGTGTGGCATCTAGAATGACCCCCAACAAGTTGATACTGTACTATAATTCAAACCTACTACCAAGCCCTATAGTATTCCCCTAATCCACCCTGTCTCACAGATGTTGAACAATTACTGAACAATCTCCCCATCTCACAAGTGGCTCTGGTCCAAGCCCTAGAATTACCTAGCTCACTCTTGGAAGTCCAAAAGCCATAAGAGCCTCAAATATAGGTAAAGCACTGAGGTGAGATGGTTTTCCAACTGACTTATCAATTACTGTGTGAGGATATTAGTCCCACCCTCTTCCAGGTGTACCAAGAGGCATGCACATCAGGCTGCATGCCACCCACCTTTCAGGAGGCGGTGATTACAGTCCTACTAAAAAATGGAAAGGACCCTCACACACCTAGCAGTTGTATGCCAATCTCTATTGCCACGATCCTGATGAAAATCTTCAGCACAAGACTGGAACCATTTCTACCAGGCTTTATACACCCGAGCCAAGTGGGATTTGTGAAAGAGTTCCACAGTACTGATCACACCAGGACCCTTCTCAACCTTATACATGCTGCCAAGAAGGTCCCTACCCTGGCAGTAACCCTGGCCATTGAGTTCGACAAGGCCTTCCACTGTGTAGAAAGGGGATACCTCATAGGTGCTACGGCACTGATGGAGACAGGCCCTCATTTCCTGGCTTGGATTAAGGCACTCCATAGCTCCCTAAGGGCAAGTGTCCTTACTAATGACTTGCACTCTCCCAGCTTCCTATTGCAGAAGGACACCTGGCAGGGCTGCCCCCTTTCCCACACTGCCTTGTTCTGGCCACTGAGCCCCTGGCTATAGCTCTGCAAACCCATCCAGCCTTCACTGGACAAAGAGCAGGGAATGAGGAATACAGAATCCTGCTATATGCAGATGGTCTTCTCATAGTATAGGCAAATGGCGAGGCCAGTGTAGAGCTCACCCCTAGATGTCCTCAGGTTCTTTATGAAAGTGTCAGAGCTTAGGGTTAACCAAACCAAAACAGAGGTCCTTTCCCCTTAATTCGCGAGGACATGCAGCCCCCGTCGGGGACTGAAAACTGATTAATTTGTTCAATTGTTCGGGGATTGGTTTTCCCTAAGCTGCTATCATCGTAACCTGTTGCTATTTAGTGATTGATTGATTGATTTAGTTATTAATAAAAAGAGGTGTTATATTTTATGGTTGTTAAATATGAATTCTATTTATTCATTTTGTACATGTTTTTAGATATGTTCCACTATATCATGATGGTAATGGTGTCTTGTGCCTCCAGAGAAGGATGCCAGTTAAATAAATGACTACTGCTGCTGCTACTAAGACTTTTACTTCACACCAAAGGGGCCTCAGATGGGCAGACAAGGACATCAAATACCTTGGGGTTGTCAATACATCAAAACATGCATAAAATGGTGAACATGTCCCCATTGCTAGACACCATCACCATCAAACTGGACAGATGGGTATACATCTCCCTCTCCTTAGCAGGAAAATTAGATGCCTTCAGGGTGATGCTGGCACCCAAAATTACACATATCTTGGCCCATGTATTCCTCTGAATCCCCGACAGTTGGTTCACTAAACTCAGTGCCATACTGGGAAGGTTCCTCGGGGAAAGAAAACAAAAAATAGATATAGCAAAGCCATAGCACCAGCCACTGGAGCAGGGTTGGATGGGATCTGCCATGGCTGAAAGACCATCACATAACATATTTAGCAACCTAGACCGCACAGTGGTTTCCCCTGCAAAATGTGATGCCCTGCAATGACTGCATATCGAACAGGTAGTCTTATCCACTCCTCTACCAATCAGTATTTTGTACAACAAAGTCCCCACACATCTGAAGGACCATCCCACTATTTCGGTGTCCAGAGGAAGCTGGTTCTGTCCATATGCAGAGTGCCACCTTTGTTCCATTGAACTATTCAAAGAACAGCACTCCTGAGCTGCCTAAGCTATTTTCTTAATCCCTGTACTTTACCAGCTCTGTTTTTATTGCATCTTATTTTATTTTTAAACCATATTTCTGCCTGGTTCCATAGACTGAATTTTATGCCTGCTGCATGCTGTTTTTTAAATTGCATTTTAAACTGTTTTATCTGCACTTAGTAACCTGCTAGAAATTACTTGTAAAACCTATTTGAATTTGTGTTTTCATTCTGGGCTAGCAGACGCAGAGCCACAGTTAACCCCTGCTATTTAGATTGATTATGTTGCTCTGCAGATCTCTGCTCAAATTTGTGCCTTTTTACTGGTCTTGATTCCTCATCCCGTTTATTCTGATTTGCTCGCTCTGCAGACCTCTGCCCCATCTCTGCCTGTAATTGTGCTTGTGCTTTTTTTTCTCTTTCTCTAAACTAGTTTCCCCGAGCAGTTACAGAGCCACAGCTAACCCCTGATATTAATTTCTTTGTTGCTCTGAAGACCTCTGCTCTACAAATCCCCCTCCCCCTCCTCCTCCTCCTCCTCCTCTCTCTTGCTCTGTAATTCATACCTCTCAACAGTCCCTGATTTTCAGGGATGTTCCTGATTTTTGCCACAAAATTTTAATCTGTCTTTCCTAAAAACTGTATTTCTATGACCAAACAATGGGGGTTGTAAGCACAAAATAATGTCAAACATTAAAGTTACAGACTTGTTCTCCCTTAGAAAATGTATTTTACACTAAGCCCCTTATTCTACCAGCTCCCCAAGTGGATACCTTCAATTTTGAAGATGTGTCCCTGATTTTTTTAAGCCTTGCCCCTGGTTTATGAGACAGGAGGTTGAGAGTTATGCTGTAATTCTTTCTGGTGCCTGGCACTGATTACACCCTGCCCCCTGCTCCTTTTGTTTCACCTCTTTCTGTTCACTTCCTTGCCCCCCTTCAAACTAATTTCTCTCCAGACATTCTCAGCCCGCTTGTCTGCCCCCGGCAATCAGACTTATTATTCCTCTGCTGTTTCTCTCTTCACAGATACCGAGCCCCCTGGCTCTGGTGCGCTTCCCTGTGGTGTGGCTTGACTTGTTGACGCCGCCCACCTCGCTTGCCACAGCCGCAAGGAAAGATAAAGGTATGGCCCCCTCTGGAGCTTCAGGATTTTGTGTTTAAATTTTGGCACCTTTTCCTGCTTTCCAGCATTTGGCTTTGTCAGTGGTTTGGCCCCTCCTGATAAGCGAGCCGAATGGACTACTCAAAGAACAGCACTCCTGTGCTGCCTAAGCTATTTTTTAATCCCTATATTTTATCCCACCTCCCTCCTCCACCCTCTCTTAATCCACTCACTCGGCTCCTCCCCACTATCCTCTTGCTCATCTCCTCCCCTCAGTGTCAGCTCAACCAATTATACCTCTGCAGTACTTATCCCCAGAATCTTCCTCTTTCTTTCTTTCTCCTTCCTGCACCATTCTAGTCCAGTGGCAGCCTACTTAAAAAACAAGTGATTGCGTTCTTTAGCCTCCTTCCTGCACCATTCTAATCCAGTGGCAGCCTGCTTACAACCAAGCTGTTATGTTCTTTTGCCTTTCCCTGGCAACTAAGCTTTCAAAACTTCACCACTGCTGTTTCTGTTAACTGCCTCTTTTCTCCACAACTTCCCACTGCATCTATCCCCTACCTGATTTTTCTATTTCTCTCTTCTGACCATGTCTACCACCCTCCTCTTCCCCCCACTTCAGTCCCCTCTTGTTTGTCTTACTCATTTTCTTTCCCACCCCCACAGACCCCCTCCTTCTCACCTCTGTCACTCACAGCCTCCCCAGCCCCATCACATCCTCACTCCCATCCCCTTTCTGCCCTTCCATCTGCTGCCCACCAGCTCCTTCACAGTTTGCCCATGCTCCTCCCACCCTTATACCCCTCTCCCCTCTTCATCCACCCTCACAGCTATCCTTCCATCTCCTTAACATTGAGGTGCTCTACCTCTACTTGAACCTTTCCGTACCACTTTCTGCGCTCCCTTCTGACAAATCCAAACTCCTCCATTCCTTCCTCTCCTTCTCCTCCTGTTTCCCAATGGTGATGTCCAACCAACCCTGCCCCCCATGCCCCAATCCTCTTTCACTCCACCTTCAACCTCTGCCAGGTCGCCTTGACCCTGCTCCCTTCTACCAAAGATACTACGTATCTATCATCTCAGTGCCAGGAACCTACTCCCAAAAATGGATGCCCTAAATGTCTGGCTCACCCAACATCACCCTGATGTACTCTGCATATCAGAAACATGGTTATCTGTCAAAATCCCTGACTCCGCCATCACCATCCCAGACTTTAACCTATTCCGTCAGGATGGAGGAAAACGAGACGGGGGGTAGCCCTGTACATCAGGCAGTCCAACTCGAGCTCCATTATCCTCAAAGAATCCAGCCATTCTGCCCATGAATTCATTTTTGCTCACATTTCCCTTCCCTTCTCTGCTCCCCTCTACATTGGTGCTCTGTATGCCCCACCAAAAGCCTCACTTAACTCCATCATCAAGACCATCTCCTCCATCTCCACCCTCACCTCTAAAGGCAAGCTTCTGCTCTTGGGTGATTTTAACCTTGACTGGCTGTAATCTGCTAAGCCCACCACCCTAACCTCTGAAGCCTTTAACCTCTCCCAACTTTTTCAGGAACCTACCCATTTAAATCCTTATTCCCAAAACCACTCTCTTTTAGACTGGATATTATCCTCCTCCCACCCTCCCTGCATATCTGCCTCCGGCATCCTCTATGATGCCTTAAGCGACCACTATATCACTTACTGCATTCGCAAAATCCACATTCCCTACTCCCCTCCCAAATTCATATGGTGCCACCCTCTCCATTGCCTCAACAAACCCACTCTGCTGCAAGACCTTACCTTTGCTAACTGGCAGCTAGTCTTTTCCACCCCTGACTTTGACCTTGCCCTGTCCCACTTTTACAACATCTTTAACCGCATCAGGGACCACCATGCACCTCTTAAGAAAGCAAAGGTAAAGCGCCACCACCAACCCTGGATAAACTCTGATCTCATAGCCATGTGTCATTCTAGGGACAAAGCCTGTAGATGTTACAAAGTATCCCTCATGCCAAGCGACCTCCATTTTTACAAACAACTTAGGAACAGGTACACAAAAGCCATTCACCAGTCCAAGGCTTCCTATTTCAAATCTGAGCTTGATCAGTACCACCACTCCTCAGCTTCCTTCTAGAAGATCATCCACTCCCTATAGGATCCCCCCTCCCAGTAAGCCTGCCCAGTCCTTAAAATTGACGGCAGCCCTGTCTCTGACCCTGCCTTAGTAGCCGAGGATTTTGACAATTTCTTTGTCTCTTGTGCTCTGCTTGACTCCCCTCCCCCCTCACCATGCTCACCTCCCTGCCCTCCGGATTTGTCTCCCCCCACCCATCGGCTTCCTTTTTCCTTACTTTTCTGTCTTTGAAGTTTGCTTAACGCTCATCTGTCTCAACCCCTCCAAATCTAGCCCTGATGGCCTCCACCCCAAATTGCTCCACATCTCAGCTCCCGCCATAGTTGCTCCACTGACTTGCATACTGACTCTCTCTCTCTTAGTACAGCCACTTTCCCCAATGCCTGGAAATTGGCCAAAGTCCTCCCATTGCACAAGGGTGGTGACCCATCATCTCCTGGAAACTATTGTCCCATCTCGCTCCTCCCCTCCTTTGCTAAAATGTAGGAATCCCTCATCATGGCTAAGCTCTCCGACTTCCTTTCCTCCAATAATGGGATGGTGGTGGATGTCAAGATGAATAACTTGGAGACTTGTAGGAGGGCAGCAGCCAAGGCCAACAGCATGTTGGGATGCATCACTAGGGGGATCACCTCCAGAAGGAGGGAAGTGATACTCCCTCTGTATAACTGCTTGGTGAGGCCACACCTTGAGTACTGCGTGCAGTTTTGGAAGCCACACTTAAAGAGGGACTTTAAACTCCTGGAGAGGGTCCAGAGGAGGGCAACCAACATGATTTGGGGCTTGGGGGAAAGGACCTATGAGGAGAGGCTCGAAGAGCTAAATATGTACACATTGGAAGAGAGAAGGGACCGGGGGGGACATGATAGAGGTCTTCAAGTACATGAAGAGGGTAAATAGGGGAGGAACAGTCAGGGTGTTTCAGAGGAAGGAGGAGGGGCCACTAGAGGGCATGGGTAGAAGGTGGGGGGGGAGATTCAGGGGAGAAAGGAGGAGGTGCTACTTCACTGATAGGGTGGTGGAGCCATGGAATGCACTGCCTAAGGGCTGGTGGAGGCAGAGATGGTGGAGGGGTTCAAGAGGGGCTGGGACAGGTACAGGGGAAGGGTTCTGGAATCAAAATCCAATGCAGCAAGAATATCCGGAACTGGGAAGGGAGAAGCCAGAGAAGGCGAGGGGGGCAGCAAGGTCACCACCCAGGGTGGGGGCTGACGAATCGAACAAACTCAAAAGACCATTAGACCTATTCTGCTGGCATTTTAGTATGTTAGTATGTTAATAATCTCCTTTCACCTGTGCAATCTGGCTTTCGTAAACAACATTCACCTATCACCTCTCTGCTGTGCATCACTGACTTAATCTTCTCTGCTATGGACCAAAGCCAAATTACTGCTGCCATCTTCATTGATTAAGCCAAAGCTTTCGACTTCATCTCTCACCCTCTCCTTCTTTACAAACTGTCTTCCGTTGGCCTTGCTAAACCAGCAGTTGACTGGTTTAGTTCATATGTTCAAAATCGACAACAGTCAGTCCAAGTAGGCGACACCCTCTCTACACGTCTCCCAATCGTCTCCAGGGTTCCTCAAGGCTCTATCCTTATCCCCATCTTCTTTTCTATCTTTATAAACAACCTTCCCTCTATCTGTCTCTCATCTACTGCAACATGCATATGTACGTGGATGATTCTGTTATCTATGCCTCTGGACCATCCCATGACAGTGTTCTCCCCAGTCTCCAAAATAATTTCAACAGGGTTCAGTCCTGGTTTCTTGCAAATCAGTTAAAGCTCAATGTGAAAAAGAGTGTTACCATGAATTTTAGATCAAGACAGAAGCTGTCCTCCCTCCCAGCCCCTCCAGCGGTCACAACCCTTAATGGCTCACTTCTTGAATTGGTCCCAGCCTTCAACTATCTGGGCATCTGGCTGGACAATCACCTAGATTTATCTACCCATATCGATGCCATCTGCACAAAACTATGGCCAAAACTCACTGTCCTCTATCACCACAAAGGCAGCCTCCTTCTCCAAACTCATTGTGAACTTGTACTTAAAACAATTCTGCCAGTACTGGATTAAGCCAATGTAGTCTATGGCACTGACCCAGCTTCTTCCCTCATCAAACTGGACACCCTTCTCAATTCCTTCTGCCGCTTTGCCACTGCCTCTCCCCATCTTATCCACCACTGTCTTCTGTATGTGCCTCTTTCTCTTGCACTGCTGTCCCACAAGAGAAAAATTCACTGAGCTTCTCTCATTGGTAAATATTGGTTAGATTCCCTTCCCTCCTAGCTCTCATCCTGCATCACACCAGCCAAGTCCACAACCTACTCGCTTCACCATAAGGACTCACGATCCTTCTCCATCCTTTGTCCTCACTCTTCTGCCAGCCAGTCGGCCTTCTTGTACCACCTCCCTCTACTCTAGAACAACCTACCCCCTGACCTGCGCCTAACCTCCTCTCTCTTGGCAGTTAAAAGGCTCCTCCCACTCCTCCCCTCTATGATCCCAGTACTCCTAACCACTCCCCCCACCCCTTTCTTCACCCTCCCTACCAAAACATAGAATTTTATGGCAGATAAGGATTGCTTGGCCCACCTAGTCTGCCTATTTCCCTACCTAATGGATAAGCTGCAGATGGTAGTTAACCAACAGTCTACTACCTCCTGCCCCCCCACTAAATTGCCTTATGTCTGTCCATGCATTCTTGAATTCCCCACTGTTTTTGACTCTATGACCTCCTCAGGAAGGCTGTTCCATGTATCTACAACCCTCTCTGTGAAGAAATGCTTCCTCACATTACCTTGAGCTGCCCCCCATCTTCAAATTGTGCCTCTTTGTTCTTGCGCACCTCTTTTCTGAAAGATGCTACCTTCTTGGACTTTGTTGATTCCCTTGAAGTATTTGAAAGTTTCTATCATGTTCCCCCTCTCCCTCCTTTCCTCGAGGCTATACATCTTAAGCTCCTTTAGTCTTTCTTCATATGTCTTCTGGTGCAGACCCTATGCCATTTTGGTTGCCCTCCTCTGGACAGCCTCCACCCTGTCTATGTCTTTGCAGAAATGGGGTCTCCAGAACTGTACACAGTACTACAGATGTAGTCTTACCAATTGTCTGTACAGAGGGCCAACAACTTCCTGTTATCTACTGGGGATGCCTATCCCTATGCATCCCAGTATCCCCACAGCCCTCCTTACTGCTTTCTCACATTGCTGGCCCACCTTTAGGTCATCTGAGAAGACTACCCCCAGGTCCCTATTCATTGTTACTGTCAGTATCTCACCCCCCATTGTGTACTCTTCCCCTGGGTTTTTGTTTCCCAGGTGCATTACTTTGCACTTTTTTGTGTTGAATCTAAGCAGCTATACATTTGACCATTCCTCCAACTTTGCCAAGTCCCTTTTCATCCTTTCCACCCCACCTTGCATATCAACCAACCCTGTTGCAGATCTTTGTGCCATCTGCAAAGAGACATATGTTCCCTTCAAGTCCCTCTGCAATGTCACTTATAAAGACATTAAAAAGGACCGGCCCCAGTACTAAACCCTGCAGTACCCCACTAGTAATCCTTCCTTCTTCTCTCTGGACTCCATTTACTATTACCCACTGTGTCCTGTTTTCCAGCCAGTGTTTTACCCAGGCTACCACCCTGGGACCCACTCCCAGGCTGGCTAATTTATTTATTAATCTTTTGTGTGGGACTGTGTCAAATGCCTTGCTAAAGTCTAGGTAGGCCATATCCACAGCCCCTTCCTGGTCTACTACTTTGGTCATCCAGTCAAAGAAATCAGATTTGTCTGACATGACATTCCTGCTGTGAATCCATGCTGCCTTGGGTCCTCTGCCCCACTGGCCTCTTGATATGCAACAGTTCTTTCCTTTAGAAGTGATTCCATCATTTTCCCTACCGAGGTCAAACTGACAGGTCTGTAGTTTCCTGCCTCTGTCTTGCTCCCACTTTTGTGAAGGGGGATCACATCTGCCCTCCTCCAGTCCTCAGATACCACACCATCCTCCCATGATTTATTAAAAAGGGTAGTCAGTGGTGTTACTAGTTCTTCCCTTAGTTCTTTTAGAATTCTGGGGTGAATCCCATCAGGCCCCATTGCTTTTTCCACCTTCAGTTTTAAGAGTTCTTTCAGAATCCTTTCTTCTGTGAAAGGACTAATATCAACCACCCCTTATCCATAGTGCTTCTATTTACTGGATTAGTTATCTTCCCCCTGTTTTTCCATTGTGAATACTGAGCAGAAGTATTCATTCAGTATCCCTACTTTTTCACTGTCGCCCTCTGCCCAACCACCTTCCTCTTTATTCAGCCTCAGTATCCCTGCCTTAGTCTTTCTTTGCTCCCTAATGTACCTATGAAAGGTTTTGTCCCCCTTCTTAACCGAGTTGGCCTCTCCTTCTCATTGCCTTCTGCTCAGTTCTCTCTGCCTGTGCATCACAATATTTAACCACCGCTATGTGGTGGCATACTTTTTTCTGTTTTAGCCTTTGTGTTCTTTGTCTCATCTTGTTTACACAGTGCCTCAATCAATTTTTTAAACTGTCTTTATTTAAAGAAGATTTAATCATTGTAAGAAAGACAAAACAATGAAACATATATATATATATATATATATATATATTTTTTTCTTCAATTTCTTTTTTTCCCCCTCCGGTCATGGTCTGGGGGCCTCTCTCAGGCGTTCTGCCTGCTCCTGCCCTGCCTGAAGTCCTCCTACCTGTGCCTCATCTCTTCTCCTCCTCTGTCCACGGTTGGCACCCCCGGCTTAACCCCTCCAGCGTAGGGCCACCCCTCCTCTTGGGTGCACTTTATATTCAGACTGTGACATGGGACAGGACCTGATTGGAGGGACCTGGATGGCCAGGCAGGATGGACTTGGCCATGGGCATGGGGGCAGGCGCAGTCGCCTACCTTGCAGATTGGGCTTTTCCTTGTTCTGGTGATCTCTCCCCCCTCCCGTGCATGTCACATCCCAGATGCTAGGCTTGGCAACCCTGCCTGAATCAGGACACACAGTTACATGCAGCTGAGCATGCTGCAGTGCCCTCGTCTCCACCAGGAGCCGCTGGCATGCTGGGCGTTTACAACCCCACCACCCCGGGAGGCGGCTGACCCTGGCAAGTGTTCAGTCTTCACCCACCCCCACCATCCTCCATGCCTGAGCTTGCTCCCAACCTGGGTCGCCAGCATGGTGCGAAGTGAGGCATCCAGTGCCTCAACCCTCAGTGCCACCAGGTTGGCCAATGAAACACATTTACATAAAAATGCCACTATTACAGTTAATTCCTGACATACAAGTTAGCTGGATGTAATTCATTTGACAGAGAAAAACTTGGGTAAATTTGTAGTCATTCTCACATAAGATACTGTACCATACTAATACCACGTAACACTGGTATGAGGAAGGTCTGACCCCTAATCTAGGACATCGCATTTAAGGCACAAAGTCAGGCCTAATTGAGGAGATGTAAATGACCCACCTTCGCCATATCTGCTCAGATTGAGGCTGCTTCTCTATTCAGAGCTGCTGTTATACTTTCACCTCAATCTATTTTTCAATAATGTTTTGTAAATGTCTTATCTCTATTGTAACTCCTGTGTTCGTAGCTGTATTGTAACAAATGTTTTACCCCTGTTGTAATTCTTTGAATCTGGGTCGCACCTGGAAACGAGCCTTGGCTCAGTGTGCCTTTCCCGGTTTTAAATACATAAATAAATATGAGCTCATGGTCACTGACCCAACCAAACCCCACCCCAGTTTGCACCTCTGTGATGGAATAATTGCCTCAGTATTTGGGGGGATCCCACCATACTGGCTAAGCTGGACCCAGAAGGGCATCCTCTTTATTGGGGATATACTTACTTTGGATGGTCAGCATGATGAAACCTTCTCTACCATTTAGAACAAGTACACTTTGACTAAGCAAGTCTTCTGGAAGTATTTACAGCTCTATAGTGCATCATCTCTTACCTCCCAAGATTGCAGAATGATGCTGCTACCAAGGCTATTTCTATTATAGGTACTTACCACAGGCTTCCCAGTGGAAAAGCAAGCTCCCTGTACAAGCAGCTTAGAAACTGTCTGCCTGACCCCTCACAGCTAGCTAAAAAAGCATGAGAAGAAGACCTGGGCATACGGATCTTGGAGTCAGCCTGGGCAACTTGTCTCTCCAGAGCCCACAAAGCATGCAAAGATGGGAGGAGTCTGTTAATCCAGAATAAAACTATTCTATGCTGGTATTGCACTCCTAAAGTTCTGAAGAGAATGGGCTTCCTTCCAGAGGACAGGTCTTGGCATTGTCAGCAAGGGGGTGCCAACATATTAAACACATTGTGTGGATGCCCACCTATCCAGGTTGCTGGGGGGACATTCTTAATATCTAAAACAATTTTTAGGCCAGATAGTCCCTTGATGCCTCCAAGATGCTTCTAGAGCTCTCTGCTGATACTGTCCACGACTGCTTCTCCTCCATCCTCTGATTGGTAGCTGTGGAAGTATTAACCAAGAGGCTTCTTCTATGCAGGTGGAGTCCACCAACATATACTTATAGGTGCAGAATGGCAGATGGCTGTGGGACAGCTAGCACCTTTGTAGAGACTTTTCTAAAGGAAGGCACAGACTATGCATGCCTTTCAAGCTGTCTGACTACCATATCTAACCTCCACCACCTGCCGCAACAGTACACTCAAGTCCAGCCCTTATCGAGATGATACCCAAGTGTATGAGTAATCTCACATCAGGATACTTCCGCGGTGTAGTACGATAAGGGTCTGATCATGCATCCCCTCACCACATATGTCTCATAATCTGTATATTCAGAATTAGAAGTTATCTGATGCTTCACTTTGTAGATGATAGATAGATGCTTTATTTATAAAGCACTCCTTTCTGGAGATTCAGAGCACTGTACATTAAAAACAGTTCAATACAATGCAATCATAAAATTTCAGATTTTAAATTTCAGATCAGCAAGAAATAGAAACTTCTTAAAACGCATCTATCAATGTATATTAAAATACTGCATCCAATAGTACTAATTATGGATAAAATGCCTGCTGGAAAAGTGTTTTAAGACCTGTTTTTAAGGTTTCTACCAAGGGTGCCTCTTGTAAATACCTAGGTAATGAGTTCTAAAGGGTAGGCGCTGCAACCCAGAACGCATGGTCCCCTGAGTGCTGCAGCCTAACCCTGGGAAACTCCTAGGAGGCTACCTTTAGCAGAAGGGAGAGTCCGAGTTGGCAGGTGGGGCACCAGGAGATCTTGCAGATAAACTGGCTCACCATCATGCACGGCCTTGTAGGTAAGGGGCCCTACTTAGAAGACAATCCTCCACCTGACTGGCAGCCAGTGCAGTTCACAGAGGACAGGAGTAATATGTTCATTTCTTTTTACTCCTGACAATAATCTCGCTGCCACGTTCTGCACTAGCTGCAGTCGACAAAGATTGCCTCCAGATCGCTCAAGGTGTAGAGCATTGCAGTAATCCAGCCTGGACATGATTAATGCATGTACCTACCAGTGTGGGCAGGTTGTTAGATGGAATCAGGGCCTGGATCCAGGCAGTGTTTCTCAGGTGATAGTATCCACTTTTAATGATGGCCGACACCTGAGCATTTAATGTCAAGCTGTTGTCTAGGATCACGCCAAGATTCCTCACCTGTATAGATGGGGTAAAAGGAATCCCCCCCCCCCAGCACTAGACCAGAGGGGTCACCTCGATCACCCCACCACCACGACCCAGATCCACTACTAGCACCTCAGTCTTGTCTAGGTTAAGTCTAAGCCAGTTTCAATACATCTAGCTCTGGGTTTCCTCTAGGCAGCTGTTAAGCACAGAAGACACCATCTGGTTACCAGGTGCACAGGACAGGTACAGCAGGATATCATCTACATAGCACTGAAAACCCAGCCCATACTGCCTGATAATGTCTCCTAATGGCAGTATATACACTGTGAACAACAAGGACGACAAGACCAAACTCTGCAGTACATCACAAGACAGAGGCTTTCGGCTAGGTGTGGCAAGCTCCATCTTCACCCTTTGCACTCCGCCTGTCAGATATGACCTGAACCAGTTGATGATGTTTTCTGACAGGCCACACCAGTACCAGGCAGTGGAGTAGTACCTTGTGATCCATAGTGTCAGATGCTGCCAACAGGTTCAGGAGAACTAAGATGGTACGCTCTCTCCTTTTCCTTGCCATCAGGAAATCGTTAAGCAGCTTCACCAGGACAGTGTCTGTACTATGCCCAGCCTGGAACTCAGACTTGAAAATCTCATGTGGAAGAGGAGGCAAGATGCTTTTCGAGCTGGGTGGCCGCCACTTTCTCAATAACCTTCCTTAAAAATGGAAGGTTTGAGACTGGCCTGTAGTTGCAGACGCACTCCGGGTCCAGTGAGGGGTTTTTCCAGCAAGGGCCCAACTAGCACCTCTTTCAAGGATGCCAGAAAGACCGTGCTGCTCAGAGAACTCTGGACTATCCCAGCAACCACAGGCCCAGTCAGGTCCAAATACTCTACCAAAAGGCAGGTAGGACCTGGATCAAGGTCACACTGTGTTGGCCGCAGCCTTAAGATCATAGTCTCCACCTCTTCCAGTCCAGCGGGCTCAAACTCAGCCCAGACAGGAGGAGTGGTCTGGCACAGCTCAGGAAGGACCCCACAATCCCTTCAAGAGACACAGGGGAAGATCTGGGCCCTGATGGAGGGCAATGAACAGAGCAAACTCCTCGCATCTAGTGCTTGAACCAGCTCCTCCCACACAGGGATAGGCTGAATGTACTAGCCTGTCTACCGTACAGAAGAGCTGAGCCAGTTTGTTCCTTGCCGCAGCATCTCCCTGGACAGAAAATCTATCCTCTTTTAGTAGATTGCACTTTGATAGTCGCAATAATGCGACCTCGGGGCCTATTTGTCCCCCAGCTGCCCCGACCTCCTCCAGTGCCTCTCTAACCTCTGACCACAGGTCTTTTTTTTTCCCCCAATTGTTTAACCAGATGAGACACACTAAGCTGAAAGTTTGTTTACAGGTGCAATCTGGGAGCACAGGGAAGTTAAGTGTCTTGCTCAGGGTCACACAGTATGCAAGTGGGGCTGTGGGATTCAAACCCAGTTCTCCAGATTTTCAGCTCAGATAACTCCCTGAGTTCCTTGTCAAACCAAGGAAGTCTCTGACAAGTGGACAGGGGTTGGACACGAACGGGTGCGACTGAATCGAAGGCGCCTGCGACCACCCTATTTATAGGCAGTCACACCCTCCTCCGTTCCAGCCACACATGCAGCGTCCACACCTGATAGGTCTATACTTTGTGTTGCATGTCTTCAGTTTGTGACTGTCCTGCCTTATCTACGTCATTAGTGTTTCTAACATGCTTGCACTGTATTGCCTAATTGTATCACCTTTGATTGCCCTGGTTTATTTATTTTTGCTGTTTGAACTTAAGACAATTTACAGTTCATGTGTCTGTTTTACTGACAACATTTTTAATAAAAAGATTAACCAAAAACAGCTACAGCTTTCAAAATATAATTTCAAACTTGTAAACTGTGGTAAAAAAAAATATTTTGGAAATGGTAGAAGATACTACTGGTTGCTCAGTTTAAGAATAAATGCATTATTTTCTAGTTCTGCTGTATATTAAACTTTTTTTCCTTTAATTCATTTTCTTGCACCTCACCTTGGGGAACTCTCTCCAGCATCTTAGGCCACCAGTCTCTATCTCCCACCTGAGACACTTTCTCCTTCTCTCCATCGCCTCAGCCAGATCTGAGCCCCCTCACAGGAGGGGCTGCCCTAGCCATCCAGGGCACTTTATCTATAATATAGAGTGCCTGGCTAAGCGGTGGTCCAGGAGAGGAGAGCGCCCAGTATGGAGAGTGTGGTCTGGGGCCAAGGTGCCTTCGCCTATCCCCGTGGGAGGGGATTTTTTCACTTAGTACACTTCCACCGAACGTGGGATGTGCAGTGCCATCCAGCCCACTATGTGAGCGCTCACATCCGGAAGACTGCCACCCAATGTTCCCTTTCCGGTGTGGTCTCTACGGCTGCAGTGCACCCAGTCTCCACTGGGTGCCACTGTCTGCATGAGACATTTTCTCCCTCCCTCCCTCCCAGGAGAGGAAAGCAGTCTTAAGGAAGCTCCATCCTCTCCTCCCCAGCCAACCCTCTGCGCCCCAAGCTCATTCCCGAACCCAGATCACCGATGTGGTGAGAGGTGTGATGTCCAGCACCTCAACCCTCAGCGCCACCGGGCCAGCTTTGTATATTAAACTTAGTGGCAGGAGCCCCCAGAATATAACTAAGAAGAAAATAAAATTGATGTTGGAAGTATTGGCTCAAGGTCTACACTGTTCAGCACTGCAGGTATCTTAAGTGACTTCTGGTAAATGTTGAGAAGACCATCTGTTAAACTGATAATAAAAATGTCTCAAATTTCTTTGCAGGTGCTGCGTTCTGCAGATGATTGGTCAACTGGCATGAAGTACCATGAAGAATCGATCCACAATGCCTACGTTGATGTGATAACAAAGAGTCAGCACTTCATCTTCATTGAGGTAAATACTGATAACAGGTCATGTGCCATGCACCAATTTATTGTATGCCATTAGCAGTATACTATCTAGGTTTCTACTTCAGAGCCTTAACCTTGACCAGCTTTTCTGTTTGTTTGACAGCGCCCACCCTTTTTAAAAGCCTGTGTTTGGCCTGGTTTGTTAATCCATGAAATATGTAAGAGGTTTTGGGTTAAGGTTTCCAGTCATCTTCAATAGGATGAGAAAAACACACACTGTAAAATGTTGTATTTGATATATCTTGCTGCTTTCTCACGCAGTCTGTATGGGAATTGTACACTTTTGTTGCATTACAAAAACAAGCAATATGCCTTTGACCTTTTAACTTGCCTTACAAGAAAGCAAGGTTTAGTAAATGGACTTTAATCCTGTAGTGGCTTAAACTTTTATGACAAACATAAAGAGAATGCAGTTTTTATAGGGTTGACATTTACGGCACTGAAAGGTGGCATCTAACAAAAAATACCTTATTGAACTAAGCACCAGAAATCTATGAGGAATATATATATACACATATATATAACCTCAAGCTGCTTTTGAAATGGCCAGTCCAGCAACACTGCTTAGGGCTTATGCCTGTGCCAGTTTGACATTACGCTGTTTTCATGGCCCATTTCTTTTTCTTTTTTCTTCTTCTCAAAATGTAGTCAACAGTTTTGTCATCTGTAAAGCATTTATATAAGGCCTCTTTACTCCGTGTACTGTCGGGCTGTAATTGGTATGGAGATGCTGATCAACTGCAGTGGTAACTGGATTCAGTCACATGCGTTGCCCAGCCATCGTGATGTGGCATCAGTAACCTGTTGCGGCAATCTCAAGCTAAAATTCTGCCAACATTTGCTGTGCTGCTGTGGGAAATCCCCACTACCTGCAGCAATGCCAATTAGGAGTATAGTTAATTTGACTTTTGAAACGGGTAAAGGTTTCCTGTACAGCTATATAGATAAAATGATGTTTTTGTTGTTGGTGATGGTGGTAACCAGCTATTTCTGCTGTTAAGATGGCACCAGCTTAACTATCTTAATAGCACAGTCTTTAAACTAAGTCACCACGCATCAGTCAGTCACTCATAGCTGCAGTCAGCTGACTGTGTGCCATTTTCACAAATGATTCCAAATTTAGGAAATATTAATCCACTAGGGAAAGGCAAGAGAAGTCTGCCACAACAGAGCTGTTTCTAGCAGCACACTGTGAATAAACTGATTAGATATGGCTAGAGACAAAAAAAAACATTTTCAGCTTGTTGGACAGCTGGTACCGTATTTTTTTTTGACCTTCCAACTTCCTGGTCTGTGAGGTGCCATGGCTCTTCTTCGAGGATGTCTTCTTCATTAGTCCATGACTTCGGAACTATAGCTGCCAGGCACTTGGATCTCACAGAAATGTTTGTTAGCCTGGGGCTGCCGATGCAGATCTCATTTATCACCTTCTGTGTAAACATGGGTGGTCCCATCACTCCTCAGTTCTTTTCCCCGCCATCAATCAGCCTTGTTGGACCTGCTGAAGGAAGCATCATCAACTAGCAATTGACATTTATTTATTTTTAGTTTAATAAACAGTTAAAATCATCATCTCTGTGTGCTCCTGAAATCAAAAGACATTTTTTTCACTATTGTGAGGGCAGAGATAAAATTTACAAAGAAAACATGCACAAGGTCTGTCTCTGCTGTTTGGGCCTGTCTCAGAAGGTGTGAACTTGTGACATTTGCAAGAGCTTCAACCAGGCTACATGGCAACGCTGCAGGAAAGCTGTAGAAAATGTTCTTCTCATTAAAACTGTTCTCAGCACTGTAATGCCATGTAGTCTTTGAGTTAATTACCCATTAAAGAAATTTGCTTGGACGTCTAAGAGCCTTCTGTTCTAGGACTACTCCTCAGCTGTGAGTGCCTAGCTATTATGTGATGTGAACTGGCCCAAAATCTGTTGCATCCTTGCTGCTGGCCAAGAAGTGACTGTTGAAGTTGAAGGACTGGGACAGGGAGTGGTCGGCATCATCTTCTGGCCATAGGCATAAACATAGAAATAAAATGAAATCTATGTTGCTGGTGAGGTGAGGTAATGTTAATGCATCTTTATCAATCACTTTGGTGGCATTGACTACAGCCCCCAGACCATTGATGAAACACCAAGGTTGGGGTCTGACTTAGAAGCTACCATACCCACTATAGATGATACAGCACCACTGTCATTGGGCCATGGTCAGGGTGTCATCAGATCTCAAGTTGTGCAGGCATAATTTTCAGAGGTGAGATGATGCATTCTGCTTGGCTTAACCATGCAGGCAGTTATTCTGTCGACTGGGCCTCAGAGCATTCAGATGCCATCAGCGCCTGCTACCAGCACATCACAGAATCCTCCTCATCAGCAGCCATCAGCATAACCGGTGCCCTTGGTGGCTTCTGTTTGTTGACAGGGATGTTGATGACATAGAATATAATCCTGACCTCATGCTATTAGAGAAGGATTTAGAGGAGGATTATGAGAGAGAATAATATATGGCACCTCAATCTAGTTCTGCCCTACCATTCTGCAGTGAGGGACTCGGTGGTATATGCCCCGAGGTCTTCTCCTGAGGATCCTACTTTTCAAGCTATGACACAGCAAATGCAAACTGCCATGGGCTTTACTGTAGAAGAGGAAGACTCCACAAAATGAAATCTTAGGGAATTTTTGGAGGTTTCCTGCTCCCCGTCCTTTATCATTCAATCTGTATATTCTTCATTAGAGGATGATACCTTTGCTGCATGGTACAGTCCAAACTCACTGCCCGCAGTACCCAGAAAGGCTGATAAGCAGTATCCAGCACCATCTGCTAACACTATTATGCTAACCAGCCAGAAACTGACTATTTAGTTATAATGGCTGCTCATGATAAGTCTAAAACATGTACACACATGAGTACTTTGCGTCCCGGGAAAGAATCTAGGAAGCTGGATGTGATGGGCAGGCATACATTTGCCATTGCCTCACTAGGCCTTAGAATTGCAATCACCAGGCTCATATGATAAGATATCGAAACAACCTATGGAAAGCTGCAGCACATGCTTTTCCTGAGGTTTCTGGCAAGAATGAGTTACTTTAAACTTTAACATCTGGTGCTGAGGTTGTCAGACATCTGCTCCACTCAGCGTATGATGTCTCTGATGCTTCTGCCAGTGCTGCTGCAACTGGCGTTTGCATCAAGTGATATTCTTGACTCTGGGTGGCTGGTTATGCAACTGATATGCAACAAGATGTTTTAAATGCCCCTATTAGAGGGACAAAACTGTTTGGTTATGAGGCCAATAGGGCACAGGACCCAAAGCAGCATGGATTTACAGCAGGAAGGTCATGTCAGACAAATCTAATAGATTTCTTTGACTGGGTGAGCAAAGTAATAGACCAGGGAGGGGCTATGGATATGGTCTACCTAGACTTTAGTAAGGCATTTGACACAGTCCCGCACAAAAGATTAATAATCAAGTTAGCCAGCTTGGAAGTGGGTCCCAGGGTGGTAGCTTGGGTTGCAAACTGGCTGCACAACAGGACACAGAAGATAATAGTGAGTGGCACACATTCCGAAGAAAGAGGGGTCACTAGTGGAGTACCTCAGGGCTCAATACTGGGTCCAGTCCTCTTTAACATCTTTATAGGTCACATTACAGAGGGTCTGGAGGGAAAGGTATGCCTCTTTGCAGATGATACAAAGATCTGCAACAGAGTTGATACACAAGGTGGGGTAGAAAGGATGAGAAGGGACTTGGCAAGGTTGGAGGAATGGTCAGACATATGGCAACTTAGATTCAATGCAAAGAAATGCAAAGTAATGCACCTGGGAAACAAAAACGCAGGAGAAGAGTACACAATAGCAGGGGAGGTAATAACAATAACAAAAATGGAACGGGACTTGGGGGTAGTCATATCGGATGATCTAAAGGTGGGTAAGCAATGTGAGAAGTCAGTGAGGAGAGCCGGGGGATACTGGGATGCATGGGAAGGGGCATCACAAGTAGAATAAGGAAAGTGGTTATCCCTTTGTACAGACAGTTGGTGAGACCCCATCTGGAGTACTGTGTGCAGTTTTGGAGACCTCATCTACTCAAGGACATAGATAGGATGGAAGCAGTCCAGAGGAGGGCAACTAAAATGGTGCAGGGTCTGCATCAAAAATCATATGAAGAGAGACTGAGAGAGGTGACATGATAGAAATGTTCAAGTACCTCAAGGGAATCAACAAGGTCCAGGAGGGTAGCATATTTCAGAAAAAGAGATGTGTAAGAACAAGGGGACACAATTTAAAGATAGAGGGGGGACAGCTCTGGGGTAATGTGAAGAAATCTTTTTTCACGGAGAGGGTGGTGGATGCATGGAACTGCCTTCCTGGGGAGGTTGTTGGGGCTAAAACAGGGGGGGAATTCAAACATGCATGGGATAGGCACAAGGCAATTGTAGTGGGGGTGGCAGGAATTAGGCTGTTGGTTAACTAGAATCTGCAGCTTATCCAGTAGGTAGGGAAATGGGCAGACTGGGTGGGCCAAGTGGTCCTTATCTGCTGTCAGAGTCTATGTTTCTATGTAGAAAAAGCCCTAAGTGGTCTTCAGACATCAGAATGACTCTGTCAAGTCCCTGAATCTCACTCCAGATAGGTGTTATGGGAGGGGCTGCTGTCACCAGCCTGCTGCCAGAGGTAGCCATGCCTACCATCAGCAAGGCAGAGGTAGGGAACGTGATACCATGCCAGGTCTCCTTCCCAACAGTACCCATACAAAAGCACCCAAAGCAGTAGGTACCGGTGGCACTGGCACCACCAGTTCTGCATGACTATTTACAAGATATACACCCACTCCAAACATTATATCAAGGAGTGGATATGGGGAGCAGACTCTCTCTGTATTTAAAGCAATAAAAGAGGTTATAACATTGCAAACTATCATTCCCTTATCACAAACATGGGACTGAATTTGTTTCCTGGATGTGACCGGCATAATACCATGCCAAGGTCAGACAAGCTCACAGGTAATACTTCAGCTTTGTCCTGAGGGAGGAGTGTTACCAGTTCAGAGTCTTGCCCTTTGGCTTGGCTTCTGCACCATGAATCATTACCACCTGCTTGGCAGTAGTGGCAGCAGCCCTTCAGAGAGAAGGTCGGTATGTCTTTCTTTACCTGGACAACTGGCTTTTGGAAGCCAATGCCAGGGAACATCTCATGCAATACACTGTCTTGCACATGGCAGTTGGGCAAGGCATTGGGGGTCACAGTATTTGTGCAAAGACTGTAATTCCCTGTCAATGACTACAGTAAATAGGAGCAGTCTTGTACAGAGAGGAGGGTCATGCTTTTCTGTCAATGGACAGGGCAGAAAATCTGACTGCCTCAGCACAGTTGATATACAGTAGTCTCCTGGCTACAGCCATGGGGAAGATGCCACTGGACAGTCTTTATGTGAGAATCCCACAGTGGACATTAAGGGTCCCGTGGAACTGAATGTGTGGCAAAGGATTCTGTCCCATAGCCTGCATATGTCAGCTGGACGCTTTCCAGAGCTCCAAAATGTCTTGGCAGATGAGTTAAACAGGTCACTGTTCAAAATTCACAAATGGCAACGGTTGACCTTCATAGTAAATGACCTCTTCATAAGGTGGGGTGATCCAGAGTGTTTTTTTAATTTTTTTTATGTCCCCGCACAATGCAGAACTGCAGCATTTTTGCTTGCTCACTCTAGGTCTTGGAGTTTTTCAGCAAGACAAGTTGTCTTTCTTTTAGAAAGAGAAATTCACGTAGGCATTTCCCTCAATTCAACTAACAGAGGGGCTGCTCAGGCTTTGGGGAGAGAGTGCTACTCACAGCTTCATTGCTGTACTTTTGCATCACCAGATATGGTTTCCACTTCTACAATGTATGACAGTGGAGTCTCCATGGAGGCATGGGATAGGCATAAGGGAGCAATACAAATGACTATGAATAGATAGGTCACTGACAGAGCAAAGGCCGATGGCACATTTATAAGGTAGAAAAAGAAATGGGCAGACTGGATGGGCCTTGCGGTCCTTATCTGCCATCAACTTCTATGTTTCTATGTTTCTATGTTTCCTGTCCCACTACCAGTATGTCAAGGCCTATAGTCAAAGGACAAGAGATCTCTGGTCCATTCGAACTAAAGCACCTACATCTGCCTGCACAGCTCCCAAAGATATAGTCATTGCAAATTTTGAGTACCCCGAAAGTTGCTAATCTGCTGACTGTGGCCAAATGGCCTTCTACCAGACATGAAAAAGTGCAGGAGAACTGCCACAGAGCTCAAGTGTGCTAAAGAAAACAGAATACAAGCCATGCATACAGTTAGAACACCACCATCCACAAAAAAACAGTCCAAGAACCAAATGTAATGCAAAAAAAACTTATAAGAAGTTTTATGTATCGAGTAGTGTGCTTAAGGTCCTCTTACCAGGAAAACAGGGAACCAACATACCAGCTCCTCCTACTGGTTTTGCTAAGAAAGGCATCCTCAGGGAGTGGCAACTGCAGGTAATGAAAATCTTGTAAACAAGGTGCTTAAAGGGGTAGCACTCAATACTATAAGGTGCGCAATGTCAAATCATGTAAATACCAAATACACATATATAAATATGACAGAAATGCATCATACGAATTCACTGTTTACAAAATTACATAAAATTGCATCATTGTTTTATCAACACTGACTCCCCCACCCCCAGTTCTCATATGGGTTTAAACACCAAAAACAGTACGTAAACAACACCAAAATCCTTATACATTAATAAATAATAATTTGATTAACAACAGTGTTGCTGAACTACACCTCAATGTAAAAATGGGGGGCCACAAAATAAAGTTGATTATAGATACTCATTTATACCAAAATTAATTTACACATGTAGGCCCCAATGCATACACATTGAGTGAGGTGGCAAAACACATTGATAAAATGTATCCACTTATTTTTTCAGAAATATAGAATGGTCAGTGTCCTCATTGAGTCTGGGTTTTGTCATCCCTCCCAATATAAAAATCCCAAAGGCCTCCCTTTCATTTAATTTTGCTTCTAAATCTCCACCTCTTGGTCCCATGCTGACTTTCTCAATACCACAGAACACAAAAAAAATGTTTGCCATTACTCCTGATCTCAAAAACATGTGCTGCTAGTGCATTTTTTAAGCTCATTATTTCTAATGGAGGTAAGATGTTCCTGTATTCTTATTTTAAGCATACGTTTGGTTTTGCCCACATAGAATACCGAACATCTGCATGTAGCTAAACAAACAACCCCTGTAGTACTGCAATTAATTAATTGCTGTCTGGTGAAAATCTTTATTGATTTTCCTGGACATAAGTCTCCACCACTCATTCACACTAATGGGATCTGCGCCGGAGGCACTAGGACCTGGCGGGAGCAAACTTTTTCGCTAGAGGGTCAGCACTGGAGATGGCGCTGCGAGGAGCGGCACCACGAGCCTCCGCTCATGCAGTAGTGACTATCCAAGTGTCGACCCTCCAACTGCCTCACTTCCTTTTTTTCCGCCGTTGCGTGCACTTCGGTGACGATGTCCCTCACCTGCCGGAAGTCGAACTTCAAACTAGCAGCATAGCTTTTCAGTTTTATTGTTTTGTAGCAATAGCTTGAATAAAGTATCGCTTAGTTTATTTATTCTTATTTAAGGAAGAAGTCTCAGCCTACGTTGTCGGAGTCGACCATGAGCGGGTCAGGTGACGGTAGGGAGACTTCATATGAAAGCTGTTCAGTCAGTGGGGCTGGGTCCGGTCCGCCACCTTCTCCGGAAGGGGGTTCTGACAATAGACAGTTCAATGCTCGAGGGGGTGGGTGGTCCCCTCGAAAGCATAAAAGTAAATGGTCGCACTCCCGGCACTGTTCGGCCTCGAGCTCTTCTTTGGCCCACAGGTCAAAAAAGAGAAAGCATCACTCGAGGTCACCCTTTGATATGTCTGCGCATAGACAGTCAGTTATTGGGGCTAGTTGCCAATCCCCTCCTTCGGCGTCACTGGTTTCTGTTTCTGGTAGCTGACTTCTTTGACATCAGAGCCCTACCCCGCCCTCTGGTAGGTCTTCAGATGAGCAGTTTCATCAGTGTACTGCTCTTATGGAGCAATGGGCTCGGAGGTTGGTCCAGCTACCTGGCCCGGTCTGTCAGGGTCCTTTGGGTTTTCTGGGAGATCAGGTAGGGCAGTTGAGCCTCCCTAGTCGCGCGGCTCCATCTTCGGTGCCGTCAACTGCTCGCTTCGGTGTTTCCCCCCTCACATGGCTGTGGCACAGGGGGCCACACTGATGCCTCTATCTCCTGGTGTTCATCCTTCCTTTTCCTCAAATCCTGTTTTTCGGAGTCCTGGGTTGTTTTCTACGCCCTTGGCGTCTATGGCATGCTCAGTGCCATCTTGGGTGCCGACGCGTCTTTTGGCACCGTTCTCAGCGCCGTTGAGTTTCTCAACCTCATTGACGCCATCTTCGGCATCGTGTCCCTCATCAGTGTCATTCTCAGCGCCGTCCTCGGTGCCGTGCGGCTCCTTGGCACTGGGCATGTTTTCAGTGCCGTGCTGTTCGGTGCCAGGACTTGTTAGGGTGTCATCCAGTCCTCAGGGCTCCTCTTTGAATCCTTTTCCTTCCTCATTTCCTTCTGATTTTGATTCCTTTCCTGTTCATACAGTTCCTCCTGGGCTGTCAGGAGATGACATTGAGCCTGACCCAGACCTTAGGCTGGGTGACGATGTGGAAGGAATAGGATCTGTTCCTGCTGCAGAGCCTGTGGTTGAGGACCTGTCATGTAAGTCTCTGTTGAAAAACTTGAATTTCACTCTTTCTTTCCAAACTACAGATATCGATCCTGGGAAGCTTTTAAGACTTCAGTACCTCCATGTTCCGGAGATCCCTATGGATTTGACTCCTCTGGTACAGCCCTCCTTTGAGACCAGCAGGTTAAAGCAGGTATGGACACCTTCGATACTGCCTCCCGAGTGGCGGCAGGCATTTGTACCCACCATCATTCCTGGCTGCGCATTTCAGGTTTCACGAATGATGCCCAGCAACAGGTAATGGCGTTGCCTCTCGATGGTGTGTATCTCTTCGGCCCTCAAGTAGAACAGGCTCTAGAGGCCACACAAAAGACTAGGTCAGCCATTAAATTGGTTCGACTTCCTCCTGTCCCCTCTCGAGGGGTTGTTTACAAATGCCAGTTTCATAACCGTCAGTCCTTTCGAGGCAAAGGCAGGAGAAGTTTTAATAAAAACCAAGCCCCCCAGCCTCAGAAGAAAACGCAGCAGAATGTGCAAGGACGCAAAGCACTTACTGCCACCTTCTGAGCTGTTGGCCCAAGTCCCACCTCAGCTGCCCGAGGAGGACTCTTCCTCAGCAGTGGAAGGTCATCTGACTCACTTCTACAATCAGAGGAAGTCCATAACAATGGACAAATGGGTCCTCCAGATAATCCACAAGGGGTATTCCCTCAATCTTTTGGAGACCCCTCTAGATCGTTCCCCCAGTCACCAGCCCAGGCTGTCAGTTCTTCAGTCAGAACTTCTCACCTCTGGGATACAAGGCCTTCTGAACAACAGGGCAGTTGAAGTAGTTCTGTTGGATCAATGGAACACAGGGTTCTACTCCCATTACTTTCTGGCTCCAAAGAAAACCGGAGGCATGCGCCCCATTTTGGACCTCAGAAGATTAAACAAATTCCTTCCCAAAGAAAAATTCAGAATGGTATCACTAGGAACCCTGTTACCTTTGCTTCATCAACACGACTGGTTAGCCTCCCTAGATATGCAGGGTGCTTACCAGCACATTCCTATATACCTAAAGCATCACAAATACCTGAGGTTCGTGGCTTTGGGACAACATTATCAGTTCAGAGTCCTGTCCTTTGGGCTATCCTCAGCACCATGTGTTTTTACAATGTGTTGTGCAGTTCTCGCAGCGCATCTCAGAAAAATCGGAATACAAGTGTTCCCAAATCTGGACGTTTGGCTTCTAGCAAGTCCTTCCAGACAGGGAACTCTAGACGCTGTGGCCACGGCTTCACACTTTCTTACGTCCATGGGAGTCCTGCTAAACCTCAAAAAGTTGCAGCTGCAGCACTCCCAGAGGCTCCTTTTCATAGGAACTCTCCTGGACACCACCTGTGCAAAAGCATTTCTTCCAGAGGACAGGAGGAGTGATATCCTTCAGATGGCCCGATTAAATTGGAGAAAGCAGCTCGGTGACAGCTATCTCGATGCAATGGATGCTGGGTCTCATGGCATCCTTGGTGTTCACTGTACCCCTAGCATGCCTCTACAAGAGCACCTCTCATTGGATGCTCAGTACTCAGCGGTCCCCGACCACTCACCTTCAGTTCTTTCTCATCAAGGTGACAGAACATCTGAAGAGATCACTCGCCTGGTGGTCACAAGAGGACAACCTTTTTTAAGGATACCCCTTTGCTCCTCTGGACCATCAGATTTCCATTACCATGGACGTGTCCCTGATGGGGTGGGGAGCTCACTATCAGATACTTCACACTCAAGGTACGTGGACTCAGGTTGAGTCCCAGCTTCACATAAATGTCTTAGAAATGAGAGCCGTCCTTTATGCAGTCCAGGCTTTGAAGGACATTCTCTGTCACAAGAACATTTTCTTTCAAACAGACAACAAAGCTGTGATGCATTTCATCGACAAGCAGGGCAGTGCTCAGTCTTACCCCTTATGCAGTGAAGCAACGAGGGTGTGGGAATAGTGCTTACAGCACAAAGCTCTAATTCATGCCGTCTACCTGCCGGGGGTGCAGAACGAACTGGTAGACCGTCTCAGCAGAACAGAGACACATACTCATGAAAGGTCACTCGACTCAGCCATAGCTCAGTCACTATTCGCAGAGTGGGGAACTCCAGACCAATTCCTTTTTGCATCTCCACTCAACGCAAAACTGCCTCTCTTCTGCCCCAGAAATCCAGGGCCTGGCATTTTCTGTCAGAATGCGTTCAGGCTGCGGTGGACAAAACTCTTTCTTTACATCTTTCTGCCTCTTCCTCTAATTCAGAGAGTACTTCTCAAATTCGAGTCTCAGGGGGACAAAATGATCCTCACTGCTCCCTTCTGACCTTGACAGACATGGTTTCCACTACTCAGCAATATGTTGGAAATGCCTCCGAAACCGCTTCCCCTTTAGACGAACCTTCTGACTCAGGAGTCTGTGGTCCATCCCAATCTGAGGTCGCTTCACCTTCATGCTTGGCTCCTGAAGAGACAGAGAAGTGAACAGGTTTGGTGTCTTTCGGAGGGTTTCAGATATTCTTCTTGCTGCGCGCAAGCCAACCACTGGGAAAACTTACACAGCCAAATGGAAGTGTTTCTCGCTCTGGTGTGCAAAATCCTCTTTGAATCCTCTTTCCTGCCCACCAGATAAAGTTCTAGAGTACCCTTTAGACCTTTCAAATTCAGGTCTGCAATACTTTACAGTTAAGGTTCACCTTTGTGCCATTTCAGCTTATCATGAGCCAGTGCTTTCCTTGTCACTGGCTCAGTTACCTTTGATTAAGAGGTTTCTTAAGGGAATTCTACATACCAGACCTCCTATAAGACATCCAGTCGCAGCCTGGGACATTAATCTGGTGTTAGACATGCTCACTCCGGAAACCTTTTGAGCCTCTTGCCACCTGTGAGTTAAAATTTCTCACTTGGAAGACAATCTTCCTAGTGGCCATTACCTCAGCATGGAGCTTTTCTGAGATACATGCCTTGGTCCTGAACCCTCCAGTATACTGTGTTTCATAAAGATAAAGTAGTTCTTAGGATCCATCCTAAGTTTCTCCCTAAGGTTGTTTCAGAATTCTATCTAAACCTACCTCTGGTCCTTCCATCTTACTTTGTGAACTTCCAAAATGAAGAAGAACATTCCCTTCATTCCTTGGATGTCAAAAGAGCTTTACATTTCTATCTAGACAGAACAAAAGACTTTCGTAAAGTTCAATAAATGTTTGCTTCCTTCAGTGAGGCCTGGCTGGGTCAGCCTGTCACTATCAGATGTATTTCTGCATGGCTGGTTGCATGTCTTCACCACTGTTATTCCATGGCACAGGTTAGTCTGGAGGACAGAGTGTATGCTCACTCTACTAGAGTGGTTGCGGCAACCCTAGTGGAAATCCGCAACATGCCCATCACAGATATTTGCAATGCGGCCACCTGGAGCTCAGTGCCTACTTTTGTCAAACGCTATGCCCTGGATGTCCATGCCAGATGACATCTTTCATTTGGTAGGACCATCCTTAATGGACTTCAGTCCTAAAATTGTGAGCTTTTGGTCTCTCCTGTCACCCTCTTGGGGGATTATTAGCTCGGTACTCTCCCATTAGTGTGGATGAGTGGTGGAGACTTATGTGCAGGAAGATATGGGAATTGCGTACCTACCATAATTCTTGATCTTCTTGGACGAGTTTCCACCACTCATTCACACGTCCACCCACCATCCCTCAAGCTCACCTCTGTTATTGGTCTTCACTCTCTCAGTCTTTAGGCTGTGAAGTCTTCTTTGTTGTCCCTTCTTATACGGGTCGTCCGGACTATCTTATGTCCGTTTTTTATTAGGCTATCCTTTTAGGTTCATTACGCTGTGCCTCCTCGGAAAAAAGGTACTGAGGCAGTTGGAGGGTCAATGCCGGGATAGTCAATACCGTACGAGCGGAGGCTCGCAGCGCCATCCCTCTAGCGAAAAAGTTTGCTCCCGCTGGGTCCTAGTGCCTCCGGTGCAGATCCCATTAGTGTGAATGAGTGGTGGAGACTCATCCAAGAACATCAAGAATTATGGTAGGTATGTAATTTCCATTTATTCACAGTAACAGAAACCTTGCACTTGTTTATATGAGGGCAATGAACACACCTACCACAGCCAAAGCTCCCTCTAGGTTTGTCTGTTATCCAAGTTTTGACTCTAGAGACATTTTCAGGCAAGTAAATACAGTATGTGCTAGTGTATTCCGTAAATGAGGGCCCCACCTGTAGGTTATCTTTGGTTTGATACTTGTTATTTCTGACAGTGCTGGTTCTTTGCCTAACATATGCAAAAATTTCTGCAGGCCATCCTTCACAACTGAATTATAAATGTTATAGTGAGTAATAAAATTAGTCTGATGGTGTGAATTTTTTTTTTGGCTTGTACTGCAGCAGTTCACTACCTGGTATAGAGTCAACCTTGTCCCCATTTTTGTTCTCAATGTTTGACCATAGCCCCTGTCTCTTAATCTCTTCTCCAACTCATCCGCCCTTATGTTGAAAAGTTCTGTTCTGGATCAGTTTTGTTTGACCCTCATAAACTGAGATAGAGGGATGTTGTCTGCAGTGTGGCATGGGTGGCAGCTACTAGCAAAAAGCAGACTATTAAAGAATATCTCTTTCCTGAATAAATCTGTTTCAATAGTGCCATCTTCTTGTTTAAAGATACTTGGATCCAGAAAATGAATATTAATGTTACTATATTTAACAATGAATCTGAGATTTGGGTTCAAATCTTCCTTAGTAAGTATAACATTTGTTAAATCAAGAAATTAATAAAGGTGGGAGTATAGTTGGTCTCTAATTCTAACCAATGACGTATGGCTTCCAAACTTGCCTGATTGGGAACATTAGTATATAAAGCTTTGATGTCTAAAGTGGCTAAAAGCTAGTCTTACTCGAACTATAAATCCCCCAGGAAACCTAGTATCTCCATGGTGTCCCTAACATATGACTATAACATAGGAGCAATATGACAAACATGTTCATCTACGAACCTAGACAGTAGTTCCATCAGAGACCCTATCCCTGATACTATCGGGCATCCTGGGGGGATTATCCAGTGTTTTGTGAATCTTGGGCAATAAATAAAAAGGATGTCTGTTGGGGGTGAGACACAGTTACATACGCAAAACTGTCTTGTGTAATAATGCCATTATCCTGACTAACGTGTAAAAAAGAACCAATTTCATTTTTTAATTGTATTATAGGATCCGTCTTCAGACTCAGCATAAAAATCCGTGTTCGATAATTGTCTGAAAGCTTCTTGACAATAGAAATTTATTTTTTGCAGGTTTGATTACCAAATCTTAATTGTTCTGAAGTTATGTCATACCCTTTTTCTCAGCAGAGGAAACATTAATAAACCCCCCATTATGAGCAAAATCTATCATATCCAGTTCATTTTAACAGCGTGTTCAAACATTAAGACCGTTGGGTTATATAATGGCACAAAAGTAGAGGGTCTTTTCAAAGGGTATAGACACTGAAAACCAAAGTTGTTACACACAGTATTTGCTGAATCAACCATGGAGGGCAATTCATCAGAAAGCTAAGCTGTGAAACTGTAGTAAAACCCATGTTGTTATCAAGGTTCTTTTTCTAGAAAAATATCTTTAAATTAAGTTTACGGCAAAATGTTTTGATATCAATAAACAAGTCAAACTTATCTGGTCCACTGGAATAGGGTTGAACCCATACTATGTACTGTTCCCTTATTTTGTCCTGTTATATGCCTAGTCACTGTAAGTTAACCTGTTCCCTCGTTTTACTGTCTTACGCATTGTACAACTGCCTGTAGGAATGCACTTTACCTTGTATGTGTTTATTGTATCATGTATAATCATGTAACTTGTGCCTGTTATCCCTCTCACTCTTCCCCCAAGGCACATCTGGAATCGAGCAGTAGTCTGCTCAGCATGCCTTCCTGGTAAAATCTTTAAATAAATAAATAAAATCTGCAGTACTGATTGGGACAAAACTTAATCCCTTTCTAAGTACTCGTGTCTGTGAATCAGTTAAAGTGAAGGGAGTCAAATGAAAGATGTTTACCTCGGAGTGTTCTGCTTCCTGTAGGAATGTCTCACTGTTGCAGTCGTTTGCTCTGGTTTCTGTACACTGCGGAGATTGTGTTGAAGTCTGTCAGTTTGTTCTTGTTACTCCCCCACCCATCCTGATTCATTGGTGAGCTTGTCCATGTCCCAAAAATGAACAGACTTGTGTGTCTGTTTCAGTGTGGTTTTTAATCCTCGAGAATTAGTTGGAGAACCAGTTAATGACATCACTGGAGAAGCTGAGACTGGAGAGGGTGTTAAGGAGTACCTTGTGGTCAACCAGTTCAGAAGCTTTTGTGAGGTCCACAAATGCTGAACCAGTGACGAGGCCTTCATCATTGGCTTTATCATTGAAATTAGTGAATTTGATCAGTGCTGTCTCGGTGTTATGGCCAACCCTGAACCCATGCTGTGAGTCTGTTTGCAAGTTATATTTCTCAAGGTATACAATGGTTTGGCCTTGGATGATTTTTCTCGATAATTTTGGACAGTGGAGCCAGGAGGGAAATGGGCCTGTAGTTAACCACATCATTTTTGGGGCCGGATTTGTGTAGGTGTTTAATTGTGGTGCATTAACATTTTAAGGGAAATGCACCAGTGCAGAGTGAGTAGTTAAAGATGTTGGTTAGGGGAGGGCAATAGACTCACAGACTAGCTTAATGATGTGGTAGTCTGTGCCATCATGTCCTAGGCTTGGCCTGGGATCATTAATTTTCATGAGTCTTATCACCTCCTGGGGTGAGAGGTAGCGGAAGTGGAAACTAGGGTGGAGGTTGGGGTCGGGGGGGGGGACATGGTGGGACTGGGGTCAAGTGGAGGGTTGAGCATGTTCTTGTCAAGGTTACCAAAGTAGGAATTGAAATTGCTAGCAATCTCCAGAGGTTTAGTGACAGGTTGTCCCCCAATGGAGAGGTTGAATCATAATACCTCTATATCACAATGTGTAGTCCTCAACATGCCATATGGTTGTTACACAGAGGATACATGATGGGTAGGAATGTGATATGGAAAATATTCTCGCTCCTGCAGATATTCATAGCACCTGAGGAAAAGACCTTTTCCCCCAGATGGTCATTTCTTTGGGATTCCTTATCGGGGGGGGGGGGTAAGAAGCTCATGTGCTTGGGTTTTTTGGAACAGTCATGAGCAGTAGTAATGACCACAGAATCTGCCTCTGTAATACTAAACAGAAAGGGGTGGTCCAGTGGGACCTGATATAGATGGTCCTCTTTGCAGGGAACATCTGAAGGCTGATATCAAGCAGCCAGCATGCCATCCTTGTGGGTTGGTATTAGTGGGGGAACCACTAAGACAAGCTCCTCAGATAATTCAAGATATTCTGCCATATCCTTATGTTGTTTGTCATGTTCAGTAGTGGAGAATCCCGTTATCTTTTGGATTTGAGCCATCATTTTACTAAAGGTCGGGTTGCCTAGGGGGGAGGCTGCTGAAGGTAGAGGCAGATCCTCCTCCATGGAAGAGATTTCTGACTAGGAGAATTCAGGATTAGGAAAATCCAAATCTTGAAACTCTTCATCCTCAAGATCACTGTCAAAATCTTAGTCATCTGACAAATAGTCCTCTATGAATGGAGGAGGAGACCAGGGTGGCATGGTATCCCTGTTACTATGAAATCTTTTAGGCTGAGGAGGGAGAGATCAGGTAGGATCACCCAGTTCTTCAGAGGTCTGAGAATGCCACATGGTATGCAAGATCTGTCGGACTACGTTAGTGAGGTCCTTTTCCTAGGAAGGAGGTGGGATGAGAAGGAAGGCATGTTGGGAAACAAGTGAGGTGATAGAGGGAATGGGATGTGTAGTATGTGCAGGTCTCGGCCCTGGGTGGTAAAGACCAGGATCCCGATCTCTGTCTGTCTGACCCGTATAAAAAGGCACCTGTGTAGGCAGAGGGGCAGTCAGTAAGGCATAAGCCACAGGTTTCTTCTGAGGAATGTGGTGTCTCGTCGATGGGCCCAGTAGGGAAAATAGTTATTTTCACTTAGATTGTCAGCTGCTGTCATCAGGAGAGGAGCCACATCGATGGAGCAACAGTATATTTAACTGCATGTAAAGCACTGGGAAGCATCGTTGAGAGGGTGTAAGCCTCCATCAATGAAGCAGTTACTGTTTGAACTGCATTTAAAGCACTGGACAGTGCTGTCGACATGAGTATGAGCCCCTGTCAACTAAGTGTTTAAAGGATGCCCCGTCGATGGAGGGACACCAGAAACAGAGGCCATTGATAGGTGACTTGGCAGAGTGTGTAAGGAAGGTTTCTCCTTCTCTTCTTTTCTGCCTGGAATGAGAACCAGTAGAGGGGGAGCCCTTGGTAAAAGCCCCTTGTTTCTCCAAGAGAGACATTTTCTGCTCCATCAAAAGGTGTTGAATTTCAAGCAACTGTCATCAATGAGTTGCCTGATTAAATTCCTGACATAAACTGCAGGAATTGGTGTTGTGTGTGGGTCCCACACACCGTACATAATGTATGTGTTTGTCAAAGCAGTATCTCTTCCTACCACAATGGCAGGAATGAAATAAAGCCTGTTTCTTTGAAGAATCTGTAGTCATTCGTCTTAGTTCCAAATTTCTCTTCTATGACTGCCACACGGAAGTTATACTAGCTGCTGCGCGAGCTGAAGATGGCGGGAAAATGAACTGAGGATACCAGGGACCACCCACACTTATATAGGAAACAGGAAACTGATGTCATGTGTGGGTGGTCCCTGGTGAAAAACTGCTAGAAGAGCTGCCGTGTACCACAGTGACTTCTGCTGGATACCCAAAAGTATTACCTACTGCAAGAGACCACTCCGTGGAAGATCTATACATTCTTTGCCATTTTGCTCCTAGGCTAGGAACAGGCAGATCTGTTACTCTATGCTATGTTGTCACTAGTTTCTCTATAAAATGAGAGGGGTGTGTGTTTGTCTGTAAATGTGAAAGGGGGAGGGTGTAGCAATTTTTAAAGATAAGGAATTAATACTTGCAAAAAAAGACAAAATAACTCATTTGTTACACAAAGTACATTTTCAAATAACAGTAATTATACAATGGGGTGGGAGCTTCTAGAGTGTGATAAATGAGGATGACATCAGCACAGTGATGATAAATGCTGTTTATCCATACTGTGCTGATGTCACCACTCACTCACTACAGCCTGCATTCTAGATGAAACTGCTTTACAAAACAGTTTCTCTTTTTCACTGAGGCCTGCAAGTTACCTAATTAGCATTGCAAAGTACACTTACCTGTGTGCTATAGAAGTGTTTCTGAGACTCTCAGCCCATTAAGGTGCTGATATCCACTTTACCACAGCCTATATTCTAAATGAAACTGCTTCACAAAGCAGTTTTTCTTTCTCACTGAGGCCTTCAAGTTACTCAATTACCATTGCAAAGGAAACTCACCTGTGTGCCATTGTGTTTCTGAGAACCCCCCCCCCATTCAGAAAACTCACACCACACACAGAAAGAGCAGAAAGCACACAAAAATAGAAGGACACAGGAAAAAAAATTCTAAAGCTCCCACTCCTATTGTATATATAGCACACATGATGTGCAGATCATGTGCTATGGAAAATATTCTCACTCCTGCAGAGTGAGCTCTGGATACTCTTGAATATCAGAATATTGACCTATATGGGTCATATGATTAAATATCAGCATACCATGGGATCCTCTGCCATTGAGCTCATCAATAAACTCCCTCCCTTACAATACAGGGATAAATTATTGGCTACAGTGACAACTAGTAATTCTGTCTCCTGTAACCTTCTCAGGTTGGGATATGATGCCGTAGATACCTCAGCCTGACTATCAGCCACTGGTATCACTCTGCATTTCCAGCTTTGCACCTGATATACAACATAAAGTAGCTAACGTAACAGGTCCAAGCTGTTCAGGCCAGGTACTCAAACTTTACTGGATGACTTACAGGCATCAGGCAGCACCCTCCATACGGTTCATGGCATGTATCATACTTCAGCTACAACCGACCGTACTGAACACTCCTCTTATTCCAAAAGAGGTGGACGATACAGAGGTAATAATAAAGGTGGCTTCAGAGGTCATTCTTAATCCACCAGAGGCAACACCTCTACCACCTGGGGTGCCTGCTCCTGCCCTTCAGGTGGAGCTATGCAACCCGCCTCCCAGTGACCCACTACGGCTTTCCTCCTGCCTCTTTGACCAGGCCACATGAGACCTGTCCAGTGGACCCTCCAGAATCAATGGTCCCAAAAAAACAGGGCAGTTTGAAGACAAAATCAGGGTCACTCCATCTCTGAAGTCTACCCTGACATGGTGGACAATCTGAATCAAGGAATGCCTTTCTGGTCCCCCCTCCCATTCAAATATTGACCACGGATGCTTCCCTACAGGGTTGGGGAGTGCACTTCAGTCCTTACCAAACCCAGGGCAAATGGTCCACTTCTCCCCATCTGCCTCATATCAATCTCTTAGAGATGAAAGCAGTCCGTTTAGCCCTCCAGGCATTCCAACCCTACCTCAAGCCGGGATTATTGCTGATCCAATCAGGCAACACTGCAGTAGTGTTCTACCTTAACAAGCAAGGGTGTACAAAGTTTCACACCCTATGCAGAGAGACCCTTGCAGTTTGGCAAGAAGCCATATGGCAACAATTGACGCCAACAGCTGTCCATCTACCCGAGACATTGCTACCAGTTAGCCAACCGGCAGAGTCACCAATGTACAACTCATGAATGGACACTTCACGAGCAAGTGCTCCAAGAAATCTTCAACTTATGGGGCACTCCACAGAGGGATCCATTTGCCTCCCCAGAGAATTACCATCTCTCCAGGTATTTTTCCATTATCCTGAACAGAAAGGGATGATCTATAGATACCCTGTCCAAACCCTGGACAGGTCTCCTCTTATATGCTCACCCCCCCCCATCCCTCTCCTGCAATGGACTCTACTGAAACTAAAGTTAAAGCTGGCCACAATGATTCTCATAGCCCCACTGTGGCCTCACCAGATGTGGTTTCCTCTAATCCAACTGTCAGTACAGGACCCTGTCCCATATGCCAGTCAGACCAGATCTCTTGCCCAGTGTTGTAGGTCTCTCCTACACCCCAACCTGAAGGCTCCACACCTTCACATTTGGCTCCTGAGGACACTTTCATGACTGAATTACAAGTGTGCTCTCCTGACCTGGCCCAGTGGCGCTGAGGTGCTAGACATCTTACCTCTCGCACCATGCCGGTGACCCCTGTTCGGGAATGAGCATGGGCCACTGGGGGTCAGCAGGGGAGGAGAAGAATTGAGTGTCTGCTGGACTACACTCCTTCTCCTGGGGGTGACTCTACAGTCAATGCATGCCTGGCCCCTAGCGGAGGCTGAGGGTTGGCACACCGACGCAACAAGAGGGCAGAGCTAAGGCAAACGCCTGGAGGAACACACGCAGGTGCATGCGCGCTCCCTCCTTGTGGCATCATTGCTCTGGGACAAAAATGGAGGAAACACTGTGGTCTGGGCATGCCTATGTGACTGCTGAGCCTCCCAGGCGCCACCTCCGCAATGGGCAGTAACCCCTCTCATGCTCCAGATTCGTATGTGAGGCGGGTTGAGGGAGCCCTGCCACCCCAATATGGGGGGCAAGCCATGGGGGTCGTTGGAGAGAAGGTGAGCTATGAGTGGAGGACGAGGCTGGGGGCTCGGGCAAGAGGATTCGCTGCCCGGGGCCAAGGAGAGAAAAATAGAGTATAAAAAAAGAAAAGTGTCTTCTCCTGGCCTCCCATAAGCCAGCAACAAGAGCAACATACAATTCCAAATAGAAACGTTTTTCCACATGGTCAGCTTCTCGATCTATGGACCCTTATTCTTGTCCACTGATAAAGGTTCTGGACTACCTGGCCTCACTATCTGAGTCTGGTTTAAGTTATTCTTCCATCAAAGTCCACTTGGCCACCATCTCAGCTTTTCATGAACCTCTGGATGGCAGGTTACTGTACCAACATCATCTAACTAAGATGTTTTTTGAAAGGAATGTTACAAGCTAAGCCTCCTACTAGAAGACCCATTCCATTGTTGGATCTCAATTTTATTATAGAAAAACTGACCCTTGAGCCTTTTGAGCCAGCAACCACTTGTGAACTCCATTTTCTTTCATGGAAAACCCTATTTCTGGTGGCGGTGACTTACGCTCGACATATTTATGAGCTTCATGCCCTCAACTGAAAATAGTCATTTTTTGGCTAGTGCACCTACCCGGTAAACAAAAACTAAATAAATAAAATGTGTAGAGAACCTTATTTGATTTTCCACAAAGACATCCTTCGTACCAACCCTTCCTTCCTAAATTAGTCTCAGAATATACTTTAAATAAGTCCTTGGAGCTTCCAGTCTACTATCCAGACTACTCCAATCAGGGTGAACATCTACTACATACTTTAATTGTCCATCATATATTATGCTACTACACTAATTGGACACAGCTGATTAGAAAGACATCTCAACTGTTTGTCTCTTTTGCCCCAGGTCGCAACAGCCTCCTGGTTGCTTAATGTACTCTTTCATCCTGGTTGGCATATTGTGTTTCATTTTGTTACAACAAATACAACAAGCCTTTACCTTGACCTGTCCAAGCCCACTTGACTAGAGCTATGGCCACCAATGTGGTTTGCTTTAAAAGGATCCTCCATTTCAGATATCTGCAGTGCATCTACCTGGTCCATGATCCATGCATTCACAAGGCACTACAATCTGGATATTGCCTCATGATGTAAGATGGCCTTCGGTCATGCTGTCCTACAAGGTCTCCTATCATAACTGTCCTCCCACTTGGGCATTACTGCTTGGGATTTGTCTCAAAAGTATTACCTACTACAAGAGACCACTCAGTGGAAGATAGTACAGTTACGTAAAAACTTACTGTAACAGTAGATCATTGAGGAGTGTCTCCTGCAGTAAGTTTGTTCCTGCCCTCCATCCCCCTCCTTCTCTAAGAGAGCAAGTTCTGGTCCAATAACTAGGGTTGGGACTCCTTTGGTACCTCAGCTTCCCCTCGGTCCTCACTTTGCGAGCTGAATCTGGTGGGGGAACTGAGGATACTGAGGATCACCCACACTTATATATGAAACAGGAAGCTGATGTCTTGTGTGAGCAGTCCCTGGTGAAAAACTGCTAGAAGAGCTGTCATGCACCACAGCGACCTCTGCTGGATACCCAAAAGTATTAGCTACTGCAAGAGACATGCATCAAAGATTTACTGTTATGGTAAGTTTTTACATAACTGTACTTTCAGATGGTTTGCTCTCACCTGAAAAATCATTGCTTCTATCATTTGCGTTTAATCAATCAATATTTTATTGTTTGACAGTTGTCATTACAATATTTAAAAATATCTTAAAAACATTAATTTTCAATTAATAAACATCATTAAAACATACTGCAGGAATTCCATAAATAGGTAAATACATAAATGTATATCATCCCTCTCTTACTGTAATACTTTCTGCATTCATAAAGTTTATATTTAAAAAAAAATAGATTTAATATCAATATGAAGTTGTCTAATATCTTAAATATTTATTCTTTCTGAACAGTATGCATCGTTTTCTTTTCAGTTATGTTAAGGACCGAGACCACAGGCTCCAGAACCTTAATAGATTTTGATTTAAATAAGTATGTGACAGTATTTTTAGGTTCCATTTCTATAAGAAGCCAATACGTTGTCCAAGAAATTTTCTCTGTATTTTGAATACAATGGACACAGCACTACTATGTTAATCAATCATCAATTCCCAAACCACACTTGCATAAACCATTAGAACTGTTTACTTAGAGTATTTTTTTTTTCAATTTTTGGCTATCATAATATTGAAATCTAAATGTGGTAAACAGTTTTCTCCTATTGGTGTCAGTTAATATATTCAGGTACAGTTCAAGTCCCAAATATAGTTTATTTTTTGAAAACCAATTGCTTATTTTATGTTGAGCACATACACTGATTTCTTTTTACCTATGCATATCCCTAATTGTTCCCTTATCTGTGAGTGAGCTTCATCTGGTGACTTAATAAATGCATTAAACATTGTAAAAGGCCATGTGGTTTAACAAAAGTTTCTAAAATTGAAATACTAGGGAAAACTATTTTAGCTGTAAATAATTTATAGACTCTTCCACACATTTTCTTAGTAATCTTTCTTGGCTCATAGAGTAGGTCCTTAGCCAATATATACATAGTCTCTCCTGTATTAAACAATCTATGGGCAATTGTTCCAGCTCAGCTCTTATCAAGAAGGATGGCGTCGCTTGTGGTAGACCCAGCAACCTTTTATAATATACTCCAAAAAGCACGACTACCCAGCATAGGTGTTAAAAAAAAAAACAAAAAACACTGAACTTGGTCTACATTAAAAAAATGTTTATTTAAATGACAGAAAACACAGTAGCAGCTACTCTAACACGTTGGGCAACGTTTTCATGTACCTAGATGCTTTTTCAAGACGCCTTGAAAAAGCGTCTAGGCATGTAAAAATGTTTGACATGTTTGAGTTGCCGCTACTATGTTTCCTGTCATTTAAATGAGTGTTTTTTTTTTTTTAATGTAGACCAAGTTCAATGGTCTTTTTTACACTTATGCTGGGTAGCCATGCTTTTTGGAGTGTGGTGTTGGTCATTTTTTGCATTGGCTGTGGTTTGCCTCTCGTGTAACTGTCCTTTTTTCTTCTAACCTTTTATGATACAGTAGATATTTAGGATTTTTCCTATATTCCCTTTTTTTGTATAACCCAAATTTCAGCTCCATACAGGACTCGACTTTTTATTTTCGCATTTATTACTTTACTACATCCATTGAAACGAATTGCCCCATAATAATATGTATAATTAGATATGGCAGGTAGAAATCATTTTACTTTTGCTTCAGCCTGTTTGATATTTTCTCCAAGTTAGGTCATCCGATGTTATAATTCTAAGTAACAGAAGTTTTTCTCCATTTCCAGTTCATTGTTGTCAACTATATATTTAGATTTTGTATAATTTCCCCCACAAACCATAACTTTAGTTTTCCCATAGTTAATCTGCAAGTCAATTTGATTACAGAAATGTTAGTCTTTGTCATCCCTAGATAGCTACAGTAGTTGACAACTTATTTGCCTTTAAGTGTCTCCATACTGTGATACTTTTAGCATTGATCTGTGTTTTTTTTTTTTTTATCCAACTTAGCTTTGGTATTTCCACAGTAAAGTTCAGCATGACAGACGGGAGCATCTTTGACATGAAACAATTCTTTAACAGATTTGTTTTTTGTTTTTAGAACCAGTTTTTTATCAGCTGTGCGGACAACAGAGCTGTCTATAACAAGATTGGAGACACAATTGCACAGAGGATATTAACTGCTTACAGGTAATGTTATCAAATAAAAAAAAAATGCTCCTTCAGTTATAGGACTGATCTGCATTGTTCCAGGAGAGTACATTTGTACTTCTTACTATACCTCTCAACTGTCCCTGATTTTGCCTCAGAAATTACCTCTGTCCTGCCTAAAAATGATGGCTTCTGTCTCAGAAACGTTTAGATTTGAAGCATACAGTTGTTACAAACATAAGTACTGCTTGTGTTTTTCTATTAGAAAATGTGTTTTATATTAAGTCACACAATGTAGTAGGCTTCCTGATCTTATATTCTCATTTTCTAAGATTTGTCCCTGATTTTGGTCAACTGCCCAAGAGTTTTTGAGCCCTGTCCTTGATTTGCACAACAGGAGGTTGAGAAGCATGATTCTCACAACTGACTTTTTTTGCTTTTTCATTCTGAATGGAACTAGACCATCCATTTCACCTCATTAGTGTTTTGCAGTGTTGCACCCCCGTGCACCTGAAAATAAGCTGTTATCAGCTTAGTATGTCTTTCCAGATAAAACTTTTGAAATCAATATACCAAGTATCTCCCACCCAGAAATCTTTTTTTCAAGTGAACGTATACATTTGGTTGAAATCAAGCAATTGAAAGTTATTTTTGCTTTTAACTGAGTTTCAGCTACTGCGTATAGATGGGTGCAACTGCAACTGATTTCTTGTCCTTCAGTAGAAAGCTTTTCAAAGCAGAGTATCTTGCCATGGGTGAAGATCTTGTCACTGACATGCCTGTTCACATTCCATTTTGTCTGGAGTGCTTGTTGTGAATTCCAAGGACATTATCTTCTGCAGTGCGCCAAGATACAAGCTTGTGTACAGTAGATGTGATTTCTGTGGAGTACACAATAATGTGTGATTAAGTCATTGTGTTGATTGCCACAAAGATGAACAGGAAAGAAGAAAGGTATGCAGTAGGCTTCTTGGTTTTGTACTCCATCAGGTCGAGTATTCCCAATGCCTGTGCTAACTGACGGTATCTCTTTTGCATTGTTTCCAAAATGGATCTGTTTGCTGTCTTGCAAATTAGTTTTGTCAGAGAAGAAAAGTTAGTCATCTCAAAGGCAGGGATTCTTGCTGGCTAAAAAGCTATGCAGCCCATAGGAGCCGGGTTTGTAAAATTTTTGGTGGGTCCCAGGGGTCAAGGCCATGCCCCCTGGCTCAGGGGTCAAGACCCCACCCCTGCAGTGAACATAGTGCAAAACAGAGCAGAATGCACCAGGTTTTGTCATCTGTAGGCTAGTAGAGGAGCCAATAGTCATGAGAGAATACACAACCCCCCCAACCCGCCAGGTTCCCCATATCAGGTCACTCACACAATTTCTTACCACAGTGCATCCCCTTCCGAGTTGCCGTGTGTGTTTAGCAGAGGTCAGGAGAGACATAGTGTGGCATAAATGGAGTCAGTACTGCATTTCACTGCATACCCATATATGCCATTATCACCAGGTAGGTAGGTTACAAAGAGTCGGAGACTCTATGTGCCCATGGCCAGCTATGTCCAAATAAAGTTTATATCACATATTTAAATATATTTATGTAGTAGCCATGGACATAAATCCTATGTGATAAATCTGAGCTACTATAAGATAAATTCAAAATTTTACATTTATACACATAGTAGACGCACCATCACAGATTTATATACATAGTAGATTCATTATCTCACAATCACTCCGGAACTCATTTGGAATGCTCAGCCTCAGTACCAGTGCTAACTATATTCAAATGCAAATAACTTTAAAATGAAAAAAGATAGCATAGTGCTGTGAGCATGAAAGTTGTGCAGCACAAAATTATCTGCAAAATGAGTAGTATTTCATTTATAGATACCTTATAGATTTTTTATAATTAGCAAACAAGATCAGAAAATGCAATTTTTTGTTCACTTTTTTGACAAACATGTGCAAAAAGAGATAATCAAAAGCAAATGCTCCTGCACTGACATAAAGCATACCTATTGCATAAATGAAATATACAATGGTGAGCTGTCAGATAAATGATTTATCTGTACTCATGCTGTTTGACCTTGGACATCTCACTCATGGATTACACCACTTATGAGATTAGCTGAGGCCAAACAGCACTTGTGTAGATAAATCATTTTTCTGACAGCTCACCATTGTATATCTCATATATATATATATATATATATATACATGTATGTATCTATCTATCTATTACTTTGTTTCCTGAACAGATACTTTATATATGCTTTTTTGGACATGGCCATAAACCCATAGAAGACATGGGGTCAAAATTACATTTTGCAGCCAGTAGCCAAAAGGGCTAGTGACTAGGAAAACACACTGGTCCAACAGACATTTCCAGTGGCACAGTTGTGTCCTAGCAATCCAAGAGCCATTATATACAGTAAACTTGTTTTTCAGTGGCCACAGGGCCACATAACAGTGAAGAAGTAAGAACCCTAGAAATAACTCAGATGACTGGCAGCTGTTGCTTTTTTAATGCTTCCCTGTGCAGTTTAATGAGGAATGCAGCTTTTTATGTTTGCTTGCACGCATGTGCAAGAAACATAGTGCCATCATCCGAGTTTTTCGGAGGTGTGTGAGCGTCTTCCAATTCAGTCAGTGTGTTTGCAGGCACGGTCACAGTTCTCCAATCACTACTGGAGCTGTCTATGACAGCAGTTGAAAATGCAGTGGCATACAGTTGAAAGAGGGAGCTACACTTCAGTGAGCAGCGATAAGATATCGCCTGCTCATGCGTGCTCTTCCTTTAAACACACACGCATGCATACTGCCTTACACAGACGAATACTGTGTGCTTGCCCCCCCACACACACACTGTATAGCCGACGGGTACCCAATCTCCCATCAGCTGTGCTGCACTTCCCCTCCCAAACAGAGTTCCAGATGCTGCGCTGGGTGCCCACCCCAGTGTGACAACGCATCCGTATGAGTGCTGGAGGGTGCCTAATCCCCCGTTGTCTTCAGACCCCCCCAAACCGCCTTCTAACTGCCACGCAGGGAGCCCACCCCAGTGTGGCAAACATCCCACGTCATCTTCCTGTTAAAAAAAAAAAAAACTGTAAACAAGAAAACGTTCCCTCGGCATTAACCCAGCCCACCCACTGCGCACCCTGCCTCCCCACACAACCCCCCCAACCGCATACTTACCTCCGTACTCCAGCGCGACAGTCTTTGGTGGACCGGGAACACGTCTGCACTCTTCAAAGCCGACCGTAAACTGAAGACACGCTGGTAAGCTGTACAATGGGATAGATAGGGTTTTTTCAACTTTGCTGCATATCTCAGGCATTTTTGGTGAAAAAATTGCTAAAATTGACTATTTTACGAGCGTGTGTTTTGCAGTTCCTATGCACGCTTGTAAGTTTGCAAATTTTCAATATTTTCACTCCAGATTTTCAACATTACCATTTTATTACACTTCCTTATGAACAGTATAGCTGCCATTTTTCACGTCACCCAAAATGTATTTCCGCACATGTAGCGCACAATGGTGCAGTCAGTGTGCGAAAGCAATGTTTGGGACAGATTAAGAAAATCACAGTTACACTGTTCATGAGCAGAGGTCTTAAAATGGCTATGTTGATAATTTGGTGACAATGGTCCATAAAATGACTGTGTTACGAGTGAGCATTGTGCAGTTTCCACGCACCCTCATAAGTTCATGACTTTGTAATATTTTCAGTCCAGATTTTCACCAGTGGCATTTTCCACACTTCTTTATGAACAGTACAGCTGTCATTTTTCACAACATGGCCGAAATGTGTTTTCACACTTTCAGTGCAGGGATGCGTGGTCGCTGTGGGAAATCATTGTTCGGGACAGATAAAGAAAATCACACTGACATTGTTCATGATCAGAGACCCCAAAATGCCTGTGTTGACAATCTGCTGTAAAAAAAAAAAAAAACCAAACTAATTACATTACGGGTGTGCGTTGCACAGTTTCTATGTACTTCGTGACTTCACCAGTTTTTTTTTATATTTTTACTGCAGATTTGCAACATTGCCATTGTTTAAACCTCCCCATGAACAGTACAGCTGTCATTATCCACATTCTGTTTAGAATGTGTTTTTGCACCTGTGGTGCTAAATGCCGTAGTCACTGTGCATAAGCAGCTTTTGGCTAACAAACTGATATTGCTACTGTTCATGAGGTGAGGGTCACAAAAAAAACATGTTGAAAATTTGGAGTGAAAATATCAAGGACTGCCTGAGGTGTTAGGGTTTCCAACCATAAAGCCCCACCCTGTAGAGAATGACAGGCATCAGGGGTGTGACTTGGGATTCTTGCCTGTAATGCTCATACCATTCCACACCCTGCAGCCAGTGAGAGGCATTGAGGTATGCCTTGGACTCTTCGGCCCTAAAGTTCACCCCATTCTCTATACGCACCCATCTCACGTATTTCCTGATGGAATGGGGTGCTCATAAGGGCCAAAGACCCCAAGGAACACCGTGACACTTGTCAGTGTCTGCAGGATGGGGTGTGGTGAAATGGCGTGGCCGTTATGCCTGACGACCCAAAGGCACACCCCAGTGCCTGTCACTCTCTGGAGGGTGGTGGTTGGGTTGGCTTCAGTTCAATACTTCACTGCCATTCCTATTATGCGGCTCTGTAACTTCTACACTACCACTGCCAATGCCAGCAAGCAAACATTCGGCATTGACAAATGCTTGTTTTTTTCACTTTCTCATTAAGCTACAATGGCCATACTCTCCAACTGGGCTTTTTGACTGCCCACATGTCATCACCACACCACTTTATTCTCCCAGGTTGCTTATCTCCTCCCCACCTCAAAATATCTGTCAATTAATGTTGACAAGTGCTTTTGTAAAAAATGTTTACATTATACAGATTTCAGCCCAACAGAAATACCACTGAACTGGTGTTTATTTCATCTCACTAGCACATGTCCCACTGGGAACAAGTCTGTAATGTTCGATTACATCTTTAATCTGAAACATGGGAAAGACTCAGTTTCATCAGGGGATATATACTTCACATGTAACATATAAGCCCGCAACCTTTAATTAGAGTTTTACAGTTTATTTTCTGCCCCTTGATGCTGACACCTTAAAAAAAATAATCTTAATTTGTTACTGCTGATAAGCATTTTTTCTTTTCCCCTGTGGTATCTTCAAGAAACTGATAAGCAAATACATATTAATCACAGTCGTGGTGGCAATAATTTGTTAGCTGAATATGATATCAGGCAGATGCAAAACAGTTATCTGATTAGGGCTATGACTGCACTGGCAGGAAAGGAAAAGGATACTCATATTTCAGAAACTAACTACTAGTACTACATGACTTTGTTCTGGTATTTCCAGGAGGGAAGAAACATGCCTAGGCTGTGTTGCTGCTTACCCCCATGACAGGGACTTTAGGATGGAAACAGAGACCTAGCCTACTGGCTAGCTTACTAACTTGTTTGCTGAAGGCTTCAGCAAGACAGCAATCAAGTTAGCAAGCTAGTCAGTAGACTAGGTCTCTGTTCCCATTCTGAAGCTACTCAGGCTGTTCCCCCCCCCCCATGCATCATACATTGCAGAGCTGCCAGAGATGGAGTCCACCCCCATACCCATCAGAGTAGTCACACACTGCTGCAGAGACAGACCACCAGGCCCACTTCATTCACCGGACTCAACACCCCTCTCATCTGTCCCCACAGAGGCAACATCAGCATCCCTCCCATCAGTCCCCACAGAGGCAACATCAGCATCCCTCTCATCAATCCCTACAGAGGCAACATCAGCATCCCTCCCATCAATCCCCACAGAGGCAACATCAGCATCCCTCCCATCAACCCCCACAGAGGCAACATCAGCATACCTCCCATCCATCCCCACAGAGGCAACATCAGCAAACAATTCTGTTTTGTAATTGCCTAAATAAGGTTGTTTGAATTGAGGATTTTTGATATAATATGGTTTATCAACCATCAACAACTACTTAGTAAGAGAACTATTATAAATGTAATGTATCTGAAATACAGCAGTCTGATTGGTTGTACAAACATTTTGTTGATGAACTCATTTTTTAATATTAATTTTGGGAAGATTTAGAGTTTTAGTATGTGGTATATTCCTCCACTAGCTAACAGGAATAATTTTGCCTCAAAAATAATAGTTTGTATCGAGCAATCTGATTGGCTGATACAACCGACTTTACACTTTTGAAATATTTGATATGTAAAAGGGTTGCTGCCATTATCATGAACTAATGTGCAACATTTTTTCTTTGCAAATTATTTTATTTGAATATTTGCTAGTTTTATGGAAAGGAACCATTTTGATTGGTTAATAACTGTGATGTCATGGATTTTGAAACTAATTGGAATAAAAAGAGATTGAGTATTGCAAGGTTTATCCCCTTGATGAAGCCTTAATTGGCAAGACACCGGGGTCCTTGCACATAACTGTTGTGCCTTCTCATGTTTGTTCAATAAAACCAGTATTTTTGTAAACAAACAGCAAACAGGATTTGTGGCAATTTGTGACTACCTTCATTGGAGGACTATGTGTTCTCCTGGCTCTGGAATGCATGTTTTTTTGTTTCTACTAACATCAGCATCTGTTCTGTCAATCCCCACAGAGGCAACATCAGCATCCCTCCCATCCATCCCCACAGAAACAACATCAGCATCCCTCCCATCCATCCCCACAGAGACAACATCAGCATCCCTCCCATCTGTCTTCACAGAGGCAACATCAGCATCCCTCCCATCCATCCCCACAGAGGCACCATCAGCATCCTTTCTATCAATCCCCAAAGAGACATCAGCATCCCTCCCATCCATTCCCACTGAGGCAACATCAGCATTCCTCCCATCCATCCCCACAGAGGCAACATCAGCATCCCTTTCATCAATCCCCACAGAGACAACATCAGTATCCCTCCTGTCCATTCCCACAGAGGCACTGCCACCATCAGCATCCCTCCCATCCATCCCCACAGAGGCATCATCAGCATCCCTCCCATCCATCTCCACAGAGGCAATATCAGCATCCCCCTCATCAATCCCCACAAAAACAACATCAGCATCCCTCCTGTCCATCCCCACAGTGGTAACATCAGCATCCCTCCCATTCATCCCCACAGAGACATCAACATCTCTCTGATACATCCCCACAGTGACAACATCAGCATTACTCCCATTCATCCCTCCTATTCATCCCCACTGTGGCAACATCAACATCCCTCCCATCCATCCCCACAGAGGCAACATCAGCATCCCTCCCATCCATCCCCACAGAGGAAACATCAGCATCCCTCCCATCCATCCCCACAGAGGCAACATCAGAATCCCTCCCATCCATCTCCACAGAGGCAATATCAGCATCCCCCTCATCAATCCCCACAAAGACAACATCAGCATCCCCTCCATCCATCCCCACAGAGCGCAACATCAGCATCCCTCCCATCCATCCCCACAGAGGAAACATCAGCATCCCTTCCATCCATCCCCACAGAGGCAACATCAGAATCCCTCCCATCCATCTCCACAGAGGCAATATCAGCATCCCCCTCATCAATCCCCACAAAGACAACATCAGCATCCCTCCCATCCATCCCCACAGAGGCAACATCAGCATCCCTCCCATCCATCCCCACAGAGGAAACATCAGCATCCCTCCCATCCATCCCCAGAGAGACATCAGCCTCCCTCCCGTTCATCCTCACAGAGGCAACATCAACATCCCTCTAATTCATCCTCACAGAGGCAATATCAGCATCCCTCCCATCCAACCCCAGAGAGGCAACATCAGCATCCTTCCCATCTATTACCGTGACAGTGGCAACATCAGCATCTTTCCCATCCATCCCCACAGAGGCAACATCAGCATCCCTCCCATCCATCCCCACAGGGGCAACATCAGCATCTCTCCCATCCATCCCCACAGAGGCAACATCAGCATCCCTGCCATCCATCCCCACAGAGGCACTGCCACCATCAGCATCCCTCCCATCCATCCCCACAGGGGCATCATCAGCATCCCTCCCATCCATCTCCACAGAGGCAATATCAGCATCCCCCTCATCAATCCCCACAAAAACAACATCAGCATCCCTCCTGTCCATCCCCACAGTGGTAACATCAGCATCCCTCCCATTCATCCCCACAGAGACATCAGCATCTCTCTCTGATACATCCCCACAGTGACATCAGCATTACTCCCATTCATCCCTCCTATTCATCCCCACTGTGGCAACATCAACATCCCTCCCATCCATCCCCACAGAGGCAACATCAGCATCCCTCCCATCCATCCCCACAGAGGAAACTTCAGCATCCCTCCCATCCATCCCCACAGAGGCAACATCAGAATCCCTCCCATCCATCTCCACAGAGGCAATATCAGCATCCCCCTCATCAATCCCCACAAAGACAACATCAGGATCCCTCCCATCCATCCCTAGAGAGGCAACATCTGTATCCCTCCCATTCATCCCCACAGAGGCAACATCAGCATTCATCCCATCCATCCCCACAGAGGCAACATCAGCATCCTTTCCATCAAATCTCTGGAGAGGCAACATCAGCTTTTAAGGATATGGATATGTTGTTCATCCACACTGTCTGGCAGGTTCCTTGCCGCTTTAAATCTTGCCAGAAAGTCTTCAAGCTGGCTCCTTCCACCTACCTGGGTGGTAAAACTCTCGGCTCCACCCCATGATGCCAGATCTTCCTTACCGCTTGGAAGCTCAGGTTCTCTCCATAATGCTCTGTGTGTAGACTGAATCCTAATTTTTTCAGTTCGCCTGAAACTTATTTTAAAATTATTTAGACTTCAGTCAAGTTTCTCCCTCACGGCTGCAATGGACAAATTGACTCCCAGATTTTGGCGGTGCCCTTGTGGGCAGAAAATGTCCAGGATGGACCTGCACTCCACGTGCGTCTACTGCCTTGGCTTAGACCATGACTCAAAGGCCTGCGAGTTATGATCATTTTCAGGCAACGTCCTGGAAGACCGAGCTGACCGGTTACAGCTTGGGTGCCCCAAGAAGCTCTACCCACTGGTGAAGTCGAAGGAGGCCTATTGGGCGGTTACCGTGGTGGCTGGCTTGGCTGAGCAACTCAAGCAGATGATCGCCCTCGAGGAGGAGGAGGTGGCACAGGCTGCATCATCTTCTTCCTCAGTCGCGGCATTTATTCCACTCTCTCTGGGTACCTCATATTCAGCTTCTTTCAAGGAGCTTTGCCAATCCTTTTCCACGAAAGGAGAGGGACCATCGGGACATTCCTCTCAGTCCAAAAAGAAGGACTTAAAAGGTAAGTCCCATCATCGGCATTTATTTGTGGGAGCAGGAGAGGTCCCCTTCCCCAGACAGTCGACACTCGACTTACGTCGAGGTTGCAGCTAAGGCTGTTGGCTTCACAGTGTCCCCGTCAGGTCAGACGGCCGAGACACCTGTTGACACGGTCGAGATTTTTCTTGACCTGTCGGATGGGCTGTCAACTGGTGAAGCCGACAGCCCTTCTTCACCTGTGCCTCCGGTGCCGCAGTCCCCAGTTAAGGCTTCCAAGCCTAGGGAACAGCGAGTGTCCCCTGCCCCTTCCCAGACCCGTCCTAGGAAACACCGAGGTTTTCGGTGCCGGTCTCGAACATCCTCTTGGTCCAGCAGATCCCGCCGACATCAGTGGTCTCAGCACTGAAGTAAGTGGTGCCGCCGCTCGTCCTCATCTTCCTCCTCTTCCTCCTCGGATGAGGAGAGGCTTCAGCACAAATTGCGTCGATGCTACAAGGACCTGATGTGGCAGCAGTTACTTCTGTCTGGGAACAAGCCGACACCATCGCCTTCCCCGGCCATCAAGTGGTTGTCATCCGAGTGATCAAAACAACTCCTTGCTGTAGTCGAAGTGCCCTAGCTTGGGCCGGTTGTTTGGCCGAAACCAGCTGCCCCACCGATTGTGGTGGAACCTCCACCTCCACAACCGAAATCTGGGGCGCCGACCAAAGAATCTTGGTCGGGTCAGGGCCTGCCCCACAGGTTGTCGGTCACCCTCACTCCCGACCATCCTTGGGAGATGGAGGGTGGCTCAGGCTCCAGGCAGCTCTTCGTGGACTCCTCAGAGTCCAACAATGACTCCTCCCTGTTCTCCAGGCCCATTAACCTGGAATTTTCTGGGGGCCAGTCGATGGACGAAAGCTCATTGTCCTTCATGGGTCTGCTGTGGCTCATCTCAGAGTCCACTAGGATGCAGCTTGAGCCCATATCCAAGCGGGCCAAGTATCCCCTCATCGAGATACTGGACTGAGGGGATTCACCCGCAGAGGCCTTTCCTGTGTGTCTGAAGCCACTGTTGGCCCTGCCTTGGAGCTCTGGCAGCAGTCTGCTTCCTGTCCTGCACCTTCAGCCAGGATGGCCAGGAAGTATGTGGTCCCTATTGGCTCTTTGCCCGGTTTTTCGGAACACCCCTCTGCCGAGGGGTTGGTCACAGACAGCGTTTTCCAACGTTCCCAGAATGCTAGGGATATGAACAAGCCCCCCAAGTCATCCAAAAAGCTGGACTGTGCTGGCTGCAAGGTGTACGCTGCATCCTCCCTTGGCCTCCGCCAGGCCAGCTCGACTGTGCTGATGGCACACTTCTCCCACACCCTCATGGGCTCCCTGGATGAGGTGATCCCTCATCTCCTGGCTGACCTGCAGACCACAGTCCGGCAGATACGGGACCAGGGAAGGGTGGTGGCTAAACAGCAGCTCCAAATGGCTCTGGACATTGGAGACTCCTGTGCCAGATTGGTTGTGGCCACGGTGGCCATGCGCCGCAGGGCATGGCTGAGGATATCCACCTTCACGGTGGATATCCAGAACAAACTGTTGGATGTGCCCTTCCTGGGGACCGACCTCTTCGGCCCTGGAGTGGAAGGCCACCTCCAGCGGATTGAAAAGTCCAGTGCCACTCTGGACTCAGTCACCTCTGCCCAGAAGGACAAGGGCCACAAATAACAGCAGCATAAGTCCTTTCATCTTTCTGCACCTGTGGCACATCCGGCCCAACAGCACCAGCACCAGGGCCAGCAGGGTTGCGCTTGGCATCCCAAACCCAAGCCCGCAGCTTCCTCCAATAGGAAGCAGGGAGGTAAAGGCCCAGGACGTCCCTTGGCCAGTCCCTTCTCTAAGCCTGTCCAGTGACTGGTTGAGGGGTGTCGCCCCCAGCCTCGTCACCCCCCCCGGGTTCCCCCATGGGGGGATGGCTCCTCCAGTTCCTTTCCACCTGGTCCATTATCACAGTGGACCATTGGGTGTTGGGGGTGGTAGGGAGGGGCCTGTCCCTGGAGTTCGAGCAGGCCCTGCCCTTCTGAGATGTTGCCCCACGGTGGGGCTATGGGGTCCGCAGCCTGTTAGCTCGCTGAGCTGATATCGCTGTGCTCCTCGAAAAAGAGTTGATCAGGAAGGTGAAGGATCCTCCTCCAGACCCGGGGTTTGTGTCCAGGTACTTCCTGGTCCCAAAACGGATGGGGGGCTGGTGCCCCATTCTCGACCTTCATGACCTGAACAGGTTCCTAAGGTCTTGGACCTTCAGGATGGTCACTCTGGCTCAGATAATCCCATCCTTGGAATGAGGCATGTGGTTCTGTTCTCTGGACCTTCAGGACGTGTTCTTTCACATCCCAATGTGTCTGTCCCACCAGAGATTGCTCCACTTTAGGGCAGTGGGATCCCTCTATGAGTTCCGGGCCATGCCCTTCTGCCTTTCCCTAGCTTCCAGGGTCTTCACCAAATGCATGGCAGTGGTGACAGCATTCCTGTGGCGTCAAAAGGTCTGGGTGTACCCCTACCTGGAGGACTGTCTGATTGCAGCCCCCTCCATAACAGAGGTGGAGCGGTCCAGAGATCTGGCCCTCCAGGTTTGCTCTCAGGTTGGCCTCCTCATCAACGAGGCCAAATCAGAACTCGTGCCAAAGCAGGTGATTCAATTCATTGGGGCAGAGCTAGACTCTCTACAAGCCATAGCACGGCTCCCGGTGGACAGGGCCAAGGTTCTTTTCTCCTTTGTCCAGTCATTTCAGGTTGGGCATTTGCACCCTGCACGGGACTTCCTGTGCCTCCTGGGCCTCATGGTGGCCTGCACCAGCGTGGTCCATTGGGCCCACTGGTACATGCGTCCCTGTCAGTGGGGGCTGGCCAGCCAATGGTCACAGCACTTCGATACTCTGGATCAGCTAGTGACAGTGACCCAGGGGATGTGGAATGCTCTCCAGTGGTGGACCGTTCCAGAACATCTGCAGGAGGGCATCCTGTTTGTCTGCCCCGAGCTGACAGTCTCTCTATCGACCAATGCCTCTCTAATGGGTTGGGGTGCCCATCTGGGGGAGCACAGAACGCATGGCCTCTGGTCCCCTCAGGAGTCCCGATGCCACATCAACCTGTTGGAGCTTTGAGCGGTTTGTCTAGCCCTCATCACCTCCGCTCTGTTTCTACGGGGTCAAGTGGTTCAAGTCCAGACGGACAATACCAAGACCATGTACTACCTAAACCGCCAGGGCGGGATGCACTCCATGTCTCTGTGCACGGAAGCTCTCTGCATTTGGTCAGTCGTGCACAGCCTGGAGGCGGATCTCCTCTCTATTCATGTAACAGGAGCCTCCAACACCCTGGCTGATGCCCTAAGCCGGATAGGGGCTGTGTCCCACGAGTGGTCTCTTCTGCTGGAGGTAGTACAAGATCTGTTCTTCAACTGGGGCACGCCTTAGGTGGACCTGTTTGCTTCCAGGGAGAATGCAAAGCTGAGACTGTTTCATGCCTGCTCCCCCAGCAGGTCTCACTGCAGGGGGAATGCCTTCTCAAGGCCGTGGACCCCGATCCTCTTTTACACCTTTCCCCCATTTCCCTTGATCCACAAGGTGCTTCTCAAGGTGAGGAGGGACAAGGCACAGGTGATTTTGGTAGCCCCAGACTAGCCCCACCAGTTCTGGTATCCAGATCTCCTCAGTCTCAGCTCCAGGCTCCCGAGGCGGCTTCCAGCCTGCCCGGACCTGATCTCGGTAAATCAGGGGAAGGTATTCCATCTGGACATTCAGTCCCTGCACCTGACAGCCTGGTTCCTGAGCGGCCAGAGTTCCAGGCCTTCGGTCTTTCCGACGAGGTCCTCAACGTTGTTGAGGCATCCCGTAGGGAGTCGACCAGAAAATACTACGCCTTCAAATGGAAGAGATTCTCTATTTAGTGTCAGGGCAAGGGCCTGGACCCTTCCTCCTTTTCCTTGGCAAGCATTCTGGACTACCTGTGGTCCCTTTCTCAGCAAGGGCTTCAGTCGACGTCCCTTAAGGTGCACCTGACGGCCATATCTGCTTACCGGGCGTGGGCTGAGAGGCAGTCGGTGGCACAGGAGAAGGTGTTCGGGTGCTTTTTCAAAGGTCTTGATCACATATCCCCTCCGGTGCAAGAACCTCCACCTCTGTGGGATCTACTGTTGGTATTGGCTAAGCTCATGGGCAAGCCATTTGAACCAATGCACAGGTGTGACATCTCTCACCTGTCATGGAAGACTGCCTTCTTGGTGACTATCAGGTCAGCCAGAAGGATGGGAAAGCTCCAGGCACTTTCCATCGAGTCTCCTTATCTGGTCTTCCACAGGGACAAGGTTGTCCTGTGCCCCCACCCTAAGTTCCTTCTGAAGGTGATGTTGGAGTTTCACCTTAACCAGGTGTTGACTCTGCTGGTGTTCTACCCTAATCACACCTCAGAGGCTGAATATAGCCTCCATACTTTGGACCCTAGCAGAGCGCTTGCTTACTACAAGGAGCGGACGGCTGAAGTTTGGGGAGAGGTTCGCCAGCTGTTTGTCACCTACGCTGAAGCCGCACCTGGCAGACCTGCAGCCAAGTGGATGATAGGCAGGTGGGTCATCTCCTGCATAGATCTCTGCCATAGGATGGTGGGCATGGAGCCTCCCAGAGGGATAAGAGCTCATTCTAACCGCCATACTGCTGCATCAGTGGCTGCTTCCAGGGATGTCCCTGTCCAGGAAATCTGCAGGGCTGCTACGTGGAAGTCAGCACATACCTTCATCACCCACTACCACATCGACCTTGAGTCACACTGGGATGCTAGTTTTGGGGCCTTGGTTCTCCAGTCTTTATTTCCCAAGTAGGAGGTGTGTGCCTTGCCTCCCTCCTCCCGGAGAACTGCTAGGAGTCTGCCAGACAGTGTGGATGAACAGCATATCCATGTCCCTAGAAATACAGGTTACTCATCTGTAACAGGAGTTCTAGGAATGGTATATGTTGTTCATCCACACAACCCACCCGACCTCCCTGGCTTTGACGCACAACCTGGCTTTCAACGGGCTAGATCTGACGTCATGGGGCGGAGCCGAAAGTTTTACCACCTGCGTGGTTGGGAGGAGCCAGCTTGAAGTCCTTCCGGCAAGATTAAAAGTGGCTTGGAACCTGCCAGTGTGCATGAACAACATATATCATTCATAGAACTCCTGTTACAAGTGAGTAACCTATATTTCCCTCCCATCCATTCCCAGAGAGGCAACATCTGTATTCCTCCCATCCATCCCCACAGAGGCAACATCAGCATCCTTCCCATTCATCCTCACAGTCCCGGTTAGGGCAGTTAAATTAGAGGAACTCTAATGTGAAAGGTGTAACAGGAGCAGAGGCAGGCCAGAAATAGGTGTATTGGGGGAAATGGTGTGGTTGCGCTGTTTAGAGCAGAGATTTAAAAGCTTTTCAAATTGGAAAAAAACACACACTAGGATAGTGAGGGTGCTCATAATGAAACAAAAAGTATCTGAAATGTACAGTTAAGGTGAACCATCACTTTAAGTATTTACCAATTTTTTTACAGAGCTTTTAGCTTTATTATCCCAAGCTTAAAAGGCTATAAAGCGTTCACATGATTCTCATTACTACTCCCAGACTCAAACATACCACAGTGCAGTTCTGTTTTCCTTTCCGAGTAAACATCAGGAGGTATAGCAGATTGTATGCAAACAGGGGTGGGTTTAATTAAATGGGTATGTTACTCTGGGGAAAATAACAATTTAAGTCAGGGCAACTTTAATTGCTTTGGCACCCTTTCCAAATGACTCTGACCACCTTGCCAGGAGAACAGGTAATAAAACCACAGATTAATAGACAAATGCATAAATAACACAGCTAAAAACAGTAGGCAAGTTCCAAGTAATACATTTTAACACTTCTTTGAAAGTATCCAGTATGTGAGTCAACCAAGCACCAGGCTAAAGAGACTTTCGGAGGACATGAGGGCATCATAGGGTGTTCCCAGGATCTCACAAGTATTAGTGTGGCTCACGTGGTAACCTTCATGCCTGTGTGACAGAAGGTTAAGGGTTCAGTGTCCACACTAAGGAATGGGTTCATTTTGTTGCTAAAAATGACTTGTCCTAAAACAATTGAGCTTACCAACAGTCTGCAATATGGTACGTGACATGGGGTCACTGTTCTGTCCTTCACATTTGATGTCGAAATGATGATCTCACTTTGAGGGGGCTCTTGCAACAGGTAACACCATTTGGACTGAAGCCAGCAGGCGCCAGGACCCCACAGAAACTTCTAAGCTAGCAGTATACAGTGGGGGATCTCCCTTGGCGTTGGTCCACCTATGATATAAAAGGGGCGGTCCCCCAGCCCAACCGCAGTTCTTTTCCCACCGTCGACCCACGCAAGTCTGACCTTCACAGATGCCTTCTGCTATAGTCGACCAACATTTTAGCCACATTTACCCACATTTTATTATTTTACTAAAAGTTTTCTTTTTCAGCCTTTGTCTTGCATGTGTAACCACCGCCCACTACTTTACTCAGTTAGCACCCCTTATTTAATCACTGGCACCCATTACTTGGCATGCACTCAAAATTAGAAATGGTATCAGCCCTAGCTTTGGGAATGTATACCAGGCTCATTCTCTAGAGATTAAGGGGTGGGGTGTACAAAACAACCATTGTTATTTACAAACCAGGTCCTGGGGAGAGATTTTCCACTAGGCATATGCTAGACCTATCTTCTGGAGGGGTACCCAGTAAATCCATGCATGAAGCAATAATGTAACTGTCTATACCATAGATGGGGTTCTAGAGTGGGACTTTATTCAGACAGATGTTTTTTAAAGCAAGGGTGGACCCCCAAATGTTTACACATTTTGGCCCTCTTTCTCTTGCAGAACCAAATCAAACCATAATTGACAAAACCTCTTTGTATTCCCACAGGCATAGGGCGTAGGACATAGTACACTGCACTTACAATTTACATTAAGTGGTATTCTGACCACAACTGTAAACATTTTTGTTAACATTAGCACAATCCTTTCATCTAAAAGTGTAGAAACTGTAACCCACTACAGGGGTAAAATCTTCTTCAAACATTTGGCCATGTGTCTAAAGTAACCAGGCGCCCTTACTGAACCTGTTACTCCTAAACTGGTTACTCTAGTTGGGGTTCTGCCCACCCTTTGCTCCCAAATCTATACTCAACCATTCTTTCAGAGTTACACCTTAAACATTTGCAACACCTCTTGAAATGCTATGAATGCAAACTTAGCATTCAGCATTCAAATCACCACCTAGGTAGTGTACAGGTAAAAGTCCTGAATAATTTGATATAGTCATGCTTCTGGACATCACACACCTCAGCAAAATCTACTTCAAGAAAAAACAGTCTTGCACATCTGTACTTACAGAAAGTTGTGCCTTCCCTTTAGGCATTGAACACAACAGAACAGGTACTTGTTCCCTCTGGCAAAAGTCATATTTCACTCACTGTAAGACTTTTAGGCAGCTTTAAACATCCTGGACCAATACAGGGGATTGTCCCTTGGATCCACTGGCTAGTAGTCCTTTTCAGGAGTGAAAATCGGGGAAATCCTGCTGAAGAAAGGTCTCCACCACTTCACTTGACAAGCTGGGGATTACCAAACTAGAGTGAGAAATACCAGGGCTCATAGACTGGAGCCCACAGGCAGAGCAACTCCTCTGCCTTCCTCACTCAAACACTTCTCTCACCAACTCCAAACTGCAGCTGCTATTCCCAGTATTATTTCTTCCACCCCATCATCAGACAAAAGGGTTATGCTGTTGTGAGAGTTCCAAATGAGCTCATCACTTCAGTCTCTGCTGGAGCCAAGTAAACAGAAGAGTGAGTAGTTGAAAAAACATTTAACTAGTTAATCGTCATCTGCCTCCCCCTGCCTAGCACTGTCACCAAGGGGATTCCAGTAATTCCAAGGGACTGGGTGGTTACACATGTCTTCTCCATCCTTCTCTTCGGAGCTGCATAGACCAAGTGTGCTTGTGGCAGGCAGCTTACCCACAAAGATAGCCACACCACTTCTCTGCTGTGTCTAGGCCCGAACCATGATACTGAAGCCTGCCAGCACTGCCAAGATTTTAACCAGCACACCAGACTTCACCACCAGAAGATCCTCAAAGCCTTCCTGCTGCAGTAGAGACTTTCAGTGATGGGAAAGGAGCTCCAGAAAAGCACATCGTCTTCGCTGGCCTCCAGGGCTTCAACTTCCTCTTCTTTGCACGAGGAGAAGAAATCCAGTGGAAAGCATAAACACCAGGGGATGATAGGGACAAACCCCGGTCTGCTTTCTGCTTCAGGTCCCTTTGGAAATCTGGAACCAATCCTGGTTCTTCCTCCTGTGGGAGGTCAGCCACTTTCACTCAAGCAACCCTATCTTCCTCTGGGCTTCCAGTGGTCAAACCACCCATTCTTGACACCATCTAAGGCAGTGGTACTTCGGGGCTTGAGACTTTATCCCCAGCCTCTCAGCCCCTGAAGCTCAGTCCCTTACAGCAGGCAGGTTCTCAGCCAGGTGGCTCAACTGGGTCCTCCTTGGGCAGCAGGTCTTTACCTGTCATCTTCCTGATCAAGGTGTCTGCTAAGTCAGTTCTAACGTCAGGGACTAACACCTCCGAGTGATGCCAGGGGCATGCGCTCACCTCCCCCATGAGAGTAATGGCTCTGCTTCACTCAGGAGCTAGCTCCCCAGGATAGGCATCCCCTTCTAGGCTGGTGCCGCCTACTTCACCAGACCAGTGTCAGCCCATGTCTGTCTGGTCGGCGCAGACCACTCTGACGGTGACCCCGGCAACACCTTGGCAGTTGTCCCCTAACTCTCCATAGTCACCAACCGGCCCTGTCGTCACTCCACTGATGCCCTAGGGTCCAACGTCCAGTCTTTCTACTCCAGTCAGACCGACGCCAGATGGCTTCTTACCCCAAGGGCCAATGCCCGCTAACCCAATGCCAGTGGAACCGATGCCAGGATTACCACAACCTTAGGAACCAACACCGGGGCCCTCTCAGGCTACCCAGCAGATGCCAGCTCCCCAGATTCTGCCTCAGAACCCACCCACAGACCTTAACACACTTTTTTCGGCCTGGTGGGAATACTTTAAAGATAAGGAGGATGCGAAGGAGCCCCCAACCCTGACTCCTAGGGACCCTCCTCTGAATCCAACAAAGGAGCAGGTTCTCCCTAGGAAGGCCCCAATGCCACCTCCTAAGGAGCCTACTCCAAAACCAGACTGAGCTGGCGCTGGTCATCCGAAGACCCACAGTGAAGGTATCGTTGTTCACTTTCTCCCTCTCCAGACTCTGGCAAGTTGGGAAGATATTATTTCTCCTCTTCTTATGACGATTCCTGGGGCTCTGACCATCTGTCAGAATGAGAGGAGCCCAAGGACACTCCACAGTCTCCTCCAGATGACTCTACTTCTATGGATGTGATGAGGCACATCCAGTCCCTTATGAGTTGGGACATGGAGGAAGTGGATCCAGAGCAACGTCGGCTAGCTGCTTTCCTCCATAAAAAGGAGTCATTGTCCTTGGTCATTCCTCTCCTTATTGACTCCTTCAAGGATGTCAACAGAGCTGCTTGGAAACATCCATCTACTACACCAGCGATGTCCAGGAAGGCAAATCACCTGTATAATTCCCCAAGGGATGAACCATTTTATGGGGAGTACCCAGAGAGTGATTCGGTTGTAATTAACGCTGCCCATGATCACTCTAAGCAGCCCTGGCACTTTAACACTCTGCCTCCTGACAAGGATTCTAGACAGATAGACCATTTTGGTAAGAAGATCTATTCCTCTACCACGTGCACTATCCGTTCTCTAAACTTTCTAGCTCACATGGTCCAATATCAGAATGCCCTGTGGGAGAAAGCTTTGGTGGTGGCTCTGTCTCATCCTGATCTTCCTGGAAAGGCTGAGCTGTTGCACCTTCTCAAATCAGACTTGGATGTTGGGACTTGCATTCTCTGAGCCTCTTATGACTCTGCAGACTCTGCAAGCACAGCTGTGGCTACGGAAATTTGTCTTTGCCGCTACTCCTGGCTTAGAGTCTCTGGTTTTGTTCCAGATGTGCAGTCTAAGAGTCTAGATGCTCCTTTTAGAGGCCCCATTTTGTTTGGCGAGGATTCCCAAAACATAATCACTCATGTACAAGAGTCGGGCAAGGCTCTACATTCGGTTCAAACATTGTACCAATCATAGCCTAAATTGTCCCAGCAACAGTCCTTTCATCACACCTCCAAGCAGCAGCCCAAGAGCCAACAGCCCAGAAGTGCCTTTGAGAGAAAAGCTACTTCCCAAGCCATGGGAGGTCCTGTCCCTAGAGCTCCCAGAACCTCCCAGGCTACATTGCCTGTCTCCGGCTCCTGCCTGATTCTTACCTGACCCCCACTCCCCCAGCCGAATCCCTGAGGGAGGCAGCTGAGGGTCGTTTTGCTCTCTATGGAGAGGGTTAGCACAGAATAACCTCAAATCAGTGGGTTCTGCCATCAGTGGTACAGGAGCACACTCTATAGAGTTTTTGGAGAGTCCTCTGTACAATCCTCCAGCCCGCTCCCATTACCCTCAGACCCATATTGCCCTTATCCAAGAAGAGATCCAAACGCTCCTGCAAAAATGGGCCATAGAACCCATCCTGCCAGCACAGTGAGGGAAGGGATTCTATTCACATTTCTTCATGGTCCCAAAGAGAACCAGAGAGTTGCATCCCATCCTGGACCTCAGCCACCTGAACCAGTTCATAGAATACAAATAGTTCAGGATGGTCACTCTTACAGGCCTTCTCCCCTTGCTTCATCAGGAGGACTGGCTCTGTTCTCTGAACATGCAGGACGCCTATCTCCAGGTCTTGGTGTTGCCACCCCACAGGAGGTTCCTTCACTTCCAAGAAAACCACTACCTGTTTCGGGATGTACTGTTCAGCCTGTCATCGGCCCACGAGTCTTTACAGAATTCCTTGCAGTAGTGTCAGGGGTCTTAAGGAGGGAAGGCCATTATGTCTTCCCCTACCTATATGATTGGCTTCTAACAGCTCCCACCAAGGGGCGGTTGCTCAGAACCATGGAGACCACTTTCACTCTGTTTTGGAATCTGAGGATAACTGTCAGCCTCCCCAAATCCTCTCCTTGGCCAAGTCAGAGTCCTCAGTACATTGGGGCAGTCTTGGACACAGCCTAAGGCAAAGCTTTACCCCCAGACAGGTTAGAACACCTTCAGGCACAAGCTCAGCTGGTCTTGTCATCTTGCCAGGTTCCTGCTAGAGCATTTGTAAGGCTACTGGTACATATGGCGGTGGCCATTGCAACGGTTCCTCTGGCTCACCTGCATTAGATGGTAGCCCAATGGAATCTTCTGGTCCAGTGGAATCAGCTCACATGATGATTTGGAACAACCAGTGTCAGTATCCAACTCTGTGCAACAGACTTTGACGTGGTGGTGGATTCCACCTCCCAATCTCTCCGGGGGGGGGGGGGTCCACTTCCGGTCGAGGGCACCTCGACAGATCCTGACTATGGACATGTCAAGCCCAGGCTGGGGTGCCCATCTGGCAGACCGTTGATCTCAGGGGTTCTGGTCCCCTCTGGAGCAGCATCTCCACATCAGTGTTTTGGAGATGCGTACGATCCTATATGCTCTGCAGGTCTTTCAGACAATCCTAGTCTCGGGTCCTTTTCTGATGCAGATGACAATATGTCTGTGGTCTTTTACACAAACAAGTAAAGGGGTACCCATTCTTACCCCCTCTCTGCAGAGAGGCCATGAGAGTTTGGTATTGGGCCATAGAGCACCATCTGGACCTGACTGCTGTGCATGTTCCAGGCATTCAGAACACCTTGGCTGCCAGCCTGAGCTGTTCCCAGTCCAAGGCATATAAGTGGGAACTTCTTCCCTCAGTGGTCGAAGATCTCTTTGACAGGTGGGGCCACCCAGAACTGGCCCTTTTTACATCTCCATCCAATGCAAACCTGTCCAGTTTCTACTCACTAGATCCAGGGCCTAGTGTTTTCTGGCGAGACGCATTGTCTTTCTCTTGGACAGGGAAGTTCCTGTATGCCTTCCCTCCCTTTCCATTACTGCAGTGGGTATTTCTCAAGTTGCAGTCAGAGGGGGCAGAGATGATCCTATTAGCCCCTTACTGGCAGCACCAGATATGGTTTCCACTCCTCTAACAACTAGAAGTGGAGCCTCTGATCCCCCTGCCTCTGTGTTCCGATCTACTGTCTCATGGGCAGGCACTCTGGTACACCCAGACCTCAGGTCATTGCACCTTCATGTATGGCTCCTGCAGACTTAGTAGTTGCCCAATTTGGAGTGTCTTCCCGGGTGCCAGACATTCTGGTGGCAGTCGGGAAACCTTCCACTAGAGCCACTTATGCTATGAAGTGGAAGCAGTTCCGCATCTGGGCCACTGCTCGTCACCTAGATCCTTTTACCTGTCTGGGGAATCTCATTCTCGTGTACCTCCTTTCCCTGTCGGACTTTGGGCTGAGTTACTCATCAATTAAGGTGCACTTATCTGCCATCTCTGCGTACCATGCACCTATAGAAGGCAAGGCTCTTGCCCAGCTTGACCTCTCCTGCACTTTCTTGCGGGGATAGTATGCCTGAAACCTCCCATTAGGCAACCCTGTTCTCCCTTTGGATCTTTTGTTCATTTTAGAAAAGCTTACTTTGCCTCCCTTTGAGCCTGCTGCAAGCTACACTTTCTGTTGTGGAAAGCATTATTTTTAGTTGCCATTACTTCTGCTCAAATGATTTCCGAGCTTCAGGCTCTGATGTGTAAAGAGCCTTATTTAGTTTCCCACAAGGACAGGATGTCCTTGAGGACCAGTCCTAAGTTTCTTCCTAAGGTGGTGGCTGAGCTTACTCTGAATCAAAGCAGCCACCTGCCTGTGTATTATCCAGAGTATTCAAATCAAGGGGAGGCCCTACTGCACATTCTGGATGTCCACTGGGTGCTTCGTTATTATTTGGACTGCTCCTGAGTCATTAGAAAGTCTGATCAGTTATTTGTTTCATTCGCCCCTAGGAAAGAAGGGATTCCTGTTTCAAACCAGCGTTTGTCCAAATGGTTGGTTAATTGTATTGTTTATTGTTACCGTAAATATGACAAGCCTTTACCAGGGGGGACATTCATTGGACTTGATATTTCATCTGGGGATGGAAATCTCCGATGTGGAGGTGGAGCCCATCGGCTCGTCTGACCATCATGCCCTGAGGTTCAGTTTCATGGCTCCCCGGAAGAGGCCTGCCCCTAAGGAGATAGTACAGTTCCGTCCTTTGAGAGGAGTTACCTCAGAAGGCCTAATGACTGAGCTGGACTTCGGCTTTCAATGGATAGCATGGATCCAGGGTCTTTAGTGCTGGCCTATAATAGGGTAGTTGTGGGGGCCCTGGATGTCATTGCTCCTTTCTGAGTTCGGCCCTGTACTCTTCACTCCGAGTTCCTGTGGTTTACTGTGGAGATTCGTGGGTTGAAGAGAGAGGGCCGAAGATTGGAGAGACGCTGGCGGAAGACTCACCTGGAAGTTGACAGGCTTAGACTGCTAGATCATTATAAAATCTACCAGTTAGCAATCTCCCATAAGAAGGCAGAGTTCCTGTCCAGGGAGATTGCTACAGCAAGGAATAGACCGGCCCTGCTCTTCCGGACTGTGGACAGACTGTGCAATCCAGTCTGTCTTCATGCCGGTCGAGCATTATCACAGTTACAGTGTGAGGAGTTTGCGACGTTCTTTGCTGATAAGGTGTCTGCTATCAGAGATGAGATCAGCCAGGGCCTCCCCATTGGGTCTTGCAGTAACCAATCGAGGGACACAAGTACCCATTTGACCTGGTCCATGTTCAGTCAACCGGTAGTTATGGATATAGTGAGAATCATCCAGACTCTGCGCCCAACCTTCTGTGGGCTGGATCCGGGCCCTAAACGCCTACTCGTGGATGTGTAGAGGTTATCTCCCATCTCACTGGGATAATAGTGGCATCATTGGAGAGAGGATCTTTCCTGATCCTTTGAAGGAGGCAATAGTACGTCCCCTTCTGAAAAAGCCCTCCCTTGATCCCAACTACCCAGGAAACTACAGACCAATCTCGAATCTTCCCTTTTTGAGGAAGATTATTAAGAAGGTGGTCGCTTTGCAGCTGGAAGATTATTTAAACATCCACTATATCTATGACCCTCTCCAGTCTGGCTTCAGGAAACAGCACAGTACTGAGACGGCTCTTGTTCGGGTATTGAATGATCTCCTGATGGCAAGAGATCGGAGAACTCGTTCTATCTTGGTTTTCCTTGATCTTTCAGCTGCATTTGACACTGTGGATCATGGGGTGCTGCTTGAACGCCTGTGGTCTCTCTGTGGACTAAGTGGGTGGTCCACAGTTGGTTTAAATCTTTTCTGCAGGGTAGGACTCAGAGAGTAGTGTCAGGGATTTATTCCTTGACCTCTCGCTGCCTACACTGTGGAGTGCCACAGGGTTCAGTGTTGTCCCCCATGTTATTTGAGGTGTATATGCTTCCATTAGGGGACATTATAAGACATTTTGGTTTGAGTTTTCATTGCTATGCCGATGATTCTCAACTCTATATGTCTTTTGTGCCCGAGCAGGAGTCTGAGTCAAGTACATTGTTTAACAACTGCCTCCAGGAGATACAGAACTGGATGAGTGCTAATTGGCTGAGGTTGAACCCGGGAAAAACAGAGGTATTGGTGGTGGAACCGGGTGTAAGGATATCAAGTCCATGGGCGGGAAAACTCTCAGGTTTATTTCTGGGAGGAACCCCGCTTATGGCATCTGGTCAGGTGCATAACCTTGGTGTTATATTTGACGAGGGCTTGACCCTGAGGGCACAGGTGTCAGCCGTAGTCAAATCATCCTTTTTTCATCTAAGGAATATAGCATGGGTGAAACACTTGATTCCATCAGAGGATCTTCCTACCCTGGTCCACTCCTTTGTGTCCAATCGTCTTGATTACTGCAACGCCCTTTATCTAGGGCTGCCGGGAGTAGATATCCATCGCTTACAGCTGGTGCAAAACACGGCAGCTAGGTTGTTGACTGGAAGCTGAGGTCCAACCATGTAACACCTGTGCTTCATGAATTGCACTGGCTGCCTGTACAGTGGCGGATCACTTTCAAGGTCATGTTGACCTATAAAGCCCTACAGGGTTTGGGACCTCGCTACCTGAAAGAACTCCTGACTTCTTACTGTTCCTCCCGCTCCCTCCGATCCTCTGGTGAAGGATTGCTGGAGATTCCCAGGGTAACCTTAAAAACATCTGGTGGAAGAACATTTGCCCTTATGGCCCCTACCCTGTGGAATTCTCTACCTTGCCAGATACGTAATTACCAGACTGTGGAGAGCTTTAAAAAAGCTTTAAAGACCTTCCTTTTTAACCAAGTATTTTTTTAGTGATTTAAATTATACTGGATTGTTTCTGAATTTGATGTTGTTTACAGTGTGGTTTCGATTTGTATGATTGATATTGTAAAGGCGCCCTTAGCTTTAGAAGGGCACCTTAAAAAAATTAAAATTTACTTACTTACTTTACTTACCGGGTCCGGTTAAAGGCCATTCTACCAGGGGTGTAGCTGCTTTGATTGCCTCCTTCAGAAATGTGTCCATTGCTGGCATTTGTGCAGCGGGCACTTGGAGTTCTGTCCACACTTTCATCCAACATTACAGTCTGGACATTGCAGGTAGGCCCAGGGCAGGTTTTGGACTTGCAGTCCTACAGGGCCTGCTCTCTTGAGAGCCTTACGCTGACTTCTACTTCCTCCCAGCTGACTGGGGACAGTCCTATCAATGTTTGGGACTCTGTCCTAATGGTGTTACCTGCTGCAAGAGTGCCCTCAAAGTAATAGTATAGTTACATAAGAACTTATCTAACAGTAGATCTTTGAGAAGAGCTCTTGCGGCAGGGGCTGCTTTCCCTCTATCCCCCTGGTGACTGCTTCTCCACATCTGTTACCTTCCTTCCTCAGTGTAGAGGAACCACCTCAGTTCCCCAGTTTCTTTCTACTCTGGGGTCTCTGGTGGGAGAACTGAGGTTGGGCTTGGGGGACTGCCCCTTTATACCATAGGCTGACATGGGGAGCAGGCCAATGTTCTGGGGCGGTCCACCACTGTATCCTGCTAGCTAGAAGTTTTCTGTGGGGCCCTGGCACCTGACGGCTTCAGTCCCAATGGTGTTACCTGCTGCAAGAGCTCCTCTCGAAGATCTTCTGTTACAGTAAGTTTTCATGTAACTGTACTTTCCTTCTGCATTTTCAGTAGTTGGTCAGGAGTACACTAAAGATGCCGTGGCACTTTAAAAAAGGGCAGAACATTACCATGCTAACATAGACGACACTTCTTCTCTCTGGGCACTGCTTCTGGTAGACATACAGGCAGACTAGATAAGGAATCTGGCAATATATTCAAAGATTAGCACACCTGCTAACAAGATTAGCAGGTACACTAATTCGGATTTGTGCTGGCACTCTTGTCTGGTCCATTTTCAGAAGCCTTGGGAGTGCCACTGCAAACCCGCAGCGCTAAAGAACTTTAATACCACTGCACCTGGGAAATGAAGGGGTTCCCCCATGCATATCGGTGCCATGGTATCTTCAAAGGTTTGTGGTGATAGTAAGCAGCCCCCAAAGTGGTGCTGTTTACTGCCACTAAAACCACCTTTTAATGAGCTACCTCACCCCCCCAAAGGCAGGGCAGCTGTACTGCAGCTGCCTGCCCCCCAATCCCCCATTTCATGTTATCATATCTGTTCCTGGTGTCCAGTGGCACCCCCCAACCCCTGATCCCCCACCCTTTCATTCTGTTATATCTGTCCCTGATGTCTAGTGGCACCCCACCCGATCACATGTTCCATTTTATCAGACAAATTCTCTAGTGTCTAATGGCACCTCTCACCCATTTCATGTTATCATATCTATCCCTGGTGCCCAGTGGTTGCCCCCAGCCCCCCTGTCGCGCGTTTACATATATTAAGTAAGCTCTTGTGGCCAGTGGTTCCCCCTGCCCCCCCAATCACCTGTTTACTAATGTAAAAGGATTCAGTGATGGTCCAGTTCCACCCACTTACTCACATACCACCACCCCACAGACACACCCCTTACCCATGTGTCCTGTGATCAGCTAAGCCCAATACAACTGGCACAGCCTTCCTCACACCTTCTTGGCTGGCCACTTATACTGCATGCGCATTCACTGACCACTCGTATGGGGGCCTACCAAGGAGGTGAGAGGAGGGCTGCACTGGTAGCCATATTGGGCTTAGCTGATCACTGGACACATGGCTGTTGAGGGGGGTGGTATGTGAATGGGCAGGAGGGCGGGGTACACTGGACCACCACTGATTCCTTTTTCATTAGTCATCTGGTGATTGGGAGGCGGGGACCACTGGACACCAGGGCTTTTACTTAATATATGTAAATGGACCAAACCACTGGATACTAGAGATAGCTATGATAACATGAAGTGGGTGATCTGGAGTGGGGGTGCCGCTTGTTACCAGGGGAATTCGTTTGACACAACAAAACAGGTGATTGGGGGTGAGAGGTGCAACCGGACACCAGAAATAGAATTGAACTAAATGGGTGTTTGGAAGATGCCGCTAGACGCGAAGGAATTTGTCAGTCTCATGGAAGGATGGGCAGTAAGGGGCTGCTATGCCTCATGCATAGCATGCAGATTGCCCCATAGTGCCCAGTGCTTCCCACAGCAGTGTAAAGGACTGCCATGATTCTGCTCCAGATGTCGAGGGCATGGTGCTTTTTCTCAGGATGTGTTCAGGTCACAGTGGTCAGGTCATTCTTTTTATCCCTTCATGACTGTCCCTCATCCATCGGGTACTCCTCAAGTAGGAGACCCACTGAGGCAAAATGACACTGCTAGTCCTGTGCTGGCTAAGGCAAACCTGGTATCTGTGGCTATGCCAACTGGTGATTAAGCTGCAAGGCCATTACCACTCATAAGGAATTTTCTTACCCAGTTCTTGAGTCAGCTACTGTATCTGGACCTCCAATACCTGCATCTCCAAGCTTGGCTCCTGAGGAGATAGAACTGGGCAGATTTCAGGTGTCCTAAGTCCTTTTGGCAGTCCAAAAGCCTTCCATTAGAAAATCCTATGGTGCAAACTTAAAGCATTTTTCAGTTTGGTGTTCTAAAGTCTCCAGTAATCCTTTCTGCTGCCCTACAGAGAGAGTTCTTGACTATCTTTTGGAACTTTCAGAATCAGGCCTTCAGTATTCCATAATAAAAGTTCACTTGTTAGCCACCTAAGCTTATTATGAGCTGGTGAGCACTCTTCCATTAGCTCATTTCCCCATCTTAAATGATTTCTGAGAGGTAAGCTACATCAGACCACTCATAAAGAAACCTGTCACAAATTGGTATCTCAATCTGGTGTTGTGTATGCCCATCTATAAGGCCTTTAAACTAGTAGCTACATCGACATGAAGTATCTGACCTGGAAAATGGTGTTTCTAGTGACCATTGCCTCTAAACTATCTGAATTACAGGCACTTGTGATGATCCTCCATACACGATTTTCCACAAGAATTGTGTAGTGCTCCACACACATCCTAAATTATTTTGCCAAAGGTGATGTCAGAATTCCACCTCAGTCAGTCTTTGGTGCTTCCAACCTTCTCCAGGCAGGAGAACCTTGGTGTTACTGCAATCTTTTGATTTTAGAAGAATCCTTAGCTAGAACCAAGGACTACAGACAAGCCTCTTAACTATTTGTCTCTTAAGAACCATATGAAATAGGTCTCATTGTTTCCAGACGGTGCTTGTCAAATTGGATAGTCATGGGTATTCACCACTGTTACCCATGAGCAGCGCAGTAGTTGGAGGGCTGTGTTACAGCTCATTCCACCCAAGCAATGGGTACCTTGGTGGCTTCACTCTGTTTGGTCCCTACTTGGAAAATGTGTAGGGCCCGCTACATGGAGTACTGTTCTTATTTATTTATTTTTTTTTATTTTTTTTTTTATTTAGTTGTTTAACCAGGTATAGCACACTAAGCTGAAAGCTTTTTTACAGGAGCAACCTGGGAGCACAAGGAGGTTAAGTGACTTGCTCAGGGTCACACAGTATGCAAGTGGAAGCTGTGGGATTCAAACCCAGGTCTGGTCTGCTGGATGTCACCAGATTTGCAGCTCAGAGCCTTAGACCACTGCGCTATACTGCCTCCATAAATGTTCACGCCTCCATAAAACATTACATCCTGGATATCCATTCCAGGAAACTTGCAGGTATTGAATTGGCTTTGTTACAGGGCTCACTGTCCTCAAGAGTCTCAGGTCTCCAGCCTTCCTAATATGAGATGCTTTTCTTCAGTCTTACTACTCTAAACTAAAGAGTGGTACTCTAAGGTAAAGATTGGAAGATAGAAAAGTTGCTTACCTTAACTCTACGGCTTCAGGAATATTGTCTTTGTAGAGTAACACTCAGCTATGTCCATCTCCCAGGACTTGCTTCAGTCTTGTTTGTATTATCCCACCCCCTACCCCCCTCCCACTTGAATAGGCATGGGCTGTGAAGACACTTGTTTTTGTTATCCTGTTTCACAGGGAACCTGTGGGCTAGGTTATTCCTCTAGTTCTTTGTTTGTCAGAGAGCTATCTCTTCCTCTTGGGTGAAAAAGATACTGAGGCATTTGAAGCCAGTGCTGCTAAATACCCAGCAGGCATGCCGATGAAGTGGTGTTTCAATACTAGGCGCCAGTGCCACCTTCTCCAAAACTCCTGCATTCTTCAGGGTCATATAGCTTCCAGCTTTAAGACCAAAGAGTGTTACTATATGGAGAGAAGATATTCCTGATGTTCTAGAGTTACAGTAAGTAACTTCTGTCAAGAGGTCTGTAAGATAGGAAGGGCCCAGATCATTCAAGGTCCTGTAGGGCATAAGCAGAAATTTTATTTATTTTATATATTTATTTCAGTCTAGGATTACAATACCTTTGAGCCGAGGATCTTTTACAAAGGTTCCATGTCAGCGTCTGCAAAAGTCATCATTTTTAGTTATAAACATAACGTCACTGACTTACAGACATGTAATAACCAGTACAAAGATTTGAGCTATGAGCAAGACAAAGGAGGAGGGGGTCGATGGGGGAAGAAGTAAGGGTAGGAGATCGAGGGGTAGGAGGTGCAGAGGGTAGGGGAGTAAGGTGGGTGGGGGCAGGGCAGGAGGGAGATATGGGGGAGGTGGGCGAGGGTGGGAGACAGTGCAGCCAGGGGGTCTTGTCGAGGGAATATGCCAGGTAAGGTGTTAGGGGTGCAAAGACTGATTGTAAGTGCTGGGTGCTGGGGCATGTGCAGCTGGAACGGTGGAAATGTTAAGATGGGCAATTGCAGGATACAAGCAGTGAGAGGTGCAGCTTGGACATGAAAAGGCAGAGTGTTGGAGCGGTCACTATGTCGCTGCCAAGAGAGTTGAGCCAGTCGGATACTTGATAGGCAAATAATCTTTGTCCTTTGGTCGTGCGACATCGTGGGATATGTAGTAGTTGGGAATTGGATCTCCTTGTAGTGACATTCCCATCTCTAGGCTTAGGGAGGGCACAGACACCAGGTGGGGCAAGTCTCATTATGATTTTCTTGGCCGTGATGTAGGTTTGGTATTTTATGCGTTTGTCCAGTTGAAGCCATCCAGATTGGGAGTAAAGGTCACAAGTGTGGGTATGGCGGTGTGAGCCAGTGATGAGACAACAGGCCTTATTCAGGGAGGTCGCGATACGTTTGAGAGCAGTGGTAGTTGCAGACCCATATATGATAAGACCATAGTCTGTGATGCTGGCAATGGAGCTTTGGACGGCCACTGACAGTGCTTCTGGGGTCAGGTGTTTCCTCTGCCGGAATAATATGCCTAACCTCGCATTGGCAGACTTTGCCACATTGCTAATATGGACAGCGTGTGAGAGGTGAGAATCAAGGGTGATGCCAAGGTACTTGAACGATTGTGTTTGCTCTAGGATGGCTCCTTGTTCGGTTGCAATGGAGAGGTGGAGTTGTTTGTTTTTGTTGTGGGGGCTGCAAAAAAACATAGACTTGTTTTTTTTCTGATTGAGAAGCAGTTTATGATTTAGGAACCAGGATTCGATGGAGGAGAAGGCCCACTGAAGTTTATTCTGTAATTGGTTTGGATCAGGGTCTGAGGTGAGGATCCCAGCATCAACGGCATAGAGAATTATTTATTCTGGGCAGCTATCCGGTAGTGAGTTTAAGAATAGGCTGAAGAGGAGGGGTCCCAGAATGGAGCCCTGTGGGACTCCCGAGCAGACTGATCTAGGGTCGGAGAGTGTATCAGCAATTCTTACTGTTTGGGACTGTTCTTCAAGGTAGCACTTAAACCAGCCAATAGTGTCGGTTGACAGCCCAGTGTTCTGAAGCTGGACAAGTAGGAGGCGGTGATTGACGGTGTCGAAGGCTTTAGTTAAGTCAATGTAGATTGAGCCTAGTAGTCCACCGGAATCAAGTGCATTGTGGATTGCACCGGTGAATTCAAGTAGGGCTGTGGAGGTGCTATGACCTTTGTGGAACCCGTGTTGTTGCTTGCACAGGATGTTGTACGTATCCAGGTATTCTTTGAGCTGGTCCGAGACGATGCATTCTAGTGCCTTGGAGAGTGGGGGTAGTAGGGAGATAAGTCTGTAGTTATTGTGGGCAGTTTTGTCACCACTTTTATGGACTGGGGTGGTAGTGGCTGATTTCCATCTGTCCGGGAACTGGCTAAGGTTGAGGGAGAGGTTGAAAATTGTGGTCAGAGGACTAAGCACTTCATCAAGTGTGAGAGACAGGATTTTGAGATCGAGGGAGTCATTACTGAATCTTGATTTACCAAGGGCTATGGTAATGTATTTGCATACTTGGTGAGCCTTGACTGCTTTGAAGTAGAAGCAGGGGGAGCTGGTGGGAGTAGTGTTCATTCCAGACAAGGGGGCCTCACCATCTTTGAAGTAGTCCTGAGGTAGGACAGTGCTGAGGTCAGTAAAGGCTTTGTTAAAGGTATCTGCAATGGTTTTTGGGTTGAGGGTTGTGGTTCCGTTGATGTTGAGTATTGATGGGGGGGAAGGGGTTTGGGTGGATTCCCAGTGAATTCCTTTATGTTCTTCCAGAATTCCTGACCATTGCCTCAGGAGTTTGTGAGGGCATGCTTATAGTAGGCGGACTTCATTTGCCGGATGGTTTTGGTGCAGTCATTGTGGGCACGTTTGTAGTTTTGGATGTCGTTTTGCTTTCCAGAGTTTCTAGCCAGCTCCCATAGGTGGTCTCTTGTTTTTAGCATCCTGAGGAGGTCATCTGTGAGCCAAGGGTTACTCAGTGATTTGACTTTGCATTTCTTAATAGGAGCATACGTGTCACAGGCCACAGTGAAGATGTTTATGAAGTGGTCAAGGGCAGTGTTTACGTTGGTTGCATTGAAGATAGGGGATCAGTCTTTGTGGAGGTGGTGGGATTTGAGTCGAGGAAGGTGACCACTGGGTAGAACCCTGCTGGTGATTGTTTTTGGTGGTTGTCTGATGAATTTATTTGACCAGGTGCAGCTAACAGAGGAGTGATCGCTGACAGAGTCAGGGAGGACATTAGTGTTAGATATCCGCAATGGGTGACTGGTGAGGATCCAGTCCAAGAGTGTGCTGGTGCCGGTCCTGTAATTTTTCCTGGTTGGTGAGTCAACCATTTGTGTGAGGTTCGCCGTAGCAATGGTATCCCTGTATGCACCAGCATCAGCCACAGGCCAGTTGATGTTGAAGTCGTCTAGGAGGATGGATTCGGTGTCTGTTGGGAGTGACTTTACAAAGTCAAGCACAGCTGTTAGACCTGTTCCCTGTTCTTTGGGAGGGATATAGATGGTGGCAACAGTGAAGGTTTTGTTTTGGGCACCGAGCAGGATTCTCACTGGCAGTATCTGAGCAGTTGTGGGTTGGATTGAGGTAATGATGTGGTGCCCTTGTATGGAGTCTTTTAGGTAGAGAGCGCAGCCCCCGCCTCTTTTGGAGAGGTGATCCATCCTAAAGATGTTGTAGCCAGGAAGGCTGATTGCATGGTCCGGTACAGATGGCATGAGCCAGGTTTCGACAACTGCCAGGATGTCAGGGCAGTGTTGGCTGGTGAAGGCCTGTAGGGCATCCATTTTAGGAAGGAGGCTGCAGATGTTGATTAATACGAATGAGAGGGCACCCAAAGGCTTGCTCAGATTAGTGGCTTTAGAGCAGAATGGGCCAGGGTTTGGGTGCACGTTGCCTGACAGCATTAGGAGAAGGAGGACTAGCCTCAAGGAGCTGCCGCGTATTTCTTTAAGGGAATGTTTTTGCCTGCTGGCATCTCGAGAAGTTGCTGAGCATCGATGATAGTGGGTGAGGGTAAGCATAGACGGGGGGACCAGGGTGGAAGGCTAGGACCAGTGTGGGTGTAGGACAGTTTCATGGTGGTAGGATGGACCATGGGCAAGGGGCAGTGACCAGTGTGCAGTGTACCTATGTGGAGGAAGGATGTAGAAATGTGGAAGCTGTGTTAAACTTGATTTACCACCTTATTATACAATGGCAAGAAAATTTCCTGGTCTCTAATTGGTCAGTGTGTCCCTGGCACAGTGAGGTTATCCCAGCACAACCTCACTGTATTGCTTTGGATGCCTTGGATGATGAGCAGCGTGGATGATCATGATATGGATGAGCAGCATGAGCAGCATTTGGATGATGAGTTGAATGCCATAAAATCTACTAAAAACATATTTTTATTTTTTTAATTTGTATAACAACTAGACATTGTATAATAGCAATAATGCACTCCAGGGTGTGGGTTGTGCTGGGATAACCTCACTTCTGGGACGTTGGACACACTCGGCTTGAGGCCTCGTGCCCAACCGCCCAGGCGTGAGGTTATCCCAGCACAATCCACACTCTGTCATGCGTTATTGCTTAACTAGCACCCAGTGCAGAACCACCATATGATGTGTTTTGGTCTGCTGATTGAAGACTGCAGATGGGTGGCCGCAATCTGCAGCAGTTGAAATCAGTGGATCTGTTTTGATGAAAGCCCATGTAGAGCATTTCATACTAGTCTAACCTGGAGGTGATAAAAGCATGAATCAGAGTCATCAAATTATCCTGGTCAAAGTAGGGATGCAACCTGGCTGTATTTTTCAGATGAAAAACGCCATTCCTGGCAACCGCAGATACCTGATAACTCAAGGACAGTTGATCTTTTAGAGTGATCCCCAGGTTGTGAGGCTTCCACCTTGTCTGCAGTCTAAACTCATCAAGTGTAGGTAGACTGTGGCTATCCAGACAGGTTGACCTAAGACACAATGAACCCACTAGTAACAACTCCATTATGTTTAGATAAGCTTTAATCAGCTGAAGGCTGACATATTCTGATCTCAGACAGTGCATCTTGTGTAACAAGGAAACCAGATTGCCCTGTTTGGATACAAGTGAAAGATACAGTTGGGTGTCATCTACATAACTGTAAAACTGCAGTTTTCTATCACAGCTCATAGCAGAAGCATAAATATTGCTAGCATCCATGCCAGACTGGTAGCACATCAGTATAACGACATTTTAACAGTGAAGACCATCACAGCGACAAATCTCAACAGGTCTCTATGATGGTCTGCTGTTCGCCAACACTCTGACTCCCAGTGTTTGGCGCCCCCCACTCCAAACCAACTCTGACTCAGAGTTGGTTGTTTAGAGATGGGAGGGTTTGCATCTCATAAAAAACACTTTATCTTGCTGGGAACGATGCTGACAGTTGGCATTGTTCCTGTCTGTGTCAGGCTTATCGAGAACATTGTTGTCTGTGTTGACATGGAACCTGCCAGACTGGAGCCAGGGAGCACTTGCTCTGTAAATCTTCCTGTGTCTTGACTATGCTATAGTTCTGGTCGGAGTCATCTTTTTTTGTTTTAGTTTGGATTTTGGGTAGCTGAGGCCAGTGGCAAACACTAGGACCATGTGGCAGTGCTGCCAGCCATCTCACTGAGTAGAGGGCCTCCCCCAAACTTCTTCCATTTCTGAGTGCTGCTGAGTTTAAAGACTGTTGTGCATCTCACACTGCCTGTAAGTGTCAAAAGTGAACAAGACAGGCAGTCTTGCACTATTCATAGCGCATGCTTCTGAGTCCCTGCACACTAAGAACACATGCCCAACCCAGCTCACCCCTGTCTGTGCTTGCCATTGCTGTCACTGGCATTAGAGTGATGGCTGCTTTTGTAGCAGGCAGTTGAGTTGTGCTGTCTCTCTCCCAGTGCACTCCATAGTCCATCATTTTCTTCTAATCCAGCACTGTCAGCTACTGCATCTGGCAACCTTTTCATGACAGGTGAATGGGTGATGTATGGTCTGTTCATCTCCCCTTGTGTTTGATAGGACTTGAGCAGGCCAGGACGCACTTTATCATCCTCTCATTGTTGATTGAACTGAACACTAAATCTGACTCTTCCATGGTGAAGTATAATTAAACTAGGTAAGGCTCAGGACTGAGAATGGCTGAATGGAGTGTGTGTGGTTTTGGTGTGTGTGAGAGATGCAAGGGCAGGATGAGGTGACATAAGCGCCACTCTGCCGTCTGACTCCAAGTACCACACTGCTTGCTTTGCTGATTATTACTAACTGTCCCATTTGTTTTGACCAACTTTATGATTTTTTTCTAAGGGGGGCTCTGGTGGTATAAGGGGTGCTCTGGTGGGCATAATGTCTGCTTAGACTTGGGGAAGGGGGGATTACTCTCTGATCTTTGAAGTGCTAGTTTAAGAGAGACACTCAGCACCTGCTAGACTGAGTAACATCCTTGAACCCTCCTCACGTCATCAAGACGACAGTTAAGAGATTCACAGTACAGAGCATATAATGAGAGGTAAAATGAGGGACTGTTCCTCCTACAGGTTTAAGTTATGTATATATGTAGGGGATATGAGGTATACCATTGCCACTGAAAATGTGGGACAGTTGAGAGGTACAGTATGGAGTGAGGGCCAACATTCAAGGTCACATCGATGGCCACATTGTCATGCAGATGACCGGAATTCAGGAGAAAATTCTGATCACCGCCACGGGAGGCAGTCCAGGCTGAGGCAGCTAGAGGGCAGTGCACCTTGGTCGGGGAGGATTGGTAGTGGGTTAGGGCATGCAGTGACTCCTGAGGATTGGCAGGGAGTGTGCTCCTTCTGCAGGGGCACACTGCAAAGTTGAGGTTGACAAGCATGGCTCACATCAGGGAAAGAAGGGAAAGTAAGTGGAAAAACAGACAAAAATCCTTTGTCATTCGGATGATGCTCAAATCACCTAAATGGGGTGTATGCTTCATCATGTGAGTATATCCCTGGACCAACCACAGGGGTGGGGAGAAAAACCTATATGGAAAAAATGAGACGTTCCAGATTGTGAGGAGGCTAATAAAGGGTTGCTATCTAGAAAGCATTTTCTTTTCTTTCTTGACTAGTAAAAAACTTCTACAAACACACCAAAAGTATTTTATGTAACATTTAATGCTGCTGCGCCTTTTATTAATAATGTATTTGTATATATTTTAACATTGTAATGGCTGCTTAGCTGAACAATAAAGAATCATCTGTCTACTAAATGTATGGTTCATAGTGTTTTGCAACACCATCTGTTACCTGCCTCTGTGCACATTATGTCCTTGAGTTTCTTCAGGGTGGTGCAGTAAATGAGCCCTACATTTCAAAGATGTGTGTACAAGATGGTCTTTTGTTTTGGATCAATTGCAGCTGGATGTTGCATGGTTTGATTTTTTTTTTATTTAGTTTTTGTTGACTGGGTAAGTGAACGCTTTTGTAACATCTAGACTCTACTACTGCAATGCTGTGTACCTCGGGGTCAATGGAGGGGTTCTCTATCACCTGCACCTAGTGCAGAACACAGCCCTTTCGTTCATTATAGCAAGGGTTCATTATACGGAGGAATTGCCATTACTGTAATTCATTATGTGGCTGATAGACAAGAGGGCAGTATTTCAAAATCGGACCTAATTAAAGCCAGGACCAGCAAACAATACAGCACAGTGCCTTCATTTCCCTTTTTCACATTGGCCATGTATCTTTGAGTTCTCGCTCTCCCTCTCTCTTTCTCTCTCATTTGAGGCAGGAGTGCACTATTGTGCTAATGTGCCTGCTGTAATACAGATCAGCACTTGTCCAGTACTTACAGTACAGTGAGAAGGCCACAGTTAACCGAGATCAGGTAGACAGGGAAGGTTGAATTGTAGTTGGATTGTAATTTGTTTCTGCTGTTAGCAATGGGGATCGTAACCCACTCACTGAACTAATTATAGATGTAATAGCTAGCCAAGATATTTTAAAGGCACACTATCCTTTACAAAATAGCACTGTCGAGGATAATCAAAAAAGATACCGATTGCCTTGACAGGAGGCAAAAAGGTGCCAGTTTATTTTTAAAAGTACAGAGAAATGGGAGGGGCAATACCACAGTTGGAAAGGATAGCAGTAGGAGACAGCTGTGATGGTGCCATTACCCATTATTTTCGGTCTAACTGTTTAACACTCATTAGCAGTTGTTGATGAATTAAGCAGAAAACTGGGAGCCATCACAGCTGTTCGCTATAACCAGGATTCATTATAACTAGATTTGTTACAACACGGGACAACTGTAGTTATATGAGTATGCTGCTTTGCCATTGGAGTCATACAAATGCACTGTCAGACTGAAAAGAAACAAGTTTTGCAGTTTACTTGTGAACAGGTCTTGTCTCCTGCCAGCAGCTGAGGGGACTGCTGGTGACACACCCTACTAAACTTAAGCTTGAAAAAGCACTCGCTGAAGATGATGAACTGATGAGCCAGCGTGGCAAAGCCATAGCAAACTCAAGGAATGTAACCTATTAAACAGTGAAAGTTTTAAATAGGCATAGAGAAAAGACCAACATAGTCCTAGAAGAAGTGTTGTAGGCCACATAATGTTAACATCATTGGTTAATTTTATGGTAACATGGCATCCTGTTTATTCTAAATGTATATAAAAAAAAAAACTTTCCAAAAATGTAGGAGTTGAGTCTCTCTTACTGTCTTACTCCTAGTCTGATTTTTGCTTCAAAGAGGGACTCTCCACTTTCCTCTTTATAATGAACCCTGGTTACAAACATAACACAAGGGGGCACAGACTTAAGCTGGAGGGTGGGAGGTTTAGGAGGGAGGTCTCAAAGCACTTCTTCACAGAGAGGGTGGTGGACACTTGGAATGCACTGCCGGAGGAGGTCATCTCATTGAAGACAGTGGGCAGCTTTAAGAGAGGCTTGGATAGGGATAGGGATAGGCATAGGGGAAAGGTAAGGATCATGGGTAGGGAGGATGGGAGGAGTGGGGAGGGAGGGCAGGGATATTAGCTCAAGCTGTGGACCCTGCAATATGAGCAGACTTGATAGACTAAATAGCATTCTTCTGCTGGCTTCTTCATATGTATGTCCTTAGACAATACTCAGTATTAGGGGGAGTGGGCAACCAAACATAAACCCCCTTTTTCTGGAGTCACAAGCTCCCTAGTCTCTCATCCTTTGACTCCTCTGGGTTCTTCATAACAGCAGCGACCAGGTTACACATTTGTAATGTATGGTAGAACACAGTTAAGACTCAAAAATCATCTTTTTATAGTGTTGTTACACCTTCAATGTGATGCCATGACCTTGTTATAGTATTGCTGCTGTGTCACATCAATGGTGTAACAACATAAAACCATAACGCTTTGTTGTTGCCATGCCACCCATAACGCCAAACTGTAACATGTTTACCGGCATTTAAAAAAATGTCTGTCTCTAAATAAACCTGCTCGCTTTGAAACCCCATGAACGACTGTGTCCTCCTTCATCTCAAGGCAAGCCAGCAGCCTGTTGTATAGCAGTGCGAGTGTACAAATGTATCTTTTCCATCATTTGTTTTCCTTCGCTGACCATACACTATAAAAGACAACGTATGGTTAGTGGTGTGTAACAGTGCCATGTTTGCATTCTCGTGGTTCCTTTTTCAAAATGCTGTTGTACCACAGTTCAAAGGTCATGGAATGTGTTTGTACATTTCTGTGGTAGAACAGCATTCTAGAACCTCTGGAGACTGCACAAGTCAGTTTCTTTGTGAAAGAGAAAAAAAAAACAATGCATATATTTCACGTACTATACACTATAAAAATATAGGATGAGCAACTTTATGCATAACCAGCGTGTTCTGCCACCTCAGGGTTCTAATTCCCAGGACCTCTCAAGGTTAGAGGGAATCAGAACCCTTCTGTGGCAGAACACAAAGAACACACTGGTTGTGCATAGTTGCCAATCCAGTATTCTTTATGCCCTGCCCCAGTATAAGAGCTACAATGAGCTGCATAAAGTTTTACAAAGCAGCTTTCACTTTATGTAACTTGATGGTACCAAAGCAGTAAGACAGGGTAGGCATGTAGATTGTCCATTTCTCCTTCTGAATAGACCAAAGACTGGTAGGAGGAAGGGCTCTCACTACACCTTCAGGTAGGATATATGTCTCAGCAGCTGGGTGGGAGTTGGTGGAGTGGTACCAAAATTAACAAATTTCTAAGGATCACCAGAGAGAAGACTTTGGATAGAGGGTGGTGTGCATTACTGACTCAGGGAGGGCCTGTTTTTTTCATATTTGTGTGTGGGTTGGGGGCAGGGTTGAGGTTGGTCACTGGTAAGTTTGTTCTAATCAGGAGAGGTGGGCCATTTGATTAACAAGGATTAAACTGTGCTTGGAGTAGTTGTCAGCAGGCCTTCCCCTGTAAAATGGGGTTCACTTAAATATAAAAATCTGGTGCATGCACCGATTTGTGCAAAGGGCTCTTAACTACCACGCTGCCAGCTTCACAAACCACTGGGCAGAGGTCTAGTTGGCCACTTTGCTTCGCTAGCATTATAAAATAATTTGCATACCTCTAGAGTGCACCCACTGGCCTTGCAGATTTGATAGAAGATCACTGTGGCTAATCTGATGAAAATACTGCGGGCGCTTCATTAAACAGCTGTTCACAAAATCAGATTATAGACAGAAACACCATTTATTGCAAACAGAGTGCTAAGTCTTGGTTACCACCACACCCTGTCTCATCATTGACATCTTGTACAAATACCACATGTACCATTGCAAGCTACCCTTGCCCACCCACAGTTGTGCATGCCTGCATCCGATCCTTCTGGTGTGAGGTATCTCATTGTCTGAGGAGATAGTTGTTGTGGAATGATGTCATTCTGCCTCAGAATTGGTCCAGCACTTAGCCTTTCCTGTGCTATAGTAAATGGTTTGCCGTTATTGTGTATATGAGTCAGTGAGCTCTAAATCCTTCTTGAAAATAGAAGAAACGTGTTGTGTATAAGGGGAAAGGTCAAAAAGCTGTTGTGTATGTGCTGTATGCATGGATGACTTTATACCCATGCACCACAGCTTTTTTGATGCCCGGTTCCTTGTGCCATACTTATTCCCACAGCTGACGAAAATCAAACCATAATTATGTAAAAAAAATATTCAGCCACAAGTGACAATCTTGACTTTTAAGCCCTTCCATTTCTATCAGTGCGGATTCATAACTGAAGTACTTTACAGTCAGGATTGCCATTCTTTGCCCAGCAATGTGTGAATGGTTGCCCATAGAGTGTTCTGTATGTCATTCTTTTCTTACAGTTTCTAGCACAGTGATAAAGAGAAACAAACAATATACATGCCATTCTCTCATATTAACTAAACAAATACATAATATAGCATGCAGAAATCTTGAAAATGAAAGATAAGCCCTCAAGGAGGGAGTATAAATTAATTTGGCACAGTACATTAGCCGAGATGCAGAAATTGTGCATGTGGCGTAAACATAAAGCTAAAATGTTTATGATGTAGCGATAATGCTCAGTGCAAATGTGTCTGTCTGCAAAAATGTTAGAGATGTGCCTATTAAAAAATAGCTGCTTATATGCTGCATATGAATATATCAGAATAATGAGTTAAACTATTAAACCAAACAGTATTGAGTTTATCAGATGAAAATTTCTCTTCCTCATTTTTATGGCTGCAGTGGGCAGAGCCCTGCAGGCATGTTGCTATCACAGTAGAGAAACGGAGCTCTCTAGATTCCTAACGGACTTCTCAGAATTACTATGCTAGAGCATTTTGGCTTTGGTGTCTCCCTGCTCCACACTTGTTTCGGTAGGGTTACTATCTCTCCCATTTCATGCGGGGACAGTCCCATTTTTTGCACTACCATCCTGTTACCAGTATCAAGTATCAGTGGGACATCAAATGTCCTGCTTTTGCAGAGGCATAGAAACATTGACTTTGACAGCAGATAAGGATCGCTTGGCCCACCCAGTCTGCCCAGAGTCAGATAAACAGGGATAAAGCTGCACTACTTAACTATTTCAGGCTTGGGCTGTCAGCTCACACTGTCACACAGCTCAGCCTGAGAAACTAACAGCATTCAGTTTAACTAATTCCTGATCCACTACCCCATACACACATTGTGACCCAAGTCTGAGAGAAGAGTTTATTGCCTGTTTTTTTTTTTTTTATTATTTTTATCCCCTCCTTCGGGCTGTCTCAATGTCCTCCAGACTCCCCCACTGAGTCTGCCCCTAGAGTGTCTCAGGTGCTCCTACCTGCCTCCTTAGCACCTTACACAGCGGGGTCTGCCCGTGTTGTGTCATCTGGGTGGCCAGAGCTGCTGTCATCCGGAGTGCCGAGGGTTGTTTTCTGGTTTTCTGTCCCTCCCCTCTCACCCCCCCCGAGGACTCCGGCTCGGGTGGAGCGTGCTTACGCCGCCACCTGCCAAGTGCCGAAAGGCGTCCTCCCCTCGGCTTCCTGCCACAAGGCTGCCCGTTGCCCAAGAGTCGGTGCTTCCACGGCTCTCGGCGTCGGGTGTATTAAACACCCCTGGTCCCTCCCGAAGGAGGAGAGCATCCGTTGGGATGCTCGATCCTCCTTCCCCCCTGCCGACCCCCGACGGCCCGAGTCCATTCCCGAACCTGGGTCGCCAGCGTGACGCGAGGTGTGGCGTCCAGCGCCTCAACCCTCGGCGCCACCGGGCCGTTATTGCCTGTTTTATTACCTAACGGTATTCCAGTTATCTGAAGTCGTGACATTCTCCTGACCATGAATGATGACATGTACATAAACATAGCAGCAACAGCAGTGGAATTGAAGGGGTCAGATGATAGTGGAGTGTTTAATGTGTGTGGCAGGGGACTGTGGGTGTATATAAAAAGCAGGACCTCCCAACACAGTTTGGAATAGCCAAGAACTACAGTATGCTGCAATCTGTTGTACTTTTATTTATTTAGCTTTTGTTAACCAGGTAAGTACCCTAGACAAGACATTTACCTTTTTTCAGGTATGACCCGGGAGAGTACAAGGAAATAGGAGTTCAGTACAGAGGACAACATGATACAAGTTAGGCAGTAACACAGAGTCAGGGGGACCCAACATATTCAGTAAGTAAGCACAGTTAAAAAATGCACAGAAAATATACATAGAGTCGCTAAGGCTATGAGCTGTGCATTATATACAATTTTGTACAGTTCAGGACCCCAAAAAAGTAGAGCAACAGTCAAAGCAACGCCTGAAGCAGAGGGTGGAAACATTATATACATGGCCAGACCCAAGCAGGCAGGTTACCTCAGCAGGACCTGCACCGGAGTTCAGAAAGTGGTATATGTGAGTCCAGTGCAGGGAGCTAGGAATAATTATGGAGGTTTGATACAACCACATGCTGAAGAGAGCTTCAGGTGATTCCACAGGAAGGTTCGAAGGCATGCGTGGGAGTAGGGGGAGCGGACCTGGACAAGAAAGGAGTTCCATAATCTGGGGGCACACGAGGCAAAATCTCTGTCCCCCATTTGAGTGCAAGTGGCAGGATCCTTAAGAACAGCAGGGCCCAGAGACCTATGAGAGTAAGAAGAGGAGGCAGCCTGTATGAGGAGCTCTGCCAGTCCAGGGGGGGTGCCAGTGCCAAGAACCTTGCCCGTGAAACAGCCCAAGACAAAATTTAAGTAATTGCATGGGGAGAGCCAGTTAAGTTTGCTATACAGGTCACAGTGGTGGATGAGGTGAGGGGCAGCAAGAGCAAAATGGCAAATGTTGTTGTAGGCTATGGTCCACCTAGAAAGGTGGGCTTTGGAGGTATGAGCAAATAGGAGAAGCCCATAGCAGAGAGATAGGGAGAAACACACCTCTGGCCAGTGCAAGGCGAGCAGCAGAAGTGAGATTGTTCTTCGCTCTGTAAGCCAGACCCAGTTTGCAGTTAACAGCTCAGCACACATTTTGGATATGGTGTCCAAGGTCAAGCTGAGGGTCAAGTGTCACCCCGAGGTATTTAATGGAGTCAGTGATTAGGACAGGAGCACCATCAAGACCAGTGATACACAGAGGGGTAGGGGATGCCTTTAACTTAGCCAGGGATCCAAAGAGCATGGCCTGAGTTTTTTTAAGGTTGAGGACCAGCTTATGAGTCATCATCCAGGATGGGATACTCCTGAAATCCTCACTCAGTTGGTGGTTAATGACCTCAGTGTCCCAGGACTGAGTGAGGATGACCAGGTCATCAGCATATAGGATGGACCTGCAGTAGGAGGAGGTAGAGGGAAGATTGTTGATAAAGATGGAGAAGAGCCGGGGGCTAAGGACTGAACCCTGTAGAAATGCTGAGGACATGGTAGTGGCATCCGAGAGCACCTTACTATATTTGGTAAGTTGCTGTCTGCCCTGTAGGTAATTGGAGAACCATCTGTGCACAGGAGGGGACAGACCAAAGGACCTGAGTTGAGAGCAAAGTAGGACATGGTCAACTAGGTCAGAGCCCTTGGATAGGTCTATAAACATGGCACATGAGAGTTTACCCTGGTCCATAGCTGCTCTGATCCCAGAAGAGACAGTGACAAGGGCAGAGGATGTACTGTGCCCTTTACAAAAGACAAAGACAATCTGGAGGTATCCTTAAAATATAATCAAAGCATAAAAGCATTTGAATGGGAAAACAACTAGTGAGCTGCCTACCAGCTCATTTTAATAGGGTCCCAGCAATAGGGTAGTGGACTGTACAATAAGACTACCAAAAATGATACAGATACCTCCTGAGCATGTTATCAAAATTGTTGAATGGAACTTTCTTTTTGATTACACAGTATGTATAACAGTCAAGTGAAATGCCTAGATTGTTCATGGTGAAGAAGATGGTCTTGCCTTCAAATGGCAAACAGAATTTTAAGTGCATACAAAATCTGCTTTAAATTCCTGATTTGAAATCCTGTTGGTTGGTACAGTTAATCATTACATTTGAGGAACTATTGAATAAACTTTATATGTAGTGAAATAGTATTAGAATGTTTGTAGCAGTAGTGACCTTTGATAAACTGCTGTATATATACTGTACTTGAGAAGTGTGACACAGTTTATTGGACCAACACAATAGAGACTGTACACAGCAATAAAGCTTTTGGGACAGTAATCCCAGGCACCTGATGCTAGCATCTCTGTGGTCTCAAAGCTTATGCACTGCAACATGCCTTAGGTGTAGTGGTTAGAGCACAGACTTGGGGACCCGGAAAGTTCAGGTTCAACCCCTGCTAGAGCAGAATACTCACTGTGTGATCTTGGGCAAATCTCTTAACCTCTTCATGCTCCAGTCCATGCAGTAAATGGGTGGCAGCAAGACCCCATGGGATAAATAAATTGTAAACAAACATCCTCATCTTTTTTTTTTATTTAGTTGTTTAACCAGGAGTAGCACACTAAGCTGAAAGCTTTTTCAGGAGCGACCTGGGAGCACAGGGAAGTTAAGTGACTTGCTCAGGGTCACACAGTATGCAAGTGGAAGCTGTGAGATTCAAACCCAGGTCTGGTCTGCTGATGTCACCAGATTTGCAGCTCAGAGTCTTAAACCACTGCGCTATACTGCCTCCCTACAGTGAGTAGGACCAGCTTGTGAGTTGTTATCCAGGACTGAATACTCCTAAAATCCTCACTCAGTTGGTGGTTAATGACCCCAATGTCCCGGGAATGAGTGAGGATGACCAGGTCATCAGCATATAGGATGGACCTGCAGTAGGAGGAGGTAGAGGGAAGATTGGGAGGCATCCAAGGGTGCATGGCAACATAATGACTGGACACTATAGACAGAGGCTGAATATAGCCATTTGAAAGGTATGAGACTTGAGAATTTGAATTATTATTGGTTATAAAAAGGGGTGGAGCTAGGGGAGGGGTTTGGGGTGTGGTTTATTGTCCCATTTTCACCTCTTCCAAAGGTGGCAAGCCTATATTATGGCTGAAACCATTTGATTCATTCATAAATCTCTTCAACATGGAGCATACTCATGCCGACCTTCATTACAGTCAGTGGATGCGCTCAGTCTGTTAACAGCTGTGTTTTGTTGTACGTTCAGGAGGGAGATCTACAAGAGTTAATGTGTGTGTGTGCCTGTGCCACTCTGTTGACCCTTTCCTGGTACATTAACCTTTTCATAGTCAGCTTGCAAATGGCTGTAATGCTATATGCTAGCAGTGCATAGTTCAGAACATCTAGCAGTGTATGTGTGTTAGTATGTATGGCAGTGTGTTCTAGTTGCCTCCAGGATACTCTTGTGTCTGTATCACTCATTCTTAAATTCTGTGCTCTGGTAGGCTTTTCCAGGCATCCACCACCCTGTCTGTGAAAAAAATATTTTCTCCTGTTTCCCATGAGCCCCCCCCCCAAAACTTAATTTTGTGCCCCTTTGACTTGGAGCATCTCTTACTTTGGAAGATGCTTCTTTCCTGTACTCTGTTTATACTGGTGATGTATTTGTATGTCTCAATCATGCCCCCCCTTTCCTCCAGAGAATATTTAACTCCTTTAGTCTTTCTTCTTTTTTCTCACGCAGGCCCTGCACCATTTAAGTTGCCCTCTACTGCCTCCACCCTGTCTATGTTCTTTCTTAGATGGGGTCTCCAGAACTGGACGCAGTATTCCAGGTGCAGTCACCTGAGTGTCTTATACAGGGGCAAGATGATCTCTCTCTTTCTACTTGTGATATCCCTCCCTATGCATACAAGCATCTGGCTAGCCTTTTCAGACGCCTTATTGCACTGTCTAGTTTCTCTTAGGTCCTCCAAAATGAGAAATTCCAGGTTAGTTTCCTGCTTCATGACTATCAGTACATCCCCACCTAGTTTGTACTTTGCCCTTGGGTTCTTGAGCCCCGAGTGCATGATCCTGCACTTATTTGCATTGAATCCCAGCTGCCATTCTTCAGACCATTTCTCTAGTTTTTAAGGTATTCTGTCATTCTTTTGACACACCCTGGAGTATCCACCCTATGGCATACATTTGTATCATCTGCAAAGAGGCATACCTTCTTCGCTAGTCCCTCTGCAATGGCCCCAGTTAAAGACATTGAAGAGGACCGGGCCACATAATCGACCCTGCAGCACCCTGTTCATCACATCTCCCTCTCCAGAGTACTTCCTGTTTACCACAACCCTCTGACTCCTGCCATTCAGCCAGTTTTCCACCCACAGAACTGTTTAGGATCCACCCCTAGGCTGTGCAGTTTATTAATCAGCCTTCTATGGGGACGATGTTGAAGGCCTTTCTGAAGTCCAGATAGGCCATATCCACTGCACCTCTTGGTCCACTACCTTAGTTACCCAGTCATGCCATAGAATAGTACAATGAGTTAGTGCAAAACACAGTGATTATCCTGAATACAGTAAAGATGCGGGTTAGATGTATAAGTAAATAAATGCCATATAAGGCAGTGTATGTGTGGCAATGCTCTGTGAGTGTGTAGACCATGCACTGCTATGTTATACTGGAATATATGTGTATATATATTGGTGTGTGTGTATCACAGCAATTAGAAAGTGCAGTTAGGTGGCTCAGTGGTTAGTGCAAAAATTGCTAGTCTACATTCCCCTGTTATCTAGATCAGTTTCAGCCTTATGCATGTCATTACTGATTTAAATGAGGTGTCTAGTGGCAACCCCCCCACCTCCGATGTCCCTTGGAGCCTGGAAAGAAGAACACAGTCCCTCTGTCTTTTTTTTTAACCTGTAAAAATGTGTGTAGACAGTGCACTGCTATGTTACACTGGAATATATGTGCATATATGTGTATATGTATTAGTCAGTGTGTGTGTGTGTGTGTGTGTGTGTGTGTATCACAGCAATTAGAAAGTGCAGTGAAGTGGCTCAGTGGGTAGTGCAAACATTACTAGTGTACACATTTCACACTTCCCACAATGCCGTAATTTTGCAGCTGTATTGGCTCTTGCTAGAGTTTGTTTTAAACAATTATTCATTCCCAGAGATTCCAGACAGGATTCAGGGTTCAACCTAAGCATCAGTTCCTCAACTCATTATTCATTTCCAGGTCAACAACTTGTATATTAAACAAAAAAATTGCAAACTTGACATAGGCTTATAAATGAAATAAAGGATTAGGGAAAATTGTCATATTGTCAATGTATAAACCAGTAGAGTTGTTTGAAGGAGGATCAAAAACAAAGGTTCTATATATTTCCATTGAAAAGTAAATTTTAGTAAGCAATGGTGTACATGCACGAGGTCACTGGGGTCAAGCAGGTGTAACAGGGGTGTAGGTAGTGTTGCCTGAACTAGATGAAACATCCACTCACCCACCTCTGAGTCAACAGATGCACAAACAAGTCAGTGAGAATTCTTTGCTTGAATAAAGATCTGAACAGTTCCACCATGCTGGTTTGACAGTAAATTTGTCGACTAGCATTATAGCGATGGCATAATGCTAACAGTCGGCATTGTGCTGTCAGTAAATCAAAGTCTTTTTGCAGGGGGGCAAATCTCTGTTCTTCCTCCCACACCCCCGACATTTTAAAATGATCAACTCCAAGTTGGAGTTGTGTCAGGGAGGAGGCAAAATCACCGGAGACAGTAGTGTCGGTGTACTGCAGACCATTACAGCAAACTGCTGATTTTGTCGCTGTAATGGTCTTCATGGTATTTCTGTCACTGTTCCAATGGTATACAGGTCTGAACTGGTGAATCCTCCATGAAGTAATGCATGTTGTCATTTACTAAGCTCATTCAGTTGCACCTTAAAATTAATTAGCGTTGGGTCACCCACTGGCCCAGTGTGTGCACTACACACTCCAGTGCAGTCAGCCTGGGGTTGAGAGCGAGCCTGGATTACCCATCATCGGGCAATCTGGCTGGGGGTGCTATCAGTGACAACACTTCCTGGCCCAGGGAGGGGATAGCACTTCAGTCACTCCCATAGCACCCCTGTGGCTGGGCTAGGTTAGATGACCTATGTGGTGCATCTGCTCTGCGGGAACATTGTGCAACCGGAGCATGCAAGTACATGCATGAGCGAGGGAGCGCCACCTCATTAACTCAGAGTCAGAATCCAACATGAGTTAAATATCTTGAGAAATATCCCTAGTGTCAGTGTGAAGGCAGGACAGCTGGCCCTCCCAGATCCTAACCATTCAACTCTCCTCCCCACCAGATCTTCACAGGCCGAGGAGTGGGGGGGACTCCCCAAACCCAGCACACCTCCGTTGGGGGTAAGCTGCTGAAGAGCCCAAGGTGTATCAGCCAGGGTGCAACTTGGAGGTCAGCAGTGTGCTGGTTAGGAGGACCACAGCAAGCTTAATTAAAAAATATTCATTAACCTCATCCAGCATCTCTGGGTCTCCTCGGCATAGTCCAGATACAGTGAACTGCAGTTTTCAAGATCCAGTTCTCCTTTTTCTTTGACATTTCCAGCACTTGCTGTTTCTCTGTGGCATTAGCAAAATATGGCAGTCACAGTTGATCTGGTTATGATAAATTTTAGTATTCAAACTGGGCTTATCATTTTTATCAACATTATTGCAGTTAAGCAACCTTCGCACACTTTGCAGTTGTAAAGGAATCGGAAACCCCTTAGCCACATTCACTTGTAAGTCACACTAATCTAAGAGTAAATTTTAATGACATTTGGCAAAACATCTGACCCAGGTAACAAAGCTAGACCTAAAATTCCCAAATTGCATTTCTCTGAACTGATTTTCAAGCCCTTCAGTTTTGTGTAAAATTGCATCGTCTGTTATCTTTCACAGCTGTAAAAAAAACATAATTTCAGTTTACGAATCCTGCTGTAAGTTCTCCATTTATGCAGCAATTTTGGCCATGGACTCTGAGCCGTGACCATGTCTAGTTTGCTAGACATAGCATCCATTTTTATGTTGCTTGCATGCATGTGCAAGAAACATAGTGCCATCATCCGAGTTTTCAGAGGTGTGGCAGCCCTCTTCCAATTCAGTCAGTGTGTTTGCAGGCACAGCTGCAGTTCTCCAATCCATGCTGCAGCTATCTATGACAGCAGTGGAAAATGCAGTGCTGTACAGTTGAAAGGGAGAGCTACGTTTCAGTGAGCAGCGATAAGATCGCGTGCTCATGCGTGCCCCCCCACACACACACACACATGCACTCAGATCCAGACTTCAATTTCAGCAAACACTGCAGCAATTTTGGTGATTTCCAGAATTTACTGGCCCTATTTATGATGCATAACTGCAAAGAGGGGCAGGGAAACTGAGACTAGAATAAAGATATGTTAGACCAAGGCTAGTATTTGCAGAATGCAACTTTTTTCAGATTGCATATTGAACACAAAATCATTGCATCCAACTAAATGCCATTCACATTGCTATATAATGATAGTTCGAGATCACGTGATGCCGGTGATATGCTAGCTGTGCTTTCTTGGAGCTCCCCAACGTAGTTCTAAAAACTAGTAAAAAAAAGGTTTTGTTTTTTTCTCGCAGAATTTACCTGCCACTGCCTCAGAGCATCGGCGGGGTTTAACATGACAGCAAAAGAAGCTCAAATTGAAGAATAGGCACCACAAACATTGATGTCGTCTTCAGATGAAGAAGACGATCAGGCAGTGACCCTGGAGGTCAAGCGCCCTCGGTGGAGCTCCTCTCCACTGTACTCTGGTCCTCTGAACCCGGAGGATATCTCATCGGCTCAAGTATATGTGGAATTGACCATAATCAGGTAGGCAGTATTTACCCTGGCAGAAGAAATGAAAGATTTTAAACCTACCTTAAAGAGTTATCTACCAGGGTATCTGATTCTGAAGCATGAATTTCTTCGTTCATGAATTTCTTCGTTGGAGGACCACAGCAAATGGATTGACCCTGGGGTAGTTCACTTAAGGAGATCTGTTACAGCCTTAGAAACCAAGGTCGATGATTTAGAAGGAAGAAATTGGTGGTAACAATCTAGTGATTCTTTGATTGCCTGAAGGGGAAGGGGGCAAAATATGCTGGATTTTGTGCAAAAACTGTGCATTAAAATCATTGGTCTCTTTTCTGATGCTCTCAGTTATGTGATGTAACGAGCTCTCAGAGCCCTTAGGGCTAAGCCAACACTGGAAGAACCTCCCTGGCCGATCATACTTAAATTATTAAACTTCTTGTACCAGGATCACACCCTAAAGAAAGTGTGATGTCTGGAATCAATACAATGGGCTGGCTGGGGAATTAGAATAGTACAAGATCTTACTTTAAAATTGCACAAAGCCAGGTCTACATGTCGCCCGCTTTTGAACAGACTTTGGGCAGCGCAAGTGAAGCACAGGCTACTTTACCCTTCACAATTAGAGGTCATTACTGGGTCGGGCCAAAAGTGCTTTGAAACAACAGACCAAGCAGCTGCAGAACTGCTCCAACTTTTCCCTGATCTATTTCATTCTAAAACATGATAGACATAAATCTCCAAACTGGGGTCAGAGTTATTGCTGAACTTCAGATTTAACAACTTTTGTCTTGGGAATAACACCTCATGGAACAAGCTTTTTCTCAGATATAACTGCAATGCTGGCTCTGATTTGAGGTTTGCATTTTCCTTTGTTCTGCCCCAAACTCCCAGTTTAAATTGGTACTTATAATAGACTCTTGTCATTAACAAGTTTACTATCCTTCATATAACTCGAGCATCATCTACTGATTTGAATAACTTTAGACTGCTGTCCTACAGCTCGAAAGCTCAACATTGCAGGCGTTCCCTACCACTTGTTAACCCGGAGAGCCCTGCAGAGTGAGTACTATCTTCAGCACTCATCATGGCTTAGTTATTTAATAATTAGTTCGAGCTTGATAGTGTTATTGCAGACTCTGCAAACTTCATTATGTTTTCTGGATACTTTCCAGCCAGATCTTTGTATTTGACATTTTAATGCTGGAAAGTTGTGGAATGATGTTAAGTACTACAGTTGCTGGTTTAGCAAGAAGGGTGTTTTATTGCTATTTCCTGCAATATAATTTCATGACCTCCAATATGAATAACCAGCGTTATGATTGAAGAGACAATGTTGGTATTTCCAAGCTTTTTGAGTACTTATATTATTAAGGCCATTATCTTTTACCTTACTTTTCTTGCCATTATGGCTGGGCCAGATGGACTCTGGCTTTGCATTTTCACATCATACTTTATTATATACAATAATGTATGGCCGACGGGGGTGCCCAATCCCCCGTCAGCTCTACTGTCCCCCCCCCAGACTATCGGGTGCCACGCTGGGAGCCCACCCCAGCGTGACAACAGGTCCTATGGCTGACGGGGATGCCCAGTCCCCCGTCGGTTCCACTGTCCCCACCCCCAAACAGCCTTCCAGCTGCCATGGTGGGAGCCCACCCCAGCGTGGCCCAAGTCCAGTGTCGTCCAAGTCACAAAAAAAAAAAACGAAAAGAAAAAGGCTTCCCTAGCAGATTGTCCTGACCCCCTTCCCCATACTCTCTGTGCATCTCTGAGGAATTTGTTCACCAGATTTTCAACCTGGGGTTTTTGGAACCCCACCTCATGAATTCTGTCACTGTCATAGCGTTAATCGACCCCGAAAGGTGATTTTGCGGTCACTGTGCGGAACCACCTTTTGGGACTGATTTACGAAACGACAGTGTAACAGTTCATGAGGTAGGCCCTCAAAAACCCTATGTTGAAGATTTTGTGAATAAATTCCCAAAAATGTTTCATTTCTGAGCATCGTTGCGCTGTTCCTACGCACGCTCGTAAGTCCGCGAATTTTCAATATGTTCACTCCAGATTTTCAGCATTGCTATTTTACCACACCTCCTTATGAGCAGTACAGCTGTCATTTCTCACATCTTGTCCAAAATGTATTTCCGTGCACGTAGCGCGCAATGGCGCAGTCAGTGTGCGAAATCAGTGTTTGGGACACATTAAGAAAATCACAGTGACACTGCTCATGAGCAGAGGTCTTAAAATGGCTATATTGAAAATTTGGTGAAAACTATTCCTGGAGTAGACTTTTTTAAAGCGTGTGTTGTGCAGTTCTCATGCGACTTCGTAATTTCACAAATTTTTTAATATTTGCACTCCAGATTTTCAGTATTGCCATTTTACCACACCTCCTTATGAGCAGTATAGCTGTCATTTTTCACATGTTGCCCAAAATGTGTTTCCATGCATGTAGGGCACAATGGCGCAGTCGATGTGCGCAATCAATGTTTGGGACAGATTAAGAAAACCACAGTGACACTGTTCATGAGCAGATGTCTTAAAATGGCTATGTTGAAAATTTGGTGAAAAAATTCCCTTCAGCCGTTCTGCAATGTTACTTCTGAAGACATTGAACAGGACTGGCCCCAGGACTGATCCCTGCAGCACCCCACTGGTCACCCCCCCCCAGACTGCACCCCATTTACCACCACTCTCTGCCTCCTGTCTGTTAGCCAGTTTCTAACGAAGTTTACCACCCTTTCCCCCATGCCTAGCCTACCCAGCTAGTTTATCAGCCTCCTATGTGGGATGGTGTCAAAGGCTTTGCTGAAATCAAGGTAAGCGTTGTCCACTGGCCCACCCTGATCCACTTCCTTTGTCACCCAGTCAAAAAAATCAACTAGATTTGCCTGATATGATGTCCCCACTGTGAATCCATGTTGTCTATGTTCCCGGGCTCTGATGGCTTCTAGATGCCCCACTATCCTTTCTTTAAGCAGTGTCTCCATGATCTTCCCCACTACTATAGCACATACAAGCAAGCAACATTCGGCATTGACAAATGCTTGTTTTACTTAGCTCAGTCAAAGAGGGTTCTGTCCAAGTGTGAATGTTGTTGGAAACTTAGTATTGCAGCAAGGTACACTGGCTCGTATGCAGTTTTCTCCCATTTAGAGTTGGAATCTTTGTCTCCTTTCACTGCAGCCATATGATGTGAGCTGGGGTAGTGGTGGCTTTAGAGTCTGCTTCCGACCCATTGTCTGTGCACTCGTCAGACACTGAGTATCCCTCAGCTAATCCAAACAGGACAAGAAAGTTTTTGAGGGCATCAGTTATCCTTAGACAGCAACTTTTATTATCTGATGTTAATTCCTACTCTTCAGTGATATAAATGCTAGTGGGGCATCTAGAAGCCATCGGAGCCCAGGGTCTAGTGCCTGAGCGGCACTTCGAAACACCAGGCGGCTTCTACCAGCCGTCCTCTTGGTCACCACCCAACCCTCGCTCCAGCCCTCGCCGGACCTCAGACCCTTGGAAGCGGCCACAGCAATCAGGGTCTAGCACCTGAGGGGTGCTTCGAAATGCCAGGTGGCTTCCACCAGCCATCCTCTAGGTTGCCGCCTGACCCTCGCTCCAGCCCTCACCAGACCTCAGACCTTTGGAAGCGGCCACAGCAATCAGGCACGACCGCTGATCTTCTTTCTTGGACCCAGCACTGTTGGCCAATCCCGATTGGTGCAGTGAGCTTACAGGCAGGACGCTGATTAGTTCGCCTGCATTCCAGCCATCCTCTGGAGCGCTTTTTCTCATTGACTTTAATGACAAATTTCAGCTGCTAAGTAGGCGAGAATTTTGTAGTGTATCCCTCATATTTGCCGCTATCTACTATGCTAAATTATTCCTGAAGGAGCTAGATTTGCAACCCAGAACTGTTTGTTTGCTTGTGCATCACTGTACTACTTATGATTTTGGCCTGCTTACCTGGTCTGTGTTAAATCAATCAGTAAAGAGCTGTATTTGTAATCTTGAACTGTTTTATATGCGCTTGTGCAGTACTTTACTGCTTATAGTTCTCTGCCTGCCTGCCTGGTATGGTTTAAATTAGACTAGCAACAAGCTGCATTTCTTTCATTTCCCTCTGCATGCTACTCTGTTTACTTTAGCCTCTACCTACATCTTTGATCCCCCTCACCCCCTGAATACCGCCAGACTATCCTCTCCTGACCCGATTTAGTGTTATTCCTGCACTTTCCTCTCCTCCTGAGACAACCCTCCCCCCATTAGTTAATCCCCACCTTTCTCTCTACCCATTATGTGTTCTGGCCCATCCCCAATCGATTTCTCTTTGTGACTACAATCACCCCCACCCCCTGCTGATGCTCTGTTGCCAGTCCACCGCCCTGAACTCCTACCCCACTTGCTTATTTATAGTAACTGGTTTTCCTTTCTCTGCAGGGTCTAGTGCCTGAGCGGCGCTTTGAAATGCCAGGTGACGCCCGCCAGCCGTCTTCTCGCTCGCCGCCCGACCCTCGCTCCAACCCTCGCCGGACCTCAGACACTTGGAAGCAGCCACAGCAATCAGGTACGACCGCTGATCTTCTTTCTTGGACCCAGCACTGTTGGCTGATCCTGATTGGTGCAGCGCGCTTACAGGTGGACGCTGATTAGTTTGCCCATGTTCCAGCCACCCTCTGATTGGAGCACTTTTTCTCATTGACTTTAATGGCAAATTTCAGCTGCTAAGTAGGGCGAGAATTTTTCTCCCTCTCTCCCAGGCCTCCTTTAAATAGAACCTTGCTCTGCACCTCTGATTTCTCTGCTATTCTACTGGCTACTTGGGCATGGTACCCCTCAGACTTCGAGGGGATCTCAACCAATTAGCCACTACGGTGTAATCAAGCATAGTGGTATAGCACTGCAGACACCAAACAGCAGTGTCTGAGAATGCCTCACTGTGGCTCAGACTTCGCTGGGGTTCTTAAACATTTAGCCACCACGGTGTAACCAGGCATAGTGATATAGCACTGCAGATCTCAGACAGTAGTGTCTGAGAATGACTCACTGTGGCCCAGTCCTTTTCCAGCAAAAACATCCTACTCTTTTTAGCTTTTACCCTACCCTTTTGTTATCATGTTATGCTTCATTGCCATCTTGCTGTTGTTAGAGATCAACTATGATGTATCTCACCAGGACGGACCACGATCTATTCCTACACTGGATTACAAAATCACAACCTATGGGGCCCCTGCCCATTGCACCTCCCTTTTATTCTCACCCCACCCTATCCTCACCCATACCCCCCATTTTGCTTCACTCCACACTATCTTATCTTCACCAATGACTATTCATGCTGTTTACCTAGTCACACTGCACTGCCAATTTAATGCCACCACATTTAGTACCAATCATTCACCAGTGGCAATGCCTTATGGGCGGTCCCACAGGAAAAAAATGGTCTCCCATCTAGTAAATTACCTAAAGAAAATGCTATTGCTACTCCTTCTCTGCTCGGGCAATGTGGAGCTAAATCCCAGCCCTCCTATGCAACTTACCTCACCATCAGATTTCGCAGCCACTCCAGGCCTAAAAATGGTGATGGTTGATATACTAAGCTTATCCAAAAAATTTGTCCAATTACAAACATGGGCTGTGCATACTAACCCCGACCTCATTATTATTTCTGAGTCCTGGCTTAAAAAATCTATTGCCAACCAACAAATTACCCTTCCAGAGTATAAACACTCCAGGGCAGATAGGGAATCTAGAGGCGGGGGTGTAGTTATCTATGCCAAGACCAAGAACTGTGTCACCGATATCAACTGTAAAACTATACCCAAAGAACTTGAGCTAGTATTGATGAAGCTTCACCTCCCTTCGTCAGAATGTGTTACCATTATAGGCGGTTATCCGCCTCCAGCTGCTGGCTCTGAAATCCTTAACATACTGAAATCCCTAGTCTCTGTGGCCAACTCAGAAACAATACTCCTAGGGATCTCAACCTTGATTGGCTTATCCCTAAATCACACCACCTTAAATCTCTCTGTGATGAGCTTGGCCTTGTGCAACTGGTTAATGAACCCAGAAGGAACAACACCCTTAACACTGCCAATAGCACCCTCCTTGATGTTATAACAACAACCCATCCTCATAAAATCTCTCACATCGCAGATTTCCACAATGATGTGAGTGACCATGAGGTTGTTGCATGTGTAAGATCCCAACCTAAGAACCGCCAACAGCCCAAATTCTTAACTAAATGATCCTTTTGCAGATTCACTGCTGCAAACTTCCTCTCAGACTTAGGTAAGGTCAGTTGGCAAGATCTTTACCTCGCCAAAAATGTCAATGATGTATCCTCTGCCCTTAATGACAACCTTGTCAGTCTGGCAAATAAGCATGCCCCCTTCATCAAAGTCCGAGTGCACAATCACTCCCATCCCTGTTTTATGCACGAGCTCAAGGTAGCACTAACAAGCCATGACAAGATGCGGGCTAGAGCTAGGCATTCCAAAAGCCCTGCTGATTGGCGGGCTTTTACAGCAGCCTGGAATGCCTGTGTAAAAAACATTTGAGCTGCTAAAGCAAATTATTACGTCTCAACCCTTGAACAGGCAAATGGAAACCCACACATAATATGGAAAACACTTAAATCTATTGAAGGATGGCCCACTGCCTCCACCATTCCTACAAAGATAATTACCAAAGGCAGGGTGGTGGAAAGAAATCCCCTAATCCTTGAAGAACTAAACTCCCACTTTGCCACTGCTGGCCTAGCTTTTGACTCCTCACCGTATGCTAACCATGTTAAGAACCAACCTAGCTCCCCACCGCCAACCTCCACTTTGTCTTGTCCTCTCCATTTGAGTACACTCAGTTATAAAGAAGTTGAAGACTCACTTCTTAACCTGGATACCAGCAAAAGTGCAGGTGACGATGGCCTTGAACCATTCTTCCTTAAGCTAGGCCATGCCTTTCTCACTGCCCCCATCCTCCATATCTTTAATCTCTCCATCACTTCTGCCATAGTACCTTTCTGCTGGAAATCCGGCCACATTCTCCCCCTATTCAAGTCAGGGACCCATGTGACTTGAATAACTATAGGCTCATCTCCATTTTGCCTATCCTCTCCAAAGTTCTTGAAAAACTGATCTACAGCCAATTAAAAATGCATATTGAAGCCTATTCTCTCCTCAACTCATCACAGTCCGGTTTCCGGGCAAACCACAGTACCATCTCTGCACTGGCAAAAGTTACTAATGAGTGGATCTCTGCTGTGGATACCAAGAAAATTACTGGTGCAGTTTTCTTGGATCTCAGCGAAGCATTTGACACTGTTTGTCATAACCTACTAGTCACCTGCCTTACTAACTTAGGAGCCACCACCTCCACTACTCAGTGGTTCACTAGCTGTCTTACAGGGAGGACCCAGAAAGTCAAGGCGGGCGATCTATTCTCCGTTTCCCTGCCAGTTGTCCAAAGAGTCCCCCAAGGCTCCATTCTAGGACCAATCCTGTACTCTCTTTATATTAATGACCTGGACTTTAATATAACTAATTCCAACCTGCACTTTTTCTCCAATGACACTGTACTGTATTCTACCGGCTCAACCTTATCTGAAGTCAGGGATGTGCTCCAAGCAAGATTTTGTGCAACTTGAAATCAGTCTTATAAAAGCTAAGCTTCTCCTTAATGCAAAGAAAACCAAAGCAATGATTTTTTCTCATACCCCTTGGACCCCCCAATGACTTTGTTACCTCCTTTCATGAGCCATTGGAAGTGGTTACTAAATTCAAATACCTGGGGATATGGATTGATAACACTCTTTTCAGAATCACATTGGGACCTAGCCAAGAGGCTTAAAATCAGATTATTTTATTTTTATTTTATTTTATTTTATTGAAATCTAGGATTACAAATACCTTTGAGCAGGAACTGCTTGTTTACAAAGGTTCCACGTCGAAGGAATGGGAGTATACATACAAACAAAGGTCAACGTAATAATACATAGTTACACCATAAAAGAAGTAAGAGACTGAGGCTTAGGAAATTCCATTAATTCAAAATGTGCCAGATGTTAGGTAGCATGACATACCAGCCAAGGGCAATTTTAGAAATAAGCACTGCAGGTGAGAGGGAAGGGGTTATGCAGGCAGGAAGGCCATTGTCGGAGGGTAGAGGGTGAGGGTAAGAGCTCTAAAGGGGAGGGAGGGGAGGGATAAAAGTCAGAAAATTCCTGGGGGGAGGAAAGGGAGAGGGGGCAAGGGGGTAGGCAGGAAGGTTTTTTCTTTAGAAATAGATCTCTCTTCCCCCTGGAAACGTGGACCAGACTAGTCCAGGCCACATTCCTTCCCCTGCTTGACTACAGAGACCTAATCTACTCCTCTGCCACAGTATCGAGCCTAAGCAAGTTGGACACCCTCTACCACCGTGCGCTGCGATTTATTACCAGTTCACCCTACCATACACACCACTGCAATTTGTATGCAGCTGTTGGTTGAACCTCCCTCAACATCAGATGCCTGCTTAACGACAGGGTCTGGACTCTCAAACTGCTTTTGCATAAACTGCAGAGTTACCTTACATAGATTATCTGCATTTCCCGGAGCATGTATTCTCTCAGAAAATCTGATTTCATCCTGCTTGATGTTCCCAGAACTCATATATCCTTCGGTAAAAGAGCTATCTCGTACACTCTGCCTACCATATGGAACCACCTTCGATCCACTCGCAAGCTAACTAGCATTATCCCAATTAACTTCTTTAAAGCGCTTTGCACAAATAAAATAAAAGATATTTGTAACCGCTTTTAACCCATACTTCATTAGCTCCGAACCTTTCACCTTCCCAGACACTAGTCCTTTCTGTTTCCAAACCTTGAACCTGCATATCGCATTCTATGTCTACCACTATGTTTTCTTCACCTGCTCCTTCTCTTTCCCCCTTTGACCGCTATTCTACATGCCAACTGCTTGTAACCTAGGCTAATATCTTTATCCCTCCCAACCCTACCCACCCCCCATATCCTGTTTCTCCCACCAATGATATGTACCTGATGTTTTCTTAATGCAGCAATCATTATTATGCTTATATACCCTACCCTGTATGGGATGGTACGCTATGAACTTAATGTTCGGTTTCTTTGCTTTTTCCCAGAGTATTGACACTCATGAATTATGTGTGCATTCCTTTCCTTTTGTATACCTTGTATGCTGAACCATGTAATGTACACTTGTTTGTATATGGCCCAGGACCTCCTTGTGAATGAGCTTGCTCAATGGAGTTTTCCTGCAATAAACTTTAACTTGAAACTTGGGGGAAAAAATGCTGATTTAAGAAGGGTCAGATAAAATATCTAAGGGAAAATCGGAAACATATTTGAAAATCTAGGACACTTGAGAGGTATGCCAGCTTTTCATTAACAGTTATACCACATTCTAGCAGAACAGCACCACTGACAGCAAACATACTCACACATAAGGGCCAGAAATGGCCATTTTTTCTTACTTAAAAAATTGAAAGAAAATAGTAAATTTGAAATGGTAGTTTACTCACCTGGTAAAGGTGATTATAGGAACATCTTTTTATGGCATCCCAATTCTCAACACATGGGTTATAAGCACTCTTCTCATTGGCTGATGCACAAAAGGAATCTCAAATTCGAAATCTGATTCTTCTCCTCCTCGTCTCCTCCCTTGTAGCTCCAGGAATCCTCAGTATAAAATTTTCCAGAGCTTATGTTACTCCTGAAATATGATATGTAATTTGATGATAAAAGAGCCTCGGCCGCCTCCCTTAGGGATGCTGCTGGGTAGTGAATCACACGACACAGTTTGATGCTATGCAGATGAACCTTCTTTACTGTCCTTGACTCACATCATGCGTGAAAAAATATTACATAGTTACTGTCGGTGTAAGACTGATTGTCTATACATTCATTGATCATTACTGCACATAATTCTTAGTGTATAGTTCCTTATCCTGTTATCCCACTTGTTTGCTTTGTTATGTTCCTCCTCAGTGGGTGGGATACGAAGTGCTGTAAAAAGGTGCTCCTATAATCACCTTTACCTGATGAGTAAACTACCATGATCTGTTGCACTTTTTTACAGCACTTCGAGTCTAAACATGTGTGATTATACAGAAGTATTGGACTTGTCTTGGGAGGGAGGAGGAATGTGACTCAAAGCTGTCTGAAGCACATTGTGGCCAAACTATGAGTCTCCTGTCAGTCCAGTATCCAACCGGTAGAACCTGGTGAAAGTGTGCAGGGATGACCAGGTCACCACTTAGCAGATCTCCCACACTGAGGTGGAGTTGCATTCCACCGGGAGGTAGCCACTGCTGTATTGGAATGTGCCTTGATATTTGAAGGAGGGGTATTACCACCTGCCTTGTAGGCTCGAAAGATGGTGTGTCTCAGCCATCTTGCTATTGTGGCCCTCAAGGCTGCTAGGCCCTGTTTTTGCCCTTGTGGAAGGATGAATAGTCTGTCCGATTGTCGGAACAGGTCCATTATGGACAGGTAGGTCTGAATGGCTCAGGCCGGGTCCAAGCAGCAAAGGGTGTCCCGGTTAGGGTCCACCTCTTCTGGATGAAGGATAGGCACTGTAATTTCCTGAGCCATGTGAAAAGCATTAGCTACCTTAGGAATGAAGGATGGGATGGGATGGGTCCGGAGCATGACCCTGTCAGGGAAGAATGTTAGAAATAGCTCTCTACATGACAGAGCCTGTAACTCACTAGTTCTCTTAGCTGATGAGACTGCTACCAAAAACATAGTCTTCATAGTTAGTATGGACAATGCAGTGGACTCTAGGGGCTTGAAGGGTGTGATGGCCAAGGCGTCTAATACTACTTTGCAGTGCCAAAGGACTGTAATAGGCCTTGAGGAATGAATGATATTAGTTGCCGCCCTCAAGAAGTATTGAACCCATGGATGGGCCCCCAGTAAATGTGCATCTGTTTCTCCCCGTATTGCCTCAACGGCAGCCGTCTGCACCCATAAGGATGTGGACGTTAACCCCTTATCCAGTCCATTCTGCAGAAGCTCTAGAAAGTGTAAAATATTGCAGTCTGATGCCTTCACATTTCTGGCATCACACCACGAAGCAGATACCCTCCAGTGTCTGTTATAAGTTCTGTTAGTGGGCTTCCTTCTGGCTTGCACCAGTGTGTCCACTACATTACCAGATACCCCTAAGTTCAATAGTCTAGTCCTCTGAGTGACCCTGCCATTAGTTTCAGTGGTCAGGGGTCTTCGTGCCATATCGGACCCTGTCTGAGTAAGGTCTGGTAGGGGATCAGTATGACTGGAGTGTCTATTAACAACCTCTTGATGAGTACTTATCAAGTCCTTCTTGGCCAATCTGGGGCTATTAGAAGAACCATGCTGCCCGTGTCCCTGGTTTTCTGTAGGACTGCTGGGATCATGGATATTGGTGGAAAAACATACACTCTCTTGAAATTCCATGCTGTGGAGATTGTGTCCACTCCTGCTGCTCTCTTGTCCCTGTATCTGGATATGTACACTGGCAATTGTGTGTTCGCTGCAGATGCCATGAGGTCCACTTGGAAGGGACCCCACCTCCTGTGAATCTTTTCGAAGACTTTTGGGTTGAGTTTCCACTCCCCCTGCTGTAAGGACTGCCTACTCAACCAGTCTGCCCTTAATTTAAGCTGCCTGCCAGATGCGCCGCTGTGAGGCTGAGCAGGTGCTTTTCTGCCCATAGCAGCAGTGTTTCTGTTTCTTGGGCCATGGCTCTGCTCCTTGTTCCTCCCTGTTTGTTTATATATGCCATTGCCATTCTGCTGTCCATACACACCTTTACGTGGCTTCTTAAGACTTGAGGTTTGAAATGCTGGAGAGCTAGTTGAATGGCTCTGGTCTCCAGAATGTTGATCGGGAGTTTTGTTTCCTGCTCTGTCCATTTCCCATGGACTGATTGCCTGTTCATTACAGCACCACAGCCTAGCAGACTTGTGTTTGTTTCTAGGGTTCTTCTTATATCTTTCTCCAACCTCGCCCCTTGTTGGAAGTTGTGTGGGTCTGCCCACCATCTCAATGATCTCTTTACCCCTGCCGGTATGGACAGCTTCTGGCTGTAGTTCTGTAGGTTGTAGTTCCAGTTGTCTAACAGCAGGTGTTGCAGATGTATTGTGCTATCTTGCCCAATCATGCAGATCTATGCAGGCCGCCATTAGGCCCAACAGCTGCATCAGTTACCATAGCATTGCTATTTTACAGTGTAGTATTCTCCTGCAGTGTGTCACCAGTGTGGTGATTCAGTTCTCTGATGGTCTGACAGTGCCCGTCAACGTATTGAATATAGCCCCCAAGTGTTCTGTTGTTGTAATGGGTGTCAAATGGCTCTTGGCCTTGTTGGTGGTCTAGCCGTGTTCCTTGAGCAACTGTTGTGCCCTGATGGTTGCTGTTTGTGACCCCTGTTGTGACCTTACCTGTATCAGCCAATTGTCCAGGTATGGGATCACATGAATCCCCTCTGTGCATTGTTGTGCTGCTAGTGGGGCCATGACCTTAGTGAACACTCAAGGGGCTGATGCTAGACTGAATGGCAAACATTGGTACTAGAAATGGTAACCTAAGATGTTGAATCAGAGAAACTTCTGGTTGGTCGGCTTGATGGGTATGTGTTGGTAGGCATCCTTCAGGTCTCTGGAGGTCAAGAGGTCCCCCTTGCCGCAATGGTGGACCTTAGTGTTTCCATTTTGAACTTCTGATATTTCACAAACTTGTATAGAAATTTGAGGTCCAGTATGGGTTTGAGATCCCTGGTTTTCTTTGGTACGAGAAAGAACACTGAGTAGATGCTGGAGTATCATTCTTGACTTGGAACCGGTTTTATGGCCTTGCTGTGTAACAGCTGATTTAGAATAGACCTTACTTGTTGTGATGTCGCCTTGTCCTTGGTGACATGTAACTCTAAGTATCTCTCTCTTGCCTTGGGATGGCATTGAACTCTATGGCATACCTGTGTGTAATTATCTCCTTGACCCATCTGTCCTTGATTGATTCAATCCAGGTTGCGGCGGAGTGTTGTAGTCTTCCCCCCACTGCGCCTGCATGGTCCTGGACCTGTGGATTCTTATTGGTGGAATCCCCTGTTAGGCTTGTACCCCTGTTTGGCATTGTAGTGGGCTCCGCGGCCTTGATTGTTTTGGTAGTGTGGTTTGTGACTGAAAAAGTTCAGCTTGAAGCCAAATGAACATCTATCATAGAAACATAGAAGCTGACGGCAGATAAGGACCGCAAGGCCCATCCAGTCTGCCCATCTTGTCCTTGGTGGCCATGTCCCCTCTTGCCCTTGTTGAGTAGTGGTGAAATTTTTTGCTTTGAAAGGATGGCAACATAGCCTGTCCCCCTTGGCTGTCCTTGTCGTCTCCTTTCTTCACAGCAAATTCCTCTCTCCCGGGTCTGAACACTGTGTCGCCTGAGAATTGTAGTTTCATTACTCTGGATTTTAACTCCTGATCGGCATTCCGGAGTTTGAGCCAGATATGTCTTCTAGCGCTGTTAATGGATGCCGCTGATCTGGATGCCATCTTAAAGATATCAATTGTGGCATCGGCTATGTACTTTATCCCTTGTATTGCATAATCCATGGTGGCTTCATGAGTACTTACCTCGTGAATGTCTTGCAGCACAGCCTCCAACCACCTGAGTACTGCCCTGGACGAATAAGTGGGTGCCATGTTGCCCTCATGTTCATAACCAGCATGTTATGCACCTTTCTAACAATATTGTCCACCTTTCTGTCCATGGGGCCCTTCTAGGCGGATGCTGATTCTGAGGGTAGTATGTCTTATTACTGAGTGAGGGCACTTCTGAGTCTACCTTTGGTGTGGCCGACCAATGCTTCTCTTTTTCTTGGGCCAGTGGGTACTTCCTCTCAAAGGTACTCTTCTCTCTAGTTTTGATTGGGTCGGGTGCCTCTCATTCCTTTGCTAGTATGGTCTCTAGAGCCTTGCACACAGGGAAGTAAGTGATGACTGTTTTCTCTCCCTTACTAGGGGGTCTAGCCTACTGTCTGGCTGTTCTATTGGCTTATCAATCCGGAGCATTTCGCAGATGGCCCTGATGAGCTTAGGTATAATGTCAAAAGGGCAGAGTCTAGCAGCCATATCCTCACAACCCCCCTCTTCTCCTTCTTCTTCTTCTTCTTCTTCTTCTGAATTTTCTTCCCCAGATTTGGACGACTCTGAGACATCGTCTGGGTGAGTTGCGCCTCTGGGTCATTTTGGGTGAGGGGTTTTGTCCTGGGTATGGGGTCTTTTGTCTGACCCCATGGAGTCGATTCTCTCTCCAGGAGTTTCTGAAACAACTGCACTACCACGCTATGAGATGTGGTGGATACACTGTCGTTTATGGGGTCCTCATCTGTGGACCCCAAGTTAAGATTAAAATCCCTTCTCTCAGCATTCCACACCATAGAGGGAGCAAAGGTCCCTGATGTCAGAGGTCAGAAGACTATTGGGGCATTTCCTGCATATTCTTCTGGATACAGCCATTGTTATCTTTGAAAAATATAAGCCATATTGGACAAAAACTAAGGGTTGTAACTTACTGGGCAGTCATTGTACAGCAAAGTCAGCAAATGACAATGACACCCCGAGGATATACATCAGGCTTCTATTTAAAATGAAAAGATGTCTTGCAATGCCAGGGCTGACATGCAGAATAAAATAATTCCCCCTAAGGTGTCATTGATTTATTGAACAGGGGAGTAACCCTTTAAGAATGCCCTCAGAACAGTGAATGTTCTTTTAAAAATGAACAGACATCCCATTTCTGAATTTAACTCCACTGCTGGTGCTTTAAATTAATGGTAGATCAGCCTGCTAGAAAAAAGTGAAATGTCCTTTTAAGGATCTTGGCAGACTCTACTGGTGAGGATACACTCTGCAGTCGGTGCCACCTTACACAAGGTATTCCAGCAAGATCCCCTGGGCAACTCTCAAATGGAGTCTTGTGCTAGTCTCCCTCACAATACAGAGTGAGAGGCAAGATGGCGATCATTGTTAGCTGAAGGCTCCCTGTGCCCGTGAGTCGGAGCCAAAGGGGAAAACCGGATGCGGAATTGATTGGGAAGACTTAGCAAAGGTTGTTGCTACGTGCTGAGGCTCCCCCAATGCTGGTAGCAGTCAGAATGGAGTGGTGGGCCGCTTGTCTCGGAGTGGAGACTAGGGAGGGTACCATCCTGTAGGTAAGAACTTTGCTCATTACAGCACCTCGATTGTAAATTGAAAAAGGGCTCCTTGCAACAGGACAGGGCATATTGCACTGTAGGGCATTTCTGCAGTGGTTGTTGTTGAGCAAGGTAAACGGTGACCTGCAGGCTCAATTCAAACGGACCTCGATCCGAGCGTTGAGCTCCCCTGCTAGAGGCACTGCCACCTCAGCTGAATAAGATAGGCCAAGGGGGGGTGCTCTGAGGGTCTGAAAATAGGCCTAGGGCAGTGGCCTCTGCCCTCTCCCTTGGCTGAACAAAATAAACCAAGGGGGTTCAGGAATCAGCATTTCAACAGTAAAAACAATTATTCTTTACCAGATGCTTCCTATTACTAATCCCTTATGCATCAACGCAATCTAGACTAACACTGCACGCAGCTACTTAAAAAATTACATCCCTGGCTAATATTGAGAGGAGCTGTAATTCCATAGTAAAAACAGCTGCACTTTAAATTAGCTGAGAGTCATTTTTGTGAAATTCTAGCAAATGCAGTCATAATAGTTGGAGTTTAGTTCCTTATGTTGGTTAGTTTGGCACAGAGCCAAGAACAAATGTGACCAGCCTGGTATGATGCACAAAAAGAACTGGGGATTCCTGGAGCTACAAGGGGGGGGGGGGGATCAGATTTTGAGTTTGGGATTCCTTTTGTGCATCAGCCTATGAAATGAGCACTTATAAGTTTAACCCATGTGTTGAGACTCTGAGTGCTGTAAAAAGGTGTGATAGATAATGGGGCTAAGAGGCCTTGCTTAGTTTTGAGTGACACTGAAGAAGAAACAAACCACAGCACCACCCAGTGACAGAAAAGGAAACATACAGTATACTGAAAACAGCAAGCTCAATAACAAGTTCAACACAAATTATATTTATTGTAACAGATAATGCACCCACTGAGATATATGCATCTTATTTACAAGTGTGTCCTGACAAGCTAGAGACAGACATTAAGTTTTTGCATCAAAGTGGCAACGAATCAAACTGTAAATAAACAAACTATGCTGTATGACATACTGCAAGTGATACAGAGACACTGTTCATAAACATGTTTGAGGACAAAAGGAATATGCAACACCCCATATGGTAGAAGAAGATAAGCTATTATATGATCACGTTGTGCATGCTAGCAAACTGAAAGTAGACCACTGTGACCTACTTACTTTGTTCCTTGCTGCAGTCAACAGAGAGCCACCCCTTCAAGATGGACATCTAATCTGTCCTTTGGGTTACAATTCTGTATCTTCTGAGATATAATTTGAATGTTGTTTTAAAAGTTTTGTAAACCAGTTAAAGGCAGCTGAAATCATTCTGGAAAAGGAAGAAAACAAAATGAACACATGGGACAACATGATACTGAAAATACTAAGCCAAGTTAACTTACAGCATGATACTACTCTCAAACAGCTGACAATTGCACTAAACAAGGCCTGCAGGTTAATAACTAGTGCTGATAAACACACTCATACCTGTGAACTGTATTCAGAAACCGATTGGCTTCACTCACAGGGTCGAATAAAATACCAAACCTGTCTCTTTACAAAAAAGTCTGCCTTGCCTTAACTCCCCTGGTTACCCGGCCCCTGCTTTCTCCAATGGCTAACCAGTGTAACACTTGGAGTGCATCTTGGCAGGTTTTTCTTGCCCCTCGCTGACGGACTTCTCAAGCCCCATGCACCTTCAGCTACAGAGCACCAACTTGGTTAAATGACCTTCCCACTGAAAACCTTTCTGTGCCCAGACTTGGCACCTTCAAATCAAACCTGTGTTGTCACTTGACTACACTGTGTAATTATGACTGTGCCCGCTAGCTAATACGTTCTCTCACTGTGACAGTGTTACCCCATCTCACCTGCTCTTATTTACTGCTACACCCCATGGTTCCTGGCCTGTGTAGTTGCCGGCATCATCTCTCCTGTCTCCATCTGACCCACCCTCCTGTGCCCCCCACTTTTTCCACCCTCTCCTTCTCCTCTTCCTCTCCAGCATCCCCTCCTGTTGACCTCACTCCAGGCTTGCCCTTGTTTGGCATACAGTAGCCCACTTTGCTTGACTGCTATCTGATTGCACCCCTATTGTTAAGTGAATGTCCTACCATTCTTTTTTAAACCCCCAGGATTTGCGACATGCTGACCTTTCCTGGTTTGCTGTGACGTTGACAATGTCTGCTGTATCAGACTGCAATTCACCTGGATATTTCTGCTATTATTGTTTAAATGCAGCCTCACCAATTTATCTAATCATTATTTGTTATAGTGCTGCTCTTACCTACTTAACTCTTGTCTTACTACCTGTTTTCTAGTTTACATTTTCCTATCTCCTTGTGCCACATTTTACTCTGTGCATTACCTTATTGTTATCCTTTATGACTTAGAACCTTTGTAAACGAACCCCTGGTTCAAAGGTATGTGTAATCCTATTAATGAATAAAATAAAATAAAAAAAAAAATAAAGTTCCTTCTGAAAGGACATCTCACTGAGTGGACCATTTTAAAGAGTCTCACTACCTGTATTCATTGTAGTTTCCTGTTTTTTTTTTTCTTACACCTTGATGAGTGCTCGCGTCTCTGTTTTGATCCTTTGCAAGCCTGGTCATAATGCATCCCCCTCAGGAGGATCCCCCCATTTACTCCACTCTGACTGCCCATGGGCACTCATCCACCTGTTCGCTCACTGCTTTGCTATGTAGCAGTAAAGATGGCAGCAGAATGTGAAGACTGGCAATTAAAGATTGACCAAATGGGAAGGGTGTGTGTTCAGAATTCTGTGATTCAGTGCATAATAAGGTGGTGAACATGAAATTAATAGCAGCATGGATTCAGGTATACTGGTGACTGCATATTAGACACTGGAATAGTGTGTGGAATTTTCTGTTACACTTTAGACATCTACACTTCCTGTTTTAAGGGCAAGGGTCCTTTCTAAGTAAAATCAACTACAAAATATTTCAGCCATGCTTCCTCTCCCCCACCTCATGACTTGCCTATTTTGTTTAATTGAGTTTGTCCACTTTGCTGGCCTGCCCCGTCTGGTCAGTTCCCCAGCCCTGTCACCCACCTTCCCATGTACTTACCTCAGCCACCGTCTCTCATTGTTTACCCCCCGTGACGTGGCCTTCAGAGATTTACCCTGCCTGACATCCAGATCTGGTGGAGGAGAATATCTGGTTGGTGGTGCAGGGCCTGTGAGGGGCTGCGTTCCTCCTGCACAGCCAGCTTTTTTCTGTGTTATTTCTCCCCACAACCACATGCAGCACACTATCACATGGGGGGCTTGTGCCTCAGCTCCATACAGCATGCTTCCACCTGGAGTGCAAGCTACCTTGCTCACCAGCAGGAGCCGCTGCCTCACAGAAGCATACCCACCTCCCTTTCTCTGGCTGGGGCACGCTGCCGTGGGCAGTGCTTCCTCCCAGCCTGGATGCCTGACTGCTGGCACCCGAGTGCACTCTCTTGGGTTGTTGGGGTGGAAGCACAACGCACTTCATTAGCCATCAGGCAGCTCAGCTTACCATTAAGTTGAAAAATATCAACTCATGGTGCACTCAGCTTTTGGTGGCCTAGTTATAAAGCTGAACATGGTTTTAGTCAGCCTGTCAAAGCAGAACGCAGTGTGAATTAGCAATTTATTCTCCAACTTTGAAAGAAAAAGGCAGGTTCAGTAAGCTGTTGGTTAACTAGGATCTGCAGCTTATCTGTTAGGTAGGAAAATGGGCAGACTAGATGGGCCAAGCGGTCTGTAACTGCCGTAAAATTCTATGTTTCAACCATAAAAGTTTAACAAATACATAAATTGGAGTAGTCACCAGGGGAAGAGAAATGGCAGTTGAGGAGGGTAATGCATGCAAAACTAGTCAGTGTGGTTTCAATAGCGGGTGTGGGTGTCCCTCAAGAACCAACAATTATAAAAAGTTATAATAACTCTGGTTCACTTCTGTTACACATCCTCGTGTGCTATGATTAGAGAAACCACTGGTGCTTTGCTCTCGCATTTGTGTCATCCCACAATTCGGGTGTGTTAAAAAAAAAAAAAAACACTATAGACCATCCACAGGTATTCTGCTACATGTAATCCATGCACGTTTAGAGACATTATTGTCATTATTACAGATTTATACTAACACTAGACCAGCATATTTATGTCTCCAAAATGTCACTTTTCATTTTTGCCAAAAAGGCTTAAGATTGATGAGGGGCTGCATTCAGTTTCTCCCTGCCACCACACACTGCCCATACCATTTACATGAGGAACCATTGCAGCTGCATCAGTCTTCAAGTCAGAAGATCTAAACAGAAGCTGCATACACTGGCCACTTCACCCAGCACTGCTGCCATACCAGTGGGTCACCTTAGTGATATTATTTCTTAAAGGGACACTGTCAACCCCTTCAGGCCTTAACTCGTCACTACTTAAAAAACTCATGTTCTGATTGCTTTCATTCTGTAAAGATTGTTGCTGTTCCTGGTTGTTTAATTCTGTTTCCTTTTTTTTTTTATTTGGTTATATCTCATTAAAACGGATTGTGCACTATACTGGTGCTGCCACACAAAAATGTGCATTTCTTGATCAGGTTTCACTGCATCTTTCCTGGACCTGGGAACACCCCTAATACTATCTAGCCACTCATAATGTTGTGGGAGGAAGGGGAGACTGTTGTGTCATGAGAGGTTGCAGTGTTTGGTGGTGTTCCCAGTGTTCAGGAAGGGTGCAGTATGAGTTGATCAAGGAGTTGAAACAAAACAAGGTTGCATATAATTGCACCATTACCTCCAGTTCCAAGACAGACATCAGATAAAATAACCAGCAGCATCAATGAATTCTAGAGAAGGTAAGCTGTCATAAAATGTGGGTTTTCAACTGGAAATAATAGGATGCAAAAAGAGCTGACAGTGTCCCTTTAATTCTTGCCATCTTTTTTGTCTCTTCATTCAGCCTTAAGCAGCAGTCTGTCTTCAGAGTCATGATCTTGTCTCTACTATGCCATAGTTGAATAAACAATTCAAGCAGTTCATAATCATTCAGTCCTGGTTGCAAAAATTATTTGTAAAAAAAAAAAAAAATAGTTAAAGAATTAATTTCACAAAACACTGAATGTAAAATCGCACCTCCCCAGGAAAATGTTTGTAACGGTTTAAGTTTTGTTCTGAAAGCAAAACTGATCTGATATATAGTGAGTTGGGTATAGCAGGTATGGTGCAACATCTAGTGTCATTTGAAATGCAATACATGTCGCTTAGTTTTAAGTTTTATACTTTTGTTCTTACAGAGAGAACAAGAAATACCGTGTGTATGTGTTAATACCATTATTGCCTGGCTTCGAAGGAGATATCTCGACAGGTGGAGGAAATGCCATCCAAGCAATAATGTACTTTAACTACAGGTAAACAACTGCAATTTTTAATTAACACGTGTTGCTGTTGACAGACTGTGGAATCTAATCAATTTCCTTGCGTTTAGCTGTCTTGGAGATTATTAGTTTTAACTTATCATAAAGTGAAGCAAACATTGGCAAGATTGTTAGTTTTAACTTATCATAAAGTGAAGCAAACATTGGCAGGATTGTTAGTTTTAACACATAATTAAGTGAAGCAAACATTGGCCGTTTGCTCGTGCTGGGAGCTGTGTTATTTCCCCCGGGTGCTGTTCTTGCGTGGTGGACTGTGTATTCCCACCACTGGCTGGTGGTCCTCATGGCCAGCAGCAAGGACTGGTGGGGCCATCTCATGAACACTCACCCAGTCCTGATGAAGATTCCCTGCAATTCTCACAGCCCACATGGACGCTTGGAGAGGGAGGTGTTTCTAGGAAGCTGCTGTGTTACTGAGTTCCTAGCTGGGGGCAAGAATGACTACAACTACAGAACGGATGGTGCAGTCAAATACTGAGTTCAGTTCAGAAAATGGATTTATTTCCAGGGGATGAAACATAGGTAAATGCAGCAGGACTTTTTGCTCTTTGCTTGCCTGAGTCAAGTGGACATGGCACTCTGAGCTACACTGTGCACAAGCTCAGATCTTCTTTGAGGCTATCCCTTTCATCAGGCCACAAAATGTAAAAACTGACTTTGGCTCCTTTTGAGCCAGATGAGAATTATGGAGCATTATTTTCGGTTGCAATCACTTCTGCTCGAAGAATTTCTGAGATGCAGTCTCTAATGTGTGAGCCTCCTCATTTGGTTTTCCAGAAAGACAGGGTGTCTTTGTGTACTAATCCTAAATTTCTACCAAAGGTGGTGTTTGACTTTAATTTGAATCAAACTATCCACTTACCAGTGTATTATCCCATGCAAGTCAATCCAAAGAAGGCTTTGCTCCATCTCTTAGATATGCATAGAATTCTCAGTGACTATGCAAACAATACAAAGGACTGCAGAAAGTCCTCTCAGCCTTTTTGTTTCATTCGCCCCTGGGCAAGAGTGTACTCCAGTTTCTATGCAGTTCTTGTCCAAATGGCTAGCACATTGTATTATGTTTGGTTACAGGAAGTATGTTATGGAACTTCCTGGTGCAGTTCGTGGTCCTTCCACAAGGCCACTTCTGTAGCTTGTTTTCGGAATGTTTCCACTGCAGAAATATGTGCAGCTGCCACATGGAGTACTGTTCACACCTTCACTAAGCATCCCTTTGTTTTTAAAATCTGCTCCCCACCCCCTGATGTCGGCCTGTCGCCAGTCAACTGACCGCCCACGCCTTTTCTCTGCTCCCCTACTTATAGCTGCTTTCTCTACCTCTCTTCTCCACAGAAATCAGCGCCAGAAGTGGCACTCCCAGTTTGTGAGGCGGGCCACCTGCCACCATCCCGACTCTATGGACAACATCTGACCATCCTCACGGTCCTTGGATTCAGCTTGAATTCCAGGTACGGCCGCAAACTGTTTCTCAAGCGCCAACGGCACTGATTGGTGCACTTTCTACAGGAGAGTCCTCATTGGCCCGCTCTCAGCCACCCAGCCCTCTGGATTGGTGTGCCTTTTACTAGGGCCTTTTGCACGATTCCCTGGGACTAGGGCTGGCTGCTGCTCGGATCTCCTCAAGCCGGTGCCAGATCTGCTAGTCGGTGCTGTAACCTGCTGTCTGAATTTTCTTCCTGCCCCCCCCCACCACCTCACAGGCCTCCATTAAATACACGATCGCCCCACCTACACTGTACATCTCTCCTCTCCCATTCCTCTAGCATTCTGAAGCTCCTCCCTCCTTTTACTATCTGTCTCGTATTGCCCTCTCTTTACAACTGTTCACAAAATCCTCTATCCTTGCCCCTTTTCTCTCTAACCACCATTGTCCTGTGGTTGCTCACTTCTTTTTGTCTCAGTCTTGACCTAGCTTTTTCCTAGCAAATACATCCAACTCTCTATTTACCATGAAACTAAACCTGTTACTGTCTCTCATTATACCCTCCATTGCTCTGCTCCACCTATCATTGCCCTCCGTTCCTCCTGCCCCCATGTCTACCCCACTATTCTTGTCCCACGACTACATTTTCTCCAACCTTCTCCAGCTGCCCTCTCTCCGGTGTGACCAAACTCCGATGCTGTTAACCAAGCCCTGGCTCCAGTTGGTTGCCTATGTACTTAAGCAGTGTCCTCTGAACTCAAAGCCCCTATGTCCTTTCCTACGACATAAACTGTGGTACCTCATCTTACTAGCCCTGCTGCTCTCTGGAGATATACACTCAAATCCTGGTCCTAGCACAAACATACATAATCCCCTTCCCTGTGCCAAGGGCCTTACTGTTGTTCACCATAACATCAGGAGCTTAATACATAACTCTGCTGAGCTACAAGCTTGGGTCATCCTATACAAACCGGATATCATCTGCCTCACTGAAACCTGGCTTAAACCTCATGTCCTGGACTCACAGTGCTCACTCCCCTCCTACAATCTCCTGAGACTTGATAGACCTACTCCCAAAAGAGGTGGTGGCACTGCCATTTATTTTAAAGATCATCTGCAACTCTCCCTTGTCCCTTCATCTCCCCTAAACCACTGCGAAGCTCTTCATGTCCTCCTTACACTAGGCCCCAAAAAGCTACATATTGTATGTGCCTACAATCCCCCATCCAGTGGCCAGAAAGGACTAGAAGAACTGCTTGATCAGACTTCTCTTCTTTCCAGAAAAATTGAGGTGGTTCTACTTGGTGATCTCAGTCTAAACTGGCTAGGTAACTCTGTTCTTGCCCTGCAGGCCAAGATTCAAAGTTTCAACCTTCACCAAGTGATCAGTGAACCCACAAGGACTGCCCCCCACTCCAACTCTAGTTCTCTGTTGGACTGGATAATGACCAACCACCAGGAAAACATCATCTCCTCTGGTGTTCTAGCTGATGCAATCACAGACCACTCCCCCACTTTTTTTATATGGGGCAAACCTAAACACTCCCCCTCACAGCCCCATTTTATCACTTTTCGTAACTACTCCAATCTTGACCCACAATCTTTCCTACTGGACATTGCCGCTGTTGACTGGACCCCCAATTTTAACTCCAATGACCCACAGACTGCTCTAAACATTTTCCTGAATCACTTCCTGGCAGTCCAGGACAAGCATTGCCCCCTTATTACCCGTCGAGTAAAAAAATAAACATACTCGATGGCTAAAGTCCAACCTTCCCACCAAACTGAGACAGAGGGACAAATCCTGGTGCTACTATAAAAGCACGGGACTCCTTGCTGACTTCAACTCCTACAGAGCCCTCAGAAACTCATGTAAGAAGGAAATCAAAAGGGCCAAAAATGCATATTGCAAATATCTCTTAACTAAGTCTTATGGAGACCCCAAAGAATTCTGGTCACATATAAAATGTTTCCTAGGATCTACTCCTGTCCCCACTACAACCGATATGTCCCAAAATGGGGTCCATTGCAATAATCCCTTCACTATAGCTAACTTTCTCAATACCCAGTTCACTGACCTCACTAACTGTACCTCTGCTTTCCCTCCCAGACCTTGCTCTTATGACCAGACTCCTGATGCTGGGCCCAAATTTCTGTTCAAATCTATCACTCGCCTTGAAGTTCTAAGGCAGCTCAATGGTATCTCTGACTTCACCGCTGCTGGGTCAGATAACCTTGAGCCTAAACTCCTAAAGCTAGCAGACCCTTATATAGGTGCACCTCTTGCAAAAATGTTTTCCCTCTCCGTCTGTCATGGCCATGTCCCTGAAATCTGGAAGATTGCCAGGATTACCCCTGTCTTCAAAAAAGGTGACCGGAAAAATCCCTCTAACTGTAGGCCCATTGTCATATTACCTGCTCTAAGCAAAATCCTTGAGAAGCTCGTCACCAACCAAACTATTGACTATCTACAGAAATTAAACCTCCTTTCATCAGCACAACATGGTTTCCGCAAGGATCATAGCACCACCACTGCCTTACTCAGTTTTACCTCTGATACCATAGCAGCCATGGACTCAAGTCTCCTTACAGGGGCAATTTTCATAGACTTGATCAAAGCCTGCGACCTTGTAGATCACCCTATTCTTCTCTGCACTCTAAGATCTTTAGGTTTCTCATATGGTGTGACTGCCTGGTTTGACAGGTATCTGACAGACCATAAATAATTTAATTTCAACTCTACCCTATCAGGTTATACTACCATTAATATAGGTGTTCCACAAGGTTCTATCCTTGGTCCCCTGCTTTTCTTCCTCTTTATTAATGATATTACCTCAACTACCCCCAAAACTGCCTCCCTGCTTTATGCTGACGACATCGTCTTGTACACCAGTTCTAAGAACATCTCTGACATAAATTTGTGACTCTCCCAAGATTTTATACAACTAGAAGAATGGCTGGTAAAAAAGAGGCTTGTCCTGAATGTCTCCAAGGCCCAAGCCATGCTATTTGGCTCCAACGCTAAATGTAAACTTGCCCAGCCCACTTTCAATATCTCCACCAAAAATGGCTCTGCCATCGTGGTTGTACCCTCTTTTAAGTATCTGGGCATCACTCTTGATCCTACTTTCACCTTTGCTCTTCATATCCAGCAGACATGCAAGCTGACTAATATGAAACTCGGCATGGCCTACCGCTCCAGCTACATATTCACTCCGTCAGCTAGGCTTGCCATAGCCTGTGGCATACTACTGCCGTCACTCATGTATGGGGTGGCAGCTTATGCTTCAACTTGTAAGACTAGCTTTCAGAAGTGGGATGTTGCATACAGTAATATCTGTAGGTATGCATCTTCCTCAAATCAGCTAAAACACCACTGTCTCCTCTACTCTGAACTTGGATGGCCTTCTCTGGCAGCCTCCCGTGATTATGCACTCTGCTCCATCATAGACAGCATCATCCGGAATCAAACACCTAAACCCTTGGCAGAATTCTTCCTTAATCAGTCGCCTAGCTATGAACTGCGCTCTGCTGCCAAAGCCCATGTCGTCATCCCTAGACACTCCCCCTCCAAAGGGACGAGTTCTTTCTTCTGCCATGCCGCTAAAAAATTGAACTCCCTTCCTCTACACATCCGTCAGGCATCCTTCTATGCCTCTTTCAAACACTTGCTGCATGATCATCTTGCCGTCCCATGCTCTTGCCCCCATTTCAAACCCCACTAGCACAGCACTTGTTTCTTCCATTTTTTCCCCTACCCAAAAGCCTCCTTGCTGCTCCCTTGCCTCAACTGACATGACTCAGTACTATCCTGTCTCCTAGCTTGTTACAATAATTACTCTCTATCTTAATCCCCTATCTCACCCCCTTTTTTCTCCCTTCATCCCCTTACACCTACCCCCTACTTCGATTATCCCTCTTTTTTTTTTTTTTGCTTTCCATCTCCCTTGACTACCTGCTGACATGCTCACTTATCTTAGCTTAACTGATGTTTCTACCACGTTGTTTATAATTGTTACTATGCCTGTCCTCCCTTATTTTCACTATTACCATATTAATTGTTATTGTCAGCCTGTTTATTGCTACTTTGTATCTACTTGTTCCCTTTACTTACACTGTATTGATATATTGTATTGTATTTCTCTGTCTATATGATCTGTTCAAGTCTATTGTAAAAATATTTTTTTTGTTGTATTCTCCCAGGGCCGTGCCTGACAACAGTCATTGCTATGGCTGGTGCACCTTACCCAGTAAAGAAAAACTAAATAAATAAATAAATTGCAGTCTGGGCATTGTCTTTCATAGACGAGCAGAGTTTGGCCTAGCTGTATTACAAGTCCTATTCTCATAAGCCTACAGGCTCCATTCGCCCAGACTATTAGCTTTTGGTACTGCTTGGGACTCATTTTAAAGGTGTGGCTTGGTGAAAGAGATATCCTCGAAGAAGATAGAACAGTTATGTGAGAATTTACCTAATAGTGGATCTTCAAGAGAATCTCTTTCATCAGGCCATGCTGTCCCACCCTCCTTCCCCCTTAACGGATGCGACAACAGATTACTATCTTGTTGCTTACATTGCTGTTTTTTCCAGCACTCCATCTCTGGCCTGGTATGTGGAATGTTGGGGTCTCTCCTGTTTCCCTAGAGGGAGGTCCAACAAGGATGGTCTGTGGTGGGAAACTGAGGAGAGGTGGGGCCACCCATGTTTATGTAGAAGCTGGCACTTGACGTCGTCGTGGGCAGCCACTGACTTGCAAAGTTTCCATGTGTTCCCAGGACTGATGTGGGTATCAAGCAGAAGTGATTGCAACTAAAAATAATGATTTCCAAAAGAGAAAGCGTAAGCCACAGCTCGTGTCTGGCTCAAAAGGAGCCAAAGTTAGTTTTTCCAAAGGTGTGGCCTGATGAGAGATTCTCTCAAAGATCTAATGTCATGGGAACTTCTTTCTCCATCTCCACTCGTTCTGTAATTTCTGCTCTTTGTCGTCAGGAGCCAGCTCTTGCATTTGGGATCTGATGTGGCCCTGCCCCCCAGTGCAGCACTGCACTCCAGTGTTGGAGCTGGACATCAGGTGCATAGTGACATGCCACCTTGCGTGTGTCTGGGAATTGCATCTGTGGCCCCTCCCACAAATATATCTATATCTCGGCAGTGAGGGTGTCAGAACTGTGGCCCCATGCTACCCTTGTGTTGTTCACATCAAGCATAATGAGTGAGACAGCACATGGGAAGCGAGGACGTCAAGGTTATGGAGCCGTGCTGACCAGACTATTCACAAAGAGAACCTCAAGGTATGCAGGAATTTATGGGTATTGTACATACTGTTTTCACACTGCATGCTCAATGGCATTTTTGGCAGCACAAGTCATATAGGAACTGGAGATTTTAAGACACTGACTTGTCTACAAGTACCAGTAATTATTTAAAAGTAAAGCTTAATATGGGAGCAACAGTATAGCAGAAGCAATAATGTTCCTTGCTGTGCAGGGAAAGTTTTTTTTTTTCAGTTTCTATACAATAGGCTGCAGTTAATTGCCTTCTCACTAAATGTTCAATTTCCAGAAATGTTGTCACTAATTACAGTTATTGTGTAAATTAACTTTAAGGAGTTCTGTTGGCATGAAAAGAATAGCTTTGCTGCCTGCAGCTATTACAAGGCCCATTTATTTATTCAATTTTAGTGACCGGGCCCCAAAGGTCCCATTTTCAGGGGTGACCCCGAGTTAGTTACAGAGATAAGGCATTCATAGTGGTTTACAGGAATGTTAAACAATACTTCTTTACAGGAGTACATATAGAAGACACATCGTGGTATAAAAGGAGTGTTAAGCAATACTTAAGAACAGGGGTACAGAATGTTTGATCAGTGTACAAGATATAAATGCACCATATGTTGACAGTAGGTGGTACAGTGGTCATTTGACACACACAAACTCTCTGGAAGATAAGTTGGTTTTGATTGGTCGTTGCTTGCAGCACTCCAACTGAAAAAAACAAAGTTGACACTAGGGGTCATCCACTACAACTTGGATGTTTAAAACAGAATACAAACAGAAGAAAATACTTTTTCTCACTCAGAAAATTGTCTGGAATGCCATACCACTGGATGTAACAATATCTAGTGATGATAAAATTACATTCGGAACTAAATGAGACAGATGGGTCATGACTACGGGTATATCTAAGTGTTAAGGGTTATGTGAAGGGAGCTTTTAATGGGATCAGCCTTTTGCTCCCAATACCACCATAGTATGAACTTTAATTTTTTTTTGATAGAGAAAAATACTATGGCAGCTCTCCCAGCAAATTCTCACCAGACTCGTGCGTCGATGTCATGATGGACATAGCCAGATCGGTTTCCATAGTTTATCGAGAAGTACTAGATGTTCTAGGGGTGTGGGTACAGTTCACTATCCACACTCTGGCAGTTTCACTGGAACAGGCTTTCCATCAGACATCTTTAAACTAAGTTCTTCCCACCACTGAGGCAGTGTAGCCCCTGGCTCTGCCCTCTGATGTCAGATCTTTCCTTCCACTGTAAGTGTAGGTCACTTCCTTAGCAGCTGTCCCTTAGGATTTAGTGCACCAATGGCAAACTTATTTTTTTGAAGTTTTTCAAAGCTTTTGCTGTTTCTTCATGGCCCCTTTGACTCCACTTCATGACCGAAGACAGAGCCCCAGAAGGCAGGGTTCAAATTTTGTGTGTGGTGCTGGCAGAAGATGTTGGTCATCGACCCACATGACACATGACTGTACTTATCTGGGTGGGCAGCATGTCATGACCGGGTGCGGCTTACGTCTTTTGATGAGTCCAAAATCCCTTGAGGAGTAGAGTCACTGACTTACCCTTGGCCGCCCTTCAGAGTGGGATCCAAAAAACTGGCTCAAGGGCCAGAAGCAGGCATCATCAGCTAACAGGTCAGCATCACAGCTTTCATCCTTTGAGGAGGAAGCGGCGGTTGCTGCAGTAGGTATCTCTCTTGGTCTCGGCCATGCTTCTGGCTGGGGCCAGCAGTGGATGGTCATTCTCAGAGGAATTCTGAGAAATGTGCATGGCCCACCAGACCTTGGGGGAGAACCCCGCCGACTGCAGCAAGAAACACAAGCACTGACAGTGCTGGTTGTGGGATTGGGAGAGATTGAGGTCCTTCCGATCCCTCAACACTCCTGACTGCTCGACTTTAATAAAGACTCCCTCGGTTGAGAGCTCTTCAGTAACCCCATGAGGCTTGCCAACATTGACTCCATTCGAGCTGGCCATGATGATCTTCCTCAAGCTTATCAGTAGACTGTCAGATGAGTTCTCACTCAGCAAGATGTGAGCTGGTGAGTGTCCCCAACCGGGTAGCATTGTGAGCAGCCTTCACAAGCAATCGAGGCTTCAAAGCTGGTCTTGCTAAACGTAGCGAGACATGTGGTCTACCAAGACAGGCCGGAAGCTGTCCTCGACATTGACTGTCCGGTTGACGGTTATGATCTTGATTGAGACGATCTTCCTCAACTGGGAGATGTCGCCGTTGACACTTCTCAACCTCCTCATCTATGGGTGAGGAGGGGCGCCGTCAGAAGATACACTGCTGCTAAGAGGAGCTCCTTTTCCAACAATGGGCCATCATGAGGCAGGGTAGGGCTCTACCTCTGGACCTTCAGCCACGTAACATCTGCCAGTGATGCCTTCACCAGTCCACACAATGCAGGTGCTCCCTGCAGCTGCTTCTCCACTTCAGGGTGGAGGCACCACCACTACAGCCAGAGGTGGGCGCTCTGACCAAGGAGGCCTAGTTGGCAACCAGGCCTGTTGTTGAGGTAGGTCACCTAATCCATGGATGCTCACTTGGTCCACAGTGAGAAACAATTGAGGGTCATTTTCAAGGAGTCCTCGAACAACTCGGATCATTTGTCTTTGGTCTCCTCTGGGACACAAATCCTCGACCAGGGCTCGATCGAGGAGCTTTCGGGGTACTCATCCAACTCATATCAGAGTCCATGAATGTCCCTCTGGAGCCTGTCCAGAAAAGGGCCAAGTACCCTTTCACAGACAACCGCCGCTGAAAAGGTGTACACTATGGCATTCTTGGGTCTCTGTGAGGTGAGTTACTCCATCACGATGGCCAGCTTCGGTCATTCCCTGTTGAGGGTCCTTGATGAAATCCTCTCTCACCTCCCTGCTGACCAGCAGTTACCAGTAAAGTTTGTCTGGGATTAAGGTCAATAGCTGGCTAAACACCAGCTCCAGGCAGATTTGGACATGTGCACCTCCTGTGCCCATGCCATGACAGTGGCCATCTCCATGCATTGCAGGGCCTGTCTGTATCTATTCACCTTTACGGCAGACATCCAGCATAAGCTAACAGATGTCCCTTTCTTGGGCACCAGCCTCTTTGGGCCTGGAGTGGAGGGGGATGTATCACCTGCATAGGGAAGTCCGTTGCCACCCTTGACTCTGTGGCATTGTTCCAGAAGGACCAGAAACAAAAGCCTAAGAAAATGTTTTTTCTGTATCAGCCCTTTCAGCCATAGCCTCCTCGGCAGCAGCCCCACCGGAGCAGTACCAGGCCTAGCTGCAGAAACCCAAGTCTGGGCTAGCAGTATAGCCTAAATGCTAGATTAAGGAGCAGTGAATGAGCCTGGTACATCCAGCGCACCTGGATTTGATTCTTACAGCTTCCGTTTGCAAACGGTGTGATTCTAAGCAAGTCTCTTAACCACTCCAAAGCTCCCGGATCACCCCTGAGGACAGGCACTCATGCCTAGTGGGCCTTACCAGATCAACAAAACATTAAAAAAAAAAGAAAAAAGTTCTGTGGCCAGGACCACAAGAGAAGTAGGGGCAGCGGTGATGGTGCCCCTTTGGCTGCAGCAGATGGTGCCCCTGAAAAAGCTGTACAGTGATGAGTTGGGGGTTTTGTATCTCCACCTGTCATGCTACTGTCTGCACTCCCCATCGGGGGTCAGTAAAGTCACTTCTTGCCACGTTGGTCCACTATCACAACAGACAAGTAGGTGTTAGAAGTGGTAGGCAGAGAGTTGCCTCTGGGTTTTGCAGCTCTCTTGTCTTACCGACGTCACACTCCTCGAGAGTCCAGGGTGTCGCAGGACATGCTGTCAGCCATTCAGGAGGACATCTGAGCTCCTCACAAAAGGGCCACATGGAAACACAAGATCTTCCATGGAGTGGTCTCTTGCTGTAGATCATTACTTTTGGGAGTTTCCAGCAAAGGTTGCTGTGACACGGCAGCTCTTCTAGCAGTTTTGTACCAGGGACCACCCATACATGACATCATTTTCCTGTTTCCTATATAAGTGTGGGTGGTCCCTAGTATCCTCGGTTCATTTCCTGCCATCTTCAGCTCATACAGCAGCTAGAACAATTCCTGAAAACAGCAATCATCGAGGAGAAACAACATTGAAGATTCAACGAACAACTGGGGGCTTATCCAACAAGAGCTCCCCCATCTACAGATCTACATTTCTGGACACACACACAGCAGGAATACCCCTCCTCACCCTCTATGTCTTTCTTACTCATCGACAGCCACCACATCGTCAATGATGCATCTGTATATTGATGGCTTATAACCATCAACATCCTCATTGATGGCTACCACCATCGACGATGCATCTATATTCTCATTAAAGGCTTATAACGTCAACATCCTCATCGATGGCTACCACTGTCAATGATGCACCTATATTCTCATTGATTGCTTATAACTGTCAACATCTTCGATGGCTACCACCGTTGACGATGCAGCTATATTCTCTTTGACGATCATACCCGTCGGTGTTCTTATCGACGGCTACCACCATCAAGGATGCATCTGCATTCTCATTTGTGGCTTATAACCATCCATATCCTCATCGACTGCTACCACCGTCGATGATGTATCTACATTCTCATTGACGGCTTATAACCGTCCATGCCCTCATCGACGATGCATCTGTATTCTCATTGACGACCATACCTGTCAATGTTCTCATCGACAGCTGCCACCATCAACAGTGCATCTACATTCTCATTTATGGCTTATAACCATCCATATCCTCACTGACTGCTACCACCGTCGACGATGCATCTATATTCTCATTGTTGGCCTTACCTGTCGAATGTTCTCATCAACAGCTATCATTGTCAATGCATCTATATCTCCATTGACGGCCATACCCATCAATGTTCTCACCTACGGCTACCACTGTCAATGATGCATCTACCTTCTCATTGATGGCTTATAACCGTTAACGTCCTCATCGATGGCTACCTTCGTCGATGGTGCATCTATATTCTCATTGATAACTATAACTGTCAACGATGCATCCATATTTTTGACGGCCATCACCCATCGACGATGCATCCATGTTCTGCCTACTCATTGACAAAATGTTTTCACTACCTCATCAACAGTGCTTCCAGCACTTCAAAAGGCAGTTCATAAAATAACTCCTTCTGTGTTCCATTACTGGCACAGAGTGAGAGAAACCCTCCTTACCCTCTGTACCTTACTACTCATCGACGACCACCGTTCCAGGTATCTCTCCATCGATGAAGCAACTTCACACTGCCTCTCCACCAATGAGAACTCGTGTTCTCTTGCTAACATCAGTTCAAAATGAACCCTATATCAGTTCAACTGGGGATCAGCTGACAGGGGCTTCTCTTCCGTCGCTGGCTTCTCCAAATAATTTTTCCACTGTGGACCCATGTTCATGGGCCCGTATCCTTCAGGGGACATCAACAAATGTCATGCTCACTACTCCTCCACCTTCTTAGGTGGACACGCACAGGGGTCAGGCAGACAGAGATCGGGACCCTGGACCTTTACCACCCAAGGCAAGACCTACTTAGGCTACACATCCCCCCACCTACCTACTTACGCTTCCCCCCTTCTCTGAAGGAATGGAACACACTACTGTAGTACGACATGTCTTGCGTGCCAGTTGGCACTCCCAGCCCTCCAATCCAGGGAGCAGGGCGACCTTCCACGATCTCCTACTCCGCCTAAGAAGTTTCATGATGACAGGGACACTTTACCACCCTAGTCAACCCCTCTATATATGGAACACTATGAGCAAGACTAGGTTGATTTCACCAGCACCCTTGAAGACGAGGAGTGTCAAAAGCTGGATTTCCCTGCTTAGATCTCCTCTTTTCATAAATATATTTCTTGGATGAGAACCTGCCTAGACATTCTGCAGCCCCTCTTTCATAAAATGAGGGTTCAAATCCATGACAGAATATCTTAAAAATCATCCAAGGAGCCTGTTTTTAGTGGTTCCCCCAACTAATTCAAGCTTTCAGAATATTATCACAGCTGTTCACTGGACACAACTGCTTGGGATTCTCCCAAAGTAATGACCTACTGCAAGAGACCACTCCGTGGAAGATAGTACAGTTATGTAAAATCTTACTGTAACAGTAGCTCTTCGAGGAGCGTCTCTTGCAGTAGGTACGATCCCCCCCTCCGTCCCCCCCCCTTCTCTAACAGTAGTTAGGACACTAGTCTCTAGTGTCAATGGCTTAGTAGGTAGCACACTCACCTCTGAGGCCAGGAGATCAGAGGGCTATGGGTTCAGTTCCCACATCTGGTACTTGGGTTAATATCCCAGTACTGACACTGTAGTGCAGCATGAGAGGGGTGCTACACTTCTGAGGTGCCGTCTTTCAGATGAGACGTTAAACTGAGGTTTCATCTGCCTGGATTGGAGGTAATTCAGGTGGATGTTAAAGATCCCACTTATCAAAAAGAGTAGGGGAATTTCCCCAGTGTCCTGGCCAAATTTCCATCATTCACTAAAAATTCCACCAACAGCTTAATCTGGTTCAAGGTCAGCTGGCATTCATCTGTATCCCTCTCCCCTGGGTCATGCCTGAAAATAGGCAGGATTTGTCTAGTGCACTTACCTGGTCAACAAAAGCTAAATAAATAAAATAAATAACAGAGCAAATTCTTGTCCAGTGACTTTGGTTGCTGCTTCCCTTCGGTCCTCGCTTTGCGAGCTGAATGCAACAGGGGAAGGGAGGATACCAGGGACTGCCCACATTTATATAGGAAACAGGAAGATGATGTCATGTATGAGCAGTCCCTGGTACAAAACTGCTAGAAGAGCTGCCGTGTCACAGCGACCTCTGCTGGAAACTCCCAAAAGTAATGACCTACTGCAAGAGTCACTCCTCGAACACTACAGTTATAGCAATATTTTATGTATCTTTGCTTTCTGGATGGTCACCCTGAATCATATCATTCCATCTCTGGAGTAGAACATGTGGTTCTACTCCCTAGACTTCCAGGATGTATTCTTCCACATCCCAGTCTGTCTCACTGCCAGTACCTCTGGTTCTGTGTGGGTTACTGCATCAGTTTCTGGTCATGCCCTTCGGGCACTTATCTGTGCTCATGGCCTTCACCAGGTGCATGGTAGTGGTGGTAGGCTTCCTGTCATGCAAGGGCATCAGGGTGTATAACTACCTGGACTACTGGCTCACAGCTGGACTTCCAGAGAGACCATTGAGAGATCCTAGGATCTGCCTCTCCAGACCTGTCGAAACTTGGGCCTGTTGGTCAACCTGGCCGAGTTCGAGCTGGTCCCCTTGCAGGTGATAAGGTTCATTGGGGCAGATCTAGACTCCCTGCAGGCCAAGGGTCACCTCCCTGTGGACCGGGCACTGGACCTTACCTCCTTTGGCTGATATTTTCAGGTTGGGCTCTTGCACCCTGCTTTGGATTTCCTACAGCTGATGGGGTACAAGGCATCCTGCAGCATTGTGGGCAATTGTACCTGCTGGTGGATGTGACCCCTGCAGTGGATGTTGGGACATCAGTGGTCCCAGTACCTAGGCCACTAGGACCAGCTAGTCTTAGTGCCAGTGGAAGTGGGATGCCATCCAATGGTGGCTAGTACCAGAACATCTGGAGGAAGGGATTGCATTTGTCCACCCAAAGCTGACTATCATGCTCACAATGGATGCGTCTCTGGTTGGGTTGGATGCACACCTGGGGGACCACAGAGCCCCTGGGTTTTGATTACCTCATCAGGTCATGCACGTCCAGATGGACAGCACCATGACCATGTTTCACCTAAACAGGCAGGGCAGAACACTCTCCCTTCCCCTGTGTTGGGAAGCACTCTGCACCTGGACCGTTGTGCACAACATTGGTGCAGATCTCCTAGCCATCCATGTTGCAGGAGTTCACAGTTAGCTGGCAGGTGCTTTGTTGGATAGGAGAGACGTTGCATGAGTGGTCCCTGAAGCAGGAGGTGGTGAATCACCTGCTCTCCCTATGGGGTTTTCTGGTGGATCTGTTTGTCTCATGGTAGAATGCCAAACTGAGGCTGTTTTGTGCCCACCCCCACAGACCAAGACACTGTTGGCAGATGCCTTTGCAAGGCCTTGGACTCCACACCTCATGTACGCCTTTCTTCACTTCCCCTTGATCCACAAGATGGTGGTCAAGGCTGAGAAGGACAAGGCATAGATGATCCTGATAGCTCCAGACTGGCCCAGACAGTTCTGGTACTCTGATCTCCTCAGCCTCAGCAGCAAACCTTCATTGCATTGTCTCTTCACTCGGATCTGCTGACCAGACAACAGGACACGATCCTGCACCTGGACCTGAAATCCCTGCACCACATGACCTGGCTGCTGAGTAGCTAGAATTCCAGGCCTTGGGTCTGTCAGAATCTGTGCTCCATACTGTGGAGGCCTCTAAAAAATAGTCAGTTCATAAATGCTATGCATTTAAGTGGAAGAGGTTCTCCATCTATTACCAGGGCAAGGAGCTTGATCCCCTTGCCTGCCCTGTTGCGATCAGCTTGGAGTATCTCTGGTCCCTGTCTCGGTTGGGACTGCAAGTGACAACCCTTAAGATGCACCTGACAGCCATCTCTGCTTACCAGAGGTTGACTGTAGCTTCATACTTTAGACCTACAGAGAGCACTGTCTTATTATAAGGAGCGTGCGTCTGGAGTTTGAGGTGAGGCTTGCCAGCTTTTTGTAACATACACAGAAGCCATGTCTGGCAGACTGGCAGCAAAGCAGACAGTTGGCAGATGGATCACATCTTGCATCGACCTCTGCTATAGGTTTGCTAGTAGGGAGCCTCCTGTAGTGCTTAGGGCTCATTCCTAAATTTTATCTTGTCCCAGGCCTTGGAGGAATGGGAGCCCATAGACAGAGCTAGGGAAGCAAAGGAGCTCTTCGCCTGTAGCTCCTTCTCCATGTGAGTGACCATCTGTTCAAGCAAGAATGAGTCTAAGGTCTTCTGGCAGCTTCTTCTGGTAGATTGGTTGAAGCCACAGCAGGCCTTCCAGAAATATGCATGGGACAGACACAAGGGAACCATAGGGTCAGGGAGGCAAGGGAAAGTTGCAGATCAGCTACAATCTGCATCATTTAAAAGTAGGAAAAATGGGCAGACTAGATGGGCCAGGCAGTCCTTATCTGCCAACAAATTCTATGCATCTATGTATCATTCCACCAGACATACTGCTGCCCTGGTGGCTGCTTCCAGAGACATCTCTATCCAGGAGATCTGCAGAGCTGCAACCTGGAAGTCAGCACTCACCTTTATTACTCAGTACAGCATTGACCTTGAGTCCTTTTGGGATGCTGCTTTTGGGACCTCAGTTCTCCAGTCTCTGTTTTCAAGTAGGGGTGGGTGCTTTGCCCCTCCTCCCAGAGAATTGCTAGTAGTTTGGCAGAGTGTGGTTAATGAACTGTATCCACACCCCCGGAAGGATAGGTTACTCACCTGTAACCATTGCTCTAGGAGAGGTGTACGATACATATCCATACAACCCACCTGGCCTCCCTTAGAAGCTACCTTAAAGGTAGATGTCAGCAAATAAAAGTGGAAGGCTTATCCTCCACATGTGTCCCCATCACCAAAGGAGGGGGGTCCCTTAGGGTTCTATTTTAGGACCACTGTTATTCACAATCTATGTAAATGACCTGGAACAGAATATCTCAAGTGCCAGCATTCATTATTCTGCTGATGACTCAGTACTTTATACTGTGCATCCAGGCCCAGATATAACTTTGCAGTCCCTACAAAATAATTTTAACTTACTACAGTTAAACCAGTGCGTCCAAGACCAAATTTATGTCTTTACCAACAAAACTAATTACATCCCCTCTTCAGCTTCGATTGCTACTTTCAGTAATGAGCCACTTGACTCTGTGGCCTCATTTAAATACTTAGGAATCTGGGTAGACAACAAACTGACATTTAACGTCCATATAGAAGAGCTCTGTAAAAGTTACGGCAAAGATTGGGATTCTACTACTGGAGCAGACACTATCTAAGTCTTGAAACTAAGAAGATCCTAGTGCAAGCCACCTTCTTTCCCCTTCTCGATTATGGTGATATCCTATACGGAAGCACAGCAAGCTCATACCTTAGCTGCTTGGATGTCCTGTACCACAGAGCACTTTGTTTTATCTGCAAGCTGCCATATACTACGCACCACTGCTTGCTATACCCTAAGTTAGGATGGTCATCCTGCACCTTAGAAGGCAAAGGCATCTTATTCGCTGGACTCTCAAAGCCTTGAGTAATTTGCCTCCTCAATGTATCTCTTCCCCTTCTGCGCAAGTCCCAAGGCTATTATTCCCATGGATTGCACAGTGTCCTCATGTTAGATGTCCCCAGGCATTTCTCAAAGTTTGGAAAGATGGCCTTCAGTTGGGCTTCTCCCAAAGCCTGGAATGCAATGCAGAATCTCCTTACGTTACGCACTCTGGTTAGTCCCCGGCATTTCCATGATCTCCTTAATAAGCATTACACAGAAAAGTGTAGCTGTCATTAGAACTGTTATGTTGTCTCATTGTGACATTTACAGTATACTGCTTTTAGCTATTAGATAATTTTACTTACTTGTGTATCTTAACAAAACCTTCTTTTCCCATCCTATATCATACTTTATCTCATGTTCTTTATGTTGTATTCTACAGATATGTGTTATAACTCAGTATATTGAACTTGTACCCATATCTTATGTGTCCCCCAGTATTTTCTGAACAATGAATTCATTGTAATTGTTTATAACTTATAATTTTTACACTGTCCTCCCCAGGACCCCTTTGCAAATGACCTTTGCTCAATGGGGCTTCCATAGTACAACAAACAAATGAATGTACCACTTGGGCAGTGGGGGGAGCTTAGCTTAAAGACATTCAATGGAAAGCTTGTTTCAGTGGAACTGCAAGAGTGTCGATGTTAACTGTATACTACTCTTAGAACAACAGTTGTAGGGCGAGTAATCTTTCTTTCTAAGCCACATGTAGTGCACAATTGGCAAACTATTTAAGATAGTCACAGTACATTTAATAAAGGAAACACGTTCATGTACCATTGCTGGGAGTGAAGAGGTATAAAAGGGTTTGACATAGTATGATATGACATTGGATTATCTGTTTCTAAAATGCACTGCTATTTCTGCTTTAAGGACGATGTGCAGAGGAGATTGTTCCATCATTGGGCAGCTGAAACCAGAGAGTAAGTTATTTATTTTTTTTATTTTATTTTGCATTTGATAACTGTCTCATTTGCAAGTGACCCTGGAACAATAGGCGAACAGTAAGCATAAATGTTTAAAAAAAAATTAATGAATACAAAACAATACATTGGAAGCATTGCACTAGTTGATGTTAAAGCAATGACTCTGGTGTGTTGAAGTAAGGTACAGTTTTAACAAATGTTTAAAATTCAGTTTTGAGCTGCATTGCAACAATAAATAAGGTAGAGAATTTGAGCTGGACAGTATTAGAGGTAGAAGATCTTTGACTTTGTACTGTACTTCTAAAGGGCAGTTTATAATGCATAGATACATAGGCTTTGACAGCAGAAAAAAGGCTTTTGGTTCATGCACTATCCCCCCCACACACACACTTAACTATTCTGCCTTGTCCAAGTGGCAGATCTTGTCTGTCAGTCTTCACCATTCATCACTAGTGGGTTCTGGCGGAGGATCAGGACCCCTGAAACATTTTTTTGTAAAGGGGAGGAGCCAATGTAGAGACTGTGCTGACCCCAAGGCCGACGCTTTGCGTGGCGCTCGCGGGTTGGCCAGTAACTGATGCCGACACCTCCTCAGCCCCAGCTCTACTTCTCCCACCATCGAGTGAACACGAACCTCGTGTGGAGTGAATTTACTGCGTCAGTGGCCTAGTCTGTCAGATCATCCTAGTTCTGTGCAGCTGCATTACTCAGCGCTGTCGACTGGTAAGACCTTTCCTTTTTATTTTTCGACAACGCCGAGTACTGTTTTTGTTTGTTTTTCTGTCCTGTCATGTCTGATTCGGGGGACAAGAAAAAACTTTCCAAAGCTTTTCTCCGTCTCTGACCAGCATGACTGGTGCTTTACCTGCTTGGGCCCAAACCACAATATGGATCATTGCAATGCCTGTTTTTCCGTGGACCATTGAGCTTTGGAAGTTCGCACATTTCAAGTTGGACTTGCGTCGCCGACTTTTGGTGGACAGATGTGCACCAGGGGCGCCAAGTGTAGGCCTTTCTCCAGGTCCCCTCCCAGTTCTACATGGCTCGTGGAGGAGGGGGGTTCTACCTCATCAAGCCTCGCCTTGGTGGAAACCCCTATTATGGTGCAGGAGGCCCAGCAGGATTCCTCCGGGGGGGGCACCATCCTGGCAGTCGCCTCCTTGGGGGGGCTGCCCCAGCATTGTGGCTTAGGGCCTCTGGGCCCAGCCCTGTGTTTTCCTCAGCACCACCTCACTGGAGATCGAGGTAGCACTGTGGGCAGTATGGAGCCAGTTCTCGGTGCCGTCTCTGATCCCGGTGCCGGGGATCGTGACAGTGCCGTGGGCAGTGCATGGCCGCCTTGTGGTGCCGGAAGCGGAGGAGTTCGTGGAGTGGTCTGGGTCCGTGCCTCCTCTGAGGAGGAGGATGATTCGGAGGCAGACCCAGACTGGCTCCTGGATTCTTCAGAGTCTTCAGACTCCTTTTTGCCCAGCACAACGACTCCAGTTCAAACCCCCCCTCCTTCGGATTTGGCCATTGCTACCGGCACCGGTGTCGGTGGTCCCAACCAGTCTTCCGGTGGTGGGAGTGGCACCAGAGGATCTTCTCGAGCTGGTGGTTCTCCTACTCTTGTAAGGAGTGTATCACCTGCTATGGGTGCTCAGGCTGGGCCCATTTCTGGGTCAGCTAGGGCACCTGAAGCAGGGGAGGGTGCTCTCGTGGTAGCCGTCTCTCCGTTGGCTACTGCAATTGAGTTCTCTAGGTTGACTCTGAGGAAGAGGTTCCTCTCTGAGTCTGAGGGGTCGAGTGGACAGAATTAGGGGCAGTGTGCCTTCCTTGTAACCCACAGGGGTTCGGGTAGGAGTTGCAGTGCTGGTCCTGTCTTTTCCCAGAAGTCTCCCTGGGAAGAATCTTATCTTTAGAGGCTAGAGGCCACCCTTCTGGGCTCATGCAGTCCTGGTCACCTGGCAGGGGGATTCTCTTTTAAGGCTCAGTCCTGACCATTCCAGTCCAGTTGTATGGCCTTCGACTGCTTCGACCGACTGATCTTCTCAAGCTTTAAAGTCACCTGTTCGATCTCCCATCCCTGGCAGTGGTTGCCCCCCTCCTTGGAGGTGTTTAGCCCCTCTGCCAGCCCCTCCCTCTCTCCCAGGCCAGTCCAGTCCTACGAGACCTCTGACCTAGGAACAGTTTAGATCCACGGCTACACTATTCCCTGCCTATCGTAGGTCCATGGACAAAGGGGTTTTCCACCATTCTCTTGTGCAGCCAGTGCCTGACACTCCAGACTCATCGGCTTCCTTGTCTTCCTCACTTGAGGGAGAGGATCCCTCCGTACACCTATCCCCAGCTGCTGACCTGTCTAGTTATCAGAGCTTCCTTTCAGGGTTGGCCAATGAGCTCCATATTTCTAGACTTGGAAGTTGCAATCCTGAGCAGATGGCATGCGCCTTTTTAGGCAAGTTCAGTGCCGTCAACCTGGTGGTTTCCGCCTGGCCCTCCCATTTCAGAAAGGCATTGTACCGCACCTGAAGAAGACCTTGAGCCCCCTCTCCAGCCCCAAGGGACTGCCAGCATTGGTATTGCGCACCCCTAGGGTCTCCAGGAGCCTTAGCTCACCCTCCTTCGGGCATGACGCTCTTAGATACTCCTTCTGGGCATAGACGCCCGAGACGTGACTGACCCCTGGAGACAGACTCTGCTGAGACTGATTTTTGGGAGGGGAGAGTGTTTTCTTTGGCATGTCTCTATCTCTTTCAGCACATCAGGCCCATTATGCTGCCGATAACAGGCACTTACAGTCCTTACTAGGATAAAGCCTAGTATCTTTGCCTGATTCAGAGGTGACCAGACAAATCATTGCCCTCTCCACATGAGGCCTGGAGCTTGCGAGGCACCAAGCAAGGCATCGTATGACACCAGTGAGGTGGCATCCAGGCTGGTGGGGACAATGATTTGCATAAGGCTGACAGCATGGCTTCATCTATCCTGGTTATCACCCATGGCCCGGCGAAGGGGGACTGCCTCCTGTTTCCGAGGAACCTTCCTTTTTTCCAACAGAGTGAGGTGGGAACTTTAGAGGAGACTTCCTTCTCCCACCCAGGGGAGAACCCCGCCTCATCCAGACCAGTCTCATGCCTAATTAGGCCTGGGAGGGTTTCATCCCTCCAGTGTCTCCCCCACAGGAGGCTGAGGGACCTCATCCCTCAGGAAGGTTCCAGGTCCCCTTCGGGGGCTTGGTAATCACTCACCAGTGATGAATGGTGAAGATTGACACAGATAAGATATGAAAATTATGTACTTACTGTAATTCTTGATCTTTCTGTGTATCTTTACCATTCAACACTGCTTCCCACCCTCCTTACCCTCTTGGGCCTCAGTCTCTGAGTGATGCCTCCTCCCTGTTTGTTTTCTCCAAATTGTGACCCTTGTGGTCCTTCTTCTGTTACCTCTTGGCTCCACTCCTCTTCTGAGGGTGTCAAGGGTGTCTTGAGGAAGACAAGCAGGGAGGCAACCCTCTTTGTTAGAGGTTACCGGGGTCTCCTTGCAATCCCGATGGGATCCTCCTCCATTGGTTGGAACCATCCTTGGAACCACTGTCTGCTTTAATCTAAAATCCTAGGGGTTCTCTTCAAGTCAATGTTGATATGGTCCTGGTAATCCCTTCCTTCTTTTTCTAACTGCTGCTTTAAGCGGTCTCTTCTTGCAGGGTTTCCCTCTGGGGAATCACATTCATGCCTTTTAAAAATAATCCTCCCCTAGCATCGTCTATCCTTCGGAGATGACGCTCCTCTAAAACCTCTTGGGAGGCTTATTTTTGTCAGGAGGACACTGCTTCAGGGTGGGTCCTGTCCCCACTCCAGGATATTCTTAAGACAAGAGGGGGAGACATTAGCCTGCTACTCTTTTTGGACTCCAGTGAGGACTCCTTGGAATTGATGCCCTGCCTTCCCTCTCCTGGGCTTCAAGCCAGTCATTCCCTCTGGATAATTTTAAGTTAGAGGGTTTCTTCTCTGCTCCCTTCTTAGAGAGAAGAAATATGGCTTAAAAGCAGTGGTGTCATCCCTCAGCTCTTGGGCAGTCCTCTGGATCCCTGCAAGTGAGGTGCAGTTTTTTTCTCTGTTCTACTTTCCTTCTCCCTCCCTAATTGTATCCCTCCTTTGCTTGCCCAGAGGTTTGGGCCCCTTGTCCCAGACCCCTAGGCTGCTGCTTCTTTTGGTCCTCTTCCCCGGCATTATTCCTTCCTTGGATTTTATATCCTTTCCTTTTCCTATCCCTCGGGCCTCCTTGCCCCACCCTCACACTTCTTTCCTAACTACTCTCTGGCATGCAGAACTGGGACTGAGGAAGAATCTGCATCAGTTACTGGCCCACCCGCGAGCGCCATGCAGTGTATCAGCCTCAGGGGCATGCCGTCTCAACGTTGGCTCCTCCCCTTTACAAAAAAAAAAGCTCCCACGGGGCCCTGATCCTCCAGCCAGAACTCACCAGTGATGAATGGTAAAGATACACAGAAAAATCAAAAATTACGGTAAGTACCTAATTTTCATTTCTTTACATTTTTTTTTTTTACTGTTCCCCTCTTCTAATTAAACCCACCTACCTGTCACATCCCTGCTTGAAGCTGCTGATGTATTTGGCTTGTACCACTTCTGGTAGCTTACTCCACCCACCCACCACCCTTTCTGTGATGAAATGCTTCCAGATGTCCTTTTTAATCTTTCTTCTGCCAGTTGTAGTGAATCCCCTCCCATCCCTGTGTTTGTTTGTTTATTTAGGTTTTGTTTACCAGGTAAGTGCATTAGCCAACAAATGACTATTTTCAGGCACAACCTGGGAGAGTACAAGGCAATACATACAGAAGAGCATTTCAGAAGTGTATGACAGCAGTACAATATAGCTTATTCTTAGCCATGTAGACAAAGATAACAGTAAAGCGCCTGACAGCAAAACAATATAGCTTATTTTTGGCCATGTAGGCACAAATAACAGTAGATTGACTAACAAAACAAGAGCCAGTATTACATGCAACAATAGCAAAGATACTACAGTCAACTAAACATATAATGGAACGAGTCATAACAGGAAGGGAACAGGCACTAGTACAGTCAACAGTAGTATAAGTAGGCATTAATGGTATATAAAACACCATGTAGGATAATACAGTCAACTAGATATGTAGTAGAACAAGTCATAACAGGAAGGGATCAGGCTCCAAAGAGAAAAAGTGCTTCGTGTATGTGTCATCACAAAAAGGTACAGGTTTGCTTAGAGAAGTACCTTGCAAGTTTAAATTGAGGAAGAGAACTGGGGGGCAGTAGCAGTAAGATACTGTAAGTGAAATAGGGGAGTTGATGAGGGGGTATGGGAGTAGTAGGAGGGGTCCTTAAAGCCGTGGGTAGTGTAAGATGAGAGGAATGGGGAGAGGGGAGAGAGAGATGAGTGGGGGTGGTGGTTACAAGAAGCAGGAGATTTAGATCATGCAGTGGTCATAACGAGGGGCAGGCGGACCACCCGCCAGGTCAGGTAGGGTCGAAACAGGTAGTGTTCAGCCAGAGACAGGTAACATCATAGCCCACTTTTAAAGTGATAGTGGGATGCAGATTGCCTTATTCCAGGGGCAGAGCATTCCACATCAGAGGGGACAGCATATCCGAATGCCCCGGTGGCGTAGAGCTTCATCAAGGGTATCTGTTGCAGCAGGCCACACTTGTGGAACTACAGCCACCAGATGGTAGGGCCACACAGAAACTTTTCTAGCCAGCAGTCTACCAGGGGGCCACCCACGCCGATGTCATATGCTGATGACTTTCCTCCCATATAAGCATGGGCGGTCCCACGCCCTACTCAGTTCTTTTGTCACCATTGACCATTGCACGTCTGACTCCATGGACACATTGCCAGCTTCAGTAGACCGCCAAATCCTTGATTTTATTCTTCAGTTTTATTCTTTTTTTCTCTCCCTAGTTAGCACATCACTTTACTTTTAAACTGATTTTCTTGGATTTTTTTTTTGCCGAGCACCGACTCCGAGAAACTTTTTTGAGTCTGCACCTGTGGGAAGAAGATGCCCGAAAAGGAGGACCATGATGCTTGCATCCACTGTTTAGGCCCAGACCACAATGTGCAGGCCTGTGAAGTTTGCCGCAACTTCAATCAGTTTACCAGGAGATGCCACTAGAGGCCTTAGACTCATTCCTGCTTGAACAGAAGGTCACGCACATGAACTGGCCTGCTGGTGCAGCAGCAGCACTACCGCTTGTGACGCTGGTGACCCAGGTTCAGGAACAAGCCCAGGAGCTGGAGGGCCTGCCAGGGAGAAGGAGGCTTGAGCTCCCATGGGAGGGAGGGGGGACAAGGCTTGGTGCTTGGCTGACCGCTGGTGGAAGCCTGAAATACATCCAGAACCAGCCATACTGAGAGAAGGGGAGGAGCGTGAAGGATGTTGGCATTAGTGTCTTGCCGTCCAGGCACGAGTCATGCTTCACAGGAAAAATGGAAAATCAGCCTCCTGCGCTCCGGAGAGATGGAGCACCATCACTGATACCCAGCCTCTACCTCCACGGTGGCCCGCTGAAACATTGAAGATTCGGGGTGCACGGGTCCCACCTCATCCCTGCCTGGGAGGTAACCATAGCTTGATGGGGGAGCACAAGGAGGTAAGAAGGGGACGAGATGCCTTGGTGACTCCTGAGGATGCAGAGTGCAGGGGGCTTGGGGAGAAAAGTAAAGAGAAATATCCCCCCAAAAAAGAAAATCACTCACATGGAGAAGAAGCTACAGGTGAGGAGCAGCTCTTCTACTTCCCCAGCCTTCTCCATGTGCTTCCATTCCTCCAAGGCCCAGCACAAGATGGCTGGGAAGCATAAGCACAAGGATAAAGACCAGTCTAAGGAAAGGTCCTCCCCCGACTCGTTTGTGGTCACCACTTCATGAGGTGGCCATGGGGGTTCCCATCCTCCACTTAGGCAGTGCCCCCCCCCAAATATGCATGCCCTCTCTTCTACAAGGCTAGTTGTGTCAGCGGCCCCCATCAGTCTTACCCTGGTGGGCATCAGCTTTTCAGCATCAGGCCATTCTTAGGCTCTGCCAGCCTTCCAGACCCTGCTGTTCAGGCCCCTATTATCCGCAGGCCATCAGACAGGGAACTCATCTGGTTTGGGTCCATCTGGAATCGGTGCGGCATCTTCTGGGGTCCCACCATTTTCTCTGACGCTGTCCTTGGCCTTCTTCATGGACCATGCCTCAGCTTCGGTGTCCCAGTCCCCACCGGTGTCACCCTAGGCCGCTAGCCAGTCATCCACTTTTTTTTCTGATGACTACTCAGGCCTCAGGGCTGATGCCAGGACCACAGCCAGTTCCGTGGCCCTTCTTGGCCCTGCCACCAGCATCGGCTCCTCTGTCTCCTCCACAGGTGCTGCTCGGTGTTCTGATGTCAAACTCTGTATTTCTAGTCTATGCTTTACTCCCTTTGGGACTTTATGTAAAATCGCCTTGCCCCTCCTCGGGCCGGCACTGCAGGTGCTTACTAACTTTACCCTTGCACCGCCACATTCCTCTGTGTTTTGTCCTACCCTTCCTTGGTCCTAGATGCCGTCAGTCCCTTTTTCTTAACCTGGGGATGATGACAAATACCACCATGACCTTCTTCCCTCAGATGACAATGAGGAGGGGGTTGAGGGGAATGAGGGTGCTGCAAGCCCCTCTCATTTCACCTCCATGGTTTCCTCGGGGGGGCGAGGAATCTCCACGGCATATCCCTTGGTCCCCCCCAGATGACCCCTTCTTCATTTCTATAGTGCAGCAGTTACAGACTGCCATGGGGATTGAGGTAGAAGAGCATGACCCAGCCCGGCGATGTCTGACACACTTCTTAGAGTTGCCAGACTCTCCTCCTCCCATTATCCCTCCTCCTATAGAGCCTTTCAAGGATGCCACCATGGCCACCTGGTATCAGCCCAACTTGGTCACTGCCATGCCCAGGAAGGCAGACAAGTTGAATTACACTCCCGCTGGGAAGCCATTCTTTGCTGAGCAACCGCAGGCAGATTTCATGGTCATTAATGTTGCTCACAATTGGACTAAAAAGCCTAAACATCTCATCTCTCTTCCACCAAAACAAGGAGTCCAGAAAGCTGGATCTGATTAGAAAACAGACCTTCGCCTCTGCTACGCAGACAATTAGGGTCCTGAATTACATTGCCTACATGATCAAATTTCAAAATCATCTCTGGAGATGGGCCAGAGAGGTGGCCAAGGCCCTTACAGAGGGCCCCTAGAGACAGGAATTGCTTCAAGTTCTCCAGTCTCTGGGGCTGACGTTGGCAAGCACCTACTACAGTCTGCTTACAATGGTGCTGATGCTTCCACCCAGGCAGCCGCTGCTGACATTTGCCCTTGGTGGCATTCTTGACTCAGAGTGTCAGGCTTTGCCCAGGATGTACAGCAGTCTATCCTGAATGCCCCCTTCAGAGGTTACAGACTCTTTGGGGCAGATGTGTAGGACATACCTTCTGAACTGCAGACTTCCGGTTGGACTTTGCAGTTGGTCTTTTCCTTATACCACATACAACTAAAGAATTAATAACCAAAACGACGCTATAGCACTACAAGAGGCATTGGATACACTGGAACTTTGGGCAGTAGAGAAATAACTAACGTTTAATGTAGACAAGTGTTGTGTTATGCATTTTGGGAAGACAAACAAGCAGTTACCCTATATACTTGGTGGTAAAATACTTAGTATTGTCGATCAACAGAGTAACTTGGGAATTATGATTACGAAAGACCTATCATTTAAGACGCACTGTAATGCAGTTATTAAAAAATCGAGCAGTATTCTACACTGTATCAACAAGCATATCACATCAAGAAGTAGGGATGTTCTCCTGCCCCTGTATACGTCCTTAGTGAGGCCTCACCTGGATTACTGTGCGCAGTTCTGGTCACCCATGGGTAAGACTGAAATAGTGGCACTCGAGAGAGTCCAAAGGAGAGCCACCAGATATATACAAGAGGTCAAAGGCTTAGATTACACAACAAGGTTAAACACTTTTAGGTCTGTACTCCTTGGAATATAGACGCTTAAGGGGAGATATGTGTTTAATATATAAAGCAACTATCAATCCAGATTTATGGGAACTACTTGGCTTGAAATACAGGGAACCTATATATAATACCAGATCTCACCCACTACAACTTTTTGTTGAATGTCCAAAAACGAATAAAAGGAAATCCTGGCTCACGCTGAGGGCCACCAATATTTGGAATAGATTACCCTTGGAAGTAGTAGCTAGTGATACTGTGAACACATTTAAAAACAGATCGGATAGCTTTCTATTCAAATACAATATCTGGGGTTACTAACTAAATGGCGAGCAAAAGGACTAACGTCTATATGGCTCTGTATTTACCTATGAGACCTAAGTGGCCACAGGGTACCCTTTCATCATGCCACCCATAGACCCAAACAAGGAACCAAACCCCAGGACAAGCAGAGAGCATCAACAGCCCTGCCTACTCCTACCTCTACTGCTGGAGAAGCCTCCAGAGGAGGTGGTGCGACCCTGGCTACAGGGACTACCTCGGCTTAACTGCCAATTGTTGTAATGTTTGTCTGTACTTATTCTGTGTGACGTGGAACCTTTGTAAATGAGTCTATGACTCAAAGGTATTTTTCTGAATCTGAAATAAATAAATAAAAAATAACTCCTTTGCTTGACCATTCTTGCCCTGCAAGAGGTGGTAGGGAGTTGGTTCTCCCTCTACCTCGATGGGTGGTGGGAGCTTACCACAGATGCTTGGGTTCTCTAGCTCTTAGAGCATGGCCACATGCTAGAACTTCTGGAGTGGCCTCCAGAGCAACCTTCAGATCAGTTCAGTTACCCCCCCCAACCACATTCCAGTGCTGTGGGGGGCAATTAACACGTTGTTGCACAGAAAGGCCATAGAACCTGTTACAGAGGGTCAGAGGGGATGTTACTCCCACTTCTTCCTGGCTCCAAAATACATAGGGGATTTACGGCCCTTCCTGGACCTATGAAATCTAAATTTCTACATCCAGTACAAAAGGTTCCACGTGGTGACTCTACAGGGCCTGCTGCCCCTTATGAACCAGGGAGATTGGATTTGCTCCCTTGACATGCAGGATGCATACCTGCATATCAAGGTGTGTTTCCCCCACTGGCAGTACCTCAGGTTACAGTTCCAGGGGGAACACTTTGCATTCCAGGCCTTGCCCTTTGGCTTGTCCTTGGCACCTCAGATGTTTACCAAATGCTTGGCAGTAGTGGCAGCTCATGGAGGGAGGGACTATATGTTTTCCCTTACCTGGACGATTGGTTACTCAAAGCGTAATCCAGGCAGCATCTGCTTCAGACGCTGGCACGTACCACACAATTGTCCCAGGACCTGGGAATCACTGTCAATCTGCCCAAGTCCGTCTTGACCTCCCTGTCAACACCTGCAGTACATAGAGGCAGTACTGGATATGGCTCAGGGTATGGCCTTCCTAACCCAGGACAGGGCGGACCATTTGATGACTCAGGCCCACTTGCTTTACAACAGCAGATTTGTTACCACCCGATCCTTTCTCAGGCTCTTGGGCCTGATGGCAGCAGCTATTGTCACGGTTACTCTGTCCAAGCTGCATAGTGGACATTGAGGGTCCAGTGGGATCAACACACCGATGACCTAGAACTACAAGTTGTGGTCTCTTCCCTGGTCAAGAAAGTGCTGCTATGGTGGATGGAACCACACAACTGGTTGAAAAGCATTCCCTTCCTTATCCCCTACCCTCAGCAGGTACTCACCACAGGTGCTTCGGGACAGGGATGGGGGGCCCACCTGGGGCCTCTTCAGACTCAAGGGACGTGGTCCTGAATGGAGGCGGAGCTCCACATCTGCAATCTGTGGACGAGAGCCATTCTGTATGCTTTGCAAGCCTTCCAGACTCGTCTGTCCCCAAGCCATCTGCTGGTGCAGACAAACATCAGCGTAGTGCACTACATCAACAAGCAAGGGGGACCCACTCTTACCCTCTGTGTCGGGAAGCGATGAGGGTCTGGTACTGGGCTCTAGAACACGGTCTAAAACTGTTGGCCATCCATGTTCCAGGTGTCCAAAACTTCCTGGCAGAAAAGCTAAACCAGTCACAATCCAAGATACATGAATGGGAGCTGCTGATTTCAGTCATAGAAGACCTGTTTGACAGGTGGGGTCACCCAGAATTTAACCTTTTTACATCACCACTCAATGCAAAACTGCCACGTTTTTGCTCGCTTGCTCCAGGGTCTGGAGTTTTTTGGCGAGATGCATTGTCCCTGTCTTGGAAAGGCAGGTTTCTCTATGCTCTCCCCTGACCAAAGTAGTAGACCAGGGAGGGGCTGTGGACATGGCCTACCTAGACTTTAGCAAGGCATTTGACACAGTCCCACACAAAAGATTATTAGTCAAATTAACCAGCTTGGGAGTGGGTCCCAGGGTGGTAGCCTGGGTAAAACATTGGCTGGACAACAGGACACAGCAGGTAATTGTAAATGGAGTCCACTCTGAAGAAAGGGCGGTTACTAGTGGGGTACCGCAGGGTTCAGTATTGGGTCCAGTCCTTTTTAATGTCTTCATCAGTGGCATTGCAGAGGGACTGGAAGGAAAAGTATGCCTTTTTGCAGATGACACAAAGATCTGCAACAGGGTTGATACACAAGGAGGCGTGGAAAGGATGAAAAGGGACTTGGCAAGGTTGGAGGAATGGTCAGGCGTATGACAGCTGAGATTCAATGCAAAAAGTGCAAAATAATGCACCTGAGAAACAAGAACCCAGGGAAGAATACACATGGGTGGGAGGTAGTAAAACAACAAAACAGGAAAGAGACCTGGGGTAATCATATCAGATGACCTTAAGGTTAGCAAGCAATGTGAGAAGGCAGTAGGGAGGGCCGGGGGTATACTGGGATGTATAGGGAGAGGCATCAGCAGCAGAAAACAGGAAGTTGTTATCCCTCTGTACAGACAGTTGGTGAGACCCCATCTGGAATACTGTGTCCAGTTCTGGAGACCCCATCTCTACAAGGACATAGACTGGATAGAGGCAGTCCAGAGGAGGGCAACTAAAATGGTGCAGGGTCTGCAAGCGAAGCTGATGAGGAGAGACTAAAGGAGCTTATTATGTATACCCTGAGGAAAGAAGGAGACGGGGACATGATAGAAACTTTCAAGTACCTCAAGGAATCAACAAAGTCCAAGAGGGTAGCATCTTTCAGAAAAGAGACTTGCAAGAACAAGGGACACAATTTAAAGATAGAAGGAGGGCTTCAGGGCAATGTGAGGAAGTATTATTTCACAGAGAGGGTAGTGGATGCATGGAACAGCCTTCCTGAGGAAGTTGTGGAGTCTAAAACTGTGGGAGAATTCAAGAATGCATGGGACAGACATAAGGCAATTCTTGTGGGGGGGCAGGAAGATATAGGCTGTTGGTTAAATAGGATCTGCAGCCTATCCTGTAGGTAGGGAAATGGGCAGACTAGATGGGCCTAGCGGTCCTTATCTGCCGTCAAAGTCTATGTTTCTATGTTCCTCTTATCCAGAGGGTGTTGATCAAACTTCAGATAGAAGGGGCCACTCTCATCCTTGTTATCCCCTTCTGGCTTCATCAGATCAGGTTCTGCCTACTGCAACAGCTGGGAGTGGAACCTCCAGTACCCTTACCGCTGTGCAAAGGCTTGCTGTCACAGGAACAGGGGGGCTCTGGTTCATCTGGAACTCAAATCTCTGTACCTCCATACCTGACTCCTGAAGACATAGCCATGGCTAGGTTTGGGGTGTCCCAGATGGTAGCCAATATTCTGGTGGCTGCTAGGAAGCCCTCCACCAGGGCCATTTATTCCACAAAATGGAAGCGCTTTGTTCTATGTGCAGCTCCCCTTCAGTTGGACCCTTTCACTTGTCCATTGACTCAGATTGTGGAGTACTTGCTGGCCTGCAATATTCCTTGCTTAAGGTGCACCGGTCCGTCATTTCTGCCTTCCATGTGCCTATCAACAGCCGTGCAGTGGCACAATTTGAGGTGTCCCATACTTTCTTGTAGGGCATTCTTCATCTGAAACCCCTTATTTGCAATCCTGTCTCACCTTGGGCCCTGAATTTTGTGTTCAGAAAGCTTACTTTGGCACTTCTTGAACCGGCTGTCTTGCTAGCTATGCTTTCTGTCATGGAAAGCGTTATTTTTTAGTTGCTGTTACTTCTGCCCAAAGAATTTCAGAGCTGCAAGCTCACATGTGAGCAGCCTTATTTGATTTTGCACAAAGACAAGGTGTCTTTGCTTACCAGTCCTACGTTTCTACCCAAGGTGGTGTCTGAGTTTACCCTGAATCAAACCATCCACCTGCCTGTTTATTATCCTAAGCATGCAAATCCTGGGGAAGCCTTGCTCCTTACTTTAGATGTACATAGAATTTTGTGTTATTATACACACCGTATGAAAGACTACAGGAAGTCCTCGCAGTTGTTTCTTTCACCCCTGGGAATGAGGGCATACCAGTTGTTAAACGGTGCCTGTCCAAATGGTTAGCTAACTGTACTACTTTTTGTTATTGGTAGTACAGTGAGAAACTTCCTGGGTCTGTTTATGGCCATTCCACAAGGGGCGTGGCTACTTTGGTTGCTTGTTTTAGGAATATGCCAGCTGCTGAGATCTGTGCAGTTGCCACTTGGAGAACTGTCCACACCTTTACCAAGGACTACAGTCTGGACATTGCCTCAAGACATAGGGCCGGCTTTGGCCTGGCTCTGCTTCAAGGCCTCCTTTCTTAGGCTTATGGCATCCAGCCACCCAGACTGGTTCTTCCTGCTGTCAGAACTGCTTGGGACTTATTCCATAGGTGTGGCCTGCTGCAAGAGATACCCTTAATGAAGACAGTACAGTTACATAAGATCTTATCATAACAGTAGATCTTTGAGACTGAGGATCACTAACAGCAGGCCATGCTGTTCCACCCTCCATCCCCATGGCCTTGGGACCTTTCTTTGTCTGTCTGTCTTTCTCCTTGACAGTGTACCTTTTGCTTCTGTCTTACTACCCTGGCAGAACCTCTGGCTCTTCCTTGATTCCCCTGCAGAAGATTATCTGCTTATGGTTTCCAGTGGAAGAACAGAGGAGGGCATGGGGCCACCCACGCTTATATGGGAGGGACGTCATCAGTGTGTGACATTGGCACAGGTGGCCCCCTGGTAGACTGCTAGCTGAAAAAGATTCCATGTGGTCCTGGTGCCTGGCAGCTGTAGTTCCAGAGGTGTGGCCTCCTGCAAGAGCTCCTCTTGAAGATCTACTGTTACAGTAAGTTCTTACGTAACTGTACTTTCCCTGGTGTTTACTCTGCTTATCCCATGCAGGTACTTGTACAGTATGTCTTGATCATGTCACTCCTTTCCCTCCTTTTTTCCAGGGTGTACATGTTGAAGTCCTGTAGTCTCTCCTCATATGTCAAATTGCCAGGGCCATACACGATCTTAGTTGCCCTGTACTGTACTGCCTCCACCTTGTTGCAGACTTTCTTCAGGTGTGGACTCCAGTATGTTGCACAGTATTCCAGGTATGGGTGCACTAGTAATCTGTATAGAGGGAGGATCACCTACAGCCATCTACTGCTTATGCCCCTCAGTGTGCATCCTAGCATTCTCTTTGCTTTGCTTACAGCCCTACTGCAGTGTGAAGACAAGTTATAGTCTCCAGTGTCATGACCCCTGAATCCTTTTCTTCTGAAGTGTTGTCCAGCACCACCCCTCCCATTTTGTATTGCACCATTTGGCTCCTTTTCCCAATGTGCATTACAGTACATTTTTTAGCTTTAAAGCTCAGCTACCAAATCTTGGACCAGCTCTCCAACCTGCTGGGCTTCTTCCATGGCTCCCTTCCTCTGTGTCTACCCTTGTACAGATCTTTATGTCATCTGCAAAGAGGCAGACCTCACCCTCGATACCTGTACCTGTGTCAGAAATGAAAATATTGACAAAGACTGGTCCTAGTACTGACCTCTGGGGTACCACTCTGGTCATTTCCCCCATCTCTGAAAACTCCCCACTGACTACCACCCGCTGTCTCCCTGGTAGCACCCAATATGAGCGCGTATTATTGAGCGCTACAAGAATGAACGACTCAGTAATACCGCTGGTATGTAGAGCGAGTATGAAAAAAGGGCTGTGGGTTTTTATAGCAAGTGTAGCACAGATGGATGCACGCTACACTCACTATTGACAGGATGAAAAATAGAATTTGGCTGGATTCTGATGAGCTGGGCTTGTGGTATAGTGGCATGAGCCACTGCATCAAGAGCCTGTGGTGCCGGGTTTGGATCCCGGTGGGGGCAATACATTTTTGCTTCCAGGGGAACTATCTATTACTCCTAAGTCCGCTCCCCCTGGAGTTGAGAATCTTTATTTTGGGGGTGCGGGTGGCTTTCCCCCTGCAAAGGGGGGGTGCAGGTGGTGAAGCCTCCTGCATTAATTAGAGAGTTGTGGTGTGTTTTAGAGGACCGTTGCTGTTCGCAGCAGTCTCTCTATAGATCAGTCGCTCTTTTGGCATGGGCAGTTCCTTTGTCGCTTTAATGAAATCACCCTTATCACATAAAACTGTCTCCCCCCACCCCAGCCAGCTCTCTACCCAGTTTGTCATCTTTTACTATACTGTCCCTAATCTTTTTGACCAATCTTCTGTGGGGGACTGAGGCAAAGGCATTGCTGATCAAGGTATACTATATCAGTTGTAAACCAGTGGAGGAACTCAACTATATTCACCTGGCAAGACCTTCCCCTCATGAGCCCATGCTGCCTGAGGTCTTGCACCCCATTCCTTTCTACAAAGTCCACCAGGCCTCCCTCAGCAGAGACTCCACGATCTTCCCCTCTATAGACGTCAAGCTGACTGACCTATAGTTCCCTGGCTCATCCCCATTCCCAGTCTTGTGCAGCAGAGCTGCATCCACTGTCCTTCTGTCTCTAGGGACCACCACTAGACTAGCAAGCTCTTGAAAATGTTTGCTAGTGGCCCTTACTGTAACCCCTGCTACCTCACATAGCATCCTCAGGTGTAAGCAGTCAGATCCCATAGATTATCTAGGGCCCAAAGATTCATCTACTTTCAACCCTGCTAGCTTTTTCAGCACCTTTTTGTCCATTATCGAGACCTTTGCCTCAGCATCTTTGCACCCCCACCTCTTCTAAAGCCCACCATCTGGTAACAGCCCATCCTGCTCCTTCGTAAATACTGAACAAAAATAATTGTTCAGTATCTCTGTCTTCCCCTTGTTCCCCTCTTCTCACCCCTCACTGCATTTAAGTCTCACCATACCCATTTTGACCTTGCACTGCTCCCAGATGCACCGAAAGAAAGCCTTATCCCCTTTCTTCACCCCCAATGCCAATGGAGCTTCATCTCAGCATCTCTCCCCCCCCCCCCCAAATTCCTGGAGGTTTCTCTTGTATAACATGGCTTGTCCATGGCATGAGTATTGTGATCTGAAGAAAATGTTTTGCTTTGTTTTTTGTGTATACTTTTTTAAGAAAAGTAATAAAATCAACGATATTTTAGTATGGGCAGCTCATGCCCCTTTTGTATTTTACAAAACAACCCTCTCATACTGGAAAATTACATACCAGATTTCTCTTTAGAGTGAGGTTGTCCTAATCTCCTACTCTTGTTATTTCAACTGACTGTTACTCCTGTTGTAGTAAAGCAAAACCCTGTTATATAGCACAAGTTCATTCTACACAAAGAATATGCACAATATTTGCTTGTGATTTCAGATGCTGCAATCCAGATGTTTTATGAAGATCTAGTATTCAGGGCTTGCATTATCTTTTAAGAGAACAAGCTCATAACCAGCACAAGCAAACCAAGGAGGAGACACTACAGAAATAGTGATGGTGGGACCACACAGAACAACAACAAAATTGGTTAATTCTGTGAGCAGTACAATCATCCTAGGGAACATCTATGAAAAATCCAAACTACTCAGTTAAATACCATTTCTTTTTATCTGCACATCTCCGATTGCAGGTCACACTAAACTGAATAATGCCCTCTGAATACCCAGGATGTTTCACCACTTGTGTGCCTAAGCTTCAGTGGGGACCGTGCATGTATGAGCCTCATACATGTTGTGGGAGCTGCCCAGTTAACAGTTTCAGTGCTTGAAGTAGTTTTTTATTTACTGGCAGGATTCGAAATTGGTATCTGCCTGCCTACCCAACTGCAGGTAGATTTTCCACTGGGCATGTAGAATCGCCAGTGTAAATTGCCCGCCAGGCGCCTCGTGTTTTCTCCATCTTGTGCAGGGCTCAAAATTAACTAATTGGTGTTCTGTGCATACCAGAAATCGTGCACGGAACACCGTATACTGTCATCTGGTAACTCGTGATGCATACCAGTTCATGGCCCCCAGTTTGAATGGCTGTCACCATTTTGTGGTTTGGCCACATCTTCCAGGCTTTTTGTGAGCTTAATTTTCATCAAGTCGATTTCTGTGCCTGTACTGCTTGCTTCATTAGGTTCCACCTAGAGACGGCTAAAAATCTTATGGCAAACAATGAAAGCTTCCAGTCTGAGGCACAGCCTGTCTTGTCTATAGGGTGTTTCCCTCCACGGGTGCCAGCTGTGCTACAGTTCTGCAGGTCAGTTATCACTGTTGCCCCAATATCCCGCTAATTCTGTAATTGACTACACATTGGAAAAATCATCATATGTAGGTTGGTGTATTAATTACAAACTGCTGCAGGCTTTTATTTCAAAGTTCAGTGCGCCCATTAAAGGACAGGAGATGGCATGGGTGAGCTCAGACACAAGTCTGAAACTTTTAACTGTGCAGGATTTAAGAGCCCCTTAGTGACTGTAAAACTGAAAAATTTTACAGTTTCGTGGCAGATTACTTTCTTGTGGAACATGCTGGGGGAACATAGATTTCATTGAAGCTCGGTTGATTTGCCTGGCTGCCCTATTAGTAGTACGAAGCCATCTCTACAGTGAAGCTCAAACCTGAATTTTAAAGGTCATCTCACATGATCTTGCCTGCCCTGTGCCTGTACATAAAAAGGGAGACTTGCGACAACTACATTAAGTGCTGTGTTCCACTGGATAAAACAAATACTTTGCACTTGGTCTAACTGTGGGTGCATGTAGTTTACTGCTTAAAAAAATACTGCATGTCATTTTAAGAAACAACTTGCTGAATTGTCTGGTTGCAACTTGATTTCTAGTTGTGTGATTTAAAACCTGAGCACTGGAAAATTTGAGATAGGCTGGCAGTATAGCCTAGTGGTTACAGTTATGAGCTGTGAATGAGCTTGGTACATCCAGCAGACCTGGGTTCGATTCCCACAACCTCTACTTGTATACTGTGCAACTCTGAGCAAGTCACTTAAACAGCCCAAAACTCCCAGGTCACCCCTGAAAACAGTCACCTGTGCCCAGTGGTCCTTACCCGGTTAGCAAGGAACAAAAAAATTAAAACAGCAGACATACTGGTAAAAAAATGTTATTAAAAAATAAATTCAGAACTGAAACATGGGACAGAATCAAATGAAATCGTACATAATTTTTTTTAAAAAAAGTGCCTTTCCAAAACCAAGGTGTTTGCAGAATAAATAATTCAAATACATAGAATAAAACAATATAATAAAATCAATCAATATAACATTCTTAAAAATCAGGGTAGACTAGGCTAAATAAATATGTTTTCAAGGTTGCTTTAAAACTTTGGGTGGTCAGGCAATCTTGCACCCGATGAGGAGAGAATTCCACAGTAACATTCACAGTAGTATCTCATTCCCATTCTGTACTTCTCTGCTTCAGTCTGAGTAGTTTAAATTATCTGGAAAAGAAAGCAATATTATTAGATTCTGCTATGTTCTAGTTCTCAGTCTGATTGACTGGAAAACTGCTCAAGAAAGTTATGGTGGCATTGCTTAGTTAACATTTGTTGTACTGGGAAGGAAAGAGCGGAAGTGCACGTGAGTTGAAATTTACTGGTCTGAGATGACAACTGGCACATGGACTTCAGTGTAATGTAAATCACTGCCGGCTGTAAACAAAACATGGGCTTGGGCACTAGCTGGAGGAATGGTCATTTAACTGCAGGCTAGATCAGTGGTGTTTGTTGACTGCAGCTTATTTTAAAACCAGGTATGTGCTGGGCTAGTAGAAAGCCTGTGGGGCCAGTGGATTTTTTCCAGTCACTAGCCCTGCCTGCTTATGGCTGAAAAAGTTAGTTTCAACCACTGCACTTGGTTTTGTAAATATTAGGGCTGATCCTGCCATTCCCTGGATCCTTAATGTAAACAAAATCTACAAAGTGGTATCCCATAATCCTTGGGGGCTGAAGTAATGCCCAGGTTGGAGCTGGGGGGGAAGGGGGATTATGTGTACACTAAATAGACTTAGAAATTTTAAAACCTCCAATTTCATGTTGCCCATTCCCGCATCTCTTCCATTGCCAAGTATAGGTTATGTGACCGGCTGTGATGTCCACCACATGGGATTATGGGATGCCAACTCATGGGATTTGTTTACATTGGGAATTGGGTTGACAGGATCCACAATATTATTATTTACAAAACCAGCTGAGTAAAAAAAAATTTAAAAGGGAACTCTCAGGCCACCTGGAGTAATACTGCAGGACCTAGAGTTCCTATTTAAGCAAAAAAGATGAAAATTACATTTTTTATCTGCTTACATGCTGTGCTGTCATTGGGCGCTATGCACAAAGGGTGCTGGAGTGGCTACGCAAAGATCAGGGTATCGAGGCAATCCAGACCCACTGCGCCTTCCCAGTGCAGCATTCTGAAGGTGGGCATGCAGACCCACTGCACCTGATCCCCTCGACTGTAGGGCAGCTCCACGCAGGGTGTTATGGGGCATGCTAGCACTACATGGGATTCATTAACCTGCTAGTGCTGGCCGCATGGGTGTGCTGGGCGGCGCAGGGTACACCTGGGCTAACCCTGCCATAGCCCACAGCACGCCCCCATGGACACCACCAGTGAGCCCCTGACCACTGGACTGAAGGGCATGGCCAGATGGGCAAGTGCCCCAGACCTCGCTGCCAGTGGCAGCGGGACCGGCGGTTGCTGCGTGGGTCCGGGCGCGTGCAAGTGGCATGCACAGCCCCAGACCCATGCCACCCAGTGCAAGGGAGCCACTGTGTGCCCCAGGGAGGCATCCTGTTCCACCTGTCCAGGACGGTGACCCCTTCCTCGGCTGCCCTGTGCAGACCTGTCACGGGGTTGGGATGCGGACAGGTGGCCAGCAGTCATGCATACCACCAGCGCGTATCTGTCCAGGTACTTACGCTTGCGGTACCTCTCAGCAACCTCTAGTACATAGCACCCCTTTTGTTTTTATCTGTTAAACTAGACCCTCCGCATTGCTAGCCGGCTAATTTATGCAGGGTCCTCCTCAAATAGCCCTCTGATAAAGCACATGTTAGGCTAAGCAGTGGGGGCATCTGTGTGCCTTGAAACCTGATTTTCACATTCATACAGCAGTACAGGGCATTATCACGCTTATTCTGTTGGTACTAATCAACTGAGGAAAGTGTGATCAGTAGCAGCAGAATAAGTGCACAATGTGCTGTATTACTGTATTTATGTGAAACTGGGTTTCATGGCACATAGATGCCCTCTGTGGCTTAGCCTGTCATGGTCACTAGAGGGCTAGCCACAGAGGACCCTGGGATAATTGATGGGCTGCAGTGGGGAATGGGGAAAAGTCGCAGGTTTGATTTAATTAAAAACAATGACATTACGACATCTACGGCAAAAGCAATGACAGCGCAGAATCTAAGGTAATAAATTTAATTCCCATCCATTTTGCTTAATCAAGACCTGTAGGTCCCGCAGCATTGCTTAGTGGAAGGCGAGAGTTCACTTTTAAGGACTACAAGTTAGAATCAGGGGTAGCCTCCACAAAATATGTTTGGGGCATGTAGATGCACATTCCCCTTCATTACTGTGCAGTTTAAATAAATAATATTTGTATCTGTGTGAGTGTAAATGGATCCCTTGACAGAAAAATAAACTCATATTTGAAAACTTCTTTTACGGTTAGGATTGGACTTCACTGTAACAACATTCCACAGAACTGCACTCTTTGTGGCAGAACTGGCGTTTAATATATTCACTGGGTGTGTATTAACACAAAGCGTGTTCTGTAGAAGTTGTGTTTTAACTTGGTACTTTGGTAGTTCTGGACAAAAGAAGACGGGTTGCCCATCATGATCGTCCTCCATATACATGGAACACTAACCCAGTCCCTACCCAAACATCCATGTGTCTAGTTTGTTTTTGAAAGTTAAGATATTTGTTGAGTCAACTATATCTTGTGGTGAAGTGTTCCACAATCTCGGTGTTCTGATTGTAAAGTAGTTAATTCTTTCGTTGCTTTTAGCCCTCATCACCTCTTATTGTTTATTGTGAAATCTAGCAATGGTTTTTCTAGTAGAATATTTGATACCACATAATTTCATTTGCTCTTGGTTTCCAAGAATTTTAAATAGTTGTAGTAAGTCACCTCTGGTACGTCTTTGTGTCAATGTACGTAATCCTGTTTTATTTAGTCGAGAATTGTAATCAAAGTTAGTTAAGTGTGGGATTTGCTTCGTAGCTCTACGTTGTATCTGTTCGATTCTATTTATATCTGATTTCAGGTAAGGATTCCAAAAGGGAGAACCATAATCCAAAAGGGGCCTTATGTGAGATCTGTAGAGGGACAAAAGACAATGTTCAGATCTGGTCAGAAATGTTTTGGAAATTCTACGAAGTAATGCATTTGTTTGATTTGCTATATTGGTACAGTGAGTTGAAGAAGTTAGTTTATCATTGATTACTATCCATAAATCTTTTTCTGCTTGTGAAGTTCTAATAATAGTTTTGTTTAAGTAGTATGTTTGGACCCGATTATTTTTTCCAAGGTATAGTACTGCACATTTAGACAAGTCAAAGTACATTTTATTTGTTGATGCCCATTTTTCTACTGCCATTAAGTCTGCTTGAAGTCCGTGTTTATCACTAAGATTGTTTGCCATTCCCCCAAGTTTGGTGTCATCTGCAAACTTTACCATTGTATTACTGGGAGAGATGGTCATGTCACTTATGAATAAGTTAAACAGAGTAGGCCCAAGTATGGAGCCCTGTGGGACCCTACTGGTCACGTCCCTATCACTTGAAAGGGCGTCGTTTACCCTCACTCTCTGAGTTCTATTATTTAACCACTGATTTATCCAGGAGATTAATGAAGCTGAGATTCCCATGTTGATGAGTTTATCTATTATTATCGAGTGTGAAACTTTGTCGAATGCCTTACTGTAGTCTAGTAAAATGACATCCATCAGTATGTTACAATCTAGGTTATAGCTAATATAATTATAGAATGAAATTAAGTTTGTAGTACATGAGTAGCCTGGTTTGAACCCATATTGATGTATATCATTAATATTTAAAGTTAACATTTCATTTTCTAGTTTGAGTTTAATAATTTTTTCCATTAATTTACAGGGTATTGATGTTAGACTAATAGGGCAGTAATTTTCAGTTTTAGAATGTGATCCTTTTTTATAAATGGGTGTAACTATAGCTGTACGCCAATCCCTGGGTACCACTGAGTCTTGAATAGATTTGTTGTAAATTATCGTTAGGGGTAAAAGAATAGTATTTTTTGTTTCCATTAGAAATCTTCAAGATATATTATCTGGGCCTGGACTAGTGTGTTTTTTAAGGTGTTTAAAACAGTCAAAGTGTCCTGTTCTGAGATCTTGTTTGCTTCAAGATTTGGTATTACTGAAATAACTGATGAGGTTGTTTTTTGCGAAAAAACTGATGCAAAGTAATTATTTAATTCTGTTGCAGTTGTTTTATCAGATGATATTGTTTGTTTGTTGATTATTAGTGGTCCAATTGTCTTGTTACAACCTTTTTTTGTATTGAGGTATGAGTATAAAGCTTTATGACAATCCTTTGTGTGAGCTATTTTAAATTCAAAGTTACATTTGGCTATGATGATTTGTTTTTTTAATTTTCGAGCGTTTCCCTGTATGTTATTAGAATTGAGTCAACTTTAATTGGTGGGGCTTTTTTGAGTTTTGAAAAGAGTTTTTTTCCTTTTTGTAATTAGCATCTTAATGTTTTTATTAAACAATTGTGGAATATTTCCCTTATTTTTATATTTACTTTTTACAGGTATGTATTTCTTTTCAAGTTGGGTTATTTTTTCTTTTAAGAAGTTCCATGCTTCATCAGTGTTTAGTGGAAGAAGGATCTATTCCCAGTTGATTTCATTTAGGGAGTGATTTATTTGATCAAAATTAGCTTTGTGATATTATTTTAGTTTAATTTTGTTTATTTTTGGTTGAAGATAAAATTTTATGGAGAAAGATATAGACATATGGTCACTATTTCCTAGGGGTGCTAAGATTTTGGTGTCATATATGGGAGTTTCAAGGTTTGTTATTACTAAGTCAAGAATGTTGTTTCCCCTAGTTGGTTCTCTTATCATTTGTTTTAGGCCTAAGTTTATAATAACTGAAAGGAATTGTTCTTCGTGCTGATTTGTTCCTGAAAGAGTATCCCAGTTTATGGTGGGTAAATTAAGTCCCCCAGTATGAGTACTGTATCTTTGTGTGCTAATTGTTTTATTTCTTCAGTTAAGGACTTAGTAATTTGTAGGTCAGATGTTGGTGGTCTGTAGCATACACCTATAAGTAGTTTTTGAGTATTTGTTAGTTGAATATAGGCCCATACACTTTCCGTTTGTAAATTGATTTCTATCCCATAAGAATGTATATCACTTCTTATGTAGAGACTTACCCCTCCACCTTTTTTTGAGTTTTCTCTATGTTTAAAGTAGTGTTTGTAACCAGGGAGTTCTGCCACCCATTCTTTTTCCGAGTTACCCCATGTTTCTGTGATTGCTACAACTGCCAACTCTAAAGTTTTGGTTAGAATTTCCAATTCTGCATATTTGAAATTGTTCATTGATCTTGCATTGAAAGTAAGAATGTTTGCTGTAAATTTTTTGTTATGGCAATAATTTTTAATAAGAGATTGGGATATTATCCCAGTCTCCCCCTTATTTGTTAGTTTAAAGAAGTATTGATGTATGATGTCATGTTTTGACCCAGGATATTGCTACCTCTTCTGCTTAAATGCCATCCATCCCAACAATACAGTGCAGGTTTATCCTCAAATTCCTCCCAATGTGTTAAGCATTTTATTCCTTGTTTGTAACACCATTTACAGAGCCATTCATTCAAGATCTTTATTTTGGAGGTAGTATAACTAGTGGCTCTTGGGATGGGTAGTATCTCAGAAATGCAGACAGTACAACCACAATCTGTTAATATATTATTTAGTGCAACAAAGTCTTGTTTGATTTTCAAAAGTTGTGATCCCTTGATATCATTTGTCCCTGCGTGAATAATTACTAGCGGGTTTTCACCAGCGGTAGATAATATTGATTTTGCCATAGATGTAATATCTGCAATTTTTGCTCCTCTAAAGCTGGAGCACATTCTGTGTTCTTTATCTGGGTTACATATTGTTCTGTCTAAATATTTTATAATTGAGTCACGTAGTACAATTACCTGTTTTTGATTGGCATGTGATTCAGCTAATGAATGTGTGTTTGAAAAGTTTGTTAAGGATTTCTTAGGTGGGGTGGGGTTTGTTTCTGATTTGGTATTATTCTTTTGATATGTCATATGGAGTTTGGGATCTTCATCTTTGTATACAATATTACTGCAGTTTCCCAAAACCGTGTCTACCTCTCTGTCTGTTTGTTTCGCTAATATTTCAAATTAATTTTGTAGTGGGAGTTCGTCATTATTTTCTGAAGGATTTTTATTTTTTTTGTGTGTTTCTTGTAAGGGATTTTTATCCAGTTGTCCTCTGTTGTATATGTCGAAGGTGTTGAAGATGTAACTGGTTGCTCTATTAAGTTAGTTATGGGGTAGTTTTTTAGAGATTTTTCTAGGGGGAGGGAATCATCTAAATTTTTTGTAATAGACATATTAGCTTCAACCAGCAATGACATCTGATCTATATAATCTTCTAAAGCCTTGATGTCAGATTTAAGATTATCTTTGGGCTGTAAACGTTTGATTTCTTCCTGTAGACTTTGTACTAAGATACATCTGTCACAAACAAAGTTAGCTATTTGTTTACCCATTGTATACATTAAGCATGATATACTGTACACAGTTTATTTGCTTTCTTCATAATTAGTAGTAGTTTAATATGTATTTAAACAATAGTGAGAAAAAAAAAACATGTACTTTCTTATTACCTTGTTAGTGGTCTTGGTGCTTGAGCCCTGTGCCCGTTTGCCCCGGTGGACATGGTAGACACGCGGCATGACGTCTGCGTGTCTCTTCTGCTGACCAGCGCACTTCTTCGCCAGCTAGTGCAAGATTTTAAAGGCACTGAAACCGGAAGTGCATAGTTGCGCGACTTCCAGTTTCGCGCTACTTTGGTTTTGCACAAAAGTTTAAAATTAGCCTTTAAGAAGGCTGTATGACAACAGTAGTGGTGTTTCCACTGTGTTAGAATCCCTTTTGAGAGCTTTTAGTCAGTGTGTGACAGATTTAAAGCAGGAGGTGTCAGGAGCTAGCCCTTCAGTCCTTCAAAGTCCCACACTGCTTAGTGGCTCCAGTCCAGGAAGTGCCCAGCAACAGCAAGAGACTCCCAAAACAAACAAAACAAGTGGTACATCTAGCAGTTTATCACTATACAGTTTATCAACACACTACAATTTAGCAGCAAGTGTATAATAGGCTTGGTGTCAACTAGCCTAATTATAAAGAGTCACAGGGCTGCAGGGTTTTAAATAATTGATTAGCAGTTTTTTTTCTTGGGACGATCCTAGCTGTACAGAAAGTCTTTATATAGATTTTCTAGAAGTGCTGTGTTTGTTAAACACAGTGAGGCAAGAGCTGTGCATTTTCACAAAGATTTAGCACTTTTATGAGCAAAATGCTAATCAATTTTTAGAGTTAAATAAATCCCTGGGCTGTTTTCACACAACCCTGAGAATGTGCTCACAAAGGCAGCCCACACTTCTCCTATATGCACATAACAGCAGTGTGAAATGGCCCAGTTCAGAGTATTCAAAAGAAGGTGAGCACTTCCTTTGCATGTGGCTGGGGTGGATATTTCCACAGTTGGGGTCAGGATTTGGGGGACCATAACATGAAAAGTCAGCAGATGGTCAGGAAGCAAATTATCTCATCCATTAGACCACACGGTAACAGACTACCAGTTATCTCATTGAATCTGGGTTTCTGTTGGGTGACGTCCAAATAGAAAGGAAAGAGAGTAGTTTGATGCTGGAGACTTTCCTGTGCAGATGAACTCACCTTGTATGTTCCCCCTGATATCGGAATATACCACAACAGTGTTGTGCTAACTGTAGTAGAAGGCAGTGCTGTTTAGTGGAGGGACTTTCATAACTGTGAAAGACACAATATTTAAATACAGTTCAGTATTTCATGTATTTTCCATACTGTTTTTCCCTAATGCAGGAAGTTTTTGAACTAAAATGGAAATATTAAATGTAATGGTAAATGAGCATACCCCAGATGTGTTGGGCCTAACAGAGACTTGGGTAACAACTAAAATGGATGATAGTGAATTTAGTTTACCCGGTTACACATTGTTTCGCTCGATTAGACCCAAAAGGGGGGAGGGGTGCTCTATGTTAAAAATTGTTTGGGACACATGGAACTTGTTCTCAAATGTTCAGAAAACAATATAGAATATTTAGCAGTAAGAGTAAACATATTGAAGATCATTTTTGTAGTTTTATATTCACCACCGAAAGCTAGACTAGAACCAAATAGAAGGTGTGGTAAATAAAATATACAGTATTCTAGGGGAGAAGCTACTGGTGTTAATAGGGGACTTAAATTGTAACTGGTTGGGCCCCCATGGTAATCAGCTACAATAAATTCTTTCAATTCTTGGAGTAACTCAACATATAAAAGTTCCCACTAGATGCACTAAAAATGGTACTACTCTAGCTCTACTACTTGCTTCCTCCTCAATAATTCCAGAAGACTCAGGAGTCCTTTCCCCTTACCTGGGATATCATAACCCAATATGGGGAACTATAATAACCTCACAAGTACAGGGATTGTTTGATGATACAAACTACACATGGACTAGAGGTTTAAGAACATTTTCAGAGCCTGGATTTTAGCAGATATTGAAAGAGAAAAATGGGATAGATGTTTGCTTATTCCTGACCTGGACTTACTAGTGCAGAATTTTAGACACATTTAATAGCATTTGTGATTCTCATGCCCCAAGAAGAAGAAAGATAATTAAGCAAGCTAGACTTCCTTTAGTCCGCCTGCACATGAGGGTGTCTCAGTGGACTCTTCGGGTTCAATGGGACCAACGTATGGATGATTTGGAGCAATTAGTCTTAGTCTGCAACCCTGTGCGGCAAACCTTGAAATGGTGGTTGAACCCCTATAACCTCCTCAAGGGGATTCTCTTCCGAGTGGAATTGCCACGACAGATTCTTACAACTGATGCATCAAACCTGGGCTGGAGTGCCCATCTTGCAGACTGTCAGACTCAAGGGATTTGGTCACAGCACATGCAGCAGCTCCACATCAGTGCCTAGGAGATGAGGGCAGTCCTTTATGCCTTGCAGGCCTTTCGAACGCATCTGCTCCCTGGATCTCTTCTTATTCAGACAGACAACATGTCGGTTGTCTACCACATAAACAAGCATTGGGGGGACTCGCTCTTACCCCCTTTGCAGTGAGGTTATGAGGGTATAGTACTTGGCCATCGAGCACGACCTGGAACTGATGGCAGTACATGTTCCAGGCATCCAAAACATCCTGGCTGACAGCTTAAGTCAGTCCAGATCAAAGGCACATGAATGGGAGCTCCTGCCATCAGTGGTCGAGGGTCTCTTTGACAGGTGGGGTCATCCAGAGCTAGACCTTTTTATGTCCCCACTCAATGCAAAACTGCCCAGTTTCTGCTCACTGAATCCAGGGCTTGGTGTTTTCTGGCAAGACACGTTGTCCCTCTCTTGGACAGGGAGGTTCCTGCATGCCTTCCCTCCCTTTCCACTCCTGCAGCGTGCTATGCTCAAGTTGCAGTCAGAGGGAGTAGAGATAATCCTTATACCTCCCTACTGGCTATGTCAGATATGGTTTGCACTGTTGCAGCAACTAGCTGTGGAGCCTCCTCTTCCCCTTGCCCCTTTGCTCCTCTCTCAGGAACAGGGCACTCTCGTCCACACAGACCTCAAGTCTCTACATCTCCATGTGTGGCTCCAGCAGACTTTGACATTGCCCTCTTCGGAGTTTCCTCCAGGGTGGCGGATGTTTTAGTGGCCACTAGGAAGCCTTCCACTAGAGCCACTTGCGTCATGACGTGGAAGCGGTTCTCCATTTGCGCCACCGCTCAGCACTTGGATCCCTTCACCTGTCCAGTGAATCTCATCCTGGAGTACTTTCTTTCCCCTTTTGGACTCTGGTTTGGATTACTCCTCAATTAAGGTGCATCTTTCTGCCATCTCTGCATACCATGCATCTGTTGAGGGCAAAACTATTGCCCATTTGAATGTCTCCCACACCTTTCTGTGGGGCATCCTTCACTTGAAATCTCCCATTAGGGACCCAGCCCCACCATGGGATTTATTTGTTTTAGAAAAACTTAATCTGCCTCCCTTTGAGCCAGCCATAAACTGCGAGCTCCGCTTCCTGTCGTGGAAAGTGTTTTTGGTAGCAATTACTTCTATTCAGAGGATTTCTGAGCTCCAGGCTCTGATGTGTAAAGAGCCTTATTTAGTTTTCTACAAAGACAGGGTGTCTTTGCGGACCAATCCTAAGTCTTTACCTAAGATGGTGTCATCTGCCTGCTTATTTTCTCTGAGTACACTAATCAAGGGGAAGCCTTACTTCATGCTCTGGATGTTCACCGGGTGCTTAGGTTTTATCTGGATCACACCTGTCCTGTTAGACAGACTGACTGTTTGTTTCATTTGCTCCCATGAAACAGGGGGCTGCTGTTTCTAAACTGTGTTTATCTAAATAGTTGGCTAATTGCATCATGTTTTGCTACCGCAAGTATGACGAGCCTTTGCCAGATCCTGTCAAAGGCCATTCTGCCAGAGGCATGGCTGCCTCTGCTGCTTCCTTTAGGAACGAGTCCGCTGTTGACAGTTGCACAGCTGCCACTTGGAGTCCTGTCCATACCTTCATCAAGCATTACAGTCTGGACATTGTCTCTCAGCGCAGAGCGGGCTTCACCTTTTAGTCCTCCATCGCCTACTGTCATAGAGTGCCCTAGGCTGATCGCTCCTCCTCCCAGCTGACTGAGTCTGTTTCTTCACTGCTTGGGATTCAGTACTAATAGTGTTGCCTACTGCAAGAGCCCCCTCGAAGTAAGATATACAGTTATGTAAGAACTTACCATAACAGTAGATCTTCAAGAGGAGCTCTTGCAGCAGGCGTTGATTTCCCTCCCACCTTCCCCATTTGCTACTTCTCCATTTCAGTTAATCTGCTTTCCTCAGTTATGAGGAAACTTCTCAGTTCTCCAATTTCTCTGCATGCTGGTGTCTGGCGGGAGGACTGTGGATGAGTTGGGGGACTGCCCCTTTTGTACCATTGACGGACGTTGCTGTGCTGACATCGGGGGTGGTCCAATGTTGATGACTGCTAGATAAAAACTTTCTGTGTGGTCCTAGCACCTGGTGGCTTAGTCTTAATGGTGTTGCCTGCTGCAAGAGCTCCTCTCGAAGATCTACTGTTACGGTAAGTTCTTGCTTAACTGTACTCTTCTACTCCAATTACTTTCTTGTTCCAAAAAAGTCAAGGCGCACGTGCTCCATTCTGTACCTCAGGAAACTGAACATGTTCATGCAGCAGGAGAAGTTCAGGATAGTCTCCCTAGGGACCCTGCTGCCACTCCTCAAACCACAGGACTGGTTGCTTTCCTTGGACATGTAGGATGCATCCAGCATATCCTGGTCCACCCCAGCCACCACAGGTTTCTCTGTTTTGTGGTACTGGGTCAGCAGTACCAGTTCTGGGTCCTGCCCTTTGGGTTACATAGAAACATAGAAGTTGTCAGCAGATAAGGACCACTTGGCCCACCTAGAGTGCCCTAAATCCCCTACCTGTTGTGCCACCGGAGACCCTACTTGGACTCCAGCTTACACCGCCCTCTTGCTTCTAAGATTCTCTTGTCTATCCCATGCATTCTTAAATCCTGTGACCATTCTAGCCCCCACTACTTTCGCTGTGAGTCTGTTCCAAGCATACACCACACTCTCCATGAAGAAGTACTTCCTCATGCTTCCTCTGAGCCTCCCCCCCCCCCAGCTTCATATTGTAACTCCTTGTCCTTGAGCACCTTTTTCTTTGAAAAATGCTTCCTTCCTGTACCTTGTTTATTCTTGTAAGGAATTTGAATGTCTCTGTCATAACCCCCCGTTCCCTCCTGTCTTCTAGGGAATACATAGTTAAATCCTTAAGCCTTTCTTTACAGGGCTTCTGGTGCAGGCCCTGCACCATTTTTGTTGCCCTCCTTTGCACCACCTCCACCCTATCTATGTCCTTTCAGAGATGGGGCCTCCAAAACTGTACACAGTACTTGAGGTGGGGTGTCACCAGTTATCTAGACAGGGGTATTATTACCTCCCTCTTTCTGCTTGTGATATCCCTTGCCTATGCATTTGAGCATTCAGCTAGCCTTTCCCACTACCTTGTCACACTGTTTAGCTACCTTCAGATCATCAGAAATTGTAACTCCCAAGTCTCTTTTCGGTTTTGTGTCTGCTAATACTGCCCCCCCCCCCAAGCTGGAATGTTGTCCCTGGGTTTTTGTGTCCTAAGTGTATGATTTTGCACTTTATTGCTTGAATCTTAGCTGCCAAACTCGTGACCATTCTTCTAACTTCTTTAGATCCTCCCTCATTCTTTCCGCTCCCCATGGTGTGTCTACTCTATTGCAGATTTTTGTGTCATCCATGAATAAGCATACCTTCCCATCCAGTCCTTCTTCAATGATACTAATAAAGACATTGAAGAGGACCGGGCCCAATACTGACCCCTGTGTCACCCCGCTAGTCACCTTGCCTTCCCTGGAGTGTACCCCATATACCACCACTCTTTGGCTCCTACCACTAAGCCAACTCTCCACCCATTTTACTATTTTAGGACCTACTCCTAGGCTACTCAGTTTGTTTACCAGCCTTCTATGTGTAACGGTGTTGAAGGCCTTGCTGAAATCTAGATAGGCTATGTCAACAGCCCCTCCCTGGTCCACTTCCTTTGTTACCCAGTCAAAGAACTTGATATGGTTTGTCTGGCAGGACCTCCCCCCATAAGTCCATTTTGCCTCGGACCCTGTAGACTGCTGGTAACAAGGTATTCTCCAGTCCTTTCCTTCAGTAGTGATTCCATTACTTTGCCAACTACCGAAGTCTGGCTGACAGGCCTGTGATTTCCCACCTTCTCCCTATTTCCACTTTTACGAATATATGAAATTCACCAGCAGGTAAATGCCTAGTGGTCTATCAAGTCTACTCAAATGTGCAGCTAGCCCCCCTTATTCTTCAGCTGCCTCTCCCTTGACCCCCCCCTTGCCCTGTCCCAGTCCCTTTTGAAGCAACCCACTGTTCTACTGGATACCACTTCCACCAGTAACATATTCCACCCAGCTACCACCCTCTCCGTAAAAAAGTGTCTCCTCATCTCTCTCCAGAACCTTCCTCCCTCCAGTTTCATATCATTGCCTTGGGTGTCCCTCCCCTCCCTTACTTTGAACAGCCCCTCTGTACCTGTCTTGGTTATTCCTTTCATGTACTTGAAGGTTTCAATCGTATCCCCCCTGTCCCTCCTCTCCTCCAGCGAGTACATGTTCAACTCCCTCAGCCTCCTCTCGTATGGTAAGTCCCCCAGGCCCTGGATCATCTTTGTCGCCTTGCGTTGCACCCCTTCCAGTAACTTAATGTCCCTCTTCAGATATGGGCGCCAGTACTGTATGCAGTACTGCAGGTGCAGACTAGCTAATGATCTATGCAGTGGCAGAATCACCTCCCCCCTCCTCGAGGATATACCCCTTGCAATGCAACCCAGCATTTTGTTGGCCTTTGCAGCTGCCTTCCTGCATTGTGTGGAGTTGTTCATTGACCCAATAATGAGCACCCCCAGATCCTTCTCCTCCTCTGTCTCAGCTAGCTGCACTCCCCCAGCTGGTAACTCCTTGGGTTTTTCTCCCAACAATGCAGCACCTTGCACTTTTTGGCATTGAACCCCAGTTGCCAGGTGTCCGACCAGGTTTCCAGCTTTGCCAGATCATCCTGCAACCCCTACCATCCCCCTAGGTTATCCACCACTGCTCCCATCTTGATGTCCTCAGCAAACAGACTGGTCTTGCTCTTGATGCCCAATGATATGTCTACAATGAATATCCCAAACAACACTGGTCCCAACACTGAGCCCTGCGTCACACTGCTCGCTACTACTGTTGGGGATGAGAGCTTCCCACTCACCACCACCCTCTGTTGCCTTCCCTGAAGCCAGTTCCCTACCTATCTCATCAGATTTGCACTCGCCCCTGTGTCTTCTAACTTATTTCCCAGCCTACCATGCAGCACCGAGTCAAATGCCATACTGAAGTCCAGATACAGGACATCCACTGCATGGCCCCCATCCAGTTGTCTAGTTATCCAGTCGTAGAAATCCACCAGGTTGGTTTGGCAGGATCTGCCATTTACGAAGTCATGCTGTCTGTTGTCCTGTAGCCCTTTGGCCTCCAAGAGGGACACCAGCCTCTCCTTCAGGATAGTCTCCATCAGCTTACCCATGATAGATGTGAGGCTCACCAGTCTGTAGTTCCCCAGTTCATCCTTGGGACCACTCTTGTGAAGGGGCACCACGTGAGCCATCGTCTAAACCTGAGGTACACGCCCTGAGTGTAGTGAGGCATTGAATAGGTCTGCCAAAGGTCCCGCCAGGACCTCTGGCAGCTTCTTCAGTACCCTGGGGTGGATGCTATCTGGGTCTGGCGCCTTGTCCACCCTCAGTATCCTTAAACCCTCTAGAACCCTGCCCTCTGTGATTTCCCCGTCTGTCACCCCCTCCATTCCTGCCCTCCCTACCCCCTTGGATATCAGCCCCCTTCTCCTTAGTAAATACTGAGCAGAAGTAATCGTTTAGCGCTTCTGCCTTATCACCCCGTTCTTCCATCCCCCCTTCCTAATCCTTACTATGTGGTCCTTACAGCTGCTTTTCTCCCTGATGTACCTGAAGAAGTCCTTCTCCCCCTTCTTAATGCCCTGCATCAGCCTGAGCTCCTTAAATGCCTTGACTGCCCTTACTGCCCTTGTCACTTCCTTCGATTTCTTCAGGTACTCCTCCCTGTCCTCCCCCTTCCCTGTTTTTTTGTACCTCCTAAAGGCATCTCTTTTCCTCCTTACCTTTTCCGTGACCTCATTGTTTACCCAGCTAGGTTTCTTTGCCCTAGTCTTCTTGCTCTGGGCCTTGCTGCAGGTTCTGGTTGCCTCCACTATCCCCAGCTTTATAAGCTCCCACCTCTGGTTAGTGCCCATATTAGGTTGAATTCTGGCCAGGTACCCTTTTACCGCTTTCCCCATCCTCTTGAAGTCGGCCCTTGTGCCAGATTCCACTCCTTTCTTACCCATATCCAATGTGAACCATACTGAGTGGTGGTCACTCCCTGCCAGCGGTTCTTCCACTCTCAGTTCCCTCACAAACTCTCTATTTGCCAGCACAAGGTCAAGGGTATTCCCTAACCTGGTTGGTTCCCTGATCATTTGCATCAGGAAGCTGTCCTGGAAGGCATCCAGCAGTGCCTGCTCCCTTCTGTTCCTGGTTGTTGGGGTACTCCAATCCACTCCTGGTATATTGACGTCCCCCACGATCACCACACTACCCTTCTCGCAGGTTCTCCTGATCTGTCCTGCTAGTTCTCTTTCTAACTCCTCTGTCTGAGAGGGCAGCCTGTGCACCACTCCTATCCTGAGAGTCCTGTCCTTGAAATCCTGGATTTGCATCCATAGTGACTCCATACTACCCTCCTCCCCATACACATTTCAGTCCTTCCCTCACATATTGTGCCATCCCCCCCTTTCCCATTTGCCCTATCCCTATGAAATATCCTGTATCTGGTATCAACAGGTCCCAGTCATTGTATTGGGTGGCCCATGTGTCAGTGATGGCCACCATGTCCACCTCCCCCTCTGCCATGAGAGTCTGTAGCTCTGCAGTTTTCTTCCCAAGGTTCCTAGCATTTAGGGTGGCTACCTTCCACCCCCCCACCCTCCTTTACTAGTATTGCCACTAGTATTTGCTCTTATTCCTTTGTCACTGTTGTGGGGGTAAGCTCATATGGCTTCGCAATCTGTGATCTCTGAATGTCCCTTGCCCTCCACCCCCCACTCCTAGTTTAAATTCTCAACTACCTCTATGTACTCCTCCATCCTCTGTTTCAACACATTCTTTCCCTCCTTGGTCAAGTGTAGTCTATACTTGGCATAGAGACTACTGTCCTCTAGGTCCCTCCCCACCCCCACCAGCCCATTCCTTTAGCATGACACCCGGTTCTTAGCCATTCATTAAATTCCTCTATTCTTAGCTTTCTTGCTGTGCTTGCCCTGGGCACTGGAAGTATCTCTGAGAAAGTTACTGTTCTTCCTGCCCCCTCACATAATTGTCCTAGTTCCTCAAACCTCCTCTGGGCTATATCTACCATCCTGTCAGCTAGGTCATTCGTCCCCAAATGTGTAATTAAATGTGGCTTCTCCCTACCTCTTCTAGCATATTTTAGAACAGATTGTCCCACCTTTTCCACTGTCATTCCCAGCATGGCCTCCACCCAAATGTAACTATGCCTCCCCCTTCCTACCCCACCTGACTCCTCTTCATATTGAGTCCCCCAGCACTAAGATTCCACCCCTCTTACCAACTGCTTGCTTCCCTTCCTCCCCACCTCTCACTCCTAGCTCCTCCTCTTCCTCCTGCACAGTAGTTTCCCCTTCCGTCCTTGTTGTAATCCCCCCACCAGAATTTCCCCCATCTCCGGTTTCATCCGAACTTCTATCAGTTACTCTTCCAATCTCATCACCTCCCTCCTCCTCCTCCTTTCCCTCTAGTACTGCAAAATGATTTTCTGAAGACTCTTCTCCTATGCCTGCTTCCTCCCTCCTCATACTAGCCCATTCCCTCCATGACTATTACCACGTCTATTCCTCCTCTCACCAGTCCCTTTCTCCTCCTTCCTGTTGTGTTTTTTTCCCTTGACCTGGGTTCCCCTAACGCCATTCTCCTTGGCCTGTTCCCCCTGTCTCTGCTTCCCTTCTTCTGACCCTCTTCTCCCCCTGTTGGCCCAAACTGACCTCCCTTCTCATCTCCCCTCCACCCACCCTCCAGTGTTGGGCTACAGCCTCCTCCAGTCTGCCTTGCCTGCCTTAGCTCCTCCTGCAGACAATTGATCTCCTTTTCAAGTTTCCCTGTTTGGTTGCACACTAAACATCCCCCCACCCTCCATGCAATTTTTAGAAAGAATGGCGTACCACAGATCTTCCCTTGTCAATCTTCACCATTCATTACTGCTTGGGTTAGTGCCAGAGGTGCGCACCCACTGCAGGAGATTTTTTTTTTCAGAGTCAGCTCCAACGGCGCCGCCCCGAGGGCGATGCACTGCGTCATCTTGGCGGCCGTTAGGTGCTGCAGACTCCTCCTCCATCTCAGTTCTGTTTCTCCTGCCATCGAGGCTGCACCTGCTGTGCAATTAGATACAGTTAGGCCTTCTGCGCCATAGAATTCCAGACTCCTCCTTCTGCTTTTCTCAACGCCGTCACCCGGTAAGATCGTTCTTTTTATAACTTTCTTCGACGGCGCTGAGAGCTTTTGCTGTTTTAGTCTAAATTTTTTCGCATCATGTCAGGTTCGGGGGCAAAACATAAGTCAAAGGCGGGCTGCGCCCCTATGCGTCGGTGCTCCTGTGGCCGGCATTTTCCGGCATGGACCGGCATGATGTTTGTCTTCGTTGCCTGGGACCCAACCACGATATGGATGCATGCGATGCCTGTTTGTCACATCCTGGAAGTCCGCGCGTTTAAGATCGGCAAGGCCTCGCCGACTTTCGGGGAACAGCGCCGCTCCAGGGATTCCCAGGTAAGGTCTCTAGGTCCTTCCTCTGGGTCCCCTCTCAGGCCTATACGGTCTGTAGAGGAGGAGGCTTCCTTATCTTCTCTTGCCGAAGAGGAAGCTTCTTTTGCGGTGTCGGAGGAACACCGAGGTCCCTCCCAGGGCCACGGCAGGGACACCGCCTCGGCAGTCACCTCCTCGGAGGTGCAGGCTCCCCCAGTGTTGAGGCCCACATCTGCTGGGCCCGGCATCGATGAACCCTCGACACCACCTTCCGGTGCTGTTTCGGATCCTGGTGCCATTCGTGGTGCCTGTGATTGAGACGGTGCTGTTGGTTGCACCATATTGGCTCTCTGCACCGCTGGCCCGGTTGGCTCTTCTGACGGAGCCAAGTGGGATCCGGGCGCCGAGGGCGGTGCCGTTTGTTTGGCCAGCACCGTTAGGGAGTCGGGGCCAGGCCTAGGTGTTGCGGGGGTCCAGGGTCATCCGGCGCCATCTCTGGCACTGATGCCGTCCGCAGTGCTATTTCACTGGAGACCTCTGGGGTTGCCAGTATTGTGGTCCAGCTGATCTCTTCCTCCTCGGAGGACGATGACTCAGACATGGACCCGTCCTGGCACCCTGACTCTTCGGAGTCAGGGTCTCTGGTGGCACGAGGTGCTAGGCGGCCCAGCACGTCTATTCTTCTGTCCCCGTTGCCGTCTTCCCCTGAGGCTCCCCAGGCTGGGGGTGGTCTGGGGTCCCTAGGGGGCGATGGCGCGAAGGTGGAGGGAAGGGCTCTCCCTCCTGAGGGGGTCGTGGCAGCTGCCGACCCTGGTGCTGCTGCACCTGCTCGGGGTGGAGGGTCACTGGGGTCGAGGAGGAGGGCATTCTTGGAATCCGAGGGGTTGAGGGACAGGGTTCAGGCATCTCGGTCTCTACCTACCACCCCTCGGGGTGCAGGTAGGAGCCATAGCACTGGGCCTCGTCTTTCCCTCTTGGACCCCAGGGACCCCTCTGGTGGTGTTATTGTCCTTCTGGATCCATGCAGTCCCAGGTTCGTCACAGGGGAGGATCCCCTTCTAGGCTCTTCCAGGCTTCGCATCCCCAGGGTTCTGTTTGTGACCTGGTCTGTTGTCCGGGATCCCGCCAGCTCGGGCTCCATTCCACGGATTCCAGAGCCCCAGCAGAGGACAGTTGCCTCGCCGTAGGTGCCCTTCACCCATTCCTCTGCAGCCACCCCCGCTCTCCCAGGCCATGTCGGTCTCATGGGTCCGTTATCCTGGGAGACATTCAGAGGTTCTGCAGCAGCCTTCCCCTCATATGTTAGGTACATGAATGAGTGGGTTTTTCGCCTATTTCCACCACCGCAGGAGTTCTCTGGACACTCAAGCTCTCCATCATCCTCATCTCCCTCCTCTGAGGGAGAGGAACCCACTGCTCATCTCTCCTCCGATGCTGATTTCACTGAATATCAACAATTCCTTTCGAGGATGGTGAGGGATCTTCAGATTTCCTGTGTTAGGCGAGACAATACTGAACGGGAGATGCGTGAATTCCTTGGCGAATTCAGTGCCCAGCATTTGGTGGTACTGTCCTGGCCTATTCCCTTCCAGGAGGCATCTACCCATTCCTGGCAGTCACCAGTCGCCCTTTCTCCAGCCCCGGCAGACTGCCAACGTAGGTATTGTGCCCCATTGGAATCTCTAGGTACTCTCCCAAACCCACCCTCAGGATTGGCATACCTAGAGACTCCCAGGTGCCGCCGTCTGCCGTACGACCATCCACTGGACTCAGATTCTCTACAATTTGACCGGTGGGGGCGAAGAGTGTTTTCTTCCTCTCATGTGATGTCTTGCATTGCATCTCATCAGGCCCATTATGCTGCCTACGGTAGGCATTTGTGGTCAATGCTTTCCCAAATCTTAGCATCGATGCCTGATATGGAGCAAACCAGACAAGCTATTGCCCTCTCTGCTATAGGCCTGGAGCTGGCAAGACCCCAAGCAAGGGCATCTTATGACGCCAATGAGGTGGCTTCCAGGCTTGCAGGGACAGCGATCTGTATTAGACGGATGGCATGGCTTTGTCTATCAAGGTTGCCACCCCTGGCCCGGCGTAGCATGATTCACTCTGCTTTCCGGGGGACCAGTCTCTTTTCCTCCAGAGCTAGGAGACTTCTGCAGGGGCTTCCTCTGTCTCCCCGTGCTCGGGGGACACCTTCTAGCTTTTCTCCCCCATAGGCTTCTCTCTTGATTAGCCCAGGGTCTTCCCCTTCTGTTTCTCACCAACAGGAGGCTGGGGGTCTTGCTCCCTCAGGGTTTCTTATCCCCCCCCTTTTGGGGGGGGGGGGCTTGGTACTCACCCAGGCAGTAATAAATGGTGAAGATTGACAAGGGAAGATATGAAAATTCCGTGCCTACTGTAATTCTTGATCTTCTCTTGTATCTTCACCATTCATTACTGATACCCGCCCACCTTCCCCTCAGTGGCCTCCTACTGTGGCGTCTCCCACTCCCATCTCGTTCCTCTCCCTTCCTTTGGCCTTTATGCCAAAAAAAAATAAATAAATAATTCTGTTTTCCGTTCTTCTTGAATGGATCTTTTTTCCTCAAGGTAAAGAGAAACGAGTAGGGTCTTTTTCACCTATTCTGAGGGAACTCTTTCTGACTGTCCCTAGGGGGCGACCTCTGGGCACCTTAACCGCGTTGCTCAGTTCACAGCTTAAGAGTCCATCCCTTTGGCTCGGCCTCAAAAATTTAGATTCCCCCTGGCAGGTGTTATTATTGTCAGCTCATTCTGGCTGGTGCTTCTGGCACTTCTTTAGCCTTAAGCGGTTGTTCTTGCCTTGCCTTCAGGAAGTCTGATTGAGTTCCCACTCTATCCTTTCATACAAAGCTGCCTTCTGTGAGGCTTAACCCCTCCCCATACACTTCTGTGTTAGCACTTAACAGGGTGCTAAAGTGGCTTAATCCCCTTCCTAGTTGGGCGCTCTCTTTCTGGAGCAGATTTCTGCCCGGGCAGTCTGTGAGCTCTCAGCTAGAGTGTAGGGGGTTGGCATGATGGGAGGTTAGAGAATCTGCTGTTTGTATCCAATCTGTACAGGCGGTTCAGTTGAGCCTTCTTTCAGTCCTGTCAGGAGGGATTCTTGCTCCCTTGTGTTTGGTTCCGAGCTTATAAGCCTCTCAACCAAGATATCTGTGGGCAGTGTTCTCCCCTCTCAGCAAACCTTGTTTTCTCCCCTTTCTTCTTTTTCTTCTTCTTCTTCCTTTTCTCTTTCTCTCTATCTGTTCCTCCCTTGGAGCCACCCCAGAAGGGAGGCCCTGCGGTCCCTTAGGGTAGGAATTCTCTCTCCTCTGTCTGTTCTCTACCGGCTTTTTCCTTTTTCGGTTTATATCTTTTCCTTTTTCCGTCCCTCTGCTGTCTTGCCTCGCTCTCCTTTTTCCTTACCCATTGTTTTTGCCTCTCCGGCTACCAGAACTGAGATGGAGGAGGAGTCTGTGGCACCTAACGGCCGCCCCTGGCACATGACACAGCACGTCGCTCTCGGGGGTGGCGCCGTTGGAGTCGACTCCGAAAAAAAAATGTCCCGTAGCGGGTGTGCGCGCCTCCGGCACTAACCCAAGCAGTAATGAATGGTGAAGATACAAGAGAAGATCAAGAATTACGGTAGGTACATAATTTTCATTTGTTGCAGCTTACCACCCTACCCATTGCTCTCGTTGCCCACCAGCAACCCCCCCACCCTTCCAGATGAAGGATACCTAATGTTTCCCCAAGACTCCCCTCTCTCCCCTCTATCATTGCAAAACATTATTCTCCTTTTCTCAATTTCCCTTACCCCCTTTGTCATACACTTTAGAAAGATTGAGCCTGAGCCCGTGCCCTCCAGAAACAATCAGGTATCTGAGGCCCCTGGCCTGACAATTAGCACCCTTCCCCCACTGTGCACTAAACATTGCAGTGAGTGAAGACAGCTAAAAAAATCACATAACCCCACTAAAGCACAAAAAAATAGGCTTGAAATTAGGAGATATAGATTTCCAATTCAAAGAAATAGCCCCACCAAAATTTGAAATCAGAAGCAACAGGCCTCCAATTTAAAGAAATAACAACCCCATTTAAAGCACACCAAAATAGATTTCAAAGTTTCAACAGCTCCAAAACAGTTCCCTGCTAGCCCCTTTTAAGAAGTAAGAAAAACTCAGCCTGCTACCAGGTTAAACAAGAAATAACAGCCCCACCTAAAATACACCAAAATAGGTTTCAAACTTTCAACAGCCCCAAAACAATTGCCTACTAGCCCCTTAGAAGTAGTAAGAAAAAATGACCTGCTCCCAAGTGAAATCAACAAGAAGCACTTTAAAAGCAGCAAGGAGCACTTACGGTACTGAAATTAATCTGATTCCTTCGCCTTCTAGCCAATTTTGTAGAGTGGGACTTCATCTGCTATCCTCTTCTAGTGACTGGTTGAACAGAGCTATCAGAGGTGCAGCCAGCTCCTCCCTGAGCTCCCTCAGCAACCTGGGGTGCACCACATCTTTACCCATTGCCTTGTCTACATTTAACATTGACAACTCTTTTAGGACTCTTTCCACTATGAAAGGGATAGTGTCCACCTCCCAACCCTTTATGCCCATGTCTTGTAACAGTGACCCATTTCCTACCCCCTCCTCTGTGAATACTGAACAAAAGTATTTGTCTACTATGTCCGCTTTTTGGTGGTCCTCTCCTACAAAACCTACCTCCTTCCCCTTTCAGTCTTACTATCCCTCCCTTGGACTTCCTTTTTTCAATAGTATATCTAAGAAATGTTTTATCCCTCTTTTTTACTGATTTGACTATGTTTTCCTCTGTTTTCACATTTGCACTCCTAATTGTCTTCCCTGCCTCCTTTTGTTTCTCCTGATCTCTCTTACTATCCTCCTCCTCCTGTGTTCTTCTATATTTTCTGAAGGCTATTTTTTTGCTCTTGCCTTTTCCGCTATCTGTCCAGAGAACCATAGTGTTTTCTTTTTTCCCTTGCCATTGCTGACCTGTTTGACACAGAGATTAGTAACTTTTTCAGTTCCATCTCTTATTGTAGCCCACTGTTCTTTCCCTTAGTTTCCCAACACCGCCAGGGCGTCCCTGAGGCATTCTCTCATTTTTTGAAATCAGCCCTCCTGAAGTCCAGGACCCTCGTCATTGTGTGGTTTGATTCTGGCCCTGTTCGTAAGTTAAACCAGACTACCTGGTAATCACTGGTCCCCCACTGTGACATCAGCATTGCTGTCCCCATTTGTCAGTACTAGGTCCAGCATTGCTCCCTCATGAGTGGGTTCTTCAACCAGCTGCCTGAGGAACATCCCCTGCAGGGAGTCCAGGATGTCCCTACTCTTGGTCGTTGCTGCAGCGGGGAGGCTCCAGTCCATGTCTGGCAGATTGAAGTCTCCCACTATTAACACCTGTCCCTTACTAACCATCTTATGGATTGCTACCAACATTTCCTTATCAATTTACCCCCCCCCCCAATGATGGAGGCCTGTAGACCACCCCTGTGTGAAAAACTGCCCCATTCCTGTTTTCCAGGGTGACCCACAGCATTTGTACACCCTCCTTCCCCTCCTGTATTTCTGTAGTGTTTGTTGATTTTTACACAAAGAGCCACTCCACCCACTTTTATTGCTGCCCTGTCTTTTCTAAACAGAGTATATCCTGGTATAGCCACATCCCAGTTCTGGTTTTCATTGAACAGGTTTCTGTAATGGTTACTAAGTCCAGGTCAACTTCTGCCATGGTGTCCTCTAAGTCTGCAGTTTTGCTGCCCAGCCTGCAGACATTGGCACACATGGCTTTCCATATGGTGTTATAACTTTCTCTCCTTTTTGCCCTTTGCCTTCTTTATCATGCCCCCCCCCCTTCTCAACTTCAAACTTTTCCCCAACTTCTCAGATTACATTTTTATTAGATTTTTTCTGTGGTTTTACTCCCTTCAGAATTCTGTAGTTAGACTCGGGAGCTTTGGGGGTGTGACAGTTTCTGTCTCCCAGTCTTATTCCACCTCCCCCATCAGCTTATTTAAGTGCTTGCCAGTGTAGCATTTAAACCTTTCACTGAGGACTGCAGCCCCTCTCCTAGATGGATGCAGGTCGTCTCTCCCGTACAGGTCCCCATCCCTCCAGGTGGGGCCCCAGTCCCCAATGAACCCAAAATCTTCCTCTCTGCACCACTTCCTCAACCACGCATTGAAGATCCTGGTATGGAGAATCCTGTCATCCCTCTTCTCATAGACGTGTAGCACTTCGATTATCATCAGCACCTTGATTCTTTTCAAGTGCCTTGCTGTTTTTGCAGTGCACTTTTGAAAGCTCTGACTCCAAGTTTTTGCCTATCTGAATGACTGGTTATTAACTAGTTCATCCAGACATGAGATGGAATGAGTAGTGGCTGTAGTCTTTCAATTCATGACCTCCATGGGAGTCCAGTTAAATCAAGAGCAGTCACAACTTCAGCCCTCTCAGCAGCTCCTCTTCATAGGGGCTCTCCTGGGCACCACCAAAGCAAGGGTCTTTCTTCCAGAGGACAGGTGGAAAGCTATCCTTCAGGTGGTTCAAATCATCATGGAGCACAAGTCCATTCGGGCTGACTCCATGTACTGCATGTTAGGTCTCATAGCCTCCTCCATCTTCACGGTACCTCTGGCTTGGCTCTACATAGAATTTGACGGCAGATAAGGACTACATGACCCACCTAGTCTGCCTTTTTTCCCTACATACTGTAACACTGCAGACCCTACTTGATCTCCGGCTGTACCTTTGCCTCCTTTCCCTGCCACTAAGGTTGCCTTATGCCTATCACATGCCTTCTTGAATCCCATTACAGTTTTTGCCCTTACCACCTCAGCTGCGAGGCTGTTCCAAGTATCCACCACTCATTCTGTGAAGAAATACTTCCTTCTCCCCTAAGTCTACCCCCCTCCAGCTTCATTGCATGGCCCCTTGTTCTTGAACATCTTTTACTCTGAAAAAGACTTTCTTTTTGAACCTTATTTATACCCGTGAGGTATTTGAAAGTCTGTATCATATCCCCTCTCTCTCTCTCTCTCTCTCTCTCTCTCCACTTTCCTCCAGGGTGTACAAACTGAGATCCTTCAGTCTGTCTTCACAGGGCTTTTGATGTGGATCCTTCACCATTTTAGTTGCTCTCCTCTGCACTGCCTCTACTGTATGTCCTTTCTGAGATGTGATCTCCAGAACTGGACACAGTAGGTGACATTAGGACAACCCAGTGGATGCTCAGCATGCATTGGTCTCCAGCAACGAAAACCTCAATCTTATCTCATCAGGGTGAAAAAAACTCTGCTTTGATCACTTGCATGGTGGACAGAGGAGGACAGTCTCCTCTAAGGCCTCCTCTTCTCTCAGCCAGAGCCTCAGGAAACCCTTACCACAGATGCATCTCCTGGGATGGGGAGCCCATTGTCAGGGCCACCACACTCGGGGGAGTTTGGAACCCTACAGAGTCCCACTTCCACATCAGTGTGTTGGAGAAGAGAGCAGTTCTTTACGCCCTCCAGGCCTCGGTGGACTTCACCAATGACAAGATAGTCCTCTTCCAGACGGACAAGAAGTCTGTCACATACTATATCAGCTAACCGATGGCAGCACACACACTTAACCTCTCTGTAGAGAGTTGATGAGATTTTGGAAATGTCTGCAACAGGATGTTCTAGGGACATGGATATGTTGTTCATCCACACTCATTGGCAGTATCCTTGCCGCTTTAAATCTTGCCGGAAGGTCTTCAAGCTTGCTCCTCCCACCCACCCGGGTGGTATAACTCTCGGCTCCGCCCCATGACGCCAGATCTTCCTTACCGCTTGGAAGCTCAGGTTCCCTCATAACGCCTCTGCGTTTGTGACTGGTTCCTATTTCTCCGTTTCTGGATTTAAAATAATATTTTGCAAAAGACTTCAGTGTCCGATCCCTCGCGGCTGCGATGGATAAATCGACTCCGGATTTGGAGATGCCCATGCGGAGAAGATGTCTCGGACGGATCCACACTCCGCGTGTGTCTGCTTGGCCTTGAGCACCGACCCGCGGGCTTGCGACCTGTGCTCATCTTTCTCGACTCGTCCTCGAAGACCGTGCTGCCCGATTGCAACTGGGCCGTCCGAGCGTTTCCTCCGGTGAAGTCCAAGAGGCCGGTTGGCGGTGTCAGCGGCGGCGGTTTCGGAGATCAGCTCGGCGGATGGTCGCCTCAAGAAGGAGGCGGCGCGGGCGTATCTTCTCGGCCGCTGCATTTATCCCGCTCTCTGGGTTCTTCCTACACGGCTTCCTTAAGGAGCTTTGTCTGTCCCTCTCCACTAAAGGAGAAGGGCCTGCGTCTGCTGGACCTTTTCTCGGTCCAAAAGAGGGACAAGGGTAAGTCCCTCCGTCGGCGCTCTTGGGGCGGAAGGTCCCTCTCCCGGCGTCGACCGTCGACCGGTGTCGCTCGACTCGGCTTCAGCCACTGGCCTCACGGTGTCCCGAGCAGGGTCAGTTGACCGAGACTCCATCGATGAAGTCGAGATTTTTCTCACCCATTGGACGGGCTGTCGCCTTTAGCAGCCGAGACTCTCTCCCGGTTCCCCGGGAGGAGTTGAGGATCCGTGGGTCGCCTGTGCCTCCGTTCCGGAGCCCTCGGATGGACCTTCCGGGCGAAGGAGGTCGGTTCCGGCCGACACCTCCTGCACCGACCCGGAAATTCCGGGACTCGGTCTCGTCTCGGACCTCTTCGCGTCCAGCCGTTCCCCACCGTCATAGGCGGTCTCGGCCCGCATCCAAGGGTGCGTCGCCGCCGTCCTCGTCCTCCTCTCGGATGAGGGAGGCTTCGCGAAATTACGCCGACGGCACGAGGACCTTGGCGTTGCAACAGCTCCTCCTGGCCGGGAATAAGCCGACTCCGCGCCTTCCGCCATTATGGCTGTCACGGGCGGCCGACACACCCCCGACTTGCCGAGAGCCTATGCCAGGCGGTTGTTCGGCCAAAACCAGCTGCTCCACCGATTGCGGTGGAACCTCCGCCTCCACAGCCCTGGTGGGGCTCCGACCAAGGATTCTCGGTCGGCTGGGTTTACCCATCGGCTGTCAGTTACCCTCACTCCCGACCGACCTCGGCAGGTGAAGGGTGGCTCAGGCCAGAGGCAGCTCTTCGAGGACTCTTCCGAGTCCGAAGATGATTCCTCCTTCTTCTCCAAGCGACTGGACTTGGAGTCTTCAGGAGGTCAGCCAATGGACGATAGCCCGTCGTCCTTCCTAGGACTGCTTCGGCTCATCTCGGAGTCTACCGGGATGGAGCTCGAACCCGTTTCCAAACGGGCCAGGTATCCCCTCACGGAGATTCTGGACCGAGGGGATTCTCCGACGGAGGCCTTTCCGGTGGCCGAGGCCATAGTGGGTCCAGCACTGGAACTTTGGCAGCGCCCTGCTTCCTGCCCTGCGCCTTCGGCCAGGATGGCCAGGAAGTATGCGGTCCCTACCGGTTCCTTGTCCGGTTTTTCGGAACACCCCTCTGCTGAGGGGTTGGTTACCGACAGCGTTTTCCGGCGCGCCGGCAACGCCAGGGATGTGGACAAACCTCCTGACAAGGAGTCCAAGAAATTGGACTATGTCGGGCGAAAAGTCTACGCTGCGTCCTCTCTCGGCCTTCGTCAGGCCAGTTCGGCCGTCCTCATGGCACATTTTTCTCATGCCCTGTTGGGCTCCCTGGATGAGGTCATCCCTCATCTTCCCGCCGATCTGCAGACTACGGTTAAGCAGGTGCGGGACCAGGGCAGGGCAGTGGCCAAACAGCAGCTCCAGACTGCTTTGGATGTAGGGGACTCATGTGCCAGATCGGTGGCGGCCGCAGTGGCTATGCGTCGGCGGGCTTGGCTGAGGATATCCACCTTTACTTCGGATACCCAGCACAAGTTGGCGGATGTTCCCTTTTTGGGGACTGACCTCTTCGGCCCTGGGGTGGAAGGTCACCTGCAGAGGATCGAGAAGTCCAATGCCACCTTGGACTCGGTCTCTTCCGCTCAGAAGGACAAAGGCCGCAGAACCACAGCCTAAGCTCCTTTCGTCCTTCGTCGCCCCGCGCGCCCGCCCAGCAACGTCAGGGCCAGCAGGCTCGGCCTGGCATCCCAAACCCAAGCCGCCGCTTCCTCTAACAGGAGGCAGGGAGGAAGGGCCCAGGAGGTCCCTCGGCGGTCCCTCCTCCAAGCCTGCCCAGTGACGGGCTGAGGGGTGTCGCCCATCCCGTCTGCCCCCTGGGTCCCCGTGGAGGACTGCTCCGGCACTTCCGTTCGCCTGGTCGCTGTTACCACGGACAGGTGGGTCTTAGAGGTGGTGGGAAGAGGCCTGCCTCTGGAATTCGAGCAGGCACCACCCTTCAGAGCCGTCGCCCCTCGGGGGGCTTCGGGATCCCCAGCCTCACTGGCGGCTCGTCGAGCCGACATCACTCTCCTCCTCCAGAAGGAGGTGGTAAGAGAGGTGGTGGACCCTCCTTCAGACCCAGGGTTTGTGTCCAGGTACTTCCTGGTTCCGAAACGGACGGGGGGCTGGCGCCCCATTCTCGACCTACACGACCTAAACAAGTTCCTAAGGTCTCGAACCTTCAGGATGGTCACTCTGGCTCAGATAATACCATCCTTGGAGCGGCGTGTGGTTCTGCTCTCTGGACTTGCAGGCGCTCACGTCCCTATCCGTCCTCCCACCAGAGATTCCTTCGCTTCCGAGCGGAAGGATCTCTCTTCGAGTTCCAAGCCATGCCCTTCGGCTTGTCTCCAGCTCCCAGGGTCTTCACCAAATGCATGGCAGTGGTGACAGCATTCCTGCGGCGCCTAGGGGTCCGGGTGTACCCTTACCTGGACGACTGGCTGATAGCAGCTCCCTCCAGGAAGGAGGCGGAGTGGTCCAGAGATCTGGCCCTCCAGGTCTGCTCTCAACTGGGCCTCCTTGTCAACGAGGCCAAGTCAGACTGCGAGCCGAAGCAGGTGATTTTATTCATCGAGCGCAGCTTCGACTCTCTTGAGCCAGGCGCGGCTCCCGCGGACAGGGCGAGGTTCTTTCCTCCTTTGCCCGATCATTTCTGGTTGGGCAATTGCGCCTGCCGGGACTTCCTGCGCCTCCTGGGTCTCATGGCGGCCTGTACCAGCGTGGTCCGTTGGGCCCGCTGGAACATGCGTCCCTCTCACAGTGGGACTGGCCAGCCAGTGGTCACAACGCTATGCATCCCTTGGACCAGCTTAGTCGGTGACACAGGGGATGTGGAATGCTCTCCAGTGGTGGACCGTTCCAGACTATTGCAGGAGGGCATCCCGTTCGTCCGCCCGAGCCGAGCGGTCTCTCTGTCGACCGATGCCTCTCTGATGGGTTGGGGTGCCCATCTGGGGAACACGGGCTCATGGCCTCTGGTCCCCAGGAGTCCCGATGCCACATCAACCTGCTGGAGCTCAGGCGGTCCGCCCTGGCTCTCACCCCTTTGCTCCGTTCCTCAGGGTCAGTGGTCCGAGTCAGGCGGACAATACCACGACCATGTACTATCTAAACCGCCAGGCGGGGGCGCTCCATGCTTCTATGCAAGGAAGCTCCGCATTTGGTCACTGTCACGCAGCCTGGAGGCGGATCTCCTAGCCATTCACGTGGCAGGGCCTCCAACACCCTGGCCGATGCCCTGAGCGGATAGGGGCTGCATCCCACGAGTGGTCTCTCCTGCCGGAGGTAGTACAGCATCTGTTCTCCCTTTGGGGCACACCTCAGGTGGACCTGTTTGCCTCCACGGAGGCAGCGGCTGAGTCTGTTCCATGCCCGCCCCCTCAGCGGGGCTCGCTGCAGGGGATGCCTTCTCGAGGCAATGGACCCCGGGCCTCTTTACGCCTTTCCCATTTCCCTTGATCCACAAGGTGCTTCTCAAGGCGAGGAGGGACAAGGCGAGGTGATTCTGATAGCCCCAGACTGGCCTCGCCAGTTCTGGTACCAGATCTCCCAGTCTCAGCTCCAGGACTCATGGCAGCTTCCAGCTCGCCGGACCTGCTCTCAGTCAATCAGGGAAGGTGTTCCATCCGGACCTTCAATCCCTGCACCTGACGGCCTGGTTCCTGGAGCGCTAGAGTTCCAGGCTTTGGGTCTTCCGACGAGGTCCTCAATGTAGTTGAGGCGTCCTTAGAGTCGACCAGAAAATGCTATGCCTTCAAATGGAAAAGGTTTTCCATTTGGTGTCAGGACAAGGGCTTGGACCCTTCCTCCTGTTCCTTGGCAAGCATCTTGGACTATTTATGGTCCCTTTCTAGTCAAGGGCTTAGGTCGGCGACCCTAAGGGTGCACCTGGCAGCCATCTCTGCTTACGGGCGCGGGCGGGAAGCAGTCGGTGGCGCAGGGAGAAGGTGGTCTGGCGCTTTCAAAGGCCTTGATCACATTTCCTCCAGTGCGGGAACCCCCACCTCCGTGGGATCTACTGCTGGTACTGGCAAAGCTCATGGCAAGCCATTCGAACCTATGCACAGGTGTGCTCTCTCTCACCTGTCGTGGAAGACCGCCTTCTTGGTGGCTATCACGTCCAGCCAGAAGGATGGGAGAGCTCCAGGCGCTTCCATCGAGTCTCCTTACCTGGTCTTCCACAGGGACAAGGTTGTCCTCGCCCCCACCGAAATTCCTTCCGAAGGTGGTGTCAGAGTTTCTTAACCAGGTGTTGACTCTGCCGGTGTTCTACCCCAATCACACCTCGGAGGCAATATAGGCTCCATACTCTGGATCCTAGAAGGCGGCGCTTATTATAAGGAGCTGACGGCTGAAATTGGGAGAGGTTAGCCAGCTGTTTGTCACCCTCGCTGAAGCCGCATCTGGCAGACCTGCAGCCAAGCGGACGATAAGCAGGTGGGTAACCTCCTGCATAGATCTCTGCTATAAGTTAGCGGGCATGGAGCCTCCCAGAGGATAAGAGCTCATTCTACCGCCATACTGCTGCCAGCGGTGGCTGCTTCCAGGGACGTCCCTATCCAGAAAATCTGCAGGGCTGCTACCTGGAAGTCAGCAAACACCTTCATTACCCATTACCACATCGACCTTGAGTCACTGGGATGCTGGTTTTGGGGCCTCGGTTCTCCAGTCTCTCTTTCCCAAGTAAGTATATGGGGTGTGCGTCTTGCCTCCCTCCTCCCGGAGAACTGCTAGGAGTCTGCCAATGAGTGTGGATGAACAACATATCCATGTCCCTAGAAATACAGGTTACTCACCTGTAACAGGAGTTCTAGGAATGGTATATGTTGTTCATCCACACGACCCACCCGACCTCCCCGTCGACGCACAACCTGAGCTTCCAGCGGGCCAGATCTGGCGTCATGGGGCGGAGCCGAGAGTTATACCACCCGGGTGGGTGGGAGGAGCAAGCTTGAAGACCTTCCGGCAAGATTTAAAGCGGCAAGGATACTGCCAATGAGTGTGGATGAACAACATATACCATTCCTAGAACTCCTGTTACAGGTGAGTAACCTGTATTTCTGATCCAGGCAGTTTATTTGCCAGGGATTCAGAGCACTGTGGCAGATGAACTCAGCCGTACAGAAACCGATCCTCACTAGTGGTCATTGGTACCAGATGTGCAGTTGCTGCTGGATGAGTGGGGAACCCCAGATATGGACCTTTTTGCATCCCCACTGAATGCCAGACTGCCTTGATTTTGCTCCAGAAATCCAGAGCATGGTATTTTCTGTCAGGATGCATTCAGGCTGCAGTGAACAAATCTCTTTCTGTATGCATTTCCACCTATTCCTCTAGTTCAGAGGGTACTGCTCAAGCTGGAGGCACACGGGTGTAAGATGATTCTGGTTGCCCCATTTTGGCCTCGACATATGGTTTCCCCTGCTCAACATGTTGTCAGTCAGTCTACCAAGAGCCCTCCCTCTCCAGACAGACCTTTTGACACAGGGGTCCCTAGTCCACCACCAATCTGCACTTCCTTTATCGCCACACCTGGCTCCTGAAGAGATAGAAGTGGGCAGGTATGAAGTGCCTCAAAGGGTGTCTGAGATTCTTCTGGCTGCTCATAAACCCTCCACCAGGAAAACCTACATACCCAAATGTAAATGTTTTTCTGTGTGGTGCTCCAGATCCTGTATAGACCCATTCTGATGCCCACCAGACAGGGTTTTGGAGTACTTGTTGGATCTCTCTGATGCAGGCTTGCAATACTCTGCAGTTAAAGGAAAACTGTTTAAATACTGAACTCCTCACCTCCCCAAAGGCTTCCCCCCACCGATTAAGCGTTTTAAACAGAAAAGCCTTTTTTTTTTGCGCTGCCACATACTTCATTTTTATTTTGTAAAGTCCACAAACCAGGGATATGGCAGACGTTGGGGGGGCTCCATTTTCTGTAAAAGTGCAGCGCCGCACAGCTCACTTCAGTACATATGTATTGAAGCGAGCGGTGTGGCACTACCACTTTTACAGTAAATGAAGCCCCCCACAGTCTGCCATATTCCCGGTTCATGGACTTTACAGAATAAAAATAAAGTATGTGGCAGCACATAAAAACAAGCATTTGTCAATGCTGAATGTTGTCTTGCTGGCATTGGCATTGGTTAGTGCAGGAGTTAGAAAGATGCATAACAGGAATGACAGTAAAGTATGGCACTGACGCCAACCCCACCCCCACCCTGCAGTGACTGACAGGCATTGAGGTGTGCCTTTGGGTCGTCGGCTATAACGTTCATGCCATTTTACCTCACCCTACCCTGCAGATGCCATTTCACCTCACCCTACCCTGCAGACACCGACAAGTGTTACGGTGTGCCTTGGGGTCTTCAGGTCTCCGTCTTACGCTCACCCCATTTCATAAGAAAATACGCTGAAATGGTTGTAGTATATTAGAATGGGGTGAACTTTGGGGCCAAAGGGCCCAAGGCACACCTCGATGCCTGTCACTGGCTGCAGGGTGCTGGTGGAATGGCATGAGCATTATAGTCGACAATCCCAAGTCACACTCCTGACGCCTGTCAGTCTCTACAGGGTGGGGTGTTACCGTTGGAAACCCTAATGTCCCGGTCGTTTGTTGGTATTTGCTCTCCAAATTTTCAACATGGGCTTTTTCTGACCCCACCTCATGAACAGCGGCACTATCAGTTCGTTAGCCGAAAGGTGATTTTGCACAGCGACTGCGCCATTTGGCGCCACAGGTGTGAAAACACATTTCGGGCAGGATGTGAAAATGACATCTGTACTGTTCATGAGGAGGTGTAAAAAAATGGCAGTGTTAAAAAATTTGGAGTGAAAATATAAAAAATTGGTGAAGTCATGAGCGTGCATAGAAACTGCGCAATGCACGCCCGAAACACAATTATTTTGGAGATTTTTTTAACTAAATTTTCAACATAGGCATTTTGGGACCTCAGCTCATGAACAGTGTCACTGTGATTTTGTTAGTCTGTCCTGAACATTGATTTCCCACAGCGACCACACCATTGTGAGCCACATGTGCGAAAACACATTTTGGGCTTGATATGAAAAATGACAACTGTATGGTTCATGAGGAGGTGTAAAAAAAAAAATGGCAGTGTTAAGAATCTGGAGAGAAAATACGAAAAATTGAAGTCACGAGCATGCATAAAAACTGCGCAACGTATGCCCGTAACACAATTATTTTGGAGATTTTTTTTATCTCATATTTCTTTATACTCCTCCTAGCGGTGTGGATCCCCGCGATCTCCGGCTACCGGCACCTGCACCCCCCGGGCCGGCACTCCCACAGAGCAGGCCATTGTCGCTCACTCACTCTGTGGCAGGATCCTCTCGGGAACCCCGGGGGGTGGCGGACGCAGCCATCAGCCTCCGAGATCGTCACTCTGCCATGTTTCCACCGATTTTTCACCTCTTGCAGAGTTGACATGCAGTAACATCTGAGGCACAACGTGCCGACGTCTGCCCACTCTGCCCCCTTGCTGCCATCGCTCTGATAGTGCCCCCCGGTCATCACCAGGGGCCGCCACGGAGCGGTGGTTCCCTGGATCCCTCCCCAGGATAGGAGAGCAGTTCACCAGATGCTCAATCCTATCCCTCCCCTGCCAACCCCTGGTGGCCTGGGCTCGCATCCGAACCCAGGTCGCCAGCGTGGCGCGAGGTGTGGTGTCCAGCGCCTCAACCCTCAGTGCCACCGGGCTAGACATTTTGGAGATTTTTTTAACTAATTTTCAGCATAGGCATTTTGGGACCTCAGCTCATGAACAGTGTCACTGTGATTTTGTTAGTCTGTCCCGAACATTGATTTCCCACAGCAACCATGCCATTGTGCGCCATATGTGCGAAAATACATTTTGTGGAGGATGTGAAAAATGACAGCTGTACTGTTCATAAGGAGGTGTGAGAAAATAGCAATGTTGAAAATCTGGAGTGAAAATATTAAAAATTACCAAAGTTACGAGCGTGCATGGAAACGGTGCAACACACACTCGTAACACAATCATTTTTGGGGAATTTTTTCACCAAATTTGCAACATAGGCTTTTTGGGAGCCCACCTCATGAACAGTGGCACTATCGTTTCGTTAATCGATCCTGAAAGGTGATTCCGCACAGTGACCGCAAAATGACCTTTCAGGAGCAAATAATGAAATGACACTGACTTTGTTCATGAGTTCGGGTCCCAAGAACCCCAAGTTGAAAATTTGGGACCAAGACTCCCAAAAATCGCTGAGATATCCACCTAAATTGAAACCCCCCATTGATTGCCATTATAGGACTTACTGTAATTTCTTCAGTTTGCAGTTGGTGTTTGAAGAGTGCAGACATGTTCCCAGTCCACTGAAGATCATTCCTCACAACCTCCACAGGTAGCTGCATGGGTGAGGGGAGGTGGGGTATGCAGAGGGAGGTGTGGTTGGGGAGGGGGCTACAGCAACGACGAGGGACTGTTTTCTTGTTTTTCAGGTAAAAAACCAAACAAAAGATGTCATGGGTCCGTTTCATTTTTTTTTTCCACAGGGAAACCATGGATTTCAGCAAACTGGGGTGGGCTCCCAGTGTGCCACAGTACTGAGGGAGGTTCAGTGCAGACCCGGGGATTGGGCACCTTGAGGTCGGAGGATATATGTGTGTGTGTGGGGGGGTGCATCCAACACCGGGAGTGAGCATCCCGGTGTTGGAAACACCACAGCAGGGTTTGGCATACTGGGGTGGGCTCCTAGTGTGCCATATTAAAGGATGGGGGGGATTACGCATACCGATGTCAGCAGCCGAGGGTGTCTGCCAGCGTGATCGGATCGTGCTTACAGTACATTACTCCCATCTCGTATGGAGCTTAGGCTGTGGCCTGCTCCACAGGGCTGGGAGAAACTTTCTAGCCTGAGACAGTGGGACATGGAGGAGGCAGGCAAGGAAAGCACCTCCTCCCACTGTTCAGGCAGGGACTGGTGGGGTTGCAAGGCGGAGACATTATAACATTTGCTCTCCTGCCACCACCACCACCATGTTTGAAATGTTTCACCAAGAAAGGCATGTACGGGAGGCATGTCATCTGTGCTGGTGCATAACAAGCTTGTCTCTGATTGCAGCAGCAAGTTTGTTTCAAGTTGGTGGCACTTTGCATAATACTTGTGCCACTGCTAGCATGCTCGCTAATTGGGGAATGAGGGACACGCCTTCTAAAGCATGCCCTGCATTTGCCAAAACTGATACACCTCTGCATTTCTCCTACTACCACAAACTGTTGTTAGCACATGTACAAGACAACATAAAAAGGACTTTTCCATGAGAAAAGCTTAATCGGGGGTAAGCCTTTGGGGGCGGGGAGTTCATTATTCAGACAGTTTTCTTTTAAGATCCATTTGTGCGCTGTTTCGGCATACCATGAGCTCATACAGAACCTCTCTCTAGCCCAACTACTTCTTTAGAAAAGGGTCCTGAAAGGCATTTTGCATACGAGGCCCCTATCAGGAAGGCCGTTGCCACCTGGGATCTCAACCTAGTGTTGGACATACCCACTTGTATGCCTTTTGAACCTTTGGCTACATGTGATCTGAAATTCCTAACTTGGAAAACCACATTTCTAGTGGCAATCGCTTCTGCCCTCAGAGTCTTTGAGATACATGCATCAGTCACAGACCCTCTGCATACTGTTTTCCATAGAGACAAGGTGGTTCTCAGCACACATCCCAAGTTTTTACCTAAGGTGGTGTAAGAGTTTCACTTAACTCAGCCTCTAGTGCTGCCTACATACTTTTGCAACTTCCAGAATGAAGGGGAGCACACCCTCCCCTCTCTTGACATTAAATGAGCCCTCACGTTCTACCTTGATGGAACTAAGGACTTCCTACACTCCAAGCAGCTCTTTGTTCCTTCCACCCTAATCAGTTGGGTCTGCCTGTTACAATCAAATGCATTTCTGCATGGGTTGTTAATTGCCTCTGTCACTGCTATTCTATGGTGCAGGTCAAACTGGATGGCCAGGTTCATGCCTTCATGCAAGAGACACTTTTTTTAAATCAAAGTTGCCTCTGAGGCAGCCCTTGCTTGCCCTGCCTCAGAGGCGGTAGTAATACGTTATCCTGAAACTTAAAATTCTGAACCACAGAAGCCCGAGCCTGAGATCCTGAAATGCCGGTTGCCTGGCAGCCCATCCCAACGATGACTGCCCAACATTCAAACTTGTCAGGATGTGGAGTTATTTTTTTGGTGTGGGCAGGCATTGCCCCCCCTTCCGCCCACATACACGGCATAAGTCCAGTGTTGGGATCTCGGTTGTCAGGATGATGCTTTGTTGTGCAGTCGGTGTTTCAGGACATCTGGCTCGGGCTTCTGTGGCTCGGGATTTCACATTTTGTAATATGTCCCTTGGAGGCAGGGCTGCTTCTGAGATAAGTCTGTCTCTGAAGCAGAAATTATAGATAGGGCTGCCTCCCATGGAGACCTTTAACCTCTAGAGCTAAAGAACTGAGCTGCATTGCTGTGCCAGCTTCATGGTGTAGTGGAAAAGTCTACTACCTGATAAACAAGAGGCTGAGAGTTCAAATCCACACATGGTCCTTTTACTTCTCTTTTATCAGAATTTGACTTGAGTGGTGATCCATGGTAGCATGTGTTAGAATGGTAAATATAGAAGAAAGCGACTTAGTGCAAGAAAAAAGTAAGTGCAAAAATAAGTTTTGCATTGCAGCGTTGGGTGCCTTGTAGGCAACTTTGGTTTAAGAAAAGTGTCTCTTGCATATCCCATGCATATTCTACCGAAGCTGTTGCTACATCCTTGGCAGAGATTCACTCTGTACCTAGCACTGATATTTTCAGAGTTGCCACTTGGAACACAGTTCACACTTTTGTCATGCACTCTGCCCTGGATCTTCATACCAGGCTGCATGCCTCCTTTGATGAGACCATCCTTAATGGATTTCTCTCCTGAGTGAGCTCTGGTTCCTACTGCCCTGCCCGGGGGACTTTTGTCCCAGCTTGGTACTCTAACCCACTGATATGAATTAATGGTGAAGACTGGTTCTTGGAAAATATTAAATTATGTACTCACCATAATTCTTGATCTAGGAGTATCTTCACCATCGACCACGCATACACCCTCCATTCCCTGGGCTCACTCTGTCTGTTCATTGGTCTTCACCCCTTGTTTTTGGTTTGGGCTGTGTAGACACTGTTTTCTTTGTTGCTGCCCCTTCTTACACTAGTTACAAGGGCTGTATTATGCCCTTAGTTTAAGTACATAGTGTTCATTAGGTTACGCTGCACCGTCTTGGTAAAAAAGGTACTGAGACAGTTGAGGACCAGTGCCAGGGTAAGCCATGCAGCGTGGGCTAGTCTTGAGCTAGTCTTGCGGTGCAGTGCATGCACACAGCCTACCTTGGCACCAGCCGTCCTGAAAAGTGCTGGCATCTGCAGGGTCCTAGCACCTCCAGCTTAGAAGCCATTGGTGTGAATCAATGGTGAAGATATTCAGAGAAGATCAAAAATAACGGTGAGTATGTAATTTTACTTTCAGCTGTTTTGCTACTAACTCCCCTCACCCACCACAGCTCACTCTACTCTAACCTGTCCCTCTGTGTCCATGTTCCTCTGCCATTGCTCTTCTTTTCTATCCAGATTCTGGTTCTCCTCCCTCCCTTCATATCTAGCCTCCTTTTCTTCCCCCATCCACCTACCTACCTACGCTAATCTGCTTACTCTTGATCATTCGCTGTCACTCACTTCAAAGGTACTGCAGTCAGACTGCCCTTTGTTTCCGTCTTCTTTCCCTCTGAAGTAATCTGCCACTCAGCTCCGCCTCTCTTCCTTTGTACCACTTACTCAAACAGCTCCTAACAACTTATGTTATTCCCTACTGTTCCTGCTCCTAGCTTCTGACTGACCACCCAGTACTCTTTTAAGGGACGGCTGGGTTGTGTCCTGTCTGGCCACCCAGTGTTCTTCATATCCAGGACTGCCGATTTCTGTGTATTCCACTGTAGTTATTTTCTGCCTTGTTTATCATTAGTTATTGTTGCGTACCATGGTTGTTCACCTTTTAGGTCTGTACTGTTTCCCACTTGCACTAACATGCATTAGTTCATCCTGTAACATATGATGGTTATGAGTTCAAGTCCCATACTGACTGGACTTGGGCTCGTAGCTAACGCTGACACCACAGTGCAGTACTTTAATGGATGGTGGGAGTGCACCGTTGGAGGTATAGTCTTGAACTCCCCCTGTCTGTTAATGGTAATTGTTCCAGTAGATGTTTAACATCTAATGACATTTTTTGAAAGTTGTAGTAGGGGATATTCCAGTGTCTGTAAACTCTTCCTCTAAGTAAAGCTAAGTAAGACTTAAAATTCTACCAGTGTTTAGTGCATTGGTTTGTAAATCTTTCTGTAATACCTTGTGCAGAAAAGGTCCTGTACGGCACCATATTCTGTTCTACTCTGTTTTATGAGCATGCTGCTCAGTCCCTAATGCTCATTATCTTCCTCTCTTCAGATATTGGGTCTGCATCTCGATAAGCATTTTGAGTCCAATGTTCAAATATTTATACATTAGTTTAGTTGCTCATGCAGGGTCTGAAATTGGCACTCTCACACTGGCTAGATTCTGGTATATTTTGTATTCCAACAGTAAACTGGTCTTTTACATAGCCGTGCTGACCTTCTCTACTGCAGGAACACCAGGTGGGCTAACGGAATGTCTGTGGGGCCTGTAGATTTTCCCCAGACATTAGCCCTCCTGGCAAGTGGCTATAAAACTAAATTTTGACGTCAATTATTCAAATATTAAAAACACTTTGTGTGATCAGAAAGAAATAGCCAGCCTGAATTTTCCACATACATCACCAGAACAGGCTGCTAAAAATTCTGGTGGCATCTTTTCAGAAATTCTGGGCAAGCATTTTTCAGCCTAAACAAGTGTTTTCAAATTTGCATGCGCAGCCAAATTGGTTATCTATGGGACACACCTGAAAATTAGATTATTTTTTGTTTCCCTGTGGTTTCTTCCAGATTTTATAGAATTTTTAAATAAAAACTGTAAGTTATCCATGTAGAAGTTTTGTTATAATACTATCTTTATTTCCTGACATCTGAGTAGAATAATGAAGTAATGGAATTGTAGCCAAACCTTTACAATCTTAGCATCCCTACTTTATTTCTTCAATCTGCAGTGGGTGATCAGTGGATAAACTACATTTCGTTTTGCGGACTTCGCACACATGCAGAGTTGGATGACAAGCTCGTCACAGAACTGATCTACATTCACAGCAAGATGCTCATAGTGGATGACAACACAGTCATCATTGGTGAGTAGGGTGGCTGCTGTTACTGACCTTTGTGGCTTGTTTTTTGTGTTCATGTAATCTTGTTTTGTAATGTAAATTCTGATTACATGATGGATTCTCTGTCCCCGTATGTAAATGGTTGTAAATACTGTCCTTGTGTCTCTTTTGCCTTGTTCTCTCTACCTTGATAATTCACTTAACATTAATATGCAAATACCACAAGTACAGAGAACCAGAGGGACAAATGTGGCATCCACCATGGAATATATATAGTGTATTGACTAACTTATGTCTTGTACAATGATGGTGTAGTACATAAGCTATCATGGCCAACAGGTCTCTCTTTAGGTGCAATAGCAAACTAAGCAAAAGAAACTGAAGTTATATACACTTTGATGCATTGTTTCAAAATAATATATGACAAAATAGTGAGAAGACTTAAAAGTACTTTAAAGTAAGGGTGAGATGGACATAAAAAGAAGGGTGGTGAGCAGTAAATAGGAAGAGGTCTATAGCTGTGAGGGGATGTTTAGCAGGAAGTGCAAATATATTTGCAAGAGAGGCTGAATGGGTTCTGCTGCTGTGTGCTGCTAGAAATTCCTTTTTTGTAAACTAAATGTATGTTGTAATTTTCTAAATTGCAAGTCTGCTATGTAGCCTCTTGGCACCCCCCAGATTTCTTATAAAAACAAGCTTTTCCCATGAGCAGGTACCTGATTATTGCAGAAATATTGCTATGCTGACAGAGCCCCTGGCAGAATACATCAGACAGAGTGCACAAGTAAAGGGGATAAGAGGGGAAGGGGGATCTCTGCATAAAATTTTGTTGTATGCTAATGATATTCTACTCTTTCTAACTAACCAGAACAGTTTATCCCAGGGATCATGAGGACTCACGACACATTTTCTAGATTTTTAGGATATAAAATAAACTAGGATAAATTGGAATTGATGCAGCTGGGGGGGGGTGCTGTTTAGAATACCTCTCTCGCCTTTTAGAAGGATCACTGGATATCTAACTTATTTGGGTATTAAGGTGGGCCCTACCTTGACCAGTCTGTATAAACTGAATTATGAACATGTACTCAGGGTGATCCAAAGTGACTTGGTCAGTTGGAAAGTGTTGCCAATCTCATGGATGAGGAGAATTAATCTCCTTAAGATGAACATGCTTCCCTGTATACTTTACCCCATGCAGATGCTCCCCAGGGGGCTTAACAAAAAGGATATCTACTGGTTTAAGGCCAAATGCTCCAAATTCATGTGGCAAGAGAAAAGACTCCGAGTAGCATTGCCTCAAATGAAGGGCCCTGCCTCCAGGGAACAACTGCAGTTCCTTGACGTGGAAACATTATCACCTAGCTGCTCAGCTTAGACTCATGTGGGAATGGTTGATGGAGGAAAAGGGGGTGAGTTGGGTTATCCTGGAAATGGATAGGACAGGTCCTTCTCCCCCTTTTGTTATCATGGTAAGGGAGGCATACTTAAATACCATTGTTGGGGGAGTGAACCCACTGGTAACCCACGGACTTGAAGAAAGTTCAATACTTGGTGGAGGGGTTGGTGCGGAGATAATAGTTTTGGCTTCACTGGGGACTGGGGGCCTGTACAAGGGGGATGGCCTTCATGCAGAGCGGGGACAGCGGTCCTCAATGAAAAGTTTGGATGCTTCCTTGCCAAGCGTTTAAGCGTGCTGGGGGGGGGCAGTCTAGAGCTGGGAGACATAGGAAGCCCACTCCCACAGGTCAGAGTAACTAGCAGGGTAGAGCAGGAGGAAATGTTGTGGACAGATATTCCTGCTCTCATTACAAGGGGCAAGGCAGAGGAAGGGAGGCATCAAAAGAAAGAAACCAGGGTTGGAAAGGGAGAACAGGTAGGCAAGTGTAGATGTACAAGGGGGACAGGCTGGAAAACATGGACAGATATTCCTGGGCTCATTACAAGAGATAAGGCAGAGGTAAAGAGGCAGCAGGAGAAAGAAACCAGGGTAGGAAGGTGGGAGCAGAAAGGCAAAGGTAGAAATGCAAGGGACACAGGCTGCAACACATGGACAGCCATGTATACAAATTCTCGCAGTCTTGGAAGCAATATCCCAGACCTGGTAGCCTTGATGGCAGAGGCAGACCTGGACATAGTGGCAGTTCCTGAGACATGGTACACTGGAAACCATGATTGGGAGGTAAATGTACCAGGGTACGCTGTACACAGGAGGGATAGGGAGGGTAAAAAAGGGGGGTCCCTCTATGTCAGAGAAGGTATTAAAACAACGGCAGTGCAGGGTAGACAGGGGGAGGCCGAGGCACTGTCAGTCGTACTTGAGCCAGGCAATGGCACAGTAATTTGCATGGGAGTGATCTACAGCTCTCTGGCACTGAGGAAGGAGGAGGTAGATAGGGCAATAATGGAGGAAATACAAGGGATGGCAGCAAAGGGGGAGGTACTGCTGCTTGGTGAGTTTAACATGCCGGATGTAGACTGGATCATCCCAGCAGCTGCCTCAGCCAGGAGCCAAAACATCATAGAATCCTTGCAGGGGGCAGGCCTCAGGCAGTTGGTTCAGGAGCCTACCAGCAACAAGCCAGTTTTAGACCTCATGCTGACCAGTGGAGACAGGATCAAGGAAATCAGGGTGGATGGGCATCTAGGGTCCAGTGACCACCATACAGTGCGGTTCAACATCAGTACATTGTCACAAGAGAGCCACACAAAGACAAGGGTCAAGTCCTGGCAAGAAGGGATCCAGGAGGAGTGGTTGAGCAGCAGTGGGCACACCTAAAAGAAGCCATAGTGGAGGTGATAAATCAGTGTATTAGGCTGAGAAACAAGGGAAAAAGAAGGAACAAACCACTGTGGTTTACAAAGGAGGTGGCAGAGAAAGTGAGGGCAAAAGCAGACTTTCAGAAAATATAAGGAGACTCAGAAGAATGAGGATAGAGCGGTGTACCTAGAGAGACAGAGGGAGGCAAGGAAAGCTGTTAGGAGCACGAAGGCGCAAACAGAGCAGAGATTAGCACAGGTGGTAAAGAGGGGGAACAAGACATTTTATATATACATTGGCAATAGAAGGAAGGTCAGTGGAGGGATTGTAAGTCTCAAAGTGGAGGAAGGGGTGTGTATAGAGGGTGACCTAGAAAAAGCGTATTCACAGTAGAGTGGGAGAGATGGGGACCACAATTAGGCAGAAGAAACAATATAGAGAGAGAGAGGAGAGAGGAGAGAGAGAGAGAGAGGAGAACACCAGTTCTTTTACAGGATATTAAAGGAATTATGGACAGTGCTAGCAGCACCCCTGGCAGCCCTGTTTAGTGAGTTATTCAATTTAGGGGTGGTTCCAGAGAACTGGAAGGGGGCAAATTGTCCCTCTTCACAAGAGTGGTAGCAGGGAGGAGGCAGAAAACAACAGGCCAGTCTGCCTCAGCTCAGTAGTGGGTAAGATTATGGAGGTGCTGCTTAAAGAAAGGATTGTGGAACACCTGGAAACCATGGGAGCACAGGATCCAAGGCAGCATGGATTCACAGCAGGAAGGTCATGTCAGACAAATCTGATTGACTTTTTTGACTGAGTGGCAAGGAGGAGGTGGATCAGAGAGGAGCAATGGGTATCGCCTGCCTCAAATTCAGCAAGACCTTCAACACTGTACAGCACAGAAGGCTGGTAAACAAGCTAGGTAGCCTGGGGTGGGTCACAAAGTGGAAAACTGGGTTAGAAACTGGTTGAGGGACAGGAATCAGAGGGCGGTAGTAAATGGGATCAAATCAGAGGACAAGATGGTGACCAGTTGGGTGCTTCAAGGATCAGTTCTGGGGCCAGTCTTTTTTAATTTCTTTATCAGTGACATTGTTGAAGGGCTAGAGGGAAGGTTTGCCTATTTACAGATGATACCAAGATATGCAACAGAGTAGACACTCCAGAGGGGGTCGAAAGAATAAAGAGGGATCTGGGAAAGCTGGAAAAATGGTCCAAAGTGTGGCAATTAAAATTTAATGCAAAGAAGTGCAAAGTCATGTACCTGAGGTGTAGAAACCCTGCAGAGAGCTACAGGATTAGGGGGAGAGTGCTGACAGTCACCAGGGAAGAAGGGGATTTAAGGATAATCATCTCAGATGACCTAAATGTGGCCAGACAATGTAACAAGGCTATGGGGCGGGCCAGTGGGATATTGGGGTACATAGGAAGGGGTATCACTAGCAGAAGAAGCGAGGTGGTGGTGTCACTGTACAAAACACTGGTGAGGCCTCATCTAGAATACAGTGTTCAGTTCTGGAGGCTGCATCTTCGCAAGGAAATAGGGTAAAGGTGATCCAGAGAAAGGTGACTAAGATGCTGAAAGGCTTACATCAGGAAACATAGGACAGATTAAAAAACCCTCAATATGTATACACTGGAAGAGAGGAGGGAACAGGGGGATATGATAGACCTTCATGTATATTAAAGACTTGAACAAAGTGCAGGTGGGTGACATCTTTTAGTACAAGAGTTGTACAAGGACGAGGGGGTAAGATATGATATTGGAGGGGGGCAGGATAACGGGAAATGTGAGGACATTTTTCTCCATGGAAAGGGTGGTAGATACTTGAAATAGTCTGCCCTAGGAAGTAGTGGGTGCTACCACAGTGGGGGAATTCAAGCATGCATGGACTAGACATAAAGGAACCCTAGATGTGGGGAAGAGAGGCAAATGCCAGTGGCCAAGTAGGGTCAGCGGCCGCTGATGCAGGCAGGGAATATGGGCATACTAGGTGTGCCTAGCAGTCTTTATCTGCCATCAACTACTAAGCTTGGGGAGTAGCAGTCAAGCTTGTAGGTGGACTACATGAAAAAAAAAAAAACCTTTTGGCACCATATAGCCAAAATCCAGAATTCCATCCAGGAATAGATGGGGGTAGCTTTATGCAATGGCAGGAGGGAGAGACTGAATGCTTTGGAGACTGGTTTGGGCCAAATGGTTTGAGAGAGCTGGTGGAACTAGAAGTAGGGCTGGACTTACAAGGCCAACATGCAGGTCTCTGCGTATTTGCACAGCAAGAACAGAATGACCACAGGGGCAGCTAATATAAGCAGGCTGGAATGAATAATCACAGGAGCCAGAAGGCAGCCACAGGGCTCGAGTCGATGGCCAGTATATATGCACACCTGAGAGATGCCCTCTCTGATCACTCCATGGAGGTCCATCATCTGTTGGAATGAGATTTGGGGCTGGAGATTACAGATGAAAATTGGACAATGATATGCGAGTCCCATATGGGATTGTTATGGTGTGATAAATACAAAGAGGCCCAATTTAAATTTGTTCACCACTTGTATCTTTCACCAGACATTGTAAGCAAGTTTTCCTCGTGGGTTTTCCCCATATGCAGGTGGTGCAGAGAAGCCAAAGGAACATAACTGTACTGTTTTTTGAGCCTCAGCAATTCTCGCGGGAGGTCAAGTCACAGAGCAAAGGATGGAGAATGACATACAAGATACACCATTATCCATGTTGTTTGGAGTAGATGTGTTGGTTGGGAGGTGGGCAGAATGGGGTCTTTGCTCCAGTCATCAAGGTTATGTTAGTAATGACACAGAAGTGCATTCAAACACATGGGTCACACATCAGCAACCCAAGTGGAAATATGGCTTGAGCTACTCACCACAAGCCTCCCACTGGAGAGAACTACATATGACTCAAAAGATAAAGGGGGAACTCTTCGAACATGTATGAGGTAGGTTTATAGACTCCTTTCCCTGTGCAGTTTTGCTGAGAATGAGCACATCTGTACAGGCCCAGGGGAAGCTTAGTTGATTAAATAGACTATAGAGTACTTGAAGTGACGTTAAATGAAACAAACGCCAATGGATCCGAAATGAATGAATTAAATAAGAAGCTGTGATAGGATATGAGATATTTGTGCAATAATGACCAAAGAGCCTGTCATTTCATACAGATTAACGACCATCTGGGGGCACTCCCCCCACCCAGCCGGTCGTTAATCGAAAGGAAATGACCAGCTCTGAGATCATTATTGTGATTGTAAGTTTAATCGTAATAATTATTTATTTGCTTTCTTTTTAAATTGCTTCTTTTTTGAAGTGCCATGAACACCGCTCACTGTGTGAAGTAGTATAGAGGGAGCCATTTCTGTGGTGGTGCGCAGCGCTGTCTCTGCGGCTTCAGTTTTTATTTTAGAAACAGGGTGACATTTAAACTTTTTTATTTGGAAGAACAAAAGGAAGGCAACAAGTATGGTGAATGCTTTAAGTTGCAGAAAGTAGTTGCCATTTGTGTTCTGAGACTTGAGTAGAGTGAACAGCTGAGCAGCTGCCGTGCTGGCCACTTCTAAGAGGTTTTAGACCGGCGTAGCAGCCAATCAGAGAGCTAGTTCAACTTATGAATAATTAATTAGACTTATAATGTTTATTGTTTGTCCAGTGAAGTTTTATTTGTAAAGTAGTGATTGTTGGTCTTAGCAGTTTCTTGTTATTGTTTTGATACAGCCTTAAATAATAAGTTGCTAGTGGCTCATAGGAACCGCATCATTGTTTGCTTACAAATGATGACAGCCATGTATTCATATGAAGAATCTGCTGTGTGACTGTGTTAATTGTTTGTATGTGTAAAATTCAATAAAAAGATGTTAAAAAAGAAATACGAAATAAAATGGTGACCTTGGTAGCGTACCATGTGGAGGAATGTGCACCCATATTTGATGTCACTGTGTGATAAGAACACAAGCATAAAACAGTGGAGGAATACTATGTATACAGAGTATTGATAATCTGTTACATTACAAATACAGTGTGATGCAGTAAGCAGAATTCTAACATGTGCTGTGTTAATTACAAAGCTGACACATTATTTACTTATTTGAAAAAGTTTCACCAGGAAGGACATACAGAGCTGTAATAGCTCATTCTAGGATCATGGATATGTTGTTCATCCACACTATTTGGCATGTCCTTTCCCTTTAAGATCTTGCCAGAAGGTCTTCAAGCTGGCTCCACCCACCACTTACCCACCCACCCGGGTGGTTATAACCCTCAGCTCGCCCCATGACTCCAGATCTTCGTTTCCGCTGGAAGATACAGGTTCCCTCCTTCTCTCTCCCATGTGTAGTAGGCCCCTGGTGCTCCAAAACTCAGTTTTATCGATCAAGCGAATCTCTCCAAACAATTTTGTTGTTGTGACCGCGATGGAGGACAAGTCCTTGCCCAGGTTCCGCCGGTGTCCCTGCGGACAGAAAATGTCTCAAACTGGCCTGCATGCCATGTGCGTGTACTGCCTGGGTCTCGATCATGATACTCAGGCCAGTGACTTTTGTTGTCCCTTTCATCCAAACGTTTTGGATGATTACCTTGTGCATCTCCAGCTCAGATGTCCGGAAAAATGGCTCCCGCTGGTCAAATCAAAGGATGCCCATTGTGTGATCTCCATGGCTGTGGGGTCCACAGAACAACTGGAACAGATTAAGGCCTTCGAAGAAGAGGTGGCTCGTGCCGCTGAGCTCTCATCTTCGCCCTTGGTTTTTGTTCCTCTAAAACTGGGCTTCTCTTTCTCGGGTTCCTTTAAGGAGCTGGTCCAATCCCTTCCCACTTGCAGGGAAGGCCCTGGCTCGCACATCTCCAGATCCTGTAAAAAGGAATCTAAGGAACCAAGAGAAACTACATCTTGTCGACGTCGCTTTTGGGACAGAAAGTGATCTTGGTCCCAGGAGTCTCCTCATTCGCCTTTGGTTGAAGTTGTGGTGTCAGTCGCTGATCTCACGGTAGCCCCTGTCAGGTCAGCTGGCCCAAACGCAGGATGACGATCCATTCAAGATCATCCTTGACACCATCTACCCGTCATTGACCAAGGAGGCCGACAACTCCTTATTTAGGAATCCGGTCCATTCACACATCGCTAATGAGGTGACCCAGCCAGCTGGGAAGCCTTGGACAGTGGTCGTCCCTGACCCGGAGGAACAGGGGTTCTCCCCCACTTCTCCCGAGCATCCCCATCGGCGCCCCCAATGGTCGACATCCAGGTCTGGGACATCCTCAACTGAAAGGCTAAGAAAGTTGCATAAGAGGCACTCTAAGAAATGGCGCTGCCACCATTCGTCATCCTCAGATGAGGTGAGACTCCAATGCAGATTGCTTCGGTGCTACGAGGACATGCTGTGGCAGCAACTTGTCCTGGCTAGGCTGAACATGGTCCTTCCACCCCAGCCATTACCTGGCTGTTGCCCTCCAAGCTGACGTCATCCCACTCTGGAGTGGGGGTCGTCCCCCTCCACCCGAAGAGCCGTCGACGTCACTCCTGACTCGGCCAAAGCCAATCTCTCCACCTATTCCGGTGGAGCCACCACAGAAACAGCCTTCCTCAGGGGCTTTCCCCAAGGAGTCTCAGCCTGCATCAGGCCTTCTGCACAGGCTGTCCGTCACTCTGACTCCTGACCACCCACGGCAGGTTCTCAGTGACTCTGGTAGCAGACCACACTATCCAGACTCCTCAGAGTCCGAGGACTTGGATCTGGCATCTCCTTCTAGAGGACGACGATGCTATGAGTCTTTCTGCAGAGAAGGGCCCACCTCCTTTATGGGCATCCTCTGCCTCATCTCTGAATCTACGGGGATGAAGCTGGAGCCTGTTGAAAAACGCGTAGAGTGCCTCCTAACTGACATCCTCAGAAGGAGGGATTTCCCAATCGAGGCCTTTCCACTAGTTCTGCGGGGTCAGGTGATCCAGGTCCAGACAGACACCACAACCACAACCATGCACTATCTCAACAAGCAGGATGAACGCACTCCCGGCATTTGTTCAGGGAAGTGCTCTGTATCTGGACCTTCATGAGATGGCTGGACGCATATCTCCTAGCCGTCCACGTGGCAGGAGCCTCGAACCAACTGGTGGATGCCCTCAGCTGTGTAGGTGAGGCATCTCACTAGTGGTCTCTTCACCCAGAGGTAGTCTGCAACCTGTTCTCCCTGTGGGTTACCCCTCAGGTGGACCTGTTCGCCTCCAGGGAGAACACAAAACTGAAGCTATTTCATGCCTGCCCCCTCAGCAGGGCTCACTGCAGGGGGATGCCTTTTTGAGGCTGTGGACCCCAGGCCTCTTCTGCACCTTCCCTCCATTTCCCTTGATCTACAAGGTGCTTCTCAAGGCAAGGAGGGACAAGGCGAAGGTGATCCTGGTAGCCTCTTCTGGTATCTAGATCTCCTCAGTCTCAACGACAGGCTCCTGAGGCATCTCCCATCATGCCCATACCTGATATCAGTCAGCCAGGGGAAGGTATTCCATCTGGACCTTCAATCCCTGCACCTGCCAGCCTGGTACCTGAGTGGCTAGAGTTCCAGGCTTTGGGTCTTTCCAACGATATCCTCAGTGTAGTTGAGGCATCAAGGAAGGAGTTGACCAGGAGGTGTTATGCCTTCAGATGGGAAAGGTTTTCCATTTGGTGTCAGGGCAAAGGCCTAGGCCCTGTTTCCTGTCGTGTGGCCAGTATCCTCGACTACCTTTGGTCCTTCTCCAAAGGAGGTCTCCGGATGACTACCCTTAAGGTGCACCTGGCAGCCATCTCCACTTACTGGGCATGGGCAGATCAGCAGTTGGTGGCACAGGAGACAGTGGTCTGGCGCTTTTTCAAGGGCCTCAATCACATATCCCCTGCAGTGCGTGAACCTCCACCTCCATGGGATCTACTGCTGGTATTGGCTAAACTCATGGGCAAGCCATTTGAACTAATGCACAGGTGTGAGATGTCACATCTGTCATGGTGTCACTATCATGTCAGCCAGAAGGACTGGGGAGCTCTCGGTGGAGTCTCCTTACCTGGTCTTCCACAGGAACAAGGTTGTCCTGCACCTCAACCCAAAGTTCCTTCTGAAGGTGGTGTCAGAGTTTCATCTTAACCAGGTGTTAACTTTGCCTGTGTTCTACCTGAACTGCACCTTGGAGGCCAAGTACAGGCTCCATACTCTGGACCTGAGATGAGCACTCTCTTATTTTATTATAAGGCATGGACAGCTGAAGTTCGGGGAGAGGTTCGCCAGCTGTTTGTCACCTACGCTGAAGCTGCACCTGGCAGACCTGCAACAAAGTGGACAATTGGCAGATGGATTACATCTTGCATTGATCTCTGATATAGGTTGGTGGGTAGGGAGCCTCCCATAGGGCTAAGAGCTCACTCCTTCTGCCATACTGCTGCATCAGTGACTGCTTCTAGGCACGTCCCTATCCAGGATATCTGCCAGACTGCTACCTGGAAGACAGCAAACACCTTCATTACCCATTACCACATCGACCTTGAGTCACACCGGGAAGCTGGTTTTGGAGCCTGAGTTCTCCGGTATCTATTACTGAAGTAGGGGGTGCGTGCCTTGCCTCCCTCCTCCTGGAGAACTGCTAGGAGTCTGCCAAATAGTGTGGCTGAACAACATATCCACGATCCTAGAAAAACAGGTTACTCACCTATAACAGTAGATCTTCCATGGAATGGTCTCTTGCAGTAAGTCATTACTTCTGGGAGTTCCCGATAGGTGGCGCTCCAGCATGGAAGTCTCTTCCAGCAGTCTCTATACCAGGAACCATCCACACTACCTCACCTCCTGGGCTGTACCTATAAAAGTGGGTGGTCCCTGGTAAGCTCCGTTCATTTTCCCACCGGTTTCAACTCTGGCAGCAACTCTTCTAGTAGCAGTCTACGACGTGGATTGAACCCATAGCCTGGGTGCCTGGGCTTCATACAAACACCATATATCTATAATGGATGATTCCCTGTCACACACACAGGATGCTCAACCAAAGGGCTCAAAAAACTTAGAGATAATACTGGGAAGGAAACCCCTTCACCTAAAGTCCTGCCTGACCACCTTTCATTGGTCATGCCTCCAAAACCTGGATCATCAAGAAGATATTCATCATCGACAGGCACTTCACCCCCATCAATGGCAGGCTCTACTTCATCAAAAAAGGAACATTTTTCGTCGACTGGGCGGGATTCCTCAGCTCCCCCATCGACCAGGACTCCTGCACTGTCGACGACAGAGGTCTTGCTGCCTTCCCCATCGACGGGAGGGCTTTACAAGACAGCTTCATCAATGAGAATGCCTCCTCCATCAACGGAGCACATGCTACATGCTTCCTCATCAATGGGGCTGCCTCCCCCATTGACGGGACATGCTCCCTATGCTCTCCTGTCAACAAGAGGCCTGCATCCACTCTCCCATTGTCGACGATAGCATTTCCATCATTGATGGAGTATGTCTTCACTCTCCCATTGTCTATGATGGCACTCCTATTGTCGATGGAGCATGCATTCACTATCCCATCATCGACGACACATGCCCTGCCTTCCTTATCATCAATGGAGTATATTCCCCCATCGATGGAGCATGCTGTTGCTGACCCTCCACTTGTAAGACACAGTTCATAATCGACGAGGCATGCTTCTCTGCCTCTCTCATCGATGGGACTGATGTCTCCATCATCAAGACGATCCCTGCTGCATAGAACAACACCCTTGCCTTCATATAATCCTGCTATTGATGATCCTTATGGAAGGTCAACCATGAAAAGCCAAGAACATTCTCAAAAACATGTATCAAAAGATGCTTATGGAGCTGCATTTCTACAAAATAAAGAACTATATGCTTCAGAAGGCAGAGGCCCTTCAGCCTCATTGTCATTCCCATGTGGGGCTCACAACCCCGTTGGAAATGAACAAAGACGTCAAAGAAACACTGGATCATTCTACTGGGAGGCGTAAATTGATCCCCCGTCCCCATGTACACTGGATTCAGAACCTGCTTACATGACAATTCCATCATCACAAGTTCCAAATATTGAAGAAATAGTAAACAGAGTACTGGATTCTATGGGTTTTGACCATAGCCTCACTCCAGAACATAACCCTCAAACACAAATGATATCGCCACCTCCATCAAAACGGGCAAACACAGAGCTAGAACGCTCCCCGGTACTACCTCCGCCTGAATATCCAGATGAATATTTCTCAGATTATCACACAAATCCAAACCTTCATAGGACCTATAATGGTTCCCCTGATGCAAGAAGATATGAATCCCTTCGAAGGGCTGTTACAACTACGAAAGGTAATTTCTCCACCGGATGACCCCTTATTCCCCGAAATGATGCTACAAATACAAAAAACAATGGGGTTTACCACAACGGAACAGGACAGATTAAGTAAAGATATGGCTGAATATCTGGGCCTTCCGGAAAACCCTGTCCGTACTAGCCCTCCTTTTATACCTGCATTCAGAAATGCTATTACTGAAGCTGGGAGTCAACCCATAGCAGCGTGGGAGTTACCTAGAAAGGCCCACGGGCTGTATCAGGCCCCTCCTGATTATCAATATTTAATGAATATGCCAGCGGTGGATTCTGTGGTTACTGCGGCTGCCCACAACCACACCAGCAAGCCTAAACATACAGGCACGATACCTCCAGAGAGAGACTCTAAATGTTTTGACCATATGGGGAAGAGAGTGTTTGCTCTAAACACACTAAATATCAGAATACTTAACTATATGGGGCACATGCTGCAATACCTATGTGTGGTGAGCACGTCTGCTGGAGAAGTTATAAACAGAATACCTGCATCCCCCGGAAGAGAGCAACTTACATCTATAAATAATATAGTTATTTCACTGTCTCGGCATCTATTAAGATCAGGATATGATCTTGCCGATTCTTTGGCTCGAGCCTCTGTAGTCTGTATTCTAATACGCTGCCAGGCATGGCCCTGACTTTCAGGGCTAGCACCTGATATTCAACACAAAGTGGCTAATGCCCCCTTTTCAAGTGACCATCTTTTTGGGCCAGGAGCTCAAACAATACTGGAGAACCTACAAGCCTCAGACAGACAACTGAAAACAATACAATACATGTACGAAAAACCATGCCCTCAGTATAATTATTCATACAAAACTGGAACTAATTATACCCCACGTAACACCTTTAAGGGCAGAGAACAAGTAACAAGGACCCCAGTGAAGCTGGCATGTGGCTGCCCCGGGACTTCTGCCCCTCATTAAAGACTCTAGACTCCGCCCTGGTCCCCTCTTCTTGGCCTCGGGGACCTTTTGGGGCCACAAAAAAGACAGGCTTTTTTTCACATCGGCTCGATACATCTAGCCAATTTCTCAGGTATCACTGTTTATAGACCATCATTACCATTCCATCGAGATGCCTTTTTAACCTTTGGTGCACTGGACGTCCTGTCCCTCCCTCGACCAGGTTCATCCACTATTAACTCCCATGATGAGACACAATCAATCCCACTATGGACTATATTCTTCTCTCCTCCACTGCTATTCGCAGCTTCCCCTTGATTATGGATAAAGATCATATCAAAAAGGGTGAGTACATATACAGAGATTATTATGTTTTTAATTACTGCTTTGTTTTATTTGGTCACAGATACATTGTTTCATTTGCTACATTATCTGTTACTTCAGTATCCTATTTTGTGTCAAATGGATACATTCATTACTGGCTAGACAGTCTTGGGGAACAAAGGTCTTTACTTGCTATTTTGTAGCACCTCTAAAGAATAACATTGTATTCTAGGGACATGGATATGTTGTTCATCCACACTCATTGGCAGGTATCCTTGCCGCTTTAAATCTTGCCGGAAGGTCTTCAAGCTTGCTCCTCCCACCCACCCGGGTGGTATAACTCTCGGCTCCGCCACATGACGCCAGATCTTCCTTACCGCTTGGAAGCTCAGGTTCCCTCCTTAACGCTCTGCATTTGAGACTGGTTCCTATTTCTCCGTTTGCGGATTTAAAATAAATTTTGCGAAAAGACTTCAGTCTTGATCCCTCGCGGCTCGATGGACAAATCGACTCCAGTTTGGAGATGCCCATGCGGGCAGAAGATATCTCGAGACGGATCCACACTCACGTGTGTCTACTGCTTAGGCCTTGAGCACGACCCGCGAGGCTTGCGACCTGTGCTCATCTTTCTCGGCCTCGCCCTCGAAGACCGTGCTGCCCGATGCAACTAGGCCGTCCCGGAAGCGTCTTCTCCGTGAAGTCCAAGGAGGCCCGGTTGCGGTGTCCGCGGGCGCGGCTCGGCGGATCAGCTCAGTGGATGATCGCCTCGAGAGGAGGCTGCTGGGTCAGATCTTCCTCGGCGCGCATTTATCCCGCCTCTCTGGGTTCTTCCTACACGGCTTCTTTTAGGAGCTTTGTCTGTCCCTCTCCACTAAGGGAGAAGGGCCTCGTCTACTGGACCTTATTCTCGGTCCAAAAAGAAGGACGAGGTAAGTCCCTCCGTCGGCGCTCTTGGGAGCGGGAAGGTCCCTTCCCGAGCCGTCGACCTCGCCGTATCGCTCGGCTTCGACCACTGGCCTGCGGTGTCCCGTCAGGTCAGTTGACGAGACTTCCGGCAAGTCGAGATTTTCTCGACCGATTGTGGACGGGCTGTCGCCTTTAGCTGCCGAGATTCCCTCTCCCCGGTTCCCCCGGGAGGAGTTGGGGATCCCGTGGGCTCGCCTGTGCCTCCGGTTCCGGAGCCCTCGGATGGACCATCCGAGCCGAAGGGAGTGCCGGTTCTGGCTGACACCTCCCCGCACCGACCTCGGAAATTCCGGGACTCTCGGTCTCGGACCTCTTCGCGGTCCAGCCGATCCCACCGTCATAGGCGGTCTCGGTCTCGGCACCGCGGTAAGCGGCGTCGCCGCTCGTCCTCGCCCTCCTCCTCGGACGAGGGACTTCGGCGTAATTCGTCGAGTGATGCGAGGACCTTATGTTGTAACAGCTCCTCCTGGCGGAGTAGCCGACCCGTCGCCTTCTCCGGCCATTAATATCGCTGTCACGGGCGGCGACACAACCCTCGACTTATCCGAGGAGCCTATACCAGGCCGGTTTTGGCCAAAACCAGCTGCTCCACCGATTCCGTGGAACCTCCGCCTCCACAGCCACCATTGGGGCTCCGACCAAGGATTCTCGGTCGGCTAAGGGTCTACCCCATCGGCTGTCAAGTACCCTCACTCCCGACCGACCTCGGCAGGTGAAGGGTGGCTCAGGCCAGAGGCAGCTCTTGAGGACTCTTCCAGTCTGAAGATGATTCCTCCTTTTTCTCCAAGCGACTGGACTTGGAGTCTTCAGGAAGGTCAGTCAATGGACGATAGCCCGTCGTCCTCTTCCTAGGACTGCTTCGCTCATCTCGAGTCCACGGGATGGAGCTCGAACCCGTTTCCAAGCGGGCCAGGTATCCCCTCACGAGATTCTGGACCGAGGGATTCTCCCACGAGGCCTTTCCGTGGCCGAGGCCATAGTGGGTCCAGCACTGGAGCTTGTAGCGCCTGCTTCCTGCCCTCGCCTTCGCCAGGATGGCCAGGAAGTATGCGGTCCTACCGTTCCTTGTCCGGTTTTCGGAACACCCCTCTGCTGAGGGTTGGTTACCGACAGCGTTTTCGTGCGCCGGGCAACCAGGATGTGGACAAACCTCCTGACAAGGAGTCCAAGAAATTGGACTATGTCGGGCGAAAAGTCTACGCTGCGTCCTCTCTCGACCTTCGTCAGGCCAGTTCGGCCGTCCTCATGGCACATTTTCTCATGCCCTGTTGGGCTCCCTGGATGAGGTCATCCCTCATCTTCCCGCCGATCTGCAGACTACGGTTAAGCAGGTGTGGGACCAGGGCAGGGCAGTGGCCAAACAGCGGCTCCAGACTGCTTTGGATATAGGGGACTCATGTGCCAGATCGGTGGCGGCCGCAGTGGCTATGCGTCTGCGGGCTTGGCTGAGGATATCCACCTTTACTTCGGATACCCAGCACAAGTTGGCGGATGTTCCCTTTTTTGGGACTGACCTCTTCGGCCCTGGGGTGGAAGGTCACCTGCAGAGGATCGAGAAGTCCAATGCTACCTTGGACTCGGTCTCTTCCGCTCAGAAGGACAAAGGCATAAACCGCAGCCTAAGCCCTTTCGGCTCCTTTCCCAGCCTCGGCGCGCCCGGCCAACATCAGGGCCAGCAGGCTCGGCCTGGCATCCCAAACCAAGCTGCCGGCTTCCTCTAACAGGAGGCAGGAGGAAAAGGCCCAGGAGGTCCTCGGCCGTCCCTCCTCCAAGCCTGCCCAGTGACGGGCTGAGGGGTGTCGCCCCATCCCCTCACCTTACCCTGGGTCCCCTGTGGGGACGGCTCCAACACTCGTTCCGCCTGGTCCGCTGTTACCAGGGACAGGTGGGTCTTGGAGGTGGTGGAAGAGGCCTGCCTCTGGAATTTGAGCAGGCACCACCCTTGAGCCAGCGCCCTCAGGGGCTGGGGTCCCCAGCCTCACTGGCGGCTCGTTGAGCCGACATCGCTCTCCTCCTCCAGAAGGAGGTGATAAGAGAGGTGGCAGACCCTCCTTCAGACCCAGGGTTTGTGTCCAGGTACTTCCTGGTTCCGAAACGGACGGGGGGCTGGCGCCCCATTCTCGACCTACACGACCTAAACAAGTTCCTAAGGTCTCGAACCTTCAGGATGGTCACTCTGGCTCACATAATACCATCCTTGGAACGCGGCATGGTTCTGCTCTCTGGACTTGCAGGACGCGTTTTTTCACGTCCCTATCCGTCCGTCTCACCAGAGATTCCTTCGCTTCCGAGCGGAAGAATCCCTTTTCGAGTTCCAAGCCATGCCCTTCGGCTTGTCTCCAGCTCCCAGGGTCTTCACCAAATGCATGGCAGTGGTGACAGCATTCTCTTGCGCCGAGGGGTCCGGTGTACCTCACCTGGACGACTGGCTGATAGCAGCTCCCTCCAGGAAGGAGGCGGAGTGGTCCAGAGATCTGGCCCTCCAGGTCTGCTCTCAACTGGGCCTCCTTATCAAGCGAGGCCAAGTCGAACTCGAGCCAAAGCAGGTGATTCTATTCATCGGGCGCAGCTCGACTCTCTCGAGCCAGAGCGCTGCCCAGGACAGGGCAGGGCTCTTTCCTCCTTTGCCCGATCATTTCTGGTTGGGCAATTGCGCCTGCCGGACTTCCTGCGCCTCCTGGGTCTCATGGCGGCCTGCACCAGCGTGGTCCGTTGGGCCGCTGGAACATGCGTCCCTTCAGTGGGGACTGGCCAGCCAGTGGTCCTGGCGCTGCGATCCTTTGGACCAGCTTGTGTCGGTGACTCAGGGGATGTGGAGGCGCTCTCAGTGGTGGACCGTTCCAGATCATTTGCAGGAGGGCATCCCGTTCGTCTCCCGGCGGCCGTCTCTCTGTCGACCGATGCCTCTCTGATGGGTTGGGGTGCCCATCTGGGGAACACGGGCTCATGGCCTCTGGTCCCAGCGGGAGTCGATGCACATCAACCTGCTGGAGCTCCGGGCGGTCCGCCTAGCTCCTCCGCCTTTGCTCCGTTCCTCCGGGTCAAGTGGTCCGAGTCCAGGCGGACAATACCACGACCATGTTCTATCTAAACCGCCAGGGGCGGGGGCCGGCTCCATGCTTCTGCAAGGAAGCTCTCTGCATTTTGGTCACTCATTAAGCAGCCTGGGCGGATCTCCTAGCCATTCATGTGGCAGGAGCCTCCAACACCCTGGCCGATGCCCTGGGCGGATAGGGCTGCATCCACAGTGGTCTCTCCTGCCGGAGGTAGTACAGCATCTGTTCTCCCATTGGGGCACACCTCAGGTGGACCTGTTCCTCCAGGAGAGACGCTGGCTGAGACTGTTCCATGCCCGCCCCCTCAGCAGGGCTCGCTGCAGGGGGATGCCTTCTCGAGGCAGTGGACCCCGGGCCTCTTTTACGCCTTTCCCCCATTTCCCTTGATCCACAAGGTGCTTCTCAAGGCGAGGAGGGACAAGGCGCAGGTGATTCTGATAGCCCCAGACTGGCCTCGCCAGTTCTGGTACCCAGATCTCCTCAGTCTCAGCTCCAGGACTCCCGGCAGCTTCCAGCTCGCCGGACCTGCTCTCAGTCAATCAGGGAAGGTGTTCCATCTGGACCTTCAATCCCTGCACTGGACCTGGTTCCTGAGTGGCTAGAGTTCCAGGCCTTGGGTCTTTCCGGCGAGGTCCTCAATGTAGTTGAGCGTCCTGTAAGAGTCGACCAGAAAATGCTATGCCTTCAAATGGAAAAGGTTTTCCATTTGGTGTCAGGCAAGGCTTGGACCCTTCCTCCTGTTCCTTGGCAAGCATCTTGGACTATTTATGGTCCCTTTCTAATCAAGGGCTTAGGTCGGCGACCCTAAGAGGTGCACCTGGCATCCTCTCTTGCACGGCGCGGGCGGGGAAGCAGTCAGTAACTGGGAGAAGGTGGTCTGGCGCTTTTTCAAGGCCTTGATCACATTTCCTCCAGTGCGGGAACCCCCACCTCGTGGGATCTACTGCTGGCTGGCAAAGCTCATGGGCAAGCCATTCAACCTATGCACAGTGTGCTCTCTCTCACCTGTCGTGGAAGACCGCCTTCTTGGTGGCTATCACGTCAGCCAGAAGGATGGGAGGCTCCAGGCGCTTTCCATCGAGTCTCTTACCTGGTCTTCCACAGGGACAAGGTTGTCCCTGCGCCCCCACCGAAATTCCTTCCGAAGGTGGTGTCAGAGTTTCACCTTAACCAGGTGTTGACTCTGCGGTGTTCTACCCCAATCACACCTCGAGGCCGAATATAGGCTCCATACTTTGGACCCTAGAAGGGCTCACCTATTACAAGAGCGCCGGCTGAAATTGGGAGAGGTTCACCAGCTGTTTGTCACCTATGCTGAAGCGCATCTGGAAGACCTGCAGCAAGCGGACGATAAGCAGGTGGGTCACTTCCTGCATAGATCTCTGCTATAAGTTGGCGGGCATGGAGCCTCCCAGAGGGATAAGAGCTCATTCTACCCGCCATACTGCTGCAACGGTGGCTGCTTCCAGGACGTCCCTATCCAGGAAATCTGCAGGGCTGCTACCTGGAAGTCAGCAAACACCTTCATTACCCATTACCACATCGACCTTGAGTCACGCGGGATGCTGGTTTTGGGCCTCGGTTCTCCAGTCTCTCTTTCCCAAGTAAGTATTGGGGTGTGTGTCTTGCCTCCCTCCTCCCGGAGAACTGCTAGGAGTCTGCCAATGAGTGTGGATGAACAACATATCCATGTCCCTAGAAATACAGGTTACTCTCACCTGTAACAGGAGTTCTAGGAATGGTATATGTTGTTCATCCATATTCTCGACCTCCCGGCTTGACGCACAACCTGAGCTTCCAGCGGCCAGATCTGGCGTCATGGGGCGGAGAGTTATACCACCCGGGTGGGTGGGAGGAGCAAGCTTGAAGACCTTCCGGCAAGATTTAAAGCGGCAAGGATACCTGCCAATGAGTGTGGATGAACAACATATACCATTCCTAGAACTCCTGTTACAGGTGAGTAACCTGTATTTACTCGAGCTACCGTTGCAATTCTCAACAAAGTTGCCTTTGCCTGAGATTGTGCTTTCACTGCTGATCACTGAAACTCCATAATTGCTCAGTGCTTTTAACATATTACTTCTAGTTTTTTTAAAATGGTTAACACAGTGAATCATGTATCCCTTTTTTCCACTGCTGTGCTATTTTAGCATTCATTGGTCCCATGACCACATTTTACCTACGGCAGAATGCCATCTGTGGCCACCCACTGCCATATAACTGCTTGGGATGTCCCAGAAGTAATGACTTACTGCAAGAGAGACCATTCCGTGGAAGATAGTGCAGTTACACATAGGGTGCTGGAACGGGGGTGAAAGGGCGGTAGCCACTCCACTTTTTATTTCTGTATGGCAAAAACTAGTATAGAAAAAGTGCCCTTTGTACCCTCATAAGTGCCCTTTTGATTCTCAGTCCCCTCAGCTTTTACCATCTTCTGGCACCCTTGGTTACACAAAGACTTTTGCTGTAACAGTAGATCTTCTAGGAAAGTCTCTTGCAGTAAGTAGTTTCCCTCCCTTCATCCCCCTGCCTTACGTAATAGGAAAAACGATGTAAGGGTGGGAAGCTTCGGTACCTCGGATCCCTTCGGTCCCTCGCTTCCAAGCTGAAACCAGCGGGAATGGGGCTTACCAGGGACCACAAACTTTTATAGGTACAGCCCAGGAAGTGAGGTAGTGTGGGTGGTCCTTTGTATAGAGACTGCTGGAAGAGACTTCCGTGCTGGAGCACCACCTATCGGGAACTCCCAGAAGTAATGACTTACTGCAAGAGACATTTCTAGAAGATCTACTATTACAGCAAAAGTCTTTGTGTAACTGCACTTTCTAGGAGTGGTATATGTTCATACACATGGACCCGCCCGACATCCCCGTCATCGACGCACAGCCTAGCTTCCAGCATGCAAGATCTGGCATCATGGGGCAGAGCTGAGGGTTATACCATCCGGGTGGGTGGGAGGAGCCAGCTTGAAGACCTTCCGGCAAGATCTTAAAGGGAAAGGGACATGCCAAATAGTGTGGATGAACAACATATACCACTCCTAGAACTACTGTTACAGGTGAGTAACCTGTTTTTTTCCAGATGCATCCTGGGGGGAAGGGGATACATAGGAGAAAACATATAAAATCATTTTACAGAGAGCAAAATCACATAAACAGGTACAAGTGAGGTATACATATCCGGATATAAAATGACAACAAAACTTGTGCTATACATATTCATTGGTTTACAGATGAACCAAGGTATAAAACACACAAAGTGCTTATTACACATTTTCAAGGATGGGAACATTGGCCGAGAAAGTGCTAGATTTATAAGGTACTCTGTCAGTTTATTATATTACATTATTTCAGACTCAGGTGTGATGTGATATAATGTGACATGTCATGATGTGATGTGATGTGAAAAGTAACAAGGCCAGTAAATTACAGGAGAGCAGCACAAATAAGAGTTCTTCCCTGCTGATAGCCCTCCCCATATGAGCATTTTTAGCCTGTAAAGAAATGTTTCAGGGTACCTAAAAATGCTTTTTTCATCTTTGAAAAACTGTGCCGTAACTTCTGATTAAACGTGTGCTCACCATCATCTTGCAAGCAGCAGCTCTCTTCATTGGCTTCCTCTATGTCAATGTGCCTTACCAACACAGCCATTAGTCAGCAGGCCAAAGAAACATATAGTGATTAAGAGAAGCGCGTGACTGCCTTCAAGATGGCAGTGGGCAGCCTTTTAATTGGAAGTTATGGCAAACCTTTTTAAAAAGTAAAAAAGGGCATTTTAAAGTACATTGAGCAACTTGTTTGCAGGTTAAAAATGTTAATGACTGGTCATCATGGGAGAGGCTCTTTGGTAGCGGGTAGGTACACTAGACAGTTAAGTGCCACTTTTCAAGTATGACCCATGAGGGTACAGAACAAATTCCAGTACCAAACAGACAAATACAGAGACAAATTAAGAAAGCCCACAAGTCAAGCCGGTCCACTGGCACAGCAGCAAGGCATCTGTCTGCAGCACTGACATCCTGGGTTCAGGGACAGACCCGGGAGTCAGAGGGCCGGCTGGGGGAGAGGGATCGAGCACCCTATGGACTGCTGTCCCTCTCCAGGGGGAAGAGTGTCCGGTGCAATGAGAACCCCTGATGGAGGCTGGGAGCCCCGCGCAGCTGGCACCATACGTTTCTGGGGGGGGCCGGGCAGACACTGGTGTCTTTGTACATCCCCACCCTCAGGGAAAAATGTACTGAAAAATCTTGGCCTCAAATGAGGACCCCGCTCTGCTGCTGCTTCCCACTCAGACCGTTGTCCGCTTGGGGGAGGGGTCCCCGCTCCCGTGACCCCACGCTGGGGGAGGGCAAGCCAGGGCTTCGCAACCCACATTCCTGAGAAGGGGTCTTCCACCTGGTGGCCCCATCTAGGGGTGGAAGCCTAGAGATGGGGGAAGCGGTAGGTGGAGTCTGGGACCGGAGCCTTCGGCCCAAAAAAAAAAAAGAAAGCCCACAAGTCTCGGTATTGTCCAGAAAGGTACATAGTGAGAACATATCAAATTACAATTAGTTCACAGAGTACAAAATAAGATGAACAGGTACATTGTGAGAGGCTGACAAATTTAAGGTGCAATAAATTATGCAACAGCATTAGCAAAGCGAGAAATAATGGACATACAGTGCCTTCAGAAAGTATTCACCCCCCTTGGATTTTGTCACATTTTGTGATGTTGCAAACTCAAATTTAAATACATTTATATGGGATTTTTTTGTCACGTATCTACACAAATTGCTCTATAATGTCAAAGTGGAATGAAACTTCTGGAATTTCTTGTACATGTAATTTAAAATAAAAACCTAAAATGTCTTGATTTGATAAGTATTCACCCCCTTTGCTATGACACTCCAAATTGAGCTCAGGTGCATCCAATTTCCTTGTGAGATCACGCTAAAACTTGAATGGAGTCCACCTGTGGTCAGTTCAAATGGTTGACATGATTTCAGAGGAAATACACCTGTCTATATAAGGTCCCACTGTTGACAGTGCATGTCAGAGCAGAAACTCTACCATGAAGACTAAGGAGCTGTCCGTAGAACTCCGTGATAGAATTGTGAGGAGGCATAAATCTGGGGAGGGGGTATAAAAACATTTCTAGGGTGTTGAAAGTTCCCAGGAGCACAGTCAAGTCCATCATTAGGAAATGGAAAGATTACGGAACCACCCAGACTCTTCCTAGAGCAGGCTGTCCTCCCAAACTGAGCAACCGGGCAAGAAGGACCTTGGTCAGGGAAGTGACCAAGAACCCAATGACCACCCTGACAGAACTACAGAGTTTCATGCTGAGATGGGAGAACCTGTCCAGAGGACAGCAATCTCTGCAGCACTTCACAGAAGTAGCCTCTATGGGAGAGTGTCTAGACGGAAGCCACTCCTGAGAAAAGGCCACATAATAGCATGCCTGGAGTTTGCAAGAAGGCACGTTGCAGACTCTGAGACCATGTGGCAAAAGATTCTCTGGTCTGATGAAACAAAAATTGAACTATTTGGCCTGAATGCAAAGCGCTATGCCTGGCGCAAACCAAACACAGCTCATCACCTGTGTAACACCATCCCTACCATGAAGCATGGTGGTGGCAGCATCATGTTATGGGGATGCTTTTCAGTGGCAGGGACTGGGGCACTTGTCAGGATAGAGGGAACAATGAATGGAGCCAAAAACAGGCACATCCTTGAGGAGAACCTGCATCAGTCTGCAGTAGACCTTGGACTGGGGTGAAGATTTACGTTCCACCAGGACAACAACCCCAAGCATACAGCCAAAGCAACACTGGAGTGGCTTCAGAACAAGAAGGTCAATGTCCTTGAGTGGCCTAGCTAAAGCCCGGACTTGAATCCCATTGAGAATCTGTGGAAAGACTTAAAGATTGCAGTTTACCGACACTCCCCATCCAACCTGACAGAGCTTGAGCAAATTTGCAAGGAAGAATGGGCGAAAATCCCCAAATCCAGATGTGCAAAGCTGATACAGACATACCCAAGAAGACTCAAAGCTGTAATTGCTGCCAAAGGCACTTCTACAAAGTATTGACTCAGGGGGGTGAATACTTAAGTAAACAAGATATTTCAGTTTTTAATGTTTCATAAATTTTTGTTACACAATAAAAATATTTTTGCCCCTTTAAATTGTTGAGTATGCTGTGTGAATCAAGGGGGAAAAAATCATTTCAATGCATTACAAATTCTGGTAGTAACACAACAAAATGTGACAAAATCCAAGGGGGGTGAATACTTTCTGAAGGCACTGTAAATTATATGAAGACTTTGGTAGGTTGGCATGTGAGGCACGGAAATGTAGGGAAGTTGGGGGCTAGAAATGAAGATAACTTAAGATAAGCCTTCAGGGCAATTTTGAAGGATGACTGGGTAGTAGAACTGTGGACCTCGGTGGGGAGGGAGTTCTGTAGCCTGGGAGCAAATGAGGAGAAATCCTGGTCACCCATTTTGGTTAAACATTTTGGGAAGACGAGTGACGTGGTATCTGAGAAATCTGAGGGTGTAAGTACCATGTAGTAAGGAAATTGGGGTGGAATGGGGTGTGAGATCTAAGTGGCTTGTAGCAGAAACATCCTAGTGCATAAGCTCTAGAGGCAGAGGGTGATAATTGCCCCAATGAGGAGTAGAGGAAACAATGATGTGTGGGGTGGGGGGAAGGATAGGGCAGAACAGCTGATGTTTTTGTAGGTAATATCCCATTTATGCAATGAAGATTTAAGGTCATTAGTAAAGATGAGTGAGCTATACTCTAGGCAAGGGCGCAGGATACATTGGGAGATAGCTAAATGCACTTTAGAAAATGGGTAAAATGAATACTCAAATCTGACTGGCTAAGACACTCATTTAGGTGGACATCTATCAGACAACAATGCCCACTTAAAACGAGTGCCAACCTAGGATGCCCCATCACCCAAAAAAATATCCCTCTGCCACACACCTGTAAACTTCAGCTCGAACACTGGTGGACAAGTGCAGTGCCAAGCAGCAGGACATTCGAGACATGAGGCACAGCAACCGAAAATGGAGCGGAGCTTCTCAGAATAAGAAATGGCAGTGGCAGCCCCCACCAAATACCCAAACAACCAGCAACATATGAAAATGCAGCTTTTTTAATAAAATGTAAGCTTTTTAGCTGCAACAGACTGATAAAAATGTAACTGACCAAGTCGCGGCTCCCACTCACTCAAAAGCCGGCCAGTGTAGTAAGTGGAGCAAGCCAGCACTGCGTCTCCACATTCAGGCAGCTGCAGTTAAGAAACTCCACTGCCACTCCTCTCCCCGATTCTTCAGATTCCTTTCACTCATCAAATTTTAACCCTGCTGAGTACCCCTAAGAAAAGTGTACGTGAAAACCATTAAATACTACACAAACCTTTTTTTTTTTTTGCCCAGTTGTTTTTCTTTGCCAGCTTGCTCCACCACCTTTGCTAGTTTGATGCACCTCCGTTAATCTTCGGCTCCTGATCATTCCTCCTAAACATGGTAACCTGCCCACTTACTATACTTTCCCAACATGGAAGCTACAGTTTGTAATAAAAAAGGAGAAATGTACCATTGTCTCCCAAATTTAAAGAGCAACTGCCACTTAAAAAAAAAAAAGGAAAATTAGCTTTTTAATCGCATAACCTGTTCCTGCATTGGTAAAGCTACCAACTTTCTGAGGCCTAAAACTGGGACGATCCATCCTGACCATGACCCCCCCCCCACTGTGTCACTCCTACAGGCACCGCTGCAGACAACGCTGCACACAATCAATTCAATTTTTCTGCTTGCTTTAGCCGTGCCGTCCCACAGTAACACGAGTAGCAAACATCCAGATTAAAACAATACATCATTCTACTGCAGCAAGTTCCAAATCATGATGTGCAGAAAATTCATTAGAAGCAAACCTGCGTTAAATTGTGTTCAGACATTCGAGCTGCATGTATTGCTCCTTCTGACAGTCCTATCAAACCCCCTTACACTCACCTCATTTGCTGAACAAACTTCACTTCAATGACTCCCACCACCACACCAGATTGTTTTCACATACTTCCCTACAGCTGATCAGGTTCAGGTACCTTAGTTCACTGCTGGTGGTCTCTTCTCTGTCTGGAGTCTCTCTCAGATGCTGTCAGGCAGACATCCACATGCACTTGTTTGCACTACTACCTAGTCTAATCTAACAGGAAGGAACATGCTTTACTGTGCTCCCACTGACTTGCTTGCAGTGCAACACAGACGCAGGGGTTGAAGTTGCAAACTGCTGTCCAGCCCAAGCCATGCCACAGTGATGCTGAAATAACTGTCACTCACAGATTAGCAGTCAGCAAAAAAAAAAGGGACAAAACTGGGACAAGTAAGTAAAAACCAGGACAAAAGTGGTATTTTGCAAAACTTGTGGGGACACTGGGACATGCTGCCTAAAATAGGGACTGTTGGTAGCTTTATGTATTGGACCACAGTTTAACAATGGATACAGTGCCCTCTACTGCCAGTACCAGTACAGTGCAGTTCAGGGACTACTTTACAAAAACTACCTGTTTTAATTATTTTGCATTAACTTCTTTACACTTTTTTTTCTTTAAAAAAAAAAAAAAAATTCCAGTTAAATAATGGCATGCCCATTTTCTAAGAGCAATAATACCCTCCAGGGTGGATGACATTGGGCTATACCCACCCTTCCAGGGGCTATAAGGTGGAGGGCCTGCGGTGTCGGTCCTTATTACGCCCCTTGGCGAGCAGGTATATCCCAATACCACCCACCCTGTTGGGTGGTATTGCTTGCTTCAGAGTAAGGAAATGGCAAAGGCAGTAGGCCAAACCAATTCTGGAATTAACAGATTTGCTTAAGTTTGAGATCAGCAAGTAGAAATCCAGCACAGGGTCAATGTTAACACCCAGGTACTTAAATTTCTCCACTAAGGAGAGAGGAGAGAGACCTCTAAACACCAAATGGACACAGGATGAGAGCTGGATGATCTGCACACCTTGGAACCAAATAACATTGTTTGTATTTTGGAGATGTTGAGACCCAGTTGTTGACTACAAGCCAGTTTTAAATGTGGGTGAAGTTCATGGTGATTCTGACATTAATGAGGGTGGGACTCTGGGCACTGTAGTATAGGGCGATATTGTCTGTGTACAGGATAATAGAACAAAGGGTGGTGATGGAGGGGAGGTTGATTATGAAAAGGAGTGGGCCAACAATAGATCCCTTGGGGATGCCTCAGGTAATAAGCAAGAGGCTGGAAAAGGCATCAACAAATTTGACAAATTGTTGCCTGTCTAACAAGTAGTTAGCAAACCAAGTGTGGGCATAAAGGGAGGCACCAGTGTTGGTTACTTTTCGGGACAGAAGGGCATGAGCAACAAGGTTAAATGCTTCAGACAAATCAGTGAAGAAAGTTCCAGTAAGAGCTCCTTTAGTGGTCTTGATGAGGGCAGATGTGTTGATGTGCTCCTTATGGAAATCATGCTGACAGTGGAGTAAGGAAGCAGAGATTTTGCAGGTAGTCAGTCATCTGGGAGGCTACTACCTTTTCCAGTAGTTTGCTGAGGACAGGCATAAGGACAGTAGGGCAGTATTGTGCAGTACATGTGAGGTCATCCTTTTTGGAGACAGGGACTACCTTGGCAATTTTTCATTGGGATGAGACCACACCTAAGATAAGGGAGAGGTTTAAGAATATGGGTAATGGGAAGGGCATGTGCCTGGGAACCTAGCCTAAGCAATCTAGGCTCTGACCCAACTGGATTCGGACCAGCGTCATGGGGTAGGAAGTTGAGAAGTTTGAGGACTTCTTTTCTAGTAACAATATTCAGGTGGAAAGAGGGGTGGGTTTAGGGGAAGGAAGTCTGGACAGAAAAACTAATGCTGGGCTGAGGGTGGCTGGCAGAGAAAAAGGAGAGGTCAGAAAATTGGGCATGGAAGGCGTCGATTATGGTATTTTGGTTGTTACAGTGCACTCCATAAATGATCATGTCCTTTAGCAAAGCTTTAGAGGGAGCACTCAAGAACCCTTCTATGTGCCCCCAACAATTATGTGGGTTACCACCGGAGACCAAGAATTTCTCTTTACAGAAGGAGCTTTTAGCCACATAGGTAGCCTTTTTGCATTGGTTTTGCAGCTGCCTGTAAACATTATTTGCGTAGTCCTCTTTTAAGTAAATGCATGCCATGTACAATGTTATGGGGGGGGGGGGGTATGCTAATGTGATCTAGTAGTTAGAACACTGATTTGAGAGCCAGGAGATTCCAGTTCAAGTCCAGACAAAGCCAATGTCTTGTTGTGTGACCTCTGGTTGAACATTTGGTTTGGCCATCCTATGCATCAGTTTTCAGCTGTAAACTTTGCTTGAATCAGGAAAGGACTACACTACTTGACTGAATGTTGTGTCTTGTTTGTGTTATTCAGGGTAAATAAATTCTAAACAAGTCAAGTGAAATATTGATAAGAAACACCATGTGATAGTATAATGTGATAAACTGGTTTGGTGTTTTCTACCAATATGTTATGATACATTCAGTATCCTTACATTTTTAAGTATGCTGTATTAGTCTTGTACCTACCATTGTACTGTGTTTGATTATGCATTGCAGTTGGTGTGCTGCTCTTGCTTGACATCTCTCATCACGTACTGTAGGCAGGAAAGGTTATACTACATGTGCTATATATGACCCCCAGGGGAGATCTCGAGTACATGGGTTCCATTTGCCTTGGGTCAGCTCTGAACTCCCTCTCCTTAGGGCCCACGACTCAGTCTGGTCCTTCCCTAAGTCCTTTGGTTCCCATGAGGACTGGTTGAGGTACTGTCAGTTGGTTTGCCTCAAATCTCAAGAGCAATATTATTTCCCTAAGTAAGCACTGAAGGGTTATTCACTCCATTTTGACCCTCCCTTGCTTATCTCTGAGCCCAAGGAGGTTTCTGCCACTTTCAACACTCATTTCACCTCCTGTGCCCTCCCTACTCTTCCCTCTTCTAGTTTCTTATCTGCTGCTGCTCCCTCCCCATTTACTTCTTTGTTTACTTCCTCCCTCTTCCACTTCCTTATCAACTGCTACTCCCTTCCCTCCCTTGTTTAGTTTCCATCCAGTCTCGGCTTCTAATGTCTTGTCTGCTCTTCTTGCTCTTAATCACACAGCCCTCATCAGGCTCTCAACTGACATAATCACTGCCTTGGACAAGGGCAGCCCCTCTGGGGCTGTTTTTATAGACCTGACCAAGGCCTTTGACCTAGTAGATCACAACCTTCTGCTAAGCAAACTAGGTAACCATGGGCTCGACCAGCACTCCCTAGCCTGGTTTGGTAGCTACCTGACGGAGCATTCCTAACTGGTCAAATGGAGAGACGCTATATCCGAACCACTCATTCTCAAGGAAGGGGTACCCCAGGGATCCATACTGGGCCCTCTCCTATTCACGCTATTTGTCAACAACCTGAACAAACACTGCAGAGGAAGCTCGCTGGTCCAGTATGCAGATGACACAGTGATCTACTGATCCTCAAATAGCTCTGCGGATATTGGGGCCCACCTCCAATTGGATTTTGCATCACTAGAAACCTGACTGGCAGAAAACAGGCTAATCCTCAACCCCACAAAAACAAAGGCCATGGTCTTTGGTCCCAGAACACTTGGGCAGGACCAAACCTCTCTTCTCTCAGTAGTCTCCTCTATGGGTACCTCTACTGAGGTAGTGAAATCCCTAAAATATCTGGGTCTGAAACTGGACCAAGGCCTTACTCTGAAGTGTCGTGTAGATCAGGTAACCAAAACTCAGCACCACAAACTGGGCCTGCTCTACCGCCTGAACGTTCAGGTAGTCCCTGAGACCAGGATCACAATAGCCAGCAGCATCCTGATACCAATCTTGACCTATGCTGCCTCTGTCATTCAGGGCCTGGGAAAATAGGAACTCAAAGAATGCAGGTACTATACAATAAGGTGGCCCACTTTGCCACATCGTCTTACAAAAGGAGACACCACTGCAAGACACTAGCCTCCATTAAATGGCTGTTTCTTACAAATCGACTGCAGTACCCATTGTTAAGTAATGCATATAAGTTGCTCAACTACCACCCAGACAGTCTGACTGGGCTGCTGGTCCCTAAGAGTACGGGAAGACATCTCCGAACCACTGGGAGAAATCTCCTTGAAATACCAAGGGCTCGCACTGCAGCGGGTGACAAATCCTTCGACCATGTAGCCCCAGCGCTATAGAATAAGGTCCCACAACAATTGCAGGACGCAACCTCCTTGGGAATCTTCTAATCCAGGCTGCAGGCACACCACTTAAGGAATAGCACTTGTACATGTGCAAGAACACTGAGCAAGAGAGATTAGTTCACAAACCTATGCTGGCCCAGGCCAGTCCAGTCCTCTGCCAAGTGGAGTCACACTGTCCATTGTCCTGATTGTCTACTAAGTCCATTCCCCATACTAATTACTCTGATTCCTAATGTATGAATTCTTAAACCATACCGTGTACTAAAGACCTGACCTCCGCACTGTGATGACCAGATTGTAACCTGAAATGGTCAAATGCTTGCTTTGTACTTTCTTTGTGTATGAAATGTTCTGCTGTGTAACTAACTCCGGGTTCCCCCCTGAAAAAGGAACCTTCAGGGCTCAGCGGACTTACCCGGTTATCAAAATTGAATAAAATATAAATAAATAAATAATAATTCTAAAGGCCTCTGTTCCGATGGTCTGGACCCAAAACATCATTACCTCTGTGTTCCTGCCATCACTGCCTCCTCCTTCTTACAGCATTGATCTGTTCTGCTTGCTGGAAGAAGGCAAGATTTCTTCCTCTTCACAAAGGGGGTGACACCTGTACCCCTGGGAACTATTGCCCTATTTCTCTCTCCCTTCATGGGCTAAACTCCAGGAAGAGCTGGTTTCTAGTAACGTGGATATGGTGTACAATCCACACTTCTGGTAGTATCCTTTCCCCTTTAAATATCTTGTCAGAAGGTCTTCAAGCTGGTTCCTCCCACTCACTGGAGGAGGGTAACTCCCTTGGCACTGGCCCGTGGCACTAGATCTTCCTTTCTGCTGGAAGAAGAAGGTTCCCTCTTTTGCACTGCATGTCGAAGTAGGTCCTTTGCTTTCTAAAATGTCTTCATGTTCAGTTTTGAATATCGTTAACATCGGTATGGATGAAGCGAAGTCGGTGCCCAATTTTAAGAGGTGCAGCTGCGGGGAGATGTTCCATGTGGACCCGCACACCTCGTTCGATTTCTGCCTGGGCCATGAACATGATCCCCAGGCTTATGGCCTATGTCGCACCTTGAATTCAAACACCTTGGAGGACCGGCATGCTTGTCTTCTGCTTGGGCGCCCAGATGAACAGGACACCCACTGAGTGGTCTTCGATGCCCACTGGGTGGTCTTCATGGCTACAGAGATCTGCTGAACAACTTGCAGCCTTCGAGGAGGTGGCAGCTCAATCCATGGAGCATGCATCTTCGGCTTCAGTTTTTGTGCCGCTTTCCTTTGGTGTCATCTTTATGGGGGCATTTCAGGATTTGTGTCAGTCCCTTCCCACCCTTGGGCAAGGTCCTTCTAAGGGCTCAAAATTCTGTAAATCTGCTAAAAAGACCCCAAAAACTGTCTTGTCAAAGGCTGTGGGATCGCGAACACTCTTGGGCCTCAGATTCCAGTACTTCTTTGGGGTTTCAACTTCGGTCCAGGCCACTGGCCCCACGGACTCCCCATCGAGACTGTCGGCCGAGACACACGTCAACCAACCAGTTGATATCTTTCTCAAGCTGGTCAACACATTGTCTCAGGATGAGAGGGATACTTCCCTCTCTAGGACTCTGGTCTTACACATCACCTGCCAGGGAGGGTAGGACCAGCTTCCTGATCCAGTCCCAAACCCTTGGGATCCCGCACCCTCAGGGGAATCTCAGCGTTCTCCGGCTCCATCCCTTACCCGATGTCGGGTTGTCCAGTGGTTGAGGTCGGGATCCCGTAGCCTGGGGTCAAGCAGCTCTAGCTGGCATAGGTGCTCCTGCTCTCCGCATTCGGGCAAGCTGTGTCACCGCTACTATTCCTCTTCTTCCTCCTCCTGGGGTGAGGAGAGCCCCCGTCGCAAGATGCGCTGGTGCTATGAAGAGTTAATGTGGCAGCAGCTCATGCTCTCCAGGGTTAAGCCAATTCAGGCCCCCACACCGGCTCTTCCTTGGATGCCACCACCAAAGCCCCAGCCTGGCCTTTACATGCCTCCTCACCCAACAGGGCAGAACCGCCTCCTATGCAGTTGAAGGAGGGTCCCCTCCTAAGGATGCCTGTACCACTGCCAGGCTTCCTCATCAGCTGTCAGTCGCTGTCATTTATTTATTTATTTATTTGCTTTTGGTAACCGGATGAGTGCACTAGACATAAAGATGCCTATTTTCAGGCACGACCCGGGAGAATCCAAGTGAGAAACAAAATACAAAAGTGAGAAACAAAATACAAAAAATACACAAGCTGTACAATGTGACGCAGCACAAGGAGGAGATAACACAATGGAATATAGTGCAATACAAACAATTGACAATTAGCCAAAACAGAGTAAGGTAATATCAGAAGAATGTAAACAGTACCATAATGAAAAAAATAAAACAAGTGCTAACAAGTTTGTACTGGAACTAGAGAGAAAGAAAGGATGGGGAGAGGAGGAGATAGGAGGGAGAGAGAAGGGAAAGAACAAGGTGTAAGGATTAAAGGAATCAGGGTGGATGGAAGCATAAGCAAGGATTTGAGGCCAGTAGGTGTTCACGATGGAGTTTCTTGAAACCAACATGGGTAGTAGCAAGGTGAATTTCTGGAGGGATAGAATTCCAATATTTAGGGGCTGAGTAGGAGAAAGCCGTGTACCTATAGAAGTTTTACATCTGGGCATAGAGAGGAGGGCATTGCCACTAGATCGAAGTCCGTAGGAGGGAGTTAAGGGGTGTAGCAAGGCAGCGAGGGGAATTAGGGAGACCTGATCTTATTATACCATCTAATAGGGAGCCAAAGGCCAGTCGCCGGTGGGCAGAAGGGTTGGGACATTTTAGGTCCGCACACAGCTGACAGTGATGTTTAAAACGTGGAGATCGAGAGGCATAACGGCAGATGTTATTATAGGTGGTGTCCCATTTATGTAAGGAGGTCTTTGATGCTCCAAGGTACGTGACTGAGCCATAAGCAAGGGCCGGGAGCAATAGGCCTTGAGCCACTGCAAGCCGAGCTGATGGTGTAAGAGCATAGCTAGTACGGTATGCACCTCCAATTTTTGCATTGACCAATTTGCAGGTGGTGGTGACATGGAGGTCAAAGTCCAATGATTCATCAAGGAGGATACCCAGGTATTTAAAGGAGCTAGTGCTAACTACCAGGGAACCATCAGCACACAAAATCTGAAAGGAATTCCGATTAGATTTAAGTCTAGCTGGGGAGCCGAAAAACATAGAGTGAGTTTTGCTGGTATTAAGAACAAGATTGTTTTCTATTAGGTAGGATTGAATATTTAAGAAGTCACTAGTAAGTGAGTGGTTTATGTCCGTGATGTTACTTCCACTATGATAGATTACAGGGTCATCCGCATACAACAAGGAAGAGAAATCAGGTGCACACGATGGGAGGAGATTTATAAAATAGAAAACAGTAGCGACCAAGTATGGAGCCTTGGGAACTCCGCTTTTATGGGAGACGATTGGACAGGGCTGAGTTGAAGGAGACAGCTTGGTCCCAGTTGGATAAGTAGCACTTGAACCAGGCAACTGTTTCAGTGGAGAAACCAAACGATTGAAGTTTAGCAAGGAGGAGGTGTGGTTTACAAGTCAACGCCTTAGTTAAGTCAATAAAGAGAGCACCTGTCAAAGAGCCAGATTCCATTGCACAATAGATATCATTTGTAAGTTTTAGGATGGCAGTGGTAGTACTATGGCGTTTTGATGAAGCCATGCTGAGAAACAGCAAGGAGGTTATACTTCTGGAGGTACTCTGTGGTTTGGGTTGCAACTAGTTTTTCCAGGATTTTCTGAGCACCAGGAGTATGGAAATAGGTCGATAGTTAGACATGATTTGAGGATCACCTTTTTAAGTATGGGAGTGATTCTGGCCATCTTCCAGATGCTAGAACAAAACCCTGACATATAGATAAGTTAAAGATTTTCTAAGAGGGAGGCAAAAGAGGAGCAGATTTTCAGTAGTCTTGGTTCCAGACCATCTGCACCAGCACTAGTGCTGTCAGAGATAGGTAGTAACCTTAGGGACTTCTTTTCTCGTGATGGTCCAAGCTGGAAAGGTGGATGAGAGAGGGCCGGATCTGTGTCAGAAGAACTGTAAGTAGAAGGACAAAGGGAGAAGGAGGCCAAAAAACTCGATAGATCCAAGAAATGATCGTTTAGTGCATTAGCTATGGTCACTGGATTATTACAATGAGTGTTGTTTATCAGCATGTCATTTGTGGTAGAAGTATTGTTTTTCCCAAGGAGAGTTTTTATGATGGACCAGAATTTCTTGGAGTCACCAGCAGATTTCATTAACAAGTCCTTACAGAGGAGCTTTTTGCTAGACGAATATTCCTTTTACAGGAATTTCTCATAGACCTATAGTCATTAAAATCCGCTTGTAGCCCTGTGGCCTTAAAACGCCGCCAGCTTTTATCCCTAGTCCTAAGTTGAGTAAGAAGGGCCTTAGTAAGCCACTTTGTCGGTGTACCCCGTATGCGGTGAGTAACTCTAGGGGCATGGATGTCCTGTAGGCATCCAAACCTTGTAAGGAAATAGTCAACGGCTACTTGAGTATCATAGGAGGCAAAGATAGGAGACCAGTTAATCATTGAGAGGTCAAACAAAAATGTGTCTGATTAAGATTGGCCAGGTTACAGAAGGTGATAAGTTTGTGAGGTGGAGATGGTTGTCTAGCACGCCAGATGCAGAAGATTAGAGAGTGATTACTTATAGCATCTGCAGAGTGCCAGCAGAGACTATACTTATCAGGATGATTAGTGAGAGCCCAGTCAATTAGAGAACTAGAACGTGGGGGCCATGAACCTAGTTGGCTCTGAGATTAATTGGTGGAGGTTGTAGCCATGTACCACAGTGTGCAAGGACTGGTTTACCTTACTGGCCCAGTTTAAATTTAGATCACCCAAAATAAGGACCTCATTGTGACCAGCAGCAGAGCTCACCTGGGATAATAGTTCCTTGAGTCCAGAGATACCCCCAACAGGGGGGGTTATAGGCACACACTATATGGAGTTTCTTTGAGCCTAATATTAGTGTAGCATGAATGGCTTCACAGTGAGAAAGGGAGAGAGAGAGACATTACGGTGAAGAGATAGGTGAGCTTTAAAGAGGATGGCAACACCGCCACCATGCTTGGATGTGGACCTATCTTGCCGGAGTATATTATAGTTGGGTAACATACACAGGTGATCAGGTGTGGAGGGTTTTAACCAGGTTTCAGAGAGACATAGAATGTCAGGGTTATATTGAGTAGTCCATGCCTCTAATTCAGTTATGTTGCGGAGAAAACTCCGGGTATTTAGGTGTACAATACGCAGCCCTATTAAATCTTTCCAGGCAGTATTGTAATGTGAGCTTTTATCAGCAGGACCTGGATTTAGTTCAATGTCTCCTGCTAACCTTAATGATAGGAGGAGCAGGTACCACAGCTTGCGATGAAAGAAAGGTGATGACAAGGAGTAGTTTGCACAAGGGGAGTTAAAAAGTGTAAAAGCAACATGGTAGGTGATCTTATATGAGACAATGAGAGGGAAAGTGGCCAAAGACTAGCAGGATAGTGAACGTCTGTCAGATGGCCCATTAGGATGTAAAGAAGAGCCCTCCCAGGACAGGGGCATCGCTAGGAGAAGAGCCATAGTAGGGAGCAATAGAGAGATAGAACAGGGATTTAGGGTGATATAGTTAAAAGAGTAATAAGCCATAATCAGGAAATAAAGTATAAGTCACCTTGATAGCTAACTGAAGAGACACCCCAGACACTAAACAGATCATAAAATGAATAAAAAGAGGGCAGAAATCACTAACTGCCCAACAGAAAAACAGACTGAGAAAAGATACTAATTATTGTAGAGAGGTTTCAATGAGCCTCTAGTGGCAAGTTGTATAGGCTGCAAATGAGAAAGTGAGGAGATGTTAAAACCTCACGTTCTAAAGGAGGCGGTCTACAGTGGGCAGGACATTCACCACTATATAAGAAATGCCGAGAAAGGGTGAGGTGGAGCAGCCGCAGACATGTCATGGGCAGGAACAACATGCAGTCTAACAAGTTCAAACAGAAACTAAGTAGTGTTCCAGAGAGCTCCGAGTCCAGTTTTAGTTAAAAGAAAACACAAACTGTAGCGAGAGCTCTACGCACAACCGGTTGGCTGGAGAGGGCACCTTGTAACAGTAGTAGGCAAGCTGAGGTTAAACTGGCGCCCAGGTAGCTTGCAACTTGTTGAAACTATACCGACTGTAAAAAGTTCAAACGGCTAGAGGCTGAAGCAATTTACTAGTGGCGCAGCTTCCACAGAGCCATCAGATCATTCAAATGGATTACCTTGTGGGCAGTGCAAGGGGAAACGGACCAGCAGCTTGAGGGGACCCCTCCAGTAGGGCTGAGGAGAGAGAAGAGTGCAGGGATTAAATACAGTATCACAGAGAGGGTGGGTAGTTTGATGACGAGTAGGTAAAGGGGTGGGGACAGAAAGGGACTGATAGTGCAGCAAAAATAGTAAAAACACAAGGAGGCAAAATAGCAAAGCTGTAAGACTGAAAACTGTAGCACAAATCACTCATCTAACATTTTAAAATAAAATTACATGGGGGGAAACAGTCGTGCAGTCTAACAAGTTCAAACAGAAACTAGCAGTGTTCCAGAGAGCATCCGAGTCCAGTTTTAGCTAAAAGAAAACACAAACTGTAGTGAGAGCTCTACGCACGACCAGCGGGCTGGAGAGGGCACCTTGTAACAGTAGTAGGCAAGTTGAGGTTAAACTAGCGCCCAAGTAGCTTGCAACTTGTTGAAACTATACCGACTGCAAAAAGGCGCCAAGTTCAAATGGCTAGAGGCTGAAGCAATTTACTAGTGACGCAGCTTCCACGGAGCCATCAGATCATTCAAATGGATTACCTTGTGGGCAGTGCGAGGTGAAACGGACCAGCAGCTCGAGGGGACCCCTCCGGTAGGGCTGAATTTATGATAGGCCCCACAGAGTTGATGGGGATTCAGGAGGATGATCACGTCTCGTCAAGTCCTCAGTGTCTGAGGACTCCTTCCTGCATTCTCGTCCATTACATGTAGAATTGGGGGAGGATTTGTTAACAGAGCATGGTCCCATTTCTTTTGGTGGCTTACTCTGTTTGATTTTGTATTCTACCGGGATTCAGATAGAGCCCATCCAAAAATGGGCCAAGTATCCATTGACTGAAATCCTTGACTGAGGTGACTTCCTGGGGGTCACCTTCCCGGTTGCTGAGGCCATTCTTGGCCCTGCTCTGGAGCCTTGGCAGCACCCTGCCTCCTGCCCTGTGCAATAGGCCTGTATGACCTGAAAGTATGCAGTCCCTACAGGTTCCCTGAACACCCTTGGCTGAGGGTTTGGTTGTCGACTCTGTCTTTTGGCATTCTGGCAGTATCAGGGACATGGATAAACCTCCCAACAAAGAATCCAGGAAATTGGATCACATGGCCAAAAAGGTCTATGTGGCCTCTTCTCTCAGCCTTTGTAGCGAGTTCGGCCATTTTGATGGCCCATTTTCCTTATGCCTTGCTGTGTACTCAAGATAAGATGCTTCCCTGGATCTTATCTGTGTCAATCTTCTCCATTCATTACAGTTGGGTACTGGCTGGAGGTCATGACCCTGTGGAGCTCTTTTTTTTTTTTGCATGGACGGAGCTGACGCAGCAGCTGCACCGCCTCTCGAGGCCGATGTACAACTTGGTGTCACGGGTTGGCCGTTAGCTGCTCGACACTGCCCCTAGCCAGTTTTCATCTCCACCGTAGAGGTTGGGACCTCATGCGGAGCTCCTGAAGAAAACTGCGTCACAAGCTACAGCCTAGTTTTCGATCGGCTTCTAGCGTTGAAACAGTCCCGTTGGTTCTGTTTTGCCACTACTCGATGCTGCTGACCGGTAAGACCATTCTTTTTACTTTATTTTGAGCAATGTCGGGTCTGTTTTTGCTGTTATTTTATCGATAGATCATGTCTGGTACAGGGGGCAAGAAATCGTCAAAGACAGGGCGGCCTCCTATGCGTTGGTGCCCCTGCCGCTGATGTTATTCCATTACCAACCTGCATGATCGGTGTCTCACCTGTCTTGGCCCTCTTCACAACATGGATTAATGTGACACCTGCTTCTTCATGGACCGCCAAGTTGACTAATTGTGTGCGTGGAAAGTGGAGCGAGCGCTGCCAACTTTCGGGGGACGGGCCTGCACTCGTAAGGCTAAGACACGGTCACTTGACTATTCTTCCGGGTCCCCTCTCAGTTCTATATGGACCACAGAGAAGGGGGTTTCCACCTCTTTAGCCTTGCCATGGTGGGGACCCCTTCCACAGTGCAGTAGGCCCAGTCCATTTCTTTCTGGGGCGGGCCAGAGGCACTGCTTCGACAGTTGCCTCTTTGGGGGTGAAGGCACCTCCAGTGTCGTGTCTTGGGACCCGCGGGCCTGGGCCAGAATCAGCCTGGATGCTGTCCACCAGTGCTGTTTTGGGTGTCGATGGTGCCGAGGGCCTGGGCCATGCCATGGTTGGTGCCTTTTCTACAGTCAGCACCATTCACAGCGCCGATAGTCGTAGCGGTGCTGTGGGAGGTGTGACCGCTTCTTCTGCGACTGTTCCTGCTCTTGGCACCATTCTCGGCACTGAGACTGGAGACGGCGCCATTTCTGATCTTGGTGCCGTCTCTGACTCCGGTGCCATTTGTGGCACCATGGGAGGGGACGGCACTGTGACTGGTGCCGACTCCAGCTTAGGCACCGTGGTTGGTGCCATCTGTGCCTCAGGTGCCGTTCGTGGCACCGAGGAGGGAGTTGGTGCTGACCATGGTGCCAGGGCTCAGTTTGGCACCTCTCTCAGTCCAGGAAGGAACAGGGGCTAGCAGGTAGTCTGGCATCGGACCTCAGTGTCCACCTCTTCGGAGTGGGATTCCGGGTCTGATCAAGACTGGCTTCCAGTCTCTTCGGAGTCTGCTTACCCCTCAGTGGTCACTTTGGTGGCCCACACTCAGCCTCCCTCTGGGGAGAGGGCACTGTTTCCCAATTCTGGGATCAGTGGCACTGACCAGGAGGCAGCGGTCCAGGTGGCCATTGCTGTGCAGCCTGGAGTCAGGGGATCTTTTGGCCCCTCAGTTGGGGGTACCCCCTTCTGTGGTGTACCTGGACAGCCCAACTTTGGGTCCGACCGGAGCACCCACGGAAGGGGAGAGTGCTGCACCCTGGGTGGTCTCTTCGGAGACTACTCAGAGTTGCCAGCTGCCTAGGCTGGAGTTTTCGAGGCGGAGGGCTCTTTCGGAGTTTGAAGGGTTGAAGGGCCTGAGTTCAGTGCGGTGACCTCTACCTGGGACCAGCCTGGGTTCAGGGAGGGCCGTGGTGAACCCTCATCCTTCCCCTCTCTCTCCTCAAGAGGGTCCTCTCTTGGAGGCCAGAGACCATCCTTAGGGACTCTCTCTCGGTCTCGTCCCTCACAGGAGGGACTGTTCAAGCATGGTCTTGGCAGTTCCAGTGTGGTTGACCAGCTGTCGACTGTTGGGCTTCCTGGAGCTCTACCTCTTTTGGGAGCATCTGGCAGGCTCTCTTGCCTGGGCAGATAACGTTTCTCTTCTTCATTAGATCTGGCCCCCATTCCTCTGTTGCCATCTCCTTCTCTCCCTGGTATTGCCGGTCCTAGGGGACCTCTGACCTGGGAGCAGTTCAGGGGTGTGGCTGCTCACTTTCCCATTTATGTTAAAGGCGATGGATGATGGGTGTTCTACCTCCCTGAGCAGCCACCCCTGAATCTCTGAGATCTTCCGCTTCCTCTTCCCTCCTTGGAGGAGAGAACCTATCTATCCACATCTTCCCGCTGCTGATCTTGCTTCATATCAGTGCTTCCTCACGAGGATGATGGAGGATCTTTGCATCACCCTGGTTCTCAAGACAATCCTGAGCATGTGGCACGTGCCTTTCTAGGCAAATTCAGTGCGGCCAACCTGGTGCTTCCCACCTGGCCTGCTCCCTTCAGGAGGCCACTGCGCTTGGGTGATGTGCCTTCTCCAGTGTCCCAGCCCCTAGAGAACTGAGCCAGAGATATTGTGCTCCCTGGGTCTCAGGTCACATGCCTCACCCTCTGTCAGGGTTGACCAAGCTGGACACTCCTGATGGGCTTGCGCCCTTCACTGTGACTGGCCCCAGATCAAGACTCTTCGATTTTAATTTCTGGGGTAGGGAGGACCTTCTACCTGGCACAGATTTTACTGTCCATAGCTTCATCAGGCCCACTATGCATCCTATGACAGGTTCTTGTGGTGCAGGCTGGGTGGCTCCTAGCCTCTTTGCCTGATGCAGTGAGCCTTAGATGAGCCATCGTGCACTCTGCTCAGAGAACCCACCTTTCTCCCTCAGGGTGAGCGGCAATTGTCGGGCAACTTCTTTCTCTCTCGGGGACTACAGTCTCACTCTCCACAGTCTCGGGCCTCACCAGGCCCATAGGATTCTCCCCACTGGGGCTAGGGTCTTAGTCCCTTAGGGTCTGGGGCCCCTTGAGGAGTGGGCTTAGTACTCACACCCAACTGTGATGGGTAGGTGAAGATTGGCACAGGTAAACTATGAAAATTACGTACCTACCGTAATTTCTGTTCTTTTCTGTGTATCTTCACCATTCATCACAAATCCCTCCTCCATCCCACTGGGGCCTCAGTCTCTGGGTCCCCCTCCTCTGTGCCTCCCTCCTTCCCATTGGCCAGGAGTGGAGGAACCTTGAGCATGCAGGGGTTTCTTTTGCAGCCTTGAAGCTGGGGGAGGAGATGGGGAGCTGTTTTCCTCATTGCCTTTGGCTTCCACCCTTTAGAGGTTGGGATGTTGGTAACTGCCCCTCTTCCTCTCTCCTTACCCTTGTCCTTGAGGACTAATCCCTTGTATGATTCTTTTAGAGGAGGGATTCCCCCTCTTGTTTTGTTGGATAGGGAGAGGACATACATTGGCTCCTGGACTCCCCCTTAACTACGGCTCTAGGAGGTTGATTCCTGCTGGGAGCTTTCTTCTTGGTCAAGTAATCATTGACTTGGGATCTTGCCAACTTTGCCAAGCTCTCTAGCTGACTCCCTTGGGCAATACTTTCCATTTTCTAAAAACAGGGGTCTAGTTCGCGCAGTCTTGGACTTGTCCTCTCCTCTCTCACTTAATTGCATTATTTCCTTCCCTTCTCTTTCCCTTTTCCTCTCTTCCAGAGATTGAGGCCCCTCCCAATCCCCTTAGATTCTGCGCTCTCCTTCATCTGTCCTCTCAGTCGCTTATTCCTCCTTTTGTTTATTACAGCCTTTTCTTTTATCTGTCCCTTGGACTCTCTTGTCCCACCCTGCCACCCCTATTTCTTGGTCTATTGTGACTCAGAACCAGTGAGGGGGTGGCGCCGACAGCAGCTAACGGCCAACCCGCGAGCGCCACGTTGTACATCTGCCTCAAGGGGTGGTGCCGTTGCTGCATTGACTCCGACCATACAAAAACAAAAGGCTCCCACTGGGTCATGACCTCCGGCCACTACCCATTTGTGACGAATTGTGAAGATAAACAGAAAGATCAGAATTACGGTATGTACATAATTTTTATTTCCCGGCTGATTTACAAACCACAATCAAGTAAATCCGGGACAAGGGTCGTGCAGTGGCCAGACAGCAGTTCTAGATAGCCATGGACATTGGCGATTCCTGTACCCGGACTTTGGCCGCTGTGGTGGCTATGCACCGCAAGGCTTGACTGCAGATTTTTACCTTCACGGCAGATACCCAGCACAAGTTAGCAGATGCTTCACAGATCCAAACCTGTATGCGCTCTTAAGGAGAGAAACCAAAACTTCATATGTCAACCGAGTAGTCGATTTATTAAACACCACCGTGGAAGCCCCTAACACCTCGGCAATGTGCCTTCAAAGGAGGCTGCCACCTACAGCTGGCCTGTGCCTGCCCTCCCGGAATCAGTGGCCCAGATTCAACAACCCAGCCTAAGGACACCGCGCTCTGTGCGGGTACAACCTGCTATTGCACGGCGCGGTACGGCTACAACCTCGGCTGCTGCCCACCACCTGCAGCTGGCCTCTGCCCACCCTTCCAGAATCAGTGGCCCAGATTCAACAACCCAGCCTAAGGACACTGTGCTCCATGAGAGTGCAACCTGCCCTTGCAGTGGCACGGTACAGCCACAAACTCGGCTGCCACCCACCATCTACAGCTGGCCTCTGCCCGGCCTCCCAGAATGATACTTAAATGGTTCTCCAGCTGTACGGCTACTACCTTCCCTTAAAAGAGAAGGTTAGAGATTGGTCCATAGTTCGCATGGTAATTTAGGTCCAGGGAAGCTTTCTTCAGGAAGGGTATTACCACCGCCTCCTTCAGGAAGCTAGGAAACTCACCTGTTTCCAGGGAGCACCAAACTATCCGCGCAAGGACTGGACCGATGATATCAATACAACCCAAAATAAGGGAGACTGGTCCTGGATCCAAACTACAGCACGCAGGGTGCATTCTTTGGACAATCCTCATGACATCCATGAACTCTGGGCAGTGGAAAGTACTCCAGGAAGGCTGAAGGCCAGTGACCAAGTGCTGATCAGAAATAATGCCCATAGAGTGTGCTGGCTGGAGAGCTGCCTCAATGTTAGCCACCTTAGTCGCAAAGACTCGAGCAAGTTCATCACACTCTATTTGTGAAAACGCTTTCTGAACTTGCAGACAGGCTGGGTTGCACAGTCTGCCCACAGTTTGGAAAAGCTGACCTGGTCAATTCTGAGCAGCCGCAGTCTCCCGGACAGGAACTCTGCCTTCTTATGGGTGATTGTGGATTAATAGGCCTGATAATGCTCCATCAATCTAAGGTGGTCAGCATCGGCTCAACTCAGCAGCAAAGGAACAAGCTTAGTAGAGCACAGCTAAAAATGTATCTACTCAGACTCATCCTTCTGCTCCTACTTATATCTGGGAACATACACACCAATCCCGTCCCAACTGGGGACTCATCTCTAAGCAATAATAATCGGGAAGGAACAATTACACTTGCCAACATAAATATCTGCAGTCTGCTCAAAAAGATAGATTCCCTGCAAGTCTGGGTCTCATCACAACCTGGGCGTACTGTCCTTGTCGAGCATGGTTCACTCCAAAAACTCGGACTCTGCTGTCTCAATACCTGGTTACATGCTATTCAGGAATGACAGGATCTCAAAAGAGGAGGAGGCTGTGCATTATATATCAAAGACTCAATAAAGGGGTTTGCTCTTCCTTTACCCTGCCTAACTAATCCTGCACAGATTCTTCCCATAAAAATCCTGCTAGGGCCTGCAAAAGCACTTTCCATACTCTCAATTTACATCCCTCCTGAAGTGAAATTACCAGGGTTTGAAGAACTCATGGAGGTCATAAGATGTCAGTACCTCAGCTTTGAATCATCATTTTAGGGACTTCAATTTAAAATTTTTTTATCACGGCTATTTTATCTCTCCGCTGTGGCACACTCCAGCTTGGGACATCCAGCCGCTGGCTCCACCTGCCTGGAGAGCTGGGTAGCTCAAACTGCACCCAGGAGGATCCGGGATGGTCATCATGCCATCCTGCTGGATGGCTTTCCTCTGCCTCTACCAGCCAGGACAGCCTCGAACCCTCCCCGATAGGACTCCTCCAAAGTCCTCTGGGCAACTTGGAGCACAGCCATCAAGCTGCATGGTCGTGTCCAGCCATTTTTCCTTCAGTAGGCCCCTCTTGGAGCATGGATGTGCAGTGACATCCAGGCACTATGTGCCAACATCTGCCACACTCCCCCCCTCTATGTCACCGATGCTAGTAGTGCCCCCAGGGGCCGCTACAGGCATGATGAAGTGCCCTAGCCCACCCCAGGACTAGGAGGCAGCTCACTGGAACACTCAATCCCAGTCCTCCCGGCCGACTCCCCGCAACCCACCCAGCTCATTCCCGAACCTGGCTGCCGGCATGGCGCGAGGTGTGGCATCCAGCGCCTAACCCTCAGCCCCACCGTGCCGCAGGATACTTCAATGTTAATTGGTTGAACCCCATCTGGCTCATACAAGGACTCTGTAGCTGCGCTACATCTTACACAACTTGTTGACTCACCTACCAGAACCCGTTATAAAACTGGAACTAGCACACTGTTTGACTGGAACCTCACAAACTACCCAGATCATGTATCCAATGTGACAGTCCACCCAGACTTGCTTAGTGACCACTCCATGGTCACCTACAGCTGGACAAACAATTCAATGCAACCCCTTCCCTAACAATCACAAATAGAAAACTAAAAAGGGGTCACCTCGAGTTCCTCAAGGAGCAGCTACGATACACTGACTGGACCCCGCTTGACACAGCAAAGGACATGGATACTGCACTCGAGAACTTCGACAAACAATTTAATGCTGCCTATGACTGTCATGCCCCAGTACAGAAGACAAGGATCCGAGGAAGAAACAGCCCCTTGATCACGCTGGATCTAGTAGGTCGTTTAAAAGACAGGGACAACATATAGCATAGGGCAAAGAACTCTGCAAGCAATCAGACCTCCACGAATACAGAAGACTTAGGAATGACTGCACCGGGCTATCCTCTCTGCAAAAGTAACCATCTCAGGGAGCGTTAAAAACCTCTTGGGGCAACAGCAAGTCCTTTTGGAGCAATTTAAAAGAAGTATTAGGGAAAGTCACAAAGAGCCTCCACAAATGCTCAACATTGACGGTGTCCCTACTCCTGATCCTCTAGCAACTGACAACACATTTAACAAAGCATTTACTGAGCTGAGCAGTGTACTCCTGACTAATTTCTTTGATGAATCCAACCCAACCCCAAGCTAAAGACCTACCTATACTCCTCTCTTCTATTTCAAATCTGTCAACTACAGTCAAGCAAGAAAGTACATTTGTAAGGTGTTAGGAAAATCCAGGAAAAGTGGTGATGCACTCAACCTCAAGTTCATCTTCCTTACACTTGAAGAAATCCTAGCTCCCATTACTAAACTGCTGAATTTATCCCTGCAACTGGCTCAATTTCCCCAAGCTTGGAAGTCAGTCATGGTAACTCCAGTACACTAGAGCGGTGACCGGGCACTGCATGCCAGTTACAGGCCTATTTCTATCCTTCCACCACTGTCAAAAGCACTTGAGCGTGTAGTATCAGACTAGCTGGTAGAATACCTTGACAAATACAGTATCCAGTGCCTGGAACAGCACGGATTTCGGAAAGGGCACAGCACCACCACTGCTCTTATGGAATTCACTAGCTGTATTCATAGCTCACTGGATCAGGGCAACCTTGTAGTGCACAGTCTTTATTGACCTAACTAGGGCCTTTGACACAGTCAGTAACTCTCTACTACTTAAACAACTCACCTCTATAGGCCTGCCTAACCATGCAACTAATTGGTTCAAATGCTACTTAGCTGACTGCACCCAGCAGGTAAAGATTGGAAACGTCACATCTGAGCACCTACCACTTCGCTGCTGGGTCTCCCAGGGGTCAATTCTAGGACCCCTCCTCTTCAGCATCTTCATAAATAACCTACCTCGATCTTGTGGCTAACAGATGGTAATCTATGCAGATGATGCAGTTATTTTATTTCCACCAGGGCCCTACACCTAAAATCAGCTACAATTTGCTTTTCAACAAACTGAAGACTGGTTTGGAATACACAAGCTTGTTCTGAACTATAAAAAGACTAAAGTAATGCTTTTTAGCAGTGCTAGAAGCAAACACAAAGAAACATCACTAAACATAACCAACCGCGAAGGAATTACAATTGAACAAGTGGAGCAATTCAAATACCTTGGGGGTTACACTCGATCGCTCCCTCTCTTATGCAGAGCACACTGAGAATGTGGTCAAAACAGTCAACATTAGAATTGGACTCTTGCACAGGCACAAGAAATGCCTGACACCTGAAACCCTAAAAAATGCAATCCAAAGCTTACTTGTCTCTGTTATCGACTATGGATTGGTCATGTACAGCTCAGCCACTGCCACCTCACTACATAGGATAGCAGTAGCCCTCGACAAAGCCTGTAGACTGCTCATCAATCCCCTACAGCCGCGCACTTGTGATCTCTATGAGCAAGCTGGTGGCTACAACTAAATCGGATACAATACCAAATTTGCCTCTTAGCTAAGAAATACTACTTGCACTGGAACCTCCTGAGTCACAAACCTTACTAAGCCCTTCCACAGGCCCACACCACACCAGGAACTCTGTCCATCAGTTTTCTCACGTCCCGCTGCAGAACCTCTCAAGGGCAGAGGTCCTATGCTCACCGGTTCCACTCTGGCTCAATAACCTCAGTACTGATCTTGCTGTCGCACCAAGTTTGGGACCTTTCAAGATCAAGCTCAGTCAACACCTACTAAGTAAAAGCTCCTGTGACTGCACATTTTAATTGCTTTTCTTCCTAACTTAACAAGTATTGTATCTTATGACCCTGGACTGATTCGACACCAGGTCAAACCCCCTCCTCACTCCTCTTACCTATGTTCCCCCTTCCTCCAGTTTCCTCTCTGCCCTGCAACAACTGCGCTTTCCTCCTCATCTCCCTTTACTAGTCACCTTCCCACGCTCCCCCCCTCCCACCCCTACTCTCCTACGGAATGACTGTTTTCTATCCCCTACCTGACAATGCCAGCTTGGCTGCATTCTATTACTTGTATTATCATTGTGTTAAAATCCTCTCTGTTACCAATTCACAATGTATTTTGTATATGTTTAATCCACCTAGCTAGATACTGCTAACCCACAATGTATGTATGTATTCCTACCCTTTCGACACGGAACCTTTGTAAAAGAGCAGTCTTCTGCTCAAAGATAGTGTAATCCATGACTGAATAAATAAATCAATAAAAATAAATAAATGCATGCCTGGCATGGCCTTTCAGACAATCAGCATGCTTTATTTTTCAAGCCCATTTTCTAAACTGTTATTCCACACGTTGTAGGTTAAAGTCAATTGCAGTAGCTCAACTTTGAAGGGACCTGTTCATTGTCCTCTAGAAAAGGGCTGTACTTTGTTGTCTCAGTATGAAGTGTTCTTGGCAGGACCTTGATGTAACAGTTCATGTTTTCCATTACACAAGAAAAATAACCAGCAACTGTAAAATATTGGTATAGACATGATGGACTGTTAAGGTATTTTTCTGTCGGTCACTTTTCTCTGTTTCTGTGTTGCATCAATATACTGGTTTGTGTTTTGTAATTACGAGTGAGAAAATAGCTCATTTCAGCTGCTGTATCTTACCTGACAAGCAATGACACATAGCATGTGATGTGTTGGCCAGAATACAGAAGAAATGAGAGAGGAGGCCTTAAAGAGAGACACCTCATTTAATGTTACCATGTTACGAGTAGAACTTTAGATATTTTATACCTTGCACATACAGCATACAATAATGTAAATAAGTAAAGCATATTATTTAGTAAAACTGTAAACCAGTGTTATAATTTTGAGCTGCAGTGCACTCTCTCATATTAGGTCTTATCCAGAACAGTTTGGTTCCATTTACACACCAGTTGCCCAGAGTCACAGACTTAATCTCTCCCAAAACTCAGTCTGCATTGCTACCAGTTTTCAAAACTCTTCAGACGCCTGAAAGGGTTACCTTAGTATGCTGCCACCAGTCGGCTGCAACCTTACTCTTGGTATTGTTTTCGCTAACTTTTCCAATAGCAGATTGTATCTTCTAGCCACTAGAGGGCCCAGTTATAAGCACACTCACCCAATCCGATCCCTGTCTCGTTTCACTTATTGTGTGGTCAGTCTATCCCTATTCATCAGTCTTTGCCCCCCTTCCTCTTCTACTTCTGTCAAGGCCCATCTCTAGTTACCTGTTTTTCCCCAGGTTTGCGACGACTTGCTAGTGGCTTCTGTTCCCTGTGGCAGTGGCCACTTTTTCTGACCCTCCTAGTTTCAGTGTCTCTGCCCCAACTATCCAATCTACCCCACCGGTAAGCACCCTATCTACCTACAGCATGCCCCCCACTTCCCCTTCTTGTTCTCCTTTCCATCATCTCTAACACAACTCCACCGAACTTCTCAGTTTAAAAGCCAGCCCCCAAACACATCTGAATACTCTGCCCACCACCGTATCCTAAACTACACTTCCTTATACTAGCACTCCTATTACTTGCCTCAGAAGTACGTAATCCTGGTCCCCTCCTCCCCCCCAGCTGCTATCCTCCCATTAACGTAACAACCTTCCAACACCACCTCTGCCCTCCCTAAAGATCCTTCACTTAAATATCTGCAGCCATGTCCCGAAAATTGATCTCTTACAGCCGATGATAATCCCTCTCACTCCAGACATTCTAATCTTAACTGAAACTTGGCTGAATACTAAAATTTCTAATCTTTCCATTGCCATCACAGGCTATTCCTTAGTTAGTCAGGATAGGGCAGGTAGGGGTGGTGGAGTGGCCATGTATATCCAGTCCTCACTCTAATACACTACCGTTCTCTCGTCTGCTTTACCATCCATTTACGAAGCCCTGGTAGTAAATATTGCCCTGCCTTTCTCCTCCCCTATCTTCATTGCCGGTATCTACTGTCACTCAGGTATCAAGCCCTCTGAATCTATTGACCTCATCACCTCTATAGCATGAAGGTGAGCTTTATGTATTAGGTGATGTAAATCTAAACTGGCTGTCATCAACCACTTCTAAGACACGAACCATAACTCATCCAAGAGCCTACCCAACTAAATCACAAACCCAAAACCACTCGCTGTTAGACTGGACTCTCACCTCCACCCTTACCAAGTCTCCAGTCCAGCATCCTCCCGGATGCCCTCAGTGATCCACCTTATCCTCATGGTCAGGCAGGTCCACAGACCTAAACTGCCACATAAAATCCTGCAACTCCACTCTTTCAGTTCCCTTGACTTAAACCCTCTTCTCAATGATATATCCAGTTCTGATTGGTCCACAGTTACATCCGCCACTTCCATTGACCAAGCCCTCACTTACTTCAAAGACAGATTTATAACTACCTGGGACTTCCATGCCCCGTTCAAACACACTAGAGTCCAAGGTATCCATCATCCCAGGATCACCCCTACATTAATGACCTACCTCAAGGAGCACGATAAAGCATGGAGGAAACACAAGGCCTGTCGGCCCCCATCAGCCTTTACTAACTATCGCAGGCTAAGAAACACTTATACTAAAGCAGTCAGACTTGCCAGTCTCAGTGTAACCCCCGCAAATGGGGGGTTCCTAAAGACTTCCAGGAGCTTGCTTGAATGCTCCAAGCCTGAATGGTGTTTGGCATTTAAGCTATTTATCAGTGAGTGTTTTAGAACCTCTGGTACTGTCTCTTAAGAGCTGTCTGCTTGCAGACATAATTAGTTTGTATGGGGACTGTGTGTTTTTTTGATTGAGTACCACTAAGCTGCTGCCAATTCACTTCATTTTGCAGTCACTAGGAGTGCAAAGGAACCTATCTGAAAGATGTAACTGTTTGCCAGAAATTATTTAGAGTAATAATGAAATTACAGTTTGTCTAACCTGCTTTCTTTGCAGTCAGAACTGTGTCTGCTAGTTCCCCATTCTAGTTTTGAACTGCTGAACTGGACCAATCAGTGTGGGGTAAGCTAGCTCTAAAATGGTGCCTTGGACGAATCAGAACTTGGACTCATAATCTGAGCCAGCCACAAGAGGATTGTATGGGCAGTGACTCTGGGAGATGTAGTTTAGACTTCAGTGCCTTTTTGGACCAACAGCAGCAGTCTATTGTGGTGACAGCCAATCAGTCAAGTACTGGGAGGAACTCAAAGGAAGTGCCTGGTTTTGTCGCGTTTGGAGTTTGAGCTGAGCTTTGGCAGTAGAAGGAAGGGCCTGTGCTTTTTCAGTGTGCAGTTTTAGTCAAAAAGCGTGTGTAAAGGCCCCAGAGTTCGGTCTGCAGCTTGTTAGGACTGAATCCAATCCTGTGAAAAGAATCAAAGGATCTCTGAAGAGTAGAAAACAGGCTCACCCTGTAGAGACTGGGAAGAATTCCTGAAAATTTTTTCGGTCCGTCGAACTGGATCTGCTGTGTGTTCTCCCGGGTATTGTGCAGTAATTGCGATCGGGATACAGATGCAGCCTGCTCAGTATAGTGCTTTCTTTTATATGGATGTGTAGAGGTTTGTGTACCTCAAGTGAGCCCTGCTGACATTGAAGGACCTATATCTTATTTGGAGGTGCGTGAGTACTAATTCAGGGTGCGCCCTGTTGAATTGCCACATTAAATCCAAATGGAATTACTATACTGCTGACTGTTTAATTCTCCTTTTCTCTGTGTGAAGGGCCCTACCAACTGCCACTGGTTTGGACTAGCCACTAGGGCTTGGGTACCCAGGGACAGTAACTGATAGGGATAGGCCTGTGCCACAGAGCCATAGATAGATTATTAGAGTGATAAGCTAATTAACCTGATTTCTCCCTGTCCTTGTTATATCCCTAAATAAATCAGAGCTGCTTGTTTCAGCAAAGTTATACTGCCTGAGGTATTTGTCTATGTTAAAGTACTGTACTGTGATTGTTGCACTGTATCTCATTTCACAGGAGGGTCCCAGTGCGGAACCAGACCTGGGGGTAAGTGTATACTGTGAAGGTAATTCTGATATATTGTGTGGGCCACTAGTGGGAAGAAAGGGGGGTTGCAGTGTCCCAGAGGGCTGTGACCAAGTTAGTTTAACTATTGCAAGCCCTGACCTCTGGGTGGAGGCACCCGCCATTGGATCCAGGCCCCTCAACCTGTTAGTGGCAAATCAGGCAGGGGTAGTAGCCCCTGGGATAGCGCCATCTAGGGGTTACATCTTGGAGGCTCACCGCTGGGATTGTGTGTCCTCTAGTGGCCATATTTACTAACCACTGTTAAGAAAAAATGGGTACCCGACAGAAGTGGCTGTGCACCTGCTGGTGGAGTGGTGTACTGGGGAGGAGATCGACCCTCAAAATGCTATGCTTATCCTGGACATCCCCTGGGTATCACACGGACACTGTGCAGGAGTACTTTCAAGGTGGAAGGTTTACAAAACCCTGTGGTGGTGGGTCGGCATGCTAATCTGCTCACCCACACTTTCCTGGCCCTAGTAGAGTTTAAGGATCCCATAGATAGCTCCAAAGTGCCACAGACCATTACCCCAGAGGAGCCCTCACTGCTTGGAGAGTGATAACTATGACAGTAGACCTGGGGGAATCAGCCTCACCAATTCATCTGAAACTTTGAGGAGAAATTGGTTGAATGGTTGCTGGAGAGGGAAAACTGTGGAGGACTTGAAGAAACTATTCTTGCCACCTGGGGTGTTCCTCCCCAACACCCTCTCCTGCTCCAGTGCCCGTAATGGTGGCCAGACGAATGCAGACTCCTATTTCTGCACCTGCCATTAGTCACACTCTTGCGCAAGGTTGAGGATCTTCTCTGGCACCCTCCCCACCCCCAAGGGGAGGATGACTGGGAGACCTGGATAAACTATGTTGCCCCAAGTGCTAGAATGGCAATGCTCGGAAGGCAGCGAAAAAGAAGAGGGTTAGTGAGATTCCCAGGTCCTGCCCTGGCTACCATCCGTGCTAAACGGGCCAGTAACCCTGAAGCGACTGCACAGGCCTATCTTGAGGCCTTGGAGAATGTGTATGGGAGCCCAGATTCTGATGAGGACCTATGGTGAGAGTAAGAGATGCACAACAGTACCAAGGGAGTTGTTGTCTGTGTATGTATCTCGGCTGGAAAAATTGTTGCAAGAATGCCTCAGAAAAGGTAGTTTGCCAGCTATTGAACTGGACCGAACCAGGCTGGACAGGATCCTTAAGTCTCGCCCCTTCTCAGAACTGCTGTTGCTTCAGTTCCTGGCAGATCGACTGGAATCCCCACCCTCCTATGATGAGTTAATGAGAGAAATTGAGGAGTTGAGAAAAGACGCACCCAGGAGGGACCTGCACCAATAGCTGCGGCTACTTAATTGACAGTGACTGAGGGTGACCCATCAGTGAAGTTCAGGGCAGAGGTTGGCAGTCAATGAGTGCTCTGACAAGGGAAAAACTATTAATGTCACAATGGGGCTGAACTGTTGAGAGATCCAGGAATTCAAAACAGTCCTTATGAGAGCCACGCCTGCAAGTCTGGGCAGCCCTGCCTCAGGCTGCATCCATGGTGTGGGGTGGGTGCACACCATGTATCTCTGCTGATAACAGCTCCCAACTCGATTCCTTGACCATGGAAGTGAGAAACTGACGAGATGTCTCCAAATGCTTATCACGCCGCAGACAGAGATGGCACCAAGGTTTCCAGTTAGTAATACCTCTACTGCTCTAGGTGGCGTACCGCCAGCTCAAACTCCAAGTATGTTTTGCTATAATTGTGGGAAAGATGGGCACATGAAAGATACCCAGTCCCCAAAAGACACTGACAAAGTTGCATATAGGCTACGAGGGCAGCTTGGAGAAGATCAGTGGTTAAGGGTGCGACGCAGTCAGTAGGGCACCAAAATGCTAATTCCGTCCTTTTTTGTGGCAAGGTCAGTTGCTTGAGCCCCCCACTACCGCTTTCTCAGACTGGTCCAGGAGCCAGGTGGGGTCCTCCATGGAGACCACTGTAAAGGTGAATGGAGTGAAATACACAAAACTGTATTAGACAGTGGCTCCCAAAGTGAGTATGTTCCAGGATTGGTATCAGAAGCATTTGTCAGACGTGCTCTTACAACCATTAGAAGGACTGCATGTATGGGGTTAAGTGAGAGAGCCTACACTTATTCCGGTATATCCGAATTTGGCTGTCTTTCCCCTCCATGGCTGGAGTGGCGGAACAAGAGAGACCCTAGCCTTAGTGTGTCCCCGACTGGACTGTATGATGGTGTCCTTTGTTGATTGGAACAAATGCTCATATGTTCGAGCTGGCTTTAGTTGTGTTTTATGAAAACAGGGGTCAAAGACTAGTAGAGCTTTAAGAGTTCCGGCTTTAATAAGAAGCCTATGAGGCACAGAGATATTCTGAAAAACAGAACCAGGAGGAGCGGTCGGAATTGTATGGAAGAAGGATATTGAGTCTCTGATCCTGGCGCCAAATGCTTGAGTACTTACAGGAGAGTCCGTATCAGAAGGATGTTAAGAATAAATATTAATGTTGGATGCACCAGGCGATGGAAAATTGCGCCAGAGGGACTGCTGGTCAAGCTAGTATTTTGCCGCTCGACCCATGCTTATACTTAAGAAGGGTAATGGTCCAAGTTCATAATGTGTCTGGAAAGTGACCGGTAAACAGAGGTTGCATCCTGCTTTACGTGCATTGTGCAGACACTGTGCTACCCAGCAGCGGGGGAGTTCATGAAGAATGACAGAGAACGCCTGACTTGTTTGATTGCTGACTCCCGCTGCCAGCTGAATGGAAAGTGAGGATCGAGTAGAAGCTTGCCCAGAGAGACCAGGTGTTTCTTTAAAGGAATGGGATGTAGGATGCGTGCAGGAGCTGAGCACAATATCCATTGCATGGCGAACCCATTTGGTGAGAGGTCTCGACGCCTGGCACCTGCTGACATAGATGATGTGAGGCGGCATCTGCAAGAGATGTTAGCTGCTGGTGTAATACAAGAATCCAGAAGCCCTTATGCTTCCCCCATTATTGTGTGAGGGAAAAAGAATGGAACAGTAAGGATGTGTGTGGATTATCGCTGTAAACGTGGACTATCCTGATCAAGTACTGTGCCCGCATTCAGGATGCTTTGGACTGCTAAGCGACAAGTGATTTCTCTGTGCGGATCTCATGAGTAAAGGGGTACTGCACCAGATCAGATGGCCCCAAGGACACGTGAGAGAGCGGCCCCTTTATCTGTCCAGCAGCTTCTATGGTCATGAGGATGCCTCGAGTTTCAGGTGCTAGCCACTTTGTGATTGATGGAGGCGTGCAGTGGGGACTGAACTTACTAGGTGCCTGGTATACCCCTGAATGAGATGTCATTGTTGTGTTTGGCTCACTGGAGGAACATGAGAGCAGATTATTCAGGTATTGGGGCCCGACTGGAGGACTTTGGCCTTAAAACTGTCCATTGATAAGTGTCAATTCTTTCAGAGCATCAGAAGTAAAGTATGTGGGACTTTAGTATCTGAGAATAGAGACCGGGCAAGTAAAGTTGAGCCTTGACCACCTGGCCACAGCCCAAAATCTAAAAAAAGAACACAAAGATTCCTGGGATTCTGTAGTTTTTATCGGTGCTTCATCAAGGACTATTCAAAAGGTGATCCGCCCTTACTTAACCTTACTCAAAGGGGTATCCCCAACCCACAAAAAATACCCAAAAGTCAGCGTCCCTCAGGGCCCGGAAAAGTGTATTTTCATCCGAGTGAAGTGTTGGGGGCCGGCTGGACTCCTGATTGTGGACTGTTTTCATGAGATCATATATCAACACCCATGCTCCGGTGCTGGCCTATGCCGATCAAGAAAACCTTACGTCCTGCAGATCCTTGTGCCTTACCCCAAAGCCTATGAGAATATTTCTTCACTCTAGTCTCTCCACGTACCCAGCACTGCAAACATGTCACACCCCTAAGCTACCCCTCCCTGCAGTGTTCTCTTCTCTCTGTACTGCACCAACAACACCGTCTGGGTAACTCTTCCAGCAACATGTTGAAGCCCTGGCACCTGCCCTGCTCCCCCCCATCTCCCATAATCTACTCCCTCCATTTCCTCCCTCACTCAGCCTCCCCAATCCCACAGTCCCTGACCCTGTCCTTCTCTCCTTCTCCTACATACCCTCACCTTCCCCTGTTGTTCTCTACTCCCCCGTCCCCATTGCCCAGTATCTACTACCCTGGGGTAACTCCTCAAATTGTTGATACCAATACGTTATGTTTAAAGTGTTGCAACATTGAATTTTACTGTATCACTGTAAATTCCATCACTTAGCTTATTTGCCTACTCCTTTTATTTTTGTAATCATGCCATTCAAGTTTCCTCTTTTGTTTGAAGGCACATGTGTTTCTGTTGTATGTTAGCATGAAACATTGTTAGAATTATAATTACCTGTAACCAAATGATGTGGAACCTTTGTAAAGGAGCAGTAAAGCTCAAAGGTTGTTAATCCTAGCTAACTAAGTTAGTGTGTGGGGTGGCCTGGATGCTCAAGTATTGGAGTTGGTTAATTTTAGCCGAAGCAAAGGGAAAAGCTGCCATGAGAGTTTGAGAGCATGACCCACTCAATAATAGCGCCTCCAATGTGGAATAACTCACTTTGTACCCAGACGGGTCTCAGAATGTGGCAAGTGTATGTAACAGGGTGGGTGCTGAGGGCTCTGCTTTGGAAAAGAAGAAAACTGAGTCATCCATATAGAGGGAGACCTTATTGCATGTCTGGGTCCACCTGGATACCAACAACAGTGGATTCCTGATGGATTGCCAGTGCCATTGGCTCCAGACAAATGGCAAAGAGAAGCAGCGAGAGGGGGCCTCTTCCCAAGCAGAACCTGTCTGAAATATAACTGTTTACTTTTACCGTAGCTTCAGGGGCTTCATAGAGGGCACTAATCATATATAGAAATTTAGGGCCAAATGTGAAGGATTGCAAAGAGTATTTTAGAAATTTCCAGTCCACCCTATCAAATGCTTCCCCTGCATCCACTGATATCGCTAGCTGAGCCTGACGTTTGTGCTTCTGAGAGGTAAAGCTGTTAAGAAGCTGGAGGACATTATCTTGTAAGAACTACCTCTAATAAAGCCTGCTTGATTTGGATGTATAATAGTATGTATGTGTGTCTGTAGCTGGTCTGCCAAACCCCAGTGAGGAGCTCCATGTCTGTACAGAGAAGAGAGATGGGGTGGTAGGAACCACACTGGAGTGGTCCTTACCTGCCTTGTGTATTTAAGCACCCTCTGGGAGCTTACTAGTTAAATTTCTGGTATTAGGCAGAGAGAGAGAGAGAGACAGAGCTATGGTGCCAGTAGGTCTGGGGAGGTAGGGCCTGCTGGCTGTTGGTAAGAGGCCCCCTTGTTTAGGGATATAAAAGGAACGGTTTTGGTGCCATAACAGGGAAAGGCCCTGGGGAAAGAGAAGATGGGGATTTGGGCCCACTACTTTGGCAGGAGGGGTGGCGGGCTGGGGTGGGCTGTTTGCCACCCCAGCCCTACACCCTCAAAGACCCACATATGGAGAAGAACAGTGGTTCAGGCACTATCAGTGGAGCAACAAGCCTCGGTCCTGTTGGTGCAGTTGGGAGCCCGGAGCCCATGAGAAGCTGAAGGTTGGAGACCAGCCATGTGATCTCTGGCACCATGGTAGGGTAAGCACCGACGGGGGTCCTGTAATCTGATTTGAGTAATCTCACCTATGGGTGAGTGCACCCTGGGACCCGGTGAGTGTTCTGTGGATGGGCCAGCTATGGCAGACTGGGGTGCAGTTCAGAGGTGGCAGGCTGGACTGTTGTGGGTGTAGAGATGGCAAATCTGCCTCTTGTCTCCAGGCCGAGGGCCACTACAGTGGTTGGGCTGTCAGGAGGTGCAGCCTGTGGAGGCAGGAAAAGGTCCATGTGGGGAATGGTTGGTTGGGATTCCGGTGGGGTGGCAGACTGTCCGGCTGCTCCGTGTGGCACAGTCATCAGTCCCGTGGGTGAAGGCAGTCCAGAAACTAGAATATCTGCATGAGTGGATAGTGCCCCTGGGTCTCCATAGGTCCAGGAATGTGCCAGATTCCCTTGGGGAGACCTCAGTCTCTGTAGGTCTGGGAATAGTTTGGAACTCCTTGGGGAGAACAACTGGTCTGTGACATCAGTGATTGGGTATCTGGAACGTCTTTGATGGTTCGATTCTTGCTAAAAGAACAGCTTTGTAAATGTGTAAGACCGCTTAGTAATGTCAAGGCTCCCTGTATTGAAAGACACCCCCCCTGTTTAGAAGGGTAAAGCAAGATAATGTAAGGAATGGATTGGGCAGTAGAACTGTGTCTTGCTGTCACAATTGCTGCATCAGTTTAAGTGGCTGAGACTTCGAGAAATGGAAAAGTAAGCAAGTGCGTGGTTGAAGACAGAATAAAGTGAAGGAACAGGAAATGAGAGTGCTGCCGAGTTTGAACTACCTCTATGTGTGGCCTGCTTCAGCTCACATTTAATGCTGCTGTCAGGAATGTAGCCTTTTTGGCTCGAGGGAATGTCTGCAAGTGAATCAGTCTGTTGGCAAAAGAGGCTGTTGCAGAACAAATGTCAGGTGCCTACCTGTAAAGTAACCCTTCTGTGAATCATTAACCCCCATGCTCCATGGAGTGGTTTATCAAGATCGTGTTGCATATTAAATCAGTTTTGCAATTTGTCATTCTGGAGTGGACTATGAGTCTAATCAATTTAAATAGTGCATTTGTTGCTTGTTTAACAAACATTGCCCCTGCAGGTGTCCCACCTCTGAAGAAATCTGCATCTGCTCCTCGCTTAGTGAAGCGATCTTGCAGCCATCAGAAGAACCAGGTAATGAGCATATTTCTATTTTCAATGGACTGTGTTTTCTGACTTATATAGCAAACCCTCCCAACTTTTACCATCTGGATACCCTAGACAGCGGGGGAGGACTTACATGTAGAACTGAAATGTGTGCCTCCTTCCAAGAGGTGGAACTGCCCTCCTTCCAGCACCTCATTAAACATCTTGACCAAATGCAGTACTATCTGCTGGGCAAAATGTTGTACCACTCAGAAGAGAAGCCACCTGGGTCAGGAGATTTCATATTTCTGAGGAGTTTAATTTATTCAATATTTCTTTCCCTGTGATGGGAGCAACTAGGGCTGCCTGTGCTTCCTCTGACAGACTAGGAGAACATAGGATCAGAAAAAAAAGCAGCAGAGCCCCCCTTCTGGGGTATAGAGTGTTTACAGAAACTTGCAAACTTGTTCCCCTATAACCACCACTCCCTCTGGGTGTTTCAGTTTCAAAACAGCTCTGTTTGCTGTTTGTTTTCTAAGTTGCAGAGCCAAGAGGCGTCTCACCCTACTGCCCTGTTCATAGTATTCCTGTTGGGCTAAGCAGAGATTTTTCTCCACCACCTCAGCCAACAGCTTTTTAAGATGGGCTTTCTTGTCTTCTAATTGCCTTTTCACTTTAGCATTAAGTGTAATCTGACGTCTGGCGCTATAGCTGCGGAAGTGCCAGCAGGGGCGTAGCTACAAGGGTGTAGAGGGTGCAGTGGCTCCCAGGCCCACTAGGTTTGAGGGGCCCAAATCATAATTTTGATGTTTATTCAAAACCAGGGAGGGGTCCTGTAACATCGCCTTGCACCCAGGCCCTCTGGGAATTTGCTATGCTACTGAGTGCCAGAAGTTTGGTGATCCCGCCAGTAGTTTAAGGTAACCCTCTCCATGAAGTTTTTGTAACCCCTGATCATTTAATAAACTGGTATTAAATTGCCACAGCATATTGTGGGGTATATAGGCAGTTTCAGTTTCAAAGTTACTAGGGAGTGATCAGAAAGGATAGAGGAGCCAATCTTGCAAGCAACAACCTTAGGCACCCAATTAGTAGAGATTTAAAATGGCCAATGTGTGAATAAGAGGTATACCGTGGGGAGTAACAGGTGTACCTCTTTGTCGGCAGGGTAGATGGCACCAGACATCTAACAGTGCTAACTCACCAGAAAGCTTGGTCTACTGTCTCCTAGACCTGGTGTCACAATGGTCGCCCCACCCTGCCTATCCAAGGGACTAGTCACTGCAGAGTTAAATCCCCATGATATAAAAATTATCAGGGCTTTGGACTGCATCCAGAAAAGCTTTTTAAGAAAAGTCACCCTATGAGATTGATCATTTAGTGGTTAGAATAATGAGCTGTGAATAAGCTTGGTACATCCAGTTGATCTTGGTATGATTCTCACAACCTCCACTTGCATACTGTGTGACTCTGAGCAAGTCAGTTAACCACCTCAGTGCTCCCAGGTCGTCCCTGAAAACAGGCACTTGTGTCTAGTGGGCCTTACCTGGCTACCAAAAAGAATAAAATAAATAAAATATGTATTTAGCACCATGCAGGGTATATCCCGATATAGACATTCCAGCTTAAGAAATCGACCTCCTGAGTCTAGGGTAACCTCGGTCACCTGAAGAGGGGTATCCCTCTGGATTAGAATAACCACTCCTCTCTGATGAGGTCTCTCTTCATATGTGGAGGCATAAACCTCAGCAACCCACAATCTACGTAACTTCTGATATTCTACTTGGGTTAAGTATGATTCTTGAATTAGGGCGAGATGAACTCTACAGTTGTTAAGCTCCTTAACAAGCCTATACTGTTTCACAGGGTTATTAAGCCCCTTAACATTAAAAGTTATTATTTTTAAGTCCCCCATTATTCAACAATTAGCAAGAAACAAAGGTGAACCAGACTAGGGGAACCCCTATCCTCTTCTGAGCCTGGAGTTCCTTTCTGCCACCAACTCCCACCCCTGGCTAACTTGGTGAAACAATCTGTCAAACTCTTAAGAGTACATAACTGTGCCTGCCAACAACAGGAAAAAACTGTAACAAGAACTACAACATGTAAATGACAAACAGAACAACAAGTCATCAAAAGAGCTGCATAGACCTAAAATAGGGCATAATGAAGGCTATGAACCTCAGTGTCAAGCAGGTAAGCAAAAGTAAAATAAAGAGAAGACTGGTATGGTTCTCAAAAAAGGTAGCAGACAAGGTAAAAGCTAAAAAATTGGCATTCAGGAGGTATAAGGAGACCCAGAAAGATGAGAATAGGGAAGTGTATCTGGGAAAACAGAGGGAGGCGGGCAAAGCAGCAAGGAGTGCAAAGGCACCAATGGAGGAAAGAATAGCTCAGGGAATATCAAAAGGGGACAAGACATTCTTTACTTATGTTAGCTAGACTAGGAAGACAACAGGAGTGATTGTACGGTTAAAGATCAAATGCATATATATTTCATAAAAAGCTTGAATTCAGTTGAATTCACATCCCTGTGTCATGACAAGTGTTTCCTGAAAATATCATGCTATTTGGTTTTGTGGTTTTCTTTAAATCAACATCTGTTAATGTGCTCTGCAGTAACTAAAACAGTGAAGGTGTTTCTGTCCGTCAGTGAGCAATGACATCATACCTGTCCTGCCTGCTGCTTCTGCAATTAAATCCCTGATTGCTAAATAAGCTGTTGTAGTCCTTAGTTAGAGCAGTCTGTAGAGCTAATTGTTTTCAATCAGAGTTTATTACTAACCCATGTGGCTTGTGTTTAGAGAGATATGCTTAACCTCTTTCTTTTCTCGTAAAACGTTGATCATTTGGGGGTTCAGTGCTGCATTGAAGTGGTATGAATGAATCTGTGAGAAACAACAGTTTCTGTGTCACAGCTCTCAGTTCTCTGTCATCACAGCTCTGCATTCTATTCTGGCTATATAACACAGGGTTTTTTAATGGATATAAAATAAACTACATTCCATTAATTCATAGAAGCAGCATGTATTTAATGTAGCCTCAAAAAATATGTTCATGTTCATGGAATTAAAAGTTTGTTTCCATGTCTTCCATGCCAGATTGACAAATGTGTCTGCCACACACTACTATTTCAGGAACATGTACTGTATAATCTCATAAAATTCAGTTGTGTGGAAATACATCATGTATATGTATAACTATAAATACTAGATGGCATCCTGATACCCCTGTCTTCTGCCTCTCAGCTGAGGCTGCTGCACCCTGCTTCCCTCTGCTCCCCACCCCCACGATCAGGGCCAATGCACTCTGTTGCCCCCTTTTCCTGTCTCCACAGACAGGGCTGATATGCTCTGCTAAGCCCTAGAGTCACAGGGCCTCTGCCTCCAAAGCTTGGGCTGCTGCACCATGCTGCCCCAGGCCACCAAAGGTGGGGCTTTTGCTGCACCCTGATACCCACTTCCATTGCCCCAAAAGGGCAGGGTCACTTCACCACATGCACCCCAGCACACAGCCAGGACTACTGTACCCTGATGCCCCACTGTGTCCTGCTCCACAGTCAAGGCTTCTGATCATGCTGTCCTCTGTCCCTGACACCACTGTGCCCTGCTGCACAAGCAAGCCTCTTGCCTTCACAGTTACTGTGGTTGCACCATGCTGCTCCCTGCCACTAGAGTCAGATCCTTTGGTACACTACTGAAACTACTCGAAAGAAAAAACAAAAAAGACTTTCATCTTGTGTTATAGTGTGCGGAAAAGAGGACAGCAGGATGCAGCAGCCTTAACTGTTTGTGCAGGAAGCAGCAGGACGCAGCAGCCCTGCCTGTGTGGAGAAGACAGTGGGCAGTGGGTTGCAGCAGCCTTAAATGGGGGTAGGAGACAGGGGGCTTCTGGGGCAAGGGAAGGGGAAGCAGAGAGCTGCTGCCTAAACTGTTGAACAGTAGACAGGGGCATCAGGATGCCATATAGTATTTCTAGTTATACACATACTTAATGTATTTCACATAGAAACCCTGTAAGAACTGAATTTTATGAGTTCATACAGCACATGTTCCTAAAATAGCAGAGTGTGGCAGACACACATTTGTAAATCTGACATTAAAACAAAATTATCACATGGACATATTTATTGAGGCTACATTAAATACACACTGCTTCTATAAATTAATATAATGTAGTTTATTTTATATCCATTATACAGCCCAAATAGAATGAAGAGTTTTGATGACAGAGGACTGAGAGCTATGATACAGAAACTGTTATTTCTCAAGATACATCCATACCACTTCAGTTCATCACTGAACCCCAAGTGATCATTTTTTTATGACAACAGAAAGATAGATTTTAAGCATATCTCTCTAAACACAAACCAGATGGGTTAGTAACAAACTCTGAGTTAAAATAATTAGCTCTACAGACTGTTGTAACTAGGGACTGCAACAGCTTATTTAGTCAATCAGGGACTTAACTGCAGAAACAGCAGGCAGGACAGGTATGATGTCATTGCTCACTGACAGGGACAGAAACATCTTCACTGTTTCTTCACTGTTTTCAGTTATTGCACAACACATTAACAAATGTGGATTGAAAGAAAACCACAAAACCAAATCATGCATATTTTAGGAAACATTAATCATGACACAGGGATGTGTATTCAAGGGATTCAAGCTTTTATGGAATATGTGCATTTGATTTTGAAAGACAGAGGGTGGGACTATACAGAGGGGTGTCACAAACCCACTCCTGGTGGTCAGGCCCACTGAGCTCACAGTGCCCACTCTTAAGTGCAATCCATGATGGGGGGACAGGGATACCCTCCTAGTCCTTTAGAATGCACACCAAGGTCATGACTGCACCTCTGCCACAAGGATCCTGGGCCTCCTTCTAGTTCTGGATAAGGACACATTACCAGTCTTTAGTTTTGTGGCCAAATATGAATCCCCTCCTTGGCTATTACACACAGGAGGAAGACCCAGGTATCACACTCTCTTCGAGATAACAGCGTAAAACCTGATTTGGCCTTCTCCCTATAGGACGTGCAACAGCCTAGTTCACAATCCCTGCAAACTCTTATGAGACTCTAGTATTCTCCCTATCCTTCCAGATCTCTTATAGACCTTTCTCAGTTTGGTTGCTTAGGGTGGCCCTTTTGTCAATAACAGTTTTCAGAGATTATTAATAAACCTTCTACAGTCACACATACAATATAAGAACTCTCACAAAGACAGAATTTCTTTAGAAAAAAGTTTTACTAAATAATTAAATGCAGTTACAACTAAAAGAGGACATATACTAATTTAGGTTACAGTATGCAGAAATAAATGGAGAAAATGTACAGGAAAAAACACACTAAAACAGGTTAGCTAAATCTACCTTAAGTAGGAAGATTGCAAAGTCCAGTGAACCTCTGGTTTGGAAAAACATTGCATCTTTCTTTTGAGTTCTTAGTAGCCACACTGGGTCTCAGTAGTTTGGTTTCTGGTGTGTGTCATGCAGAGTGTCAGAGGAGAATTGTGTCCAAATGCCCTGAGCTGGGGTTTAAATACTCTTCTGTAATCTTGCTGTGTCATCAATTTTCTAGCTCAGAGCAACTACTCCACTTGGCCAGGAGATGGCACTGTTAGCTGTTTCCAAGATTTCCAAAATATTGAAAATCAGAGTCTGAGACCTATAATTTAGCATGGATATGAGATTTCAGAGTTAAACCCTTTGAAGCCCCTGTAGTCCATTGGCACCCGTAAGATAAAATTCACAGCATCCTGTTAGAATGGTCATCTGCTGATAAAATCCTTGCTAAAACATATTGGACTTTTTGAGCTGGCTTGTTACCAAGACGACCCTGTATGGTTTATGACTATATGATGGGACTTTATTACCTCTGGTCAGCTAGTCAGGAAATGCAATTAGCTTTCTGGCAAACAGCTGTCTTCAGGTCAGAAGAATGTCAAACTCTTTTTAAAAAAAAAATTCAGTCTTTCCTCTGTGTGCCATGTGTTGACACTGGCAAGTCTTGACATGTACATATACAATATAAATACAAGAAAAACATATATACAACAGAATAATATCTACAAATATGGGCTAGCAGTGGGGTACCTCACACATACCTCTCTCCTAGACTGAATTTGTGGGAATCCATCCCTAGGCAGGGTATGATTTTCACAAATTCTATCCACTGCTCTAACTGATGAGATATCCCATCTGCGTTGGCATTGGTTGATTGACCCTGTGAGGTAATGGTCATATCGTAGCCCTGTACAGAAATGCTCCATCTTAAGAGATGACCATTCATTTTACCCATCTGAGTCAGCCACACCAGGGGTTATGATCGGTCTATACCTCAAAGCACCTCCCATAGAGTGCAGGCTCTAATTTCTTCAGGCCCCATACCAGTGCAAGGCATTCCTTTTCAACTGTGGAATGTGCCTGCTCCTGGGGAAGCAACTTTTGCTAATGCTAAGGTACACTATGGGGTGATCTCTTCCTTGATTAGAGGTCTGACGGAGGACTGCCCCAGTCCCCACATCAAAAGCATCTGTCTGGCCTACAAATGGCTTACTTTAGTCTGGACTGGCCAACATAGGGGCACTGCACAATGCATCCTTTAGCCATGTGAAGGCGTGTTCACAGGCTGGCTCTCATTTTACCTTTTTGGGCATTCTTTTCTTTAGCAGGCCAGAAAGGGGAGCTGCCAGGGTACTATAATTTGGTGGTCTCTAGGAAACTCCAAACCTGCTTTTGAGTTTCAGTCCTGGGCCACACTTCTTCCACCTCAATCTTGGCTTGATTGGGATGGAGCTACCCCCCCACCCTACTATATGTCCTAGGTTTGCCACTTCCGCCATGGCCACCTGACACTTTTCAGCCTTGACAGTGAGCTCAGCCCTCTGTATCCTGCCCAACACTTCCCTCAGGTGGGACAGATGTTCCTTTCAACTGGCACTGAAGATGACAATATCATCCAGATACACCACAGCATACTCTTCAGTACCATGTAACACCTGGTTGACCAACCTTTGGAAGGTGTCAGGGGTGTTCTTCATTCCAAAAGGCATTACCTTGAACTCAAGTAATCGTATTGGAGTGAAGAATGCTGACCTCTCCCTAGCTCTGGCAGTTATGTCCACCTGTCAGTACCCTTTTTTCAAACCAGTTGTGGTAAGGTATGTCACTCCTCCCAACTTGTCCAGTAGTTAATCCATCTGTGGCATTGGGTGGGCATCAGACTTTGTGATTGTGTTGAGTCCATGACAGTCCACACAAAAGTGAATAGAGCCATCTGGCTTGAGAACGAGGACTATGGGTGAGGCGCAGGGGCTGTGGGATTTCTGGATTACCCTAAATCCAGCATTTCCTCCACCTCCCTCCCACTGTCCTTTAGACAGCCTCAGACACCCGGTAGACTGTCTGCCATATGGGTGCTTCTGTCCCATGTTCACATCATGTGTTGCTAAGGGGTTAGTCCAGACTTGGCTGCAACTAAAGGGCAAAGTCCGCTAAAATCTCCCTCACTTCCTGGGTCTGTTCCGGGTCAACTGTTGTGACAGTTTGATTGCCTTCACAGAGTTCTTCTGCTTGCTTTCTTTCTAGCAAGTCCAATAGGGGGTCTTCTTCGTCAGTCCCCTCCCCAGGACTACACACTGCAAATACCATGTCTGCCTTATTTGCATATGACTTCATCATGTTGACATGGTACATCCTATGGGTATATCTCCTGTCAGGCAGTTCTACAATATAGTTCACATTATTTACCTGTCGGACTACCTTCATGGTCCCACCCACTCGGCCTGCAGCTTGTCCTTTCTAGACTGGGATTAGGACTATGGCTTTCAGACCTACACTGTATGAGCGAGCTCTGGCTCTGAAGTTGTACCAGACCTTTTGCTTCTGCTGGGCGGCTAAGAGGTTGCTCTGGGCTGCTCCCATAAGCTCCTTCAGCTTTTCCCTAAACTTCAGAACATACTCCACTATGGGAGTTCCCTGGGGCATGCATGCCTTCCAAATCTTCCTGGATCAGGTCTAGGGGCCCATGTACTCTATGTCCATATAAGAGTTTGAAGGGGGGAAAACCCTGTTGACTCTTGGGGCACCTCCCTGTATGTGAACAATAGGTGGGGAAGGTATTTCTCCCTAGTCCCACCCATGCTATTCAGCAAACACTTGGAACATTGATTTTAGGGTACCATTAAACCTTTGCACAAGCCCATTGGCTTGCAGGTGATAAGGTGCAGTGCATCACTGCACCATCCCACACTTCTCCCACAAACACTTCATCAGGTCTGACATGAAGGTATCCCCTTGATCAGTGACAACCTGTTGTGGGAACCCGACATGGGAGAAAATCCCTAGCAAGGTGTCTGTCACTTTGTCTGTTCTAAGTGAGGAAAGGGCAACTGCTTTCTGGGTATCGGGTGGCATAGTCTACCACCCTCAGGATACACTTCTTCCTGGAGGAGCTTGAGGTACTCAGACACACCACAATGTCCATTCCTACTCTGGAATGGCTTCTCCACAATGGGCAAGGGAACTAGGGCAGCTTTGATTTTACTGCCTGCCTTTCCTATTTGTTGGCACAAGTGACAAGACCTGCAATATTCCTTCACCTGCCAGGTGAAGTTGTCATAATAAATTCTGGGCCAAATGCTGTGATGCACATGATTCCAGATATCCAGACATGGGGATATCATGGGTGATCTTGAGCAACTGCTCATGGTACCTCTGGGGAATGACAAGCTGCCTATCCATCACCCCTCCCTCTATCCTTACGTCCTGTGTATAGAACAGTCCATTGTCCCAATATAATCTATGTCTCCTGTCACCTCCCTGTGTCCCCTCAGATTCTGCACAAGCCTTCAGTCTCTCCAAACTAGGATCAGTCCTCTGAGCAGTGGAAAATTCTTCACATTTCCCAGGGCTTGGGACATGTCCTCTTCAGTTCCTAAACTGGGGTCCATAGCTCTAGTGTCAGGGCATTCAGGGTCACTGCCATCCCTAACCTTCTGACCATTGGTTACTCTCCCTCCTCAAGATTACCCTCTGTAGCTGTTTTGTGAACTGCTGCCTGGGGAGGTCCTACCCCCCTTTCACTATTTTCAGTTTCAGGAGACACAGGTTGGGGAAATAGCCTCCCATTGTTTTCCACAGTGACTTCTAGGGGGTACAGGGAACTATAATTGGCCTTTGCCGTCTGACTGTGGGTAATCACATGAACCATCTCTTTCTGGAGATTGTTCCCTATAATCACATGCAGGGTGAGGTTGTCTACTACTGCCACCTTTTGCACCCTCTTTCCTGTCTCACTCTAGACCAGGATCACGCTAGCAAGTGGCAGAGTTTTCTTCTTCCAAGTGAAACCCTTTACTGTTATGAACTGATTAGGTGTAAGCTGTTCAGGCTCAACCAAATCCATTTTACTAAGGTAAGAGACACCACTGTTTCTCTTAACCCATGGGTCTGCACCCCATTTACAGTAATCGGGTGTATGTGCTCCCTCATGTTTATAGGCATGCTTTCAGGGATACACAGTGCACCAACTCTGTTTGAGCATCACATTGTCCACTCTGTGCCTTTTAGGACACTGTCTGGCAAGATGTCTTGGCTGTTTGCAAAACCAACAACCATCATTTCTTTTATCTGATAAATCTTTTTTGTAACCTGGGGCTTCCCCTATCTGTGGAGGCAGTGAGGGTTTTAGCTGCCCTGAAGGTGTACTTTTTCCTTCTGCATTGCCACACCCACCCCCTCCTTTCAGAGCAGGCGGTTCCTGGCATAGCGTCCAAGAGCTTGGTAGCCTCCTGAGCTGTTTTGGGGTCTCAGTCCTCTAACCAGGGTTTTAGCTCTGCTGGGCAAGCCCAAAAGAATTGTCCCAGAAGTACAACCTCCTCAATTTTCTCTACAGAGTTTGCTTCCACTCCATCCAACCAACCTTTCAAAAGCTGACGTTGCTTTGTGGTGAGTTCCTCATAGCTCATGTCATGACTTCTCTGGAGCTTACACAACTTAACCTTGTATGCGTCAGGTGTTAATTCATACTTTTTTAAGCAATGCAGCTTTAAGTTTCTCATAATTACTACTGCCCCGATTGTCCATTTGGCCTAGTGTTTCATGCCCTTTCCCAGTAAGCAGTGGGGATAGCTGGAAGCTCCAGGACTCCCTTGGTATTTTAGCCTGGATACAGATCTTTTCAAATGAATTCAAAAATGCATCCATATCCTCCCCCTCTTTAAATTCAGCTATTAATTTAGAATTTAACTTGTACCCCAGTCCTGGAGTTCCATGTTCACCCCTTCCACTTACCTCCTCTGATGCTGGTCATTGGAGTTTTATTTTCTCCAGTTCAAACTCCCTCCGATGCTGTTTTTCATTGGCTTCTCTCTGAAGCTGCCTTTCTTTTTTCTCAGCCTCTCTCTGGCACTGGTTTTCTTTTTTTCTGCATCTTCAGCTCCATCTGGAACTTCCTCTGCTCGAATTCCATCTCCACTCTTCTCAGCTCTTGCTGCAGCCTAATCTCTTCTGACTCCAGCATTGTGGTGACCTTCTCCTGGTACTGTGGCTCTGGGTTTCTACTGGTCTTGCTGTCCTCCTCCCTGGAACTGGACTGTGTGATGGACCCTGGCACCCCCATGCCCAGGCTCTAGTCCTTTTCAGTCACTGGCCATGACTCGAGGTTCTGGGCAGTTGCTAACTCATTGGCTGCCACAAGAACCTCCACAAGGTGCTTTTTGGTTCACCCCTCGCACTGGACTCCTCTGTACTGACACAACTGCTTCAGGTATTCTGCAGTGTATTCGCTGTAGATGGAAGCCATCTTCTTCCCTTACTGCTGCTGCACTAGCTTGCACCCGAGAAAAAAACTCCAAAACAGGTAGAGAACTTCATACTGTAATCAAATTATGTATATTTGTTTTTAAATCTCTGCCTTGTTTGTGTGTGGACTGTTTACAGTTTATCAGTCTGATGCACTGGGCTCGAATCCACTGTTATGTCTGTGCCACCAATATCTTGAATCACAACACTATACAACCAAATCTCTTGGATCCCAACACTGCGCATCAGATCTGTCACAAACCCACTCCTGGGGGTCAGGCTCACTAAGCTCACAGTGACCATCCTTAAGTGCAATCTGTGATGGGGGGACAGGGATACTCTTCTCATCCTTTAGAATGTTTGCCGAGGTCACGACTGCACCTCTGCCATGAGGATCCCGGGCCTCCCTCTAGTTCTGGATAAGGGCACAATACCAGTCTTGAGTCTTGTGGCCAAATATGAACCTCTTGTTGACACACACAGGAGGAAGACCCAGGTATCACACTCTCTTCGGGGGTTGCATCGTAAAACTTGATTTGGCCTTCTACCTACAGGACATGCAACAGCCTAGTTCACAATCCCTGAAGACTCATATGAGACTCTGGTATTCTCCCTATCCTTCCAGATCCCTCACAGACCTTTCTCAATTTGGATGCTTAGAGTGTCCCTTTTGGCAATAACAGTTTTCACAGATTATTAATAAACCTTCTGAAGTTACACATACAATATAAAAACTCTCACACAGGTAGAATTTCTTTAGAAAAACAAAGGTTTTTACTAAAATAAAATAAATAAATGCAGTTACAACTAAAAGAGGACATACACTAATTTAGGTTACGGTATGCAGAAACAAATGGGAAAAATGTACAGGAAAAAAACACACTAAAACAGGTTAGCTAAGTCTACCTTAAGTAGAAAGATTTCAAAGTCCAGTGAATCATTGGTTTGCAAAATATTACAGTCTTTCTTTTAGTCCTTGGCAGCCATACTGGGCCTCAGTAGTTTGGCTTCTAGTGTGTGTCAAGCAGAGTGTACAGAGGAGAATGTGTGTCCAAATGCCCTGAGCTGGGGGTTTAAATACTCTTCTGTAATCTTGCCGTGTCATCAATTTTATAGCTCAGAGCAACTATTCCATTTGGCCAGCAGATGGCACTGTTGTGTTGTTTCCAAGATTTCCAAAAATATTAAAAATCAGACTCTGAGACCTATAATTTAGCATGGATATGGCATTTCAGAGTTAAACCCTTTGAAGTCCCCTGTAGTCCATTGGCACCCTTAAGATAAAATTCACAGTATCCTGTTAGAATGATCATCTACTGATCAAATCCTTGTTAAAACATCTTGTGCTTTTTGAATTGGCTTGTTACCAAGAACACCCTGTAAGGGTTCTGACTATATGCTGGAACTTTATTACCTCTCATCAGCTAGTCAGGAAATACAATTATCTTCCTGACAAACACCTGCCTTGAGTTCAGAAGGAGGTCAAACCTCTTTTTAAAAAAATCCAGTCTTTCCTCTGTGTGCCTTGGGCTGACACTGGTGTGTCTTAGCATGCACATGCAATAGAATTACAAGAAAAGCATATATACAACAGAATAATATCAACAAATAAGGGTTAGCAGAGGGTAGCTTGTCACATGGGGGATCAAGAAAAGGCAAACATCTTGAACAAAAAATACTTCTGCTCAGCATTCACCACAGAAGGGGAAGGGGAGGGACCACAAAAAGGTCCCAGGAGCCTTGATGGGAAGGAAATGGACACTAGTCCATTTTCTGAGGAGACAGTCCAGGAAGCGCTCATTAACCTGAAGGTGGACAAGGCTATGGGGGCAGATGAGGTACATTCACGAGTGTTGAGGGAGCTCAGGTACTGGCTGCACTTCTGACAGACTGTTTAACAGATCACTGGAGACCAGTGTGGTCCCAGAAGACTGGAGACGGGCAGATGTTGTCCCACTTCACAAAAGTGGTAGCGGGGAAGAGGCAGGCTGTTATAGCCCTGTCAGCCTGACATTGGTGATGGGTAAGTTAATGCAAACACTGCTAAAGGGAAAGACTATGGAATATCTTGTACCCAATGGATTACAGGAGCCAAGGCAGCAGAGGTTTACAGGGGAAAGGTCATGCCAAAAAAATCTGATAGATTTCCTTGACTAGCTGATCAAGGAGTTGGATCAGAGAGGAGCACTGGACATGGCCTACCTGGATTTCAGCAATGCTTTTGACATCATTCCACGTAGGAGACTGGTAAGCATGTTGGGGTGCTTATGGGGTGGGAAATAATGTGGTAACCTGGACATGAAACCTGTAAGCGGATTGGACACAGAGGGTAGTGGTAAATGGAGTTCACACGGAGGAAGGAAAGGTGACCAGTGGGATACCTCAGGGATTAGTGCTGGGACCAGTCCTCTTCAATGTCTTTATAAGCAACATAGCAGAGGAACTGGAAAGAAAGGTATTCCTCTTTGCAGGTGACACCAAGATCTGTAACAGAGTGGACATGCCAGGGTGGGGTGGGGGGTGGAAAGGATGGGTATGGGAATTTGGAAAGACTGGAGAAGTGGTCAAGGGTATGGCAGCTGGGTTTTAATGCAAAAAAGTGAAAAAAATGCACTTGCACCATAGAAACCTGGTAGCAAAGTACAAAATACATGGAGTGATGCTGACAAAGACCAAGCAGGAAACAGACATGGGGTAATCATATTGCTTGACCTTACAATGGTCAGGCAGTGTGACAAGGCAATCAGAAGGGCTAGTGAGATGGTGGGGGGTATAGGGAGGGGCATTGCTAGCAGGAAGAGGGAGTTGCTGCTGCCCTTATTTAGATCATTTTTAAGACCTCACCTTGAGTCCCATGTCCAGTTCTAGAGATCATATCTCAGAAAGGACATAGGCAGAGTGGAGGCAGTCCGGAGGAGGGCTACCAAAATGGTGCGGGGTCTGCATCAATAGCCCTATGAGGAGAGCCTTAAGGAGTTAAATATGTACACCTTGGAGAAGGAGGGGGATTTGATAGAAACCTTTAAATACCTTATGGGGGTTATGTTTCAGAGAAAAAGGTGCTCTAGGACAAGGGGGCATGCTATGAAACTGGATGGGGCTAAGTTCAGAAGGGATGTGAGGAAGTACTTCTTCACAAAAAGGGTGGTGGATGCCCCAAACAGTGTTCCAGCAGAGGTAGTGGGGGCAAAAACTATGGGGGTCAAAAATGCCTGGCACAGGCACAAGGGAATGATAAGGGTAAGCAAGGGAGTGGAAGACATGGAGCCATAGATCAAGTTGGGTCTGCAGCAAAAAATGAAGGTTAATAAACATGGGCAGACTTAGTAGGCCCAATGGCCCTTATCTGCCATCATATTCTATGTTTCTAGCTTCAAGGTATGTAAGACGTCCACAGGTATGGTGATGATGGTTAGCAGTGGCTGGGGTGGCTCCAAGTGCATCCTCTGCCATCGTGGGTGTCCACAGAGGGAGCCCCAGTAGCTCATATCACTGTACTCTAGCAAGGCAGTGTAACTATATGTGCTAGTAAAGCAGAGCACTTTATACTTCACAGAGGTTGCATAAGGAGCCTCTGTCCTCTGGACAACTGAACCATCACATGACATGGTATAGGGGACCTGGACATCCCAACCAAGCCCCTGCTTAACATGCTGCTCTCCAGTTGGTCAGTTGGTGCATGGGTGTCCCACACCAACCAAGTGCAGAGCTCTCCATGGGCACCCCTCAGCATGTTGCTGTCACCCCCAAAGCCTCCCCGCCCCACTGACAGGGGGTATGCCATTTGAACTGTGACAATTCGAGATCAAATGACATTACAGATACAGTTCACTGCTGCCACTGTAATGTTGCCACTGGACCTGGCACTGCTGTCTGGTGGTCTTGCACCCCCTCCCTGAATCAACTCTGGCTCGGAGTTGATTATCTTTATTACAGAGGGTGCGGGGGGTGTTTGGGGGATGAAGTCTCCTGAAATAAAAGTAACTTTGTTTGGACAGGTTTATGCCCGCTGCTATTGCGGTCGATATAAATCCATCACTGTAACATCAGTCGACAATCTCATTGTCGAACTGGCATCATAGATCCCCAACAGGGCAGCCCTTAAGTGAGTAGCACCCCAAGAGCCAGCTGTGGCTGCTTTAAACAGGTTATCTTGAACATTTAGGGTGTGCAGCCTCCAACATACCCTGCCCCCTTCAAAAGAACCATTCTGTGGTCTAGTCCATGTGATTGTGAGGCACCTCGCTAATAATGATTCACCAAAAGAGGCAAAGCCAAAAGTTGAAGGGGGCACCGTCAATGGAAACACTGGAGTCAATAAGACCCCCCCTAACACCTAGGAGTTCCCTCAGAAAGTAGTGCTAATGCCTGTATCTGTAGGTAATTTCAAGGTAAAATATTAGGACTAACAAGGGTCAAAGGTTGCAGTCTCTCTGGCTTAAAATAAAGCCTGACACAATAAAGTTCTTCAAAATTTTCCTTTTATTTATTATGCCCCAATGTTTTGCCTATATAGGCTTCTTCTGGGGAACTGTAATCAATGTATAAATATATTTTTAATATATATAATCTTTCACATAATTTTTTTTGAAGAAAAACATTTTTTTTTTCCTTTAAAGGAAAGCAATCACTATGTTTAGATTTATGATGAGTCAAAGACTCAGTGAGTAACAAAAAGCTGTTAAATAATGTAAACAGTTAAAGGAAAACAGTCATTATATTTCACTCCCCACCTCCCAAAGCTTTACCACCCCCCATTAGGCTTTTCGCACAGAAAAAAACATTTTTTTAGGTATTTAACTTACTTTATTTTATTTTTGTAAAGTCCGGGATTCACAAACATGGGGGATGGTGCACAGTTCCATTTCATTTGAAAGTGCGGTGCTGCACAACTCGCCTCAATACGGCACCTCACTTTCAGTTGAAATGGAACAGCACAGCGCCTGCCATGTTTGTGAGTTCTGGAATTTACAAAAGTAAAATAAAGTAAGTAAAAATGCCTACAAAAATGTTTTTTCTGTGCGAAAAGTCTAATTGGGGGGTAAAGCTTTGGGGGGTGGGGAGTGAAATATAATGTCTGTTTTCCTTTAACTGTTTACATTATTTAACAGCTTTTTGTTACTCACTGAGTCTTTGACTCATCATAAATCTTTACATTTTCACATCTTAATCATATTTTCTGTTAGGAATAGCCTATTTCAAACTTATGTTGCTTTGGCCAAACTGGCCTGGTCTGAGATGTGGCCACTTAAGGTTCTTGGTTAATAGCTTATGTCCAGGTGTCCCTAGATCATATAAACATAGAGACATAGAAGTTGACAGCAGAAAAGGGCCGCAAGGCCCATCCAGTCTGCCCATTTTATCAATTTGCTCCCAATGCCTCTACGAGGTCATTTCATTTTTATTTTTTATACTTGTGAGCCAGATGAGCAAAACTGCTCTTTTTCACAGGTGACAAGTTAATACAAATAACAATGAACAAGCACAGCAGTCAGATAAACAAGTTGGAACAATAAATACAGTGGAATACACAAAGCAATTAATACAGTGGAATACACAGAACTGCTAAGATGGACAAGTACAATCATCTTTATCCATCAACCAGAGTTTAAACAGTGATTTAAAAGTCCAAACTGTTTTACAGTCAATAATATCAGTTGGAAGTGTATTAAAAAACAAAGGTTCCCTATATAAAATTGATCTCTGTCCTGAAACTTTTTGAAAAAAAGGGAGTTTGAAGGTGAACTTAGTTTGAGATCTAGTGCCACAAGAGTTAAGGAACCTAGGAAATAATGCAGAAACAGCTGGTGAAAGAGGCAATTTTTCACTTTGTATAACAAGAGTGCCCAATCTATGAAAAATCCTGTTTTCGAGGGACAAACTGTTAGAGTTTTTTAAAAAAAGACAATGATGAGTTTGAAAGGGAACATCAAGCATGAATCGAAGTATATTTCCCCCCGATCTGGCTTCAAATTGAGAGGTAGATCCTTTCGGAGACTAAAATAGATCCCTATGCAATTTTCTATACTCCTACCTCAGTACTTTCACACTGGCTATCCGACCAAACAATTTTCACATCTCTTAAATCTCTTTTTCAATGCCTATATTTCCTTAAAATCTTCCCTAAAACGGACCTAGCACAACCCATCATCCTCAACCCCAATATCAAACTGGGCAACTCAATAATCACCCCTGAGTGGCTTCCACAAATTAAAGAAACTACTCTAGAATGCTACTATGACCAAGGCTCCCTCCTCTCATCCCCCAACATATTAGCTAAATTTGCTATCCCCAATAATAAGATCTTCAAACTATACCAACTAAGACATCTTATTGCTGCTAAATTTGGCTCACAATTTCGAGAACCTAAGGTCCAATCCTTCCTCTCCCACATCTTTACCCTTGCCTCTAAACCACATTCCATTTGTCTAATATACTCCTTCCTACTGGACTACAAATTCCTGAATTCAGTCGAAGGTTCCAGTATCTAGCTTTCTTTACTCCCAGATTCCACCCCCAATTGGACCCAAATTTGGAAGGACCTGCACAGATACCACACCCAAGATAGGTTTAGACTCACCCAATATTACATATTAAACAATATGTACTATACCCCAAAAAATTGTTCCATCTTATAAACTATCTCCCCTGGCTCCAGGTGCTCACATAGTGAAGGAATTCTTACATATTTTCTGGCACTGTAATAAGGTTGCCCCTGTGGGCCTCTATTCAGGACAATCTAGATCCTATACTTGGCCTTACCAACCTTTTACTCCTGATATATGTATTATAGGGGACTATTCTACCATAGATTGCTTGGAACGCTCGATACCACATGGCCTTTTGTGTCTATAGTGGTCAAAAGACTAGTCCTTAAACATTGGACCGATCAACTGACCCTGACCTATTCTGGAGTGGTTGGCGGAACTTTCAATGTGCTTCAACATGGAGAGGCTTGTGGCCAGCTCATGCAATTGTATGGACCTGTTCCACAAAAAATGGGGCAATTTGTATGCGTTATATTTGCACCAATGATCTCTTGAAGTCCTCTCAGATGCCCATCGTGGTTTTTTTCCCCTTCCCTTCTTTCATCTACTTCCTCGGATTTTGACTACAGGGTCAAGTTATGATTTAGTTGTGAACTGGTTAATAGAACTAGACATACAATTGTGTTGCACACTCTATAAGGGTTTTTGTGGGGGTGGGTACCTTATGGTTGGTAGTAGGGGGGTGGGGTTGTTTTGGAAAGAAGAAGATGGGGGTTGAGGGAGGGGTGGGGTTGTTGGGTGTTGTGTTCTTTTATTTAGTTATTTTAATTATACCATGTATGGATACTTGACATTAATGTGTAATGACCTATCTATGTAGGTTATGTTAAAATCAATAAACTTGAATTTCAAAAAAAAAAAATGAATCTAAGTATAGAATTATAGGTATCCCTCAATCTATCAAATAATTTACCTGGCATTGCTGAATATATAACTATACCATAATCCATAGCACTCAATGAGAAACTGCAGGCAAGTAGTTTCCTAGATTCAAAAGTCAAAAAATTGCTTAACCCTATAAAGTGATCCTAGTCTCTGATGTAATGACTTTCTTAAATTAATATGAGTTTCAAATGATGACTCTGGGCTGGATATTCAAAAGGGCTGCACCATGCACAATAGGGTTGCGCCTGTGCAAGTCCGAAATTGCGCCATTTTGCCATATTCAGAAGGAGGCAGTTGTGCCCCCCCGAGTCAAGCTGAGCAACAGCGCAATGCAAATGAATGCATGCTGAACCGGAAGGGGAGGAACCATGCATAAACTGCACAGCTCGATATTCAGTGGGCTGTGCAGAGTTGTGCAGACGCAACCCCCAACCTGCGCCTGCACAACTTTGAGCCAAAAAAGGAGAGTCGAGGGCACCCACAGGTGAGCTGCCACATTGCAGGGTGCAACACAGCAGCTGCCACCTGTGGCTGGCCTCAACCTACTCCCTGAGCCCCCCTGCAGCCCGATCGGGTAAAAGTGTAAAATCCCTCCCCGACTGGCCTGATCGCGCATAAACTTTAATAAACCCCCACTAGCCCGATTGCGGGCATAAACTTTAATAAACTCCCCCACTAGCCCAATCTACGAGCATAGCTTTATGCCCCCAACTAGCCCGATCATGGGCATAAGCTTTTAATAAACCCCCACTAGCCCGATCGCGGGCATAATTGTAAAATACCCCCCACCAGCCCGATCGCAGGCAGCACAGAGTCCAACCCCCAAGGACATATCCCTGGTGGTCCAGTGGACTGCTAAGCCCGATCAAGTGGCCAAAATGTGGCAAAACACCCCCAAGACCAGATCCCTGGTGATCTAGTCCCCCATCCCACCCACCCACGAAGCTCCACCACCCCGCCCCCAGCAGCTTAGGTAGTTTGAGAACAGACAGAAGGGCAGCATTTATATAATGAAAATGAGGGCCAAGGATTGACCCTTGGGTCACACCACATTTAATTGAGCTCAGGTGGGAAATGTTACCTCCAATTGTAGTGCAGTGGGATCTGTTAGTAAGATAATCATAAAACCAAGTAATAACATCACCAGAAAAATGAATGCTAGTAAGAATACTATCGAGCAAACAATGTTCAGCGGCCTCAACTATGCCCCCTCATATGTATGATTCCCTTGTGCCTATCCCATGCGCTCTTGAATCCCTCCACTGTATGTGCTCCCACTGCCTCCTGAGGCAGGGCATTCCATGCATCGATCACCCTCTCTGTAAGAAAGAACTTGCTTACGTTACCTCTTATGCGACCCTCCCCTTCAATTTCATGTCAATCCCTTTAGGTCTACTGTACTTTTTATACTGGAAGATGCTATCCCCTTCCACCTTATTTATGCCCTTAAGATATTTGAAAGTCTCGGTCATGTCCCCCTCTCCTGTCTCTGTTCCAATGTGTACATATTGAGGTCCCTAAGTCTATCCCCATATGCCTTGTTGTGCAGACCCTGCACCATCTTCTGCGCACAGCTGGTTCAGTTCTGGGGTTGCCCAGGCAGTAAAAGAAAAGAGGTTGGCCTATAAAAAATTTAGAAAGACTAAGAGAGAGGTGGATAGGGAAACTTACCTAAGGAAGGCTAGTGAGGCAAGTAAGGAAGTCCAGTGAGCAAAGGCACAGAAGGAGCAGCAGATAGCTGAAGGAATTAAGAAGTGGGAGAAAGCTTTCTTTCATTATATAAGTGAGACATGGGACAAGAAGGAAGGGATTGTTAGGCGTAAGAAAGGAGTGGAGTGGGTGGAGGATAATGGGGGAAAAGCAGAAATACTAAATAATAATAATAATAAACTGTATTTATATAGCACTCTTCACAGTGTATCAGAGCGCTGCACAACAAAACAATAATTAAAACCATAAAATATTAAAATAATATTTGGTAATTCAATGAACCATGATAATCCCATAAAACAGTCAGTTACAAAGGAGCACCAAATGTCATCTTAAATAAATAGGTCTTAAGGGCAGTCTTGAAGCTCTCCACTGTCAGGCACTCTCATACCTGATGAGGCAGAGAATTCCACAGGGTGGGGGCCACAAATGAAAATGCCCTAGCTCCAGATGTTTTTAGTTGTACCCTGGGAATCTCCAGCAATCCCTTGTTGGTTGAGCGGAGTGGCTGGAGGGGGCAGTAAGGATGCAGGGGATCTTGCAGGTAGCTTGGTCTCAGTCCATGTAGGGCTTTATAAGTCAGCAAGCAGACCTTGAAGGTGATCCGCCGCTGAGCTGGCAGCCAATGCACTTTGCACAGCACAGACGTAATATGATTGGATCGAGATAATCCAGATAACAGCCTTGCCACAGCATTCTGCACCAGCTGCAGGCGGCAGATATTAACCCCCGATGCCCTAGGTAAAGGGAGTTACAGTAGTCCAGGCGTGAAGTCAAAAAGGTGTAAATCAAAGTTGACAAGTCGCCAGATGGATCTAGGTGCTTAATCCGGGCAGTATTCCTCAGATGGAAGAAAGAGGACTTAATGATGGCTGACACCTGAGAATGAAGTGTCAAACCATCATCAAGAATTACTCCCAGATTTCGCACCCATTCAGAGGTCAGTAACTGGGACCCTCCAAGCCAAAGTCCTGAGGGATACCCCATCCCCAGCCCCTCTATCCAGCGACCAGAATCCACCACCAACACCTCAGTCTTGTCAGAATTAAGTTTCAACCAGTTGGTATTCATCTAGTCCTGGATTTTTGTCAGGCAGTTATTAAAGACCAAGAGTGCGCTATCCTGGTCGGGCACAAAAGACAGATAAAGCTGTGTATCATCTGCATAACAGTGAAACCTCAGCCCATACCATCTCACAATGTCTCCTAATGGCAGCATATACACCGTGAACAGCATGGGGGACAGCATGGAAGCCTGCAACACCCCAGAAAGCAGAGGGAATGCCTCAGAGGAATAAATCCCCAAGAACACCTTCTGTGATCTACCGGTGAGGAATGAATGGAACCATTTGAGGACTGTATCAGACAGGCCGCAGATGGTATGCAGGTGATCTAGCAGCACCCCATGGTCCACGGCATCAAAAGCTGAACAGAGATTAAGAAATACCAAGATGGTGTGGGATCTCTGGTCTCTTACAATCAGGAGATCACTGAGCACCCGAACCAGAGCAGTCTCGGTAATATGCCTTTTATGAAATACGGACTGGAGAGGGTCATAGATGTCATGGATGGTAAGATGATTCTCCAACTGTAGTACCACAATCTTCTCAATAACCTTCCCTGCAAAGGGAAGATTAGAGATCGGATGGTAGTTGGTGGAGTAGTATGGGTCAAGTGAAGATTTCTTGAGAAGGGGAGTCACCACTGCTTCCTTTAAGGAGCAGGGAAACTCACTCATCTCCAGTGAACACCAGACTATCTCTGTAAGGACCAGGCCAATGACATGAATACAGCCTTATAAAAGGAGAGTCGGTCCCAGATCCAAACTACAGCTGGTCGGGTGCATATCCTTGAGAATCCACATGACGTCCTCGATCCCTAGCCGATCGAACTCCAGCCAGCAAAACTGAGGTGTCGCAACATTCAGCTGAATGAATACTTCTGTTCCATCTTCACCAGGGAGAAGGACGGACCAGTGTCTTTAGGAGGGAAAATAGGAGTGGGGGGGGGAGACACATATGCAGTGAAAGAGGAGGATTCAGTGAGGGAAGGGCTGCTGGCATTGAAGGTGGACAAATCACCAGGCCTGGACAGAGTACATCCAAGGGCACTAAAGGAACTGGCTGAGGAGCTGGCAGGGCCACTGGCAGACCTATTTGATAGTTCACTAGAGTCAGGCGTGGTACCGCAGGACTGGAGAACAGCACATGTAGTGCCCCTCCACAAAAGCAGTCCCAAGTATGACCCAGGGAATTACAGACCAGTCAGTCTGACCTCCACTGTGGGCAAGCTTATGGAGACCATACTAAAGGAAAGGTTGGTTGAATATCTAGAGGAGCATGGTCTCCAGGATGTGAGGCAGCATGGGTTCATGGTGAGGAGATAGTGTCAAACGAATCTGACTGACTTCTTTGACTTGACTGCGTCACAAAGACAGTAGACAGGGTCCAAGCGGTAGACACCCTCTATCTTGATTTCAGCAAGGCCTTTGACTCTGTGCCCCATAAAAGGTTGATCAAAAAGTTGGTGGATCCTGGGGTTGGGGAAAAGATGGCCAGATCAGTGCAAAACTGGCTGAGGGACAGAACCCAGAGGGTGGCTGTGGGGAGGAAAATTATCTGGCACCAGGGAGGTAACCAGTGGGGTCTTGCAGGACTTGATGCTGGGGCCGGTGTTGTTCAATGTCATCAATGACATTGGGGATGGCATTAATGTCAAAATGTGCCTATTCATGGATTATACCAAGCTCTGCAGAAGAGTGGACACAGCTGAAGGGATACAGGACCTACAGGAAGATCTGGAAAAGCTGGGGAGGTGGTCCAGGATCTGGAAGGTTGGCTTCAATGCCAAGAAATGCAAAGTTATGCATATTGGAGTCAGAAATCCCAGGACAGAGTACTACCTCGGTGGAGTAAGAGTATCTGCATCAGAGGAGGAGGAGAAGGATCTGGGAGTGATGATCACTAGTGACCTGAAGCACTCAACGCAGTGCAAGAAAGCAGCAGCAAAGGCAAACAAGATGCTGGAATGTATATCTAGGGGGATCAGTAGTAGGAGAGAGAGAGAGGAGGTTATATTGCCCATGTACTGGTCACTGGTAAAGCCGCATCTAGAGTATGGAGTTCAGTACCGGTGCCCACACCTCAAATAGGACATTAACCTGCTACAGAAGGTCTAGAGGAGGCCTACAAAGAAGATAGCTGGTCAGCAGGGTAAGGTATACAAGGAGAGGTTGAGGGCACTGAACATGTACTCCCTGGAAGACAGGAGAGAGAGAGAGAGAGGGGACATGATTGGGACTGTCAGGTACTTGAAACGGATGAAAAAGGTTGATAAGGAGAGTCTCTTTAAGCTGAGTGGCAACCATAATACGAGGGGGCATGGTCTTAAGCTGGAGGATGGGAGGTTTAGGAGGGAGATCAGGAAGCATATCTTCACAGAGAGGGTGGTGGAAACTTAAAATGCACTGCTGGAAGAGGTGATCTTGTTTATGACAGTGGGCAGCTTTAACAGAGGCTGGGATAAGCATACGGGAAGGTAAGGATCATGGATAGGGAGGATGGGAGGAGTGGGGATGGAGGGCAGGGACATTAGCTCAAGTTGTGGACCCTGCAATACAAGCAGACTTGATAGACCAAATGGCCTTCATCTGCTGGCTTCTTAGTATGTATCTTAGTTGCCCTCCTCTGCACTGTTTCCACCCCGTCAATATCCTTATGCAGATGCAGCCTCCGGAACTGCACACAGTACTTAAGGCGAGGCCTAACCAGTGTCTTGTACAGTGGGTTCACCACCTTCCTCATTTTGGGGATCACATCATTTTGGGGTTACCCCATGAAAGTTTTCTATTCAAAAGTCTTTAATGATTATAATATTTGCTACCACTGCTGTTGAGATGGGGAACACCCTGTAGCTCTTGGTTTCACATCCAGGTCATGAAGCAGCTCCACATTTACTCTACTTGAACACTCACTCACAGTTCCATCTGTGTCTAATCCTGTTGCATTCATCTGAGCTACACTGTCCTTTCCTTTTTGTGTCTTGCAAATAACTAAAGGCCACCCAATACACCCAGGTTTCAAATTAGTTTTCAATTATTTCTGGCTGATAGGGTGGATTTACAAACCATTGGGAGATACGTTGACTCTATAGGCAACCATCTTGGCAGGTGATGTCACCTGAAGTCCTAAGACAAGGGTTTTTACGTTTTCTAATTTATGCTTAAAGTTCCTTTGGCTTGAGTCCTCCTCTTCAGCCTTTGACAACCTCTTGGACACATTAGCCACCCCTGGACCATGGATCATACCTTCCATGGCTTAATCCCTTCCACCACCACCACCACATAGCAGTGTCATCCAAGACCACATGTAGGCAAAACAAATTCAGGGTTCCATGGACATTGATAGCAAGTCCTCCAGGGTATGGAGCTAACCAGTGAGCTGTTGTGCTGCATTACCACCTGTGATCACCCAGGTGGCAACTGCATGGACTCAAGCACCCTTCCTCCCTCCCAGAGGAGGTGATCTCTGGAATATGCAAGACTCCTACACACAACTCACTGTGCTCCAGCTTCCAAGCTTCATTCCTGAACCCATATTTCCAGTATTCAGAGTAACAAGTCTGCTGCTGTGTCAATGGGCAAGCTTAGACAAGTATATTTAACAGGACCAGATAACAACTTGGCATGGGGAGAGTTGCTGAGGCCCCACATATGAGAATGGCCTCTAATAAGATGACCAACCAACAACTAACAGTGCTTTCTAATTGTATGGAAGGTTATTTGCTGCTGCTCTGTGCATGGTGGGTGTGATTTTTTAGGGCCTCTCCTCCCACTGTGTATCCCAGTAACTCACTATCTCTCATCATTTGGCAAAAAGGGGCTCAGCATCAAAGATTTCTGGAGATGTGAGACTATAGGCTGTTGTGTGAGTACAAACAAGGGGGTAGAATCAGACAGTCCACCACTGCTGCATTGACCAGCGTCTGTCATACTCTGCCACTGTGTAGCGCCAACACACCGGCTCTGCATCAGTATCCTTACCAAAATAATGTCCCCACCCCCTGAAAGACAGTCTAGTCCTCTGTTCACATGACCCCTCTGTGTCAGTATCTTTCTCGAGTACCTGCCCCGGTAATGTGCCACATGGCTCAACTGGTAGAAAGTTACCTTTTTATACTAAGATAAAACTAAATTCAGAGGCTCAAGTGAGAGACAGCCCCATACATCAGTTCTGTGGCAGCACCTATTTATACACTACGGTTACAAGCATAAAGTACACTTTTTATAAGGGGGCATCCTTCCTACAGGTTGAGATTTATATGCAGTTCTGAATGGCACAATTAGGAATGTCCTTCCTAGTATGAGAAATTTGAGATGTGTTTATCCAGAGGGGTTCTAACTTATGAATGGTAAAAGGAGGGATGTCTCTCTTTATGTGGGACAGATAAGAGGTATGCAGAGGGGCCTGAGTGATTTAAGGAGGGACGTCTGTTATAATGTAGGAGACTTGAGACTTGGGCAGAAGGGTTTACAATGGTGAAATGAAGGATATCACTCCAAATGTGAGAAAGCTGAGAGGTATGATCAGAAGGGTTCTGACAGGTACAACGAGGGACATCTGTCCTAACATGTGTATATGATAATGTACTCCAGGTCAGCAACTTCACACATCTAACCCCCCCACATACGCACAGACACTGCCACCATGAGTGGTATTCAGTGTATCAGGAAAACCCTCCAGTTGATTTTTACGGCATGAATATCTCTCAGTATCTGGGTCCTAGGCTTCACCTGACCTCTGGCCTAGTTTTTGTTTCCAAGAGGTCACAAAAGTTCTGAATCTGGCCCTAATTTGAAATGTACTGTCCTGAATACAGATGTTCAGTGCAATACAAAAAAGTTCAGCGCTCACCAAGTGGCTTGCAGTACAAAAAAACTCTTCATTTAAAGCTCAGACATGCCCCTGTGCCCCACTGGCTCTCTTACTTAAGACACATAACTGAATGTAAAAGAGAATAATATGGCTATTCATAGCATGTTTGCAGTGGCTCATTCAAACCCCAGGAAATCTTACTGTATTCTGACTTCTGCAGTATGGTCTTGCCATAAGACTGCCTTGGAGCCAAAATGATTACTAGAACTTATGCTAATCATGGAATGTTAGGCTCAAGCTCAGTTTTAAAACCACTGCCCCTGGAATACATCCTGTAACTGTCAGATTCTTTACTCCGTTTGCTTAGTACAGATGCCTCGGAGAGCCCTCATTTATCTTTCTTGAAAATTTTATTTTTCACAGTTTTTTGAAGTAAAATTTATTTCTGTTCAATTTTTAAAGCACTGCCCTTAAGTTTACAAGTAGATTTTTTTTTTGATTTTTTTTTTAATTGAGTACTAGGATTACAAATACCTTTGTACCAGAGGTTCATTTACAAAGGTTCCACATCAGCAGGTGAATAAAAAGCAAAACAGTGGGTGATACAATACAGAAGTAAGTTTACAAAATAGTGCAATAGCAAAGAAAGTAAAGGTAGTGCAGGGCAAAAGAGACAGGAAGTGCAGGGCAAAGAGGCAGGAGTGCAGGAAGCGGGAGAGCAGTACTAACCTAAGTGAGAGGGGAGCCGAGCGAATGAGGAGGAGAGGAGAGGAGAGATAGCAGTCAAGGAGTTGACATTGTCACAAGTGCAAAAGGTTGGAAAGTGCTAGGTGGGCTGGCAGGTGGGAGAAGGGGAGGGGCCAAGGGGTGAGGGGGAAGAGGAGGTAGCGGTGGGGGGGGTGACGCAGACCTAGGTGGAGCAGTCACAATTGCTGAGATCAGTGAGGTGCTGATGAAGTTATATTTTAATGGGCCGAGCTTGTTCTCATTCCATGAGGAAGGCTATTCAATAGCAAGGGGGATTAGAAGGATTAGTCTAGTTTTAGTGCTATTCCATTGAGTTTTTCGATTTCTTCTCGGTTTGTTTAACTGGGAAGGAACCGAATATTTATTTACATTTGAAAAGGTAAATTTCTGTGTTTAATCTTTCCCTGGGCCGGTTATTTCATTTTTGGTCTTTTTTGAGAGAAACCGGGGTAACTCTTTCGGTCGCTAAACCAACCACACAAAAAAAAAGAAAAAAAAGAGAGAGAGACCTTTGTTTATTTGTGTGGGTTTCTGACTTGTAAAATCCCCACTTTTTGGGTTTTTTACTGGCTGTGTCACTACCCGAGAAAAGAACTGGCCCAATGAGTTTTCAGCATTGTACAGAGTGTGGGGAACCATTTGCTAAAGTAGATCCTCACTTGGTTTGTGTTTTCTGCCCAAGTTTTGACCACCTGAAGGCAGATTGTGAAATCTGTAAACATTTTCCTCAGTTGACGCTTGATAGGTGTTTGAACAGACTGAAAGAAAAAATGGGTGTAGCTCAGTTAAACGCTTGTCATTTAAGTGCTGTTCAGTACAGCGCTGTCACTCTAGTGCCACACAACAGAGCGCCATCTAATTACAGCACCTGCCATATCTGCGCTCATAGCGGAAAACCATTATATGACAGTGCCTGTAGCCATACAGAGTACATAAAGGTTTCAAAGAGATTTAATCAACTAGTTAGATGTAAGTCTAAACAGTTTACAGAAGCTGCTGTTCACGTTTCCCTATGAGCATGACATCTGTTTAACAAGCTGGGGACAAGAGTTCAGATCCTGCCTAGCACTCTGCAAGTTAAGCAAATCTCCAGGATTTAATCCCTGACATGTACTGTCATTTAATAATAAAATCCAATGTCTAATTAAATTAATGCTTGCTTCATGGTGGTGTGGAGAAACGAGTTACAAAGAAACGATCGGTCAAAATACTGCAAAGGTGAACCATCAGAGGGGCAGGTATATGTTGTTCATATTTATACTCAAGAACTTTTATCTCTTGTGGGGAACCCAATGGCAAGCATAGATTTGTGACAGCTGTCAACGATTTACCGAGGACATGACAGGCACTGAATTGAGACCGCTGTCACTGACTTTTGCACTGAAATGAAAGGTGCTGAAATCAGTGGCGCTGAGCCGACCAACGCTAAACTAAAAAGAGCTGAAGGCTGCTGACCTAGCTTCGAATTAACCTTCCTCCTCCCAGATGGAGAAACCCAAGGAATCGTTTGAACAACCCTCTGACCAGGGTGATGGTTCCTTGGGTAAGAAAAGAACTGCAGATGCTGCCACTGAACTGGCAAGTTATGCCAAGAAAAAGAAGAAGGAAAAACACTTGGTTAAGGAACCACAACTGATGAATCCGTCAGTTCCAACCCCTCCAAAACTGCACTACTACCCCTTCAGCCTAACAACCCTAGCTATGCCTCCTCAGATGCTACCTCTACCCCCTCTCAGGTTATCTCTGTCACTCCTCATCACCCTATACCTCCCTCTCCTCATGCTCACTCCTGCTCTACCTCCTACTACGCCTGTTCCTATCTCCCCCCATGCTCTCTATCCCTGTATATAACCATGCAGTGCCCCCCTCACCTGTCCTCTCCACTTGGACGCACTACCACCTCTGCCCCGTGCCTCCCTCCTACCTATGCTTTCTTTCATCACCTTAATACATTACTAAAATTCCAATCTCCTCCTACCCACCCCCCTATTTCTACCTCTACTAGTTCGCTGCCCTGGTATAAGATTACTAAAATTCACTTTCTAATCATTGCACTCTTACTGTTATCCTCAGAGGACATAAACCCTAACCCTGGGCCATGCCCTCTGAGCACCTCTACATCCATGCATATAACTGTTGTTCTATCCCAATCAAACTCCGTTGCCCTACCCCGTGGTTTAAAAATATTCCACCTTAATATTCGCAGCCTACTCCCTAAATTAGATCTCCAAACACTTACCGTTTCACTCGCCCCTGATATTATTATTCTCTTCGAAACGTGGCTAAACAGCAAAGTGGACGACCTCACCCTCACTATCCCTGGGTTCTCCATATACCAGCAAGATAGAACCACCAGGGGAGGAGATGTGACTGTGTATGTCTCCTCAAACATTCAATTCACCAGCATCCTTGCCACATCTGTCCTTAAAGCTTATGAGGTTCTTATTCTAAAATTAACCCTCCCATTCTCTGAACCCATATACAGTATATTGCTGGTGTCTACTGTCACCCTGGTCTCCCTCCCTCCACTGTCACTGAGCTTATTAGCTGCATAGTCTCCCACTCTCCCTCAGGAGAAACTTATATAATGGAAGACTTCAACCAAAAATGGCTTTCTTCCTCCCTCAGTAAACCAAGAAATGACATCAATGCCCTCAACTTGTCCCAGCTCATTCTCGATCCAACATGTTTGAATCCAAAAACAGGAAATCACTCCTTAATTGACTGGACTCTCACCTCCCACCCTCACAGAGTTATCAAACCTGGACTCCTTTCTGACTCCCTGAGTGTTCACCACATGACCTATACTGTGCTCAAAATCCATAGAACTAAGGCGCCCCCTAAAGTTATACATTGCCGCTCGTATAAGTCATTGAACCTCGCCCCCTTCCTTCAAGAACTGGCTCAAATAAACTGAGAACCCATTACCTCGGCTTTTATCATTGATGATGCTTATGTCTATTTCCAGTCTAAATTTTTGGCATGCTGGAACAAACGTGCCCCTCTGTGGGATTCCAGGGTCAGGGGTAACCACCTCCCTTGGATCTCCCCAAACCTTCTGGCATGCCAATGAGCCCGGGATCAAGCCTGGAAAACACAGAAAGCCACAAATCTACCATGTGATTATGACATCTACTGCTGAGGTGGAAGACTAGGTTTGCTGGCAAAGGCACCTAGCTTCACCCAAGCTTTTTTCTTCTAGGTTTGCTTGTAAGGACAGAGCAAGGAACACCATTATCAGAGCAAGGAAACAGATTAAGGCTTCTTTTTGCTAGCAGATTTACTGTGCATTGTTATTTTCTTTTGTGCTCACAAGATTTGATACTGTCTTTTGCTTACATTTTACTGCTGTAATCTCTGATTCAAATTGCTGTTGCAAGGTATAACTTCTGCTGCATTATTACAGGGTGTGCCTACAGGGTTGTTCCTGTTTTGTGCCTACAGATTACTGCTGTAATCTTCGCTGATTCTAATTTTTTTTTGCAAGGTATATCTTATGTCACTGCTTTATTTTTCTCCGTAGCAAAGTGTTTTTTGCCGGGCATATCTTCTGTGAAATTGCTACAGGTGGTACCTACATTTTTGTGGCTTTTTTATCTATCATTAGGCTAAGCAAAATTACTGTTTGCTGCTGTTTTACTTTTTTGCTGAAAGGTTTTCTGTTTGAACTCAAAGGTGCTGCAGTGTCCTTCTCACACAGAAGGTGCTAACTGCTTTCCTCCCACAGCTCTTTCAGGGGATTAGGAGTGCAATTGGGGGGTGGAGCTGACAAAGTCTTGGTTACTTCCAACAGAAGTAAGGGTTAAAAGGTCAAGTTAGTTGATGTTTTTGAGGTGGAAGACTAGGTTTACTGGCAATGGCACCTAGCTTCACCTGAGCTCTTTTCCTTTAGGTTTGCTTGTAAGGACAGAGCAAGGAACAACATTATCAGAGCAAGAAAAAAGATTAAGGCTTATTTTTGCTAGGCAGATTTACTGTGTGTTATTTTCTTTTGTGCTCACAAGATTTGATACTGTTTTTTGCTTACATTTTACTGCTGTAATCTCTGATTCAAATTGCTGTTGTAGGGTATACCTTCTGCTGCATTATTACAGGGTGTGCCTACAGGGTTATTACTGTTTTGTGCCTACAGATTACTACTGTAATCTTCTCTGATTCAGACTGTTTTTGCAAGTTATATCTTCTGTTACTGCTTTATTTTTCTCTGTAGCAAAATATTTTTTGTAGGGTATATCTTATATGAAATTGTTATAGGTGGTGCTTACAGGGTTTACAGTTTTATCTATCATTGGGCTAAGCTTTCAGGGCTACTACATTTGTTGTTGGTTGATTGTTTCTGCTCTTACTGCCTTGTTTTTTTTCGTCTGTGGTTCTTTTTCGTCAGGGGAAGGGCCCGCTATCCACCCCCATCCCCAACCACCTGATGCTACACTCCTTTTATAGTGTAGCACAGTCGTGACATTTCCTGTATCAAAGCAGGAAAGGGAGGATCAGAGGGGTATCCATACAGAGCCTCACTTACAGGGGCACAAGTAATTTAACTTGTTACAACAAGTTATACAAAAAGAAAAAAAAAATCAAACAAAAAAAACAAACTTTTGCTTTCATTTTCCTACTAATTATTCAGACCAGGTTACAAACTTGGCATCTCAAGTGGAATGGATATTATTAACTGCAGGCACTGCAGGACACTTTTCAAAAGGGCAGTTATCCAGGATTTAGGACACTGTCCTACATGCTGAACCATTGGAGATCTAAGGGCTCAGCTTCAGGCAGCATGGGCAGAGAGTGCACGCCTCATATTGCATATTCAAGAGGAAATATATTCTAAGAACTGCCTGCCATTTCCCCAACATCCAACTGAAGCACCTCGACTGCAGAGGGTAGTTGGTCCAGGAGGTTGGCAGGTGGTTAAGAGGGGCAAATCAGGTGCCCCATCACTCAATGCTCACCAACGTATCACCTCCACAAACCATATAATAACTACAAACAGATATCTACCTCTCCAAAATCAAACAAAGGGGCAGAGGACACTGCAGCACAGGAGCTAGCACAACAAAACTCACCCAAAACAAAAAAAAAAAGGCAACACAAAAAACACTTCTGATCATAGGAGGCTCCATGATTCAGGGAGTTGATACCTACCTCCAGTCGGGGGTAATGGTCAGATATCTCCCAGATACATCAGCGTGGAGAGACACTGACCACATTGCTAAAATCGTGCAGGAAGCAGGAGAAAACATCAATGTCCTGGTACACATAGAGACCAACGATCTCTCCAGCCGGTCAGTTGTGGAGACCAAGGCACACCTGACCAGGCTGGGAGACAAACTGTCATCTATTTTGTCCGGCATCTCCTTGTCTGAGATCCTGCCAGTCTGGGAGGGGGGGGCAGATGGATGAAAGATCAGAGTAGGGGAGACAGGGGAACTAAACATGTGGCTCAAGGGCTGATGCCAGGAAAAATGACACACATTTGTAGGTAACTGGCAATAGTTTTGGGAGCGAAAGTTCTTTAAATTTTATGGACTGCATCTGACTAAGGAGGGAGTCAGTGCATTGGGGCAGAAGTTGGTTGTCTTTGCTAACTATTTAAACTAACCAATGGGGAGAGGGGTGCACCACCTGGTGAGGTCATATTGAAAAAAAATGGCTTAGGAGGGGCTAACAGTAACACCCTCAAAGGGTGCTCAGACCAATCATAAGTTGGTGGTGATGTCGCCCAGTAAGTGGGACATAAATGGGATGCTAGCAAAGCTGGCCCAGAACTGCTTAATTACTTGGTGTGTGAAGACCTGTGTTCAATGTCCTGACAATTTTGGATGAGCTTGGATTTATACTAGGCCAAAAGCCTGAAGCCACACGTGCTGGGAACATTTATTTGGGCTTTAACATTGCCACTGCAAGGAGTGCTAAACCAGTCTGAAAGCCTGCACAACTCTGCCACAGGTCCAGCTGCTGAAACAGACTGTTACAGAAAGGACTTTCTTTCAGTATTGGATTAAGCAAGGCCTATGTTTTGCATACTGAAAATTTGGACTAAAAGTAATGTTTTTGAATTTCTGTTAAAAGCCTGAGCAAGAGACTGACTTTGAAATTTACCAGCCAGCAAGTCTGTAGTGCTGTTGAATAGCAGTGAGTCCAGAGTTGCAGGTTTAAAAGCAGAAATGAACTGAAACAGAAAAGAGTCACAGAGTCCAGTTATCCAAAACAACATTGCTGTCCACAGGGAGAGATCTTTCTACAGACTGTGCTGAGTTGCTAAAATCATGTCTAATTTTTCCCACTAAATCCTAAAGTGACTTTTGATGATTTGTGACATCAAGCAAGAAGGATCAGCCTGCATTGCTTCATTGACATCAAAAGACTCTACAGTTCCAGGTTCAAGGGAAAAAGACAGCAGACTAAAGCCAAACTCACCACCAAGGACACTTGTCATCCAAAACCAAAAGTTCTCACCAAGACTTTGAAAGCTAAAAAGTAGAAGACCACATCTACAGATGACTAAAACATAAGTATTCCTTTCTCCTACTATTAGTACTTATTTGGCTATCTGGGGTGATAACTTAGTGCATTTTAGCTCCAAACCTTGAGTTTATGGTTAAGCTTGAATTTAAATATAAAGAAAATGCCTTTTGCATACTATAAAGTTTAAACAAGTATCATACCATGATAATCTGAAACACCAGTGTAATGAGTTGCAAGTTCTCATAGTAAAAAAAGAAAAGGTCATGCTATTTATAAGTATGCTAAATAAATAGTATAAACTGTCATTTACTATGCTGAATAGTGCTTACTCATTTACATTGCTTATTTGCTAAAATTGATTCATTTTATTTGTTTTATATGATTTACTTGATTTTCTAAAAATCTGTTTTGTTTACATTACAGTTTATGTTTACATTATTTTTATTATGCTTGATATTTATGCTAGTTATGAATATATAGACCTTGTACATATGTGAATAAAATATATTTATCTTTTATATAATCCAAAGTGTGGCAACAGTGTTTTTCACCATCATTTTTAAATCTGGAGAGCATAGGATAATATCACATGTAAATATTTATTATTTTGGGTAATTTATGAAATTATTTTTGGGTAAGGCCTGAGGTGAATCCAAGTGCATTCTTATAAAAAGTGATATTATAAGTCTTTGTTCCGGCAGTGTGAAATCTGGCTTACTCCTAGGGATCTCCCTCTCAGCAGTTCACCTCCCAGGAAGGACAATGTCCTTGTAGATGCCCTAAGCAGGATCAATCAGAATCACGATGAGTGGTCAATGAACAGGAAGATCCCGCAAGCGGTGTTCAGAAGGTGGGGCACTCCAGAGGTAGATCTCTTCACAGCCCCGGACAACCACCAACTGCCACAATTATGCTGCAGACCTCCCACAGTGGGCATAATCCCTCTGGATTTATTGCTATTGGACTGGACAGGGAAGTTTCTATATGCCTTCCCTCCATCCCCCCTGTTGCTCAGAGTGCTTAACAAACTCAGGACTCAACCAGTGGCAATGATCCTCATTGCTCCAGATTGGGCCAGGCAGCCCTGGTATTCCATGCTACTGACCCTGTCAATATCCAAGCCAATCTTCTGGCCCAGGAGACACAACCTACTGACCTTCTCTCAGGGCAGGGTTCTGTACCCCACTCTCCAGTCCCTCAGACTCAGAGCTTGGCTCTTGAGGACTTAGAATATGCTGACCTACACCTCTCAGAAGGGGTGTTAGAGGTCCTCAGGGTATATAGAAAACCCTCCACTAGAAAGACTTACTCTTCTGAATGGAAGAGGTTTTCTATTTGGTGTCAGCAGATGCAGATAGACCATCGCCAGGCTAGCTTGTCGGTAGTCTTGGACTATCTGGCACATTTGTATTCCCTTGGCCTTTGCCTTCCACCCTTAAGATACACCTAGCAGCTGCCTCTGCATATCTCTCTGCTGGAAAACAGGCATCCCTAACCACCATCTAGGTATTCAGAAAGTTCTTCAAGGGCCTACTGCATTTGCACCCCTGTCACAGGGAACTCACCCCTGCATGGGACCTCAATATATGCATTGGCCAGCTAATGCAACCACCATTCGAACCCATGTCTTCAGTAGAGCTTAAGTATGTGATATGGAAAACAGTGTTCCTGGTAGCCATCATCTCAGCCAGGAGAATCAGTGAGCTTCAGGCCTTGTCCACAGAGCCAGATTACATAGCAGTCCATAGGGACAAGGTGGTCCTGAGGTCTAATAGGAAGCTCCTCCCTAAGGTGGTCTCAGACTTCCACCATAACCAGTCCATTACATTAGCAGTCATTTTCACTGACCACTTCAGCTCAGGGGAATGAAGACTGCATAGTCTTGATGTCAAGAGAGCTATAAGCTACTACTTGGATCACACTAAGGGCCACAGACAGGCTAGAACCCAACTCTTCCTGACCTATGGAGAAATGGGGAAGGGCAAACCTCAAAGACCTCAAAGAGGTCCATTACCCATTGGATTGCCGCCTGTATCCAATTTTGCTTTGGCAAAGTGGGTAAAAAGGCCCCTGTAGGCTTCAGGGCTCACTCTACAAGGGGTACAGCTGCTTCAATAGCAACTGTGAGAGACATCCCTTTGTTAGAAATCTGCAAAGCAGCTACCTAGAAAACATTTCACACCTTTACCAAGCACTACAGCCTGGATAGCCAGGCTAGAAGTGATGCCAGGTTTGGCACAGCAATACTGCAGAGTCTGTTTCCTAAATAGGTTCTCTATCATCCTCCAAAGGTACTGCTTAGGTAGTCTGCAGAAGTCAGAATACAATAAGATTTCCTAGGGTTTGAAGAAAAAAATACTTACCATAGTAATGTTGTTTCTTCCAAGGGAATCTTACTGTATTCTGAGCTCCAACACTACCTCCCCTGCTAGAACCTATGGGCACTACCTTTGAAACCTTTGAAGTGGTTTTGTTCTTTGTGCCTAGTGACCTGAGTCTTAGTGTTGCCCACAATTTTAAATAAAGGGGATTATTTGTGGTTGGGTGTTGTTAATTAGTTATTTACTTATTAGTATACAGTAGTTTAGATAGCTTGTTATTATGCTTGCTCTGCAACAGTCTGACGGTTGCAGGATGTATTCCAGGGACAGATGTTTGAAAACTGAGCTTGAGCCTAACATTCCATGATTAGCATAAATTCAATTAACCATTTCAGCTCCAGGGCAGTTTTATAGTGGGACCATACTGCGGAAGTCAGAATACAGTAAGATTCCCTTGGAAGAAACAAGATGACTATGGCAAGTATTTTTTTCTTCTTTGTTCACTGAAGGAAAGGTTGGATCTAAATACATCAATGTGCCACATCATATTTTGCACAGATGACACAGGGGAGATAAACTGTTATAATGTTTAAAGCAGTCATAATGTTGAATAATAAAAGCTAACAGCCAAGCTTTTAGATTCATACTCTTACTGCCTTTATTTTCTCTACACCTACTATATATGGCAGCTACACAATGCCCCAGTTCCTCCATACCTCTCTAGCACTTCCTGCAGTGCTTTGGCTTTCTCCTGTTCCCAGAGCTGAACAACACTGGCTCTTCTCAATCTGCTTAGAAAGAAAATAGTTTTGATTAACTATTTCAAAGATTCAGCATCCACTTTCATTGATAAACAGGATTGGTTATCGCAGGATCACGCAAAACTGGAATAATAATATCAATGTAAAATTGGCAGTATTCAAAATGCAATGAGTTACTGTAATATTAGCTAGACAGCATTTACTCAACAGAGACTTAAAGGGATGTAGCATTGAGCATAACGTATGGGAAACAGTATACAAGTTTTATAACTACTGGTGAGCATTTTTAATGCCCTGATAACATGTTTCCAAAAATGCATTACTTACAACCACCCAGTTCTAATTTCTCCATCATTCAAGCTCTCTCATTGGTGGAGTGAGATGGAAACCCCAGACATTTTTAAAAAATGCTGATCAGTAATTCTAAAAAACAAGGCATGGGTGTCTGTCAACCAGAATTTTACACACACCTTTGGCATAAGATTCTTTGTCAGACCCCTCAAGCGTTGCTACTGGGGTTTACATAGCATTCAACACCTCAGATGTGTGTTAAATTCTGTATGCACACACTCACAAAGTATTATTCTCTATTTTGTACACCCAAGGTGTGTGATGCCACATAAACCTCAAGACTGAAGGTAAAGTGCTTTATTCAGGTATCATACACCGAGGGTAAGTATAAAATGAGTTTTAACTTTTGGCCATATTTTATTTGGTATAAATACTGGTTAACAGAACTGTGGTTGGCAGGTAGGAGGGGAGCAAACTAAAATGTAAAGTACATTTTACCTACAGTTGTTGTATCTTGCACTCGATGCTATGTGTGAGAGCAAAGCAGTTCTCCATTACACGATTTTACATACAAGTATGCACACTCTCCATTACACATACTATGTGTAACACAGTGGGCTTTGATTCTCAAAGGTCATCGAGTTGTGCCAATGGCAGCTTGTGCTAACTGCCGGTGTGCCAGGGACCCTGCACCTGATTCTTTATCGGGTAGAGTCCTGGCGGCAAAGTCCAGCAGCTTGCAGCAAAGGTGACCCTGCACCTAAGAGAGAGGGTGCACCTGAGGTTTGCCACAAGCTGCTGGTGTGGTTGGGTGGCACTTAGACCAAATACAGTCCCTGGTGGTCTAGCATTCCCCCAATCTCTGATCCCCTTATAAAGTAAAGGATTCTGGTCCGTTCCCCATTTCGATAAATATATCCCCTTCCCTGGTGGCTAGTGGTCCCCCATCCCTGATCCCCATTTGGAGAAGTTAATTCCTGTCCCTCATGGCTAATGGTCCCCATCCCTGATCCCTTTACACCTTAATTCCCATCCCTGGTGATCTAGTACTCTCAAGTCTCTTAATCTGTTATGCATAAATCACATGTCCCTGGTGGTCTAGTGGACCCCAATCCCCCACCCTGGCAGGCAGTGTCCCATCACCCTGCTCCCCCCCCATCCTGAAACACTATCCTCCTAATACCACCATATCCGGCTGCCAAATGAGCTGTCGATCAACAACCAATTATTGTATAGTAGGCTCTCCTTATTGACAGCTCAGTCAGTGGATGGATGCAGTGGTGTGAGGAGGGTAGTGCCAGTTACCGGTTCTGTTTTAGGATGGGGGAGCGGGGTGATGAGATACTTCCTGCCGGGAGATGGGGGATCACTAGACCACCAGGGATATGAGATTTATGCATAACTGGGTATTGAGGCTTGGCGGGGGAAGGGAGTTGCTAGACCACCATGGAAATGTAAATTGTGCATAACGGGGATCAGGGCTGGGGGGCTGCTAGACCATCAGGGATGGGAAGTATGTACTGTATAAGGGGCTCGGGGATGGGGGGACCACTAGCCACCAGGGACAGGGATATATTTCTTGAAATGGGGATCAGGCCAGACTCCTTTACATTATAATGGGATTGGGGATGGGGAGGACCACTAGACCACCAGGGATGGGTGAAATTTACATACTGGGGATCAGGGCTTGGGGGTCTGCTATACCACCAGAGACATTAGTGCGATACCAGGGAATCGGGCTGGGGAGGGGGACTGTGGCACATTGTCACAATACCACCACTCCAGGGGGCATATTTCTAATACCTTGACCAGCCCTGGCTGGTATAATGGTACTTTGAAATGTGCTCTCTGGGAGAGTTTTGAGAGTCCTGATTTAGGGAATTAGGCAGCTTGCATCTGCCTTAAGCCCCAAGCGCCATGCCGCAGCCCATTTTGTGGCACACGGACAGCGCAGTTGGCACAGGCTGCATTTGAGAATCACTCCCAGTGCATCTTATGGTGCAAGGTGCACTTTGCACCATTCTTTCTGGCGCAAGTGCTTGCGCCATGCTGGGAGCTTTGAGAATCCAGCCCTGTGTGTGCAACAGAATTTCAGGTACTGGTTTCTATCTAGTTTTACAGCTGTAAGAACCAAAGACAGACGTAGAAGGAAGTCAAGAGTCTTGCTCAGATCTCTGTGTAAGCAATCAACTCCAGTGAAAGCTGAACCTGGATTTTCTAGTCCAGAGGAGCACACAAGAAGCAGGAGCATACTAGGAATCTGCTGGTAGCATGCCACAGGATGACATGGAAAGAAAACAAGACAGGACAGCAGGACACACCAAGACAAGGCAGGAGAAGAAACAGCAGGCCCAAAAAGAAGCAGGGAGCCACAGAGAAAGTAAAGACCCCCAAGCAGCAGAGTTGCAGTGAGTACAGTAGGAGAAGAAAGGGCAAGATGGGTGGGAGGGGCTGGCAGCTGAACAGCTGCAACAGCCTGACTTGCACAAGTATTTGCATACCCATGCATGATGCCTTACTCAGGACATGAGACTTGAGAGTATGTGTATGGTTTGGTGAGATGCATAAGATCCATCCTATCTATTAGGCTTGTCTATTCTATGAAGTCAGGTATACGTTCCTTTATGATTGACTCCAACAGCTTGCCCACTATTGATGCCAGGCTCACTGGCCTTTGTTTGGTGTATTAGATGGTTACACATCTTTCTCAGCATAATAAACTAAGAAATAATTAACTAGCAACTTAGCTCTTTGGGCATAAAATATAAATCAATACTCCAACGTGGATAAGAGAGTACTGTGTGTTTTCTACAAAACAAACAAAAACATTCTGCTGTCTATTGAACTGTTTTGATCAATATAAAAAACAAGTTTTAAAACAGAATGTGGGTAACATAGTGATTTAGTTATTAATGCTGCCTTTGAAAATCTTGGCTCAGATAATGAGCAAAATTAAATTGTTGGTCTTAGCTTAATTCCTAGTCTAAATAATCATCATGTAGAAAGAGGTACAGCTTAAAGACGGAATCCCAGCCACCACCAGAAAACAAAGAACAGCTGGCGTCAACAGAATGTCCTTGTACTATAGTCCTAAAATGACAAATATTGCAAGTAATTCTATTCTTCATTGCTATTATCATGGAGGAGGGGGGATATTTGGTGCTTTATATCTCAACTACTCCTTGTTACAATTTCACAAAATTTTCAAAAATGTGTATTCTGGTTCAGGATCTCTTGCTCTGCCAGTTTTGGTGAAATTGGGTTCTGTATTGTTTTGGGCAGGTATTAGCACAAATCATAAAATTTATCCAAACTGGCTCTGATAATGGCAGTTTGCATACCACTCCTTTGACATACACAGCACAACCAGTGGAATATGAATTGCCCTTGTCATGGCATAGAACAAACAGTGAAGACATGATTGCTCCACTCACATGATTGGGAGCTTATCCCTGCCGCCATTAGTGTCACTGACATCCCTCTATATCTCATTTCCCCTTTGCCCACCAAGGTACAGATATATTATCTATCTATCTATCTATCTATCTAGGCATGGTCATGATCGGATGGTGGGAGGTGCCACTAGACACCAAAGAAACATAACAAAACAATACCACCCATACCAACCACACTGCCCCTTGCCCTGCCCCACTCAATTGGACACTTTGTCTTTGCATATCATATCATTACTAATGTTCCAAAATGTGCTGCTTTGCCACCACAACTGACACTCTTTTTGTACAGGTTGCACACAGCTCGAGAGTTGTCTGCAGGGTAATATAAAATAAATTCCACACTAAAGATTTACCTTTTTTGCTTTATACCATGGTGCCTGCCATTATTTCTTCTACAGTCAAGCCAAGGGACCTGGAGGAAACCCTACTCTGCCATTTCCTTGTTGAGATGAATTGTTCTTATTCATGCTCATCTTCTTAGTCTTATGTTTAGCATATGATTTTTATCCTGCACATGCCTGTCATGCCTTACAGCAACATCCTCTGCTACCCTCTCATTGAAACTACTGACCTCATTGTCACAAGATTCAGAAGAACTGGAAGTGTCATCATCATCATGTGGGACATAGCTGGGGCTATTCCATTTCCAGTCCCCACTATTACCACAGTCTAGATCAGCATTCGCTGCCTCAGCTTCTGCGCATATATTTGAGAAGAATGTCTCCTTGCATGCTGCTTCAGCAGCTGGAAGCATCCTGGCACGTGTGGCAAAATGTTCAGTACCTCTATGAGTAACTTCAGTCAGTTCTTTCCAAAATGCTACTATCATTTCGTTGCTAACATACTTTTTTAGTTCAGGAGGACATTTAGTGCCAGTCCTCTTGATGTTATTACAGTATATCATTGCTACGTTCTTCATTAGTGCTATGATTCATATTGTCCATATTATTAATAGTTGCATGTACAGCAGCTCTGTGCTTCCTTTTAGTAGACTTAGACTTGGAAATATGATACACAGTAGACACAGCCATGAAAGGAGTGGATATTGTTTCACTAACTGTTGCATAGACAGAGAGCAGGATTTTCAAAATGTGGCACAGGGCTTGCGTCCATCCCTGTGCCACAACACTTTGGTTCTGGCGGTGTGACAAACCTTTCGCAGCAGCTGCACCCGATTTTACAATTTCAGGTGCAGTTGCTACAGTTTCCTTGAATTATGGCAGCTTGTGCCAAATATTTGATGCACGCTCCATAAAATAGGCCCCCAGGATTGCCACAAGTTAGACCAGGAAAAGTTGGTCCAACTTGCGGCAATTGCTTCATGGGATAGAAAATCCCGCTAGATCGCCACAAGTCCCATTCATCATATCATTGGTGCACCGGGGCTTGTGTGGATCTAGGACATTTGAAAATCTGGCCCAGACAGTGTAGTTGAGTGTGTCACAGTTGTAAATGACAGGTCTTGGGGCACTTAAACAGTGTAATACAGCCTGAATGGCTTTCACCATGCTGCAGAAGGACACACAGTGTAGCTATGTCACAGTTATAAATGACACGGCTCAGGGCACCTAACAGACAGTCTAATACAGCCTAAGTGTTTTCACTATGCTGCAGAGATGCACAGTATAGCTATGTCACAGTTATAAATGACAGGGCTCGGGGGACCTAACAGACAGTGTAATACAGACTAAGTGGTTTTCACTATGCTGCAGGGACACAGAGTGTAACTATGTCACAGTAATAAGTGAAAGGGCTTAGGGCATCTAACAGAGAGTGTAATGCAGCCTAAATGGTTAAAAGTCAGAAGAGCCTGCACAAGGTTGGAGTGCAGGGATAACAGTCAGTGCAAAGAACAGTCAAGTAAATCCTGCATTCACCACCCAAAAATACACAGCTGCTCCAGGATATATAGTAAAAAAATATTTTATTAAGGTGCCAATGCAATATGCATCTCCTTCTCCTGATGCATTTCGGAAATAAAAATGTTCTTTCTCAAAGGATCTGTGTGAAGGTAAAATAGCTTACCTTTCATACATCAGTGAGATGCCATCAAGGTGAGACGGTCCAAAGTGATTGAGAAGTGCTAAGTGTAGTTAAATATAATACATTCAGTACATATATATCCACTATTCAGTACCTATACCCTTAAAATCATGAATGAGAGATCAAACAATGCATTAAAGCAAGTTTTAAAAACAGTCAATGCAATTATTGCCAACGTTTCTGAAAAATCATGGGTGAACAGTCTGGGGCCAGTGTGGAATACACATTCGGTACTCTGATCTATTCCCTCAATGATAGTTAGGAAAGTGGCAGTGCAGATGTGAACCTGAAAAATAAAAATTAAAACATATCTATCGGTGATACAAATATGTAAAAAACCACAAAATTTATCAGTTAAAATTTTACTTTCGAGTTCCACAGATAATGCACAAAGTGTATACTGTTAGTGAATCGATAGATAATATAGAATCTGGTGAATTTTAATGCCAAATCAGCAAAGTATTGTCATTTTATCTGTGTATCACAACATTTCATATTAACTAGGCTGCTGAAGGAATTAGAACGTATTGGAGTGCTAGGCTGATATATCAGTCCATGGCTATGCAAGGGTTAAAATAGAATGGAACCTAGTTTATTCAGTTTCAGAACTATATTTTACATTAATATTGGCCAGGCGCAACATACTGCAGAGCCGAAGTTAGTCTCCTTTATTTATGTAAATATGGAGTCACAACTAGGTGGGTGTTCATTTAAAGCTGGGGCATGATATGCCCCCAGTGTAAAAATCCAGAAGCCCTCTCATTCCAGAATGCAATTGTTAAAGACTCCTGCCCTGGCATGTGGGGAGGCCTTCTTACCCACTCTAAATGAAAACGTGTGTTCTGCCTTGTTGCAAGATCTGAGGACGTGTAAAGCCATAACATAAGTTATGACCCCATTACCTATTGCCCTGCAGTGTTACCCAACTCAGAGTTTGAACAACCAGTTTGTTTTGCTTACATAGAATGAGCCACAGCTGCATTCCACTAGGTAAATGACTCCCATAGTGTCACATGTGATGAGCTGGAGGATTTGATAGTCCTTTGTGGCATTGACACTTGAAAATTTTTTTACACTGGGGACGTGTTGTGCTCCTGGTTTAAATGAATACCTAGATGTGTCTCTGTATTTACATAAATAGAGGAGACTAACTTCGGCTGTGCAGCATGTTCCCTTCCCTCACTCCCTCCTCCCACCTTATTTGTTGGGTTCTCATCCCCTTGAGGGATGCTCAGCATCCTGAAGGGTTGTTTGTTCCCCCTCCACCTTCCTTGCCAGGCCCTTATCCCTTGTAGGGTTCACAGCATCCTGAAGATGTGTTTTTTGGCATGTCTCCTCCCTCCTCCCCTCCTCCATCCCTCCCCACCTTAATGGGATATTATCCTTGGGATGTCTCCCCAAATCGTAGCTGAGGCCCTATCCCTTGTGGGTTAACAGCATCCCAAAGGGCATTTGTTCTCGCCCTGTCCCCCCAACCCTCCCCTGCTACTTGGCCTTCAAATAGGCAACCTATGCACTTATCCAACCCTGTATATAGTCTCCTCCTAGCACTTTCAGGTGTACCCCTACTGTTGCCCACACCTTACCCTTCTTGTCACATCTACTTGTTTTGCTCATGGTGTTTTTTGTCTTGTATGTTATACCTATACAAGCTGTTTGCTCAGCAACTGTCTGGGATAGTTTTTGCCTTGTACTATGGGGTACACTTTTTGTACATTTGTAAACTGTGTGTAATTGCCTGTATTTTAGCCTGTACATATTGTAACTGGCCTGGATATGTTTTTTTTTTCACTTCTGCGCCCTTTATGTTACCTCCCTCCCTGTTTACAGCTCATGTTGTCTTTTCTGGTGAATCCCTTCCAAATAATAATAATAATGTTGAGCCTGGACAATATTAATGTAAAACAGGATTCTGAAACTGAATAAGCTAGGCTCCATTCTGTTTTAATATGACATTTTGTGATACAGAGATAAAATGACAATACTTTGCTGATTTGGCATTAAAATTTGCCAGGTTCTATATTATCTATCGATTCATTAACAGTATACACTTTGTGCATTATTTATGGAACTCAAAGGTGAAATGTTAATAACTGAAAACTGCGCGTTTTTTTTACATATTTGTATCACTGATAGATATGTTTTTATTTTTATTTTTCAGGTTCACATCTGCACTGCCACTTTCCTAACTATCATCAAGGGAATAGATCAGTGTACCAACGGTGTATTCCACGTTGGCCCCAGACTGTTCACCCATGATTTTTCAGAAATGTTGGCAGTAATTGCATTAACTGTTTTTTAAAACTTACTTTAATGCATTATGTTTGATCTCTCAGTCATGATTTTAAGGGTGTAGGTACTGAATATTGGATATATATGTACTGAATGTATTATTTTTAACTGTATTTAGCACTTGACAATCACTTTGGACTGTCTCACTTTGATGACATCACACTGATGTATAAAAGGTGAGATATTTTACCTTCACACAGATCCTTTGAGAAAGGACATTTTTATTTCCGAAACGTGTCCGGAGAAGGAGATGTGTATTGCACTGGCACCTTTATAAAATCATTTTTCACTATGGCTATCCTGGAGCAGCTGTGTATTTTTGGGTGGTGAGTGCGGGATGTACTTGACTGTTCTTTGCGTAGACTAAATGGCTTTCACTATGCTGCAGAGACACTCAGTGTAGCTATAGTGTTGCTACTCAACTTACAGCATACATTGGTAAACACAATCTCCTATGCCCTGCCCAACATGGGTTTTGCAAGAACCACAGCACCACTACAGTGCTAGTACTTATCCTTTCTAAAGCAATCTACTCAGCTTTTGACCAAGGCAAACTTACTGAGGCAGTATTTATAGACCTAACAAAGGCCTTCAATAAAGTCAACCACCTCATATTGCTAAACAAACTCAGCACTACCGAGTCTCTGAACACCCCTTACTCTGGTTCTCTAGCTACCTGTCCGGCAGGGAGCAGCAAGTAATTATTGGCATTACCCATTCAGACTACCTCCCAATCTCCCTAGGAGTCCAACAGGGCTCATACTCAACCCCTTACTGTTCTCTCTTCACATAAACACCATTACACACTGCCTCAAAAATTCCACTGTTTTATCGTACCCAGATGACTTGGTCTTCTTCACTCATGCCCCTAACACATCTGACATCAACAGAGACCTGGCATCTAACTTAGCCTCTGTTCAGTTCTGGTTCAGGGAAAATAAACTTCTCATGAACTACTCCAAGTTCCAAGCCATGCTTTTTGGAAACCCCCGGAGACTAAAGAACACACTCACCCCCCCTTACTGTGACCACTGTGGATGGCACCCTCCTTGCTACTGTAATTAATTTCAAGCACCTTGGCATCACACTGGATCCCTCACTGGATTTCTCTGTTTGCAAAGCTGTCAGTTCAAGTCTAGGCATTGCTTCTCCTGCCAGAAGTAACCTCTCACCCTCTGCATGCATTATAGTTGCCCACTGCCTCCTTCTTCCTAAGCTGTCTTTTGGACTCCGTGTGTTTGCCCACTCATCTGGTCTTCTCAGGTGTAAATGGACTATATGCTACTACAATATCTGTAGATTCGCCCTCTCCTGCAATCACCTCACCCTTCACTACCAACTCTATAGCAATTTAGGCTGGCCCTCCCAGACTGCCCAGCATGACTCCTCTCTCACAAAAGTCATACATAACATCTTATACACACAGAAGTCACTCTCTCTAGCCTCCCTCCTGTCAGCCAACGTAAACCACTACACCCTTAGGTCAACTGGAGTTGGACAACTATTCATTCCCAGATCTAAAACCAAATATGGCTCAATGACCTTCTCCTCTGCAGCCCCTATCCAGTGGAACAGCCTCCCCACTGATGTATGCGCCTGCACTGAACCTAACACTTTAAAAGGCAGCTCCATCCCCTCCTGCTACATCATTCAATTTGTGCATGTCCCTAACAATCTTCAACACCTCACACTAATCCCCCTCATGCTTCCCCTCTCCCCCTTCTCCTGTCTCCCTACCCTCTGTACCCTTCCTGCCCCAACTAAGCACTCTAGCCACTCTCTCCATGCCAGAGCATTTATGCCCTCCTCCCCTGCTCTCAACCTCTGCACTGATAGTGATCTCTCAGTGTATCTAAGTATTGTCCTTTGAGATTACTCTTATTGTCAATGTCTATCCTCTACTTGCTCTCTGGATACCTTAGGATACATGTAAAACTGTATTATTCTTGTGTCACTTGTTGCTTTGTAAATTGCACAAAATGTTGTATTGTGCTCTCCTGGGTCATTCCTGAAAATAAGCAGATGTATGCCTAGTGTACCCTACCTGATCAAAAAAAGATAAATAAATGTTTGTTTGTTTGTTTGTTGAATTTTGTTGACCCAGTAAGCCCACTGGGCCTAGAAGTCCCCTTTTCAGGTGCGACTGGGGGGGGGGGGAAGAGATACAGATGGTAAGCAACTGAAATTGAACCAGATTAAGCTGTTGGTGATATGTTTAGTGAATGAGGGAAATTTGGCCAGGACACTGGGGAAATTTCCCTACTCACCACTGGGGGAATTGCTGGCCATCTCCCAAGATGGCCACGTTGGTGAGAGATGGAGAGGTTGGTGGAGCTACTGAGACAGGGGGCCTAGCTTCACCCTCTGTCTCACCTTTGCATGAGGCTGTTCTGATGCATGCCGTGGTTGCTGCTGAAGATGCAATGGAAGTTGGCACTCTAGAACAACAGACGGATGGACATGCTGGAATAATTTGTTTTGATCAGCCTATGGTTCCTGCAGGTTCTGCCTGTGATATTTCGGAGCAGGATTCAGACTCCCATTCTGATGAGGAGGAGGAGGTTCTACATGGTTCTAACACTGCACCTAGTGAAACTGTTGCTCTTCAGAAATTGCTTGAGCAGGAAGAATGCCAGTTTTGGATCCACAAAATGAAGTTGGAAAGACAGATTCGGCAGCTGACATCTACCTGCAAACCTAGGGTTGTCATTTCCCTGCAGCCCTGAGCAGACGTTTGAGCCTCACAGCTGCCTGTCATGGCTTCTGCAATTAAGAACACGAACGGTTCCAATTCAGCGGATATGCATACTGCTCCTGATAACTTGCCTGTGAGTACTGTTGTTTCTTCTACACCTCCTGCTCCTGTCTTATGTTCAACACCTGAGAAACGCTGTGATGCTGCCATCTCTGACTGGCCGGTAAAACAGGTCCTGGAAGGAACAGGGTGGGAATGCATTAACTTGACTGGGGAATGGAAGTCTGGAACCTCCCTGATTTGTATGCCTGTTGCTACTGACTTTCCCGCTTTACCTAGCCGCTATGTGAAACCTTCTGATAAGAGTGTGCAGTGTTGTGACCCTCTAGCCCTGCCTAAAGAATTAGATTTGACACAAAACTCTATTTTGAGACTTCTGACTCCCCTGAATCCTGATGGGGAGACGGCGGGTCCCCCTGAGGCTCCTCTGAATGCTAGGACGGAAGTTCCCAAACAAACCTTTGCATCTCTCTTTAAACAGCCCATTTTGCTGTCAAAAAGACACAATGCCGTGCATCTTTCTTATGTTGGTGGTTTGCCTGATCCCCCTGATGGTTTTTATGTGGCTAGAACATTGCTGAAGGACTCTTTAAAGTTCTTTTCGCATGGGATTTATGCTCTTATTCATATTTCGGGCGAATCAGTCTTTGATGTGAGCTCCAAAACTTCTGCTGGTTTGGACAGATTCTGGTCATGACATAATGCCTTGAAATGTACAGCCCTTTGGGCTCCCTTCTTGGCAAGTCCACTGACTAAACCTGCCTACAAGTCAGTGACTGTCCTTTTCCAAAGTGAGGGGGTTCAAAAGACAGATGTGGAATATTGGCTAAAAAAGCGGTGTACTGTTTGGGATGGCCCTGATGCTATTTTTGATTCTGAGAACATCTGGACTGGGGGGTGGAGGGTGAAGGTTTTGTTGCATTCCTCTGATAATGGTTTCATACACCTTCCTAACTCTTTTTTTTTTGGGTCGTGATCGTGGGGTTTTATTTTATTTTGGACAGCCAAAAGCTTGTTACTGTTGTGGTGACACTTCCCATCTTAGTAATGCATGTGACAAACTGAAATGTACAACCTGTGGGGACTCGGGGCATGTAGGTTCCTCTTGTTTAAATTAAACTAAATGTAATTTGTGCGATGCTGTTGGCCACACCTTCCAAAACTGTACCTGGGCTTCACTCAACAGGGTGGAACATGTTAGCGAAGAACAGCTTAAACTGATTACTTTAGCACAAAAGCTGAAGATTAAGGATAGACTGTTACTTGACCCCCCCCTTTGCCCAGTGGAGAACCCTCCCTCCTCCTCCCGCTGTGGTTCTAGAGCCTCCTACCGTGCAAGCTGAGACTCCTGCTGCTCCTTCTATTTTGCCTCCAACTGAACCAGTAGATTCTCTCCCTTTTGACATGCCCCCTCCTGTGAGGCCTACTCGGGAAACCCTACAGTGCTCTGCCCATACCAGACAAACTCCCCCCCCCCACCGAAAACCATTAAGACTGATGATCTTCCAACTCACAACAGGTATGAGATCCTTACTGAGGAACTCAAGGGCTCTGATGGGGATACTGATTCCTCCTCAGTGGCTTCCTCTCACACTGCTGGTGCCACAGATTATGAAAAACCCCAAAGGGGGATGGGCAACAAAAATGTAAGGCTAAGGTCAAAATGAAAGGGAGGGTGACATTGAGTAAAAAAAAAAAACTTGAGGTCTGGGCAGTTGCCTTGATTTTTTTTCTACTATATTTACCCTTCTCATGGGTGACCACCTGCTTTGTTATACTCTCAACATGAATAGTATCAAGAGGGTAGAACGCAGACAGCGGGTATTTTCTTTTTTACATGACTGTGGGGAAGGTTTATTTTTCCTCCAGGATGTTCGCCTGCATACGACTCATGAGATCCACCAGGCACAATGGGATTGGTTGTTTGGACCTTCCTTCTGGTCCATTGGTCAGGAGATGTGTCTTGGGGTGGGGATTGTGGTTTGTCTACCCGATTTTCGGGTGATTAAGTTTTATGATATTGTTCCTGGCAGACTGTTAATTTTAGATGTTATCATCTCTCATGCTCATTTTTGGCTGACTAACTATTATGCCCCCCCAGACTAAGGCATTACGGACTGAACTTTTGAGGCTTATACAACCCTACTTGCACACCTCTAAATCGATGATATTTGCTGGTGATTTTAACTGTGGCTTAAGCCTCAAAGATAAAAGTAGTTATTGTAGAACGACCAAATTGTTTTGTGACTCGCTTTTACTATCCTAATTGATTCGACTTGCATGATTGAAGGATAGAAACATAGAATTTGATGGCAGATAAGGACCGCTTGGCCCACCTAGTCTGCCCATTTTCCTACCTAACAGATAAGTTGTAGTTTCTTTGTCCACACTAACCTTAACTCTCCCACTTTTCAGAAAGGACACTTAGCTACACTTATTGATTTTATTTTAATTTCACAATTTCTGCCCATTCAGGCTGCACAAGTATGGCCGGTGGAATGCTTGGACCACAATATGGTAGTTGTTAATATTGGGCATCCTACTACCATCTCCCCTGGACCTGGGTCATGGAAATTTAATTCCTCTCTGTTATTGGAGGAGACTTTTCATGCTGAGTTGCAGGCTTATTTTTGGGCCTGCAAATCAGTGGTAATCTGCTATTCTGATATTAGGGGTTGGTGGGACAATACTAAACAGGGTTTGAGACAGTTCTGTCAGCAATATGGTTGTCGTAGATACTGTAATAGCTATTTGGTTTATTTACAACAATGTAAACAGCTGCAAAATTTATTGACTCTGGCCTACATGACGACTCAGGATGTGAGTGCTCAGATTTTGCAGTTACGAGAGAGTATGACATCGTTCCATGAACAAAAATCAGGGCTACTGTATTTCCAACATAATTTGGGACTCGGGGAACTGCTGATGAGGTTTGCCCCTTCCAACAAAATGAGTATAAAATTGGGAAAAAGGAAATTGTTGCATTATCTGGGCTGGAGGATGTATTATATCAGACCAAAAGGGATATTTTACATGCAGTTGGTGACTATTCCACTCGACTGTTTTCTTTTCTTCCTGCTGATATCTCTCAGGTTTCTTACTGTTTGTCTGATGTCACTCTTCCTACTGTTCTAAACCATATTACTCAATCAATGGACCTAGCCATTACTCCACAAGAAGTCCAACAGGCCATTCAGTCTTTAAAAGCCAATATTACACCAGGCCCTGATGGCCTTTCTAGTGAAGTATATAAGCTCCTCGGAGATTTATTTGAATTTGAATTGGCCTTACTCTTCATTAGTTTTCTCACCGATGGTAGTATTCCTTTGGATTTCACTGAAGGGAATTTGATTTTTCTTTATAAAACAGGTGACAAACTGGACCTACAGAACTGGAGACCGATCTGTATGTTGAATACGGATTGTAAAATTTATGCTAAAATTTTGACCAACAGGCTGCTACCATTGGCTGAACTTGTTGTGACTCCAGCACAGTCTTGCTCTGTTCCTAACAGGAGGACTGTGGATCATTTGATCTTACTTCATGAAGTGATGAAACACAATCTTCATCACCCCATGTCCGGCATGGTAGTGTCCCTGGATCAATGCAAGGCATTTGACTCGATCAACCATGAGTTTTTCTGGGCAGTTTTATATTATTATGGTGTATCTGACACTATTTTATTTGGTGCTCAGGCCTTATACTGTATGGTCACCGTGGCTCCTATTGTTAATAGGTGTACGGGGGCTCTGGTTCTGATCCATAAGGAGGTGCGTCAAGGATGCCCCCTCAGCCCCTTATTGTATGTTTTTTTTCTTGATCTTCTGTTATGGAAGATTAATACCTTTCGATGGATTCATCCTCTTTCAGATGGATGTCTGACGGTTCCTTTTTCCGCTATTGCTTATGCTCATACCTCTCAACCACCTGCCTCATAAATCAGGTACAATGGCTTACAAAAATCAGGGACAGAGGACCAAAATCAGGGACACATCTTCAAAATTGGCGGTATCCACTCAGGAAGCAGGTAGAATAAGGGGCTTAGTGTAAAATGCATTTTTTAAAGAAGAACAAGTTTGCAACTCTAATGTTTGACATTATTTTGTGCTTACAACCCCCACTGTTTGGTCATGGAAACTCAGTTTTTAGGAGGGACAGAGTAAAATTTTGAGGCAAAATCAGGGACGCCCATGAAAATCAGGGACAGTTGAGAGGTATGTTTATGCAGATGACATGACCTTACTGCTGGCTGATGAGGTTTTTCTCAATCATACTTTGGGTCTTGTCACAGATTATGGTGCCCTCTCTGGAGTGGCTCTCAATCAAGCTAAATGTGCTGATTACGCTTTAGGTCCTGACTTGCCATCTCACGGCAGCCACTTAAAATTTTGGGCATTACTTATGGTACCCCTGACATGGATGTGATTAATTGGGAAGAAATTAAAACATTTTTACTTCTGATTTTTTTATATATCAGTTCGGTGTTTCCGATCCCAAGACAGCTGGAAACCGTGTTGTTTTTTTTTTCCAAGCCCATAAAATGAAACATCACTTATTTACCTGTCACATCAGGTGGTTTAAAGATGGTTAACCCTCTGTTGTTTTTTAGTAGTATTTTTTTGATGGATAATATCCGGCCCTTATTGGTTAATAGGCGGAAGAGGTGGGAGCCTTGGCTGCTGGCGGCATCCAGTCTCTGGTTCCACTCGTGGGAAAACCAGAGTCCTTGTCTGATTAGGAAGACCCCAGGGACCTCAGTATATATTAAGGATGTGTTTTTCCGTTTGAAACAATGGCGTGTTACTTCACGCATGATTATTTCCTTGAATCATAAAACTTATTATGACACTGTCTTGCTGGACTTATGTGCTGTACATGCTCCATTAGAAAAATGTCACACCCGTTATCTCAGTTTGCTTCAGAATTTGGTTCAGAATGTCCGAGTCCCAGCCCGAATGTGGGACGATCACTGGCTCTCTTGTCATGAACGTCTACCTGTCAAAGCAAATCAGAAGCATAAGTCCATGCAGGAGCATATCTGTAGTCGTCCTGCATGTATCAATTTAGAAGAAACTATGGTTCATTTGTTTTTTGATTGTTCTTTTATTCAGCATTTCAGGGTCTTTTTATCTCAGTTTTGGGGGATAGGTCCTTTGCAATTGGTTACCTACCAGAATTTGATGTATGGTTACCTTCTTGTGCCCTGGAATTGCTAGGATTTGAACACTTTATGTCTCTTATTTGCTGTTATAAAATGGAACATATGGATGCCACGTTGTCTTTTTACGCTGCAACAGAAAGAATCTAGCCATCTTGAACTAGTGCATGAAATAATGAAAGATTTGCATTCTATTTATATTCAGGAACAAAAGACTGTTCCGCAAGCTCGTTTGCAGGCTCTGTGGAAAAATTTGCCATGGATTGCTAATTTTGGAATTGATGTTCATTGATTGCTCCTCCTTATTGGAGGTTTTCTTTTGGTGATTTTTTCTTTTCTGTTTACATTTCGGATTTTGGATATCTTTTTTTCCTTTTTTGTGTTTCTGTCATACTTGAGTTCTTTCTTCTGATGTTTTTTTGCTTTATTGTGTGGCGTATGTATCAATTTTTTTGCCTAATAAACATTTCCCTACTCTTTTCGATAAATGCCTCGGGATCTTTAACATCCACATGAACTACCACCAGTCTAGAGGTGAATAACGGAAAAGGGGCAAAATTCAGCAGAAGGACAGACAGCAAGGAGAACCAGGGATAAAGGACAACCAAGGAAGGGGCTGGAGTAGAACAGTGAAACAGTCTAGGGAGGTCAAATCATGGAAAGCCATGTGTGCAAATGCCAGGAGCCTTAGCGACAAGATGGAAGATCTGGAGGCTGTCATGGTGCAGTCAGACCTGGACAGTGTGGCCATCACTGAAACCTGGTGTAATGATAACATGATTGGGAGATGGTCATACCTGGCTACCACATATTCAGAAGAGACAGGGCAGGCAGGAAGGGAGAAGGAGTGGCACTGTATGTGAAAAATGACAGAAGGGCCACAGAGATCCAGGAGGAACAAAATGGGGGAGAGATACTGTGTGTTAAGGTGGAAAGGAAAATGGGGCCAGCCATCTGTACAGGTGGGGTCTATAGACCACCAGCCCAGGAGGAAGAAGCAGATAGGAGTTGATGCTAGCCATCCAAAGGATGGCAGACAAGGGTGAGGTAGTACTGGTTGAGACTTCAATATTCCAGACGTGAACTGGAGCATCCCAGCAGCAGCATCAACTAGGAGCAGATTTATCCTGGACTCCTTCAGGTGCCTTCCTCAAACAACTGGTCATGGAACCAACTCGGTAGAAGGCAATACTGACCTTGTGCTCACAAACAAGGACAGTGTGATGGGGGTAACAGTGGGGAGCACCTGGGAAACAGTGACCACCAGTCATTGTGGTTTGAAATCACAGAAAGAGCAGAACCAAACTACACAAAAACATGTATCCTGGATTTTAGGGGGGCAGACTTTGGGAAAATGTGGAGATACTTGAAAGAGGCATTAAGGGAATAGGGTAGGAATCAGGGGTTGAGGAACAGTGGGCAGTATTTAAAATGGGATTACAAGAGCAACAGAATTATGCATTAAACAGGTTAGCAAAAGGAAAAGGAAGAGGAGACCATTATGGTTTTCCAAAGAGGTAGCAAAGAAAGTGAAAGCAAAAAGATTGCATTCAGGCAATACAAAAAGCACAGGCAGAAGGGATAGGGAGAAGTACCAGGAGAAGCAAAGGGAGGCAGGAGGTCAGTAAGGAAGCCAAAGCTCAGACAGAAGAACACATTGCAAAAATCAGTGGATAGAGGGACAAAACCTTTACAGGTACATAAGTGAAAAAGAAAGGCAAAGGAGGATAGTGAGACTGAAGGGGGATGATGAGGCTGCGTGGAGGATGACAACAGTAAAGCTGACATATTGAACAGGTATTTCTGCTCAGTCTTTACTGAGGAAGAGGAGGGTAATGGGCCTGAAGGGAGTACAAGGGGTGAGAATGGTGCAGAAATGGACACAAGTCCCTTTACACGAGAAAGGGTCCTGAAGGAACTGGAAGTAATAAGAGTTGATAAAGCAATGCGGCCAGATGGGGTGCACCCCAGGGTCCTTAAACAACTTAGAGAGGTGGTGGCTGAACCTCTGGCTATCCTGTTTAGCCGATCACTGGAAACAGGGGAGGTACCCAAAGACTGGAGGATAGCAGATGTAGTCCCCTTATACAAAAGTGGGAACAAAGAGGAAGCGGGGAACTACAGACCAGTCAGCCTCACCTCAGTAGTGGGGAAGATAATGGAAGCACTACTGAAGGAGAGATTGGTGGAACATCTGGTTGTCAGTGGACTGCAGGACCCAAGGCAGCATGGTTTCACCAGGAGCAGGTCATGTCAGACCAACCTTGTTGAATTTTTGACTGGGTGACTAGGAGGTGGATCAGGAGGGCAGTGGACATGGCCTATCTGGACTTCCAGCAAGGCCTTGACACTGTGCCACATAGAAGACTATTACACAAACTGGGGAATATGGGTGTGGGCAGGACAGTAGTGTGGTGGGTAGGTAACTGGCTGGGCGGCAGGACACAGAGGGTGGTGGTAATGGCTGTCGCCTCCACAGAGGGAGTGACCAGTGGGGTACCACAGGGATCAGTGCTGGACTGGTCCTATTCAACATCTTCATCAGTGACATTACGCAGGACCTAGAAGGCAGAATTTCACTGTTCGCTGATGACACAAATCTTGTAACAGAGTAGACACACCAGAGGGTGTAGACGGAATGAGAAGGGACCTGCAGAAACTTGAAGAATGGTCAGGGTTTGGTAGTTGAAATTCAATGCAAAGAAGTGCAAGATAATGCATATGGGGCACAAAAACCTGGCACAATACATCAGTTGGGGGTGAGGATATAGCATGCACCAAGCAGGAAAGGGATCTTGGGGTTGTCATCTCTGATGACCTCAAGGTAGGGAAACAGTGTGACAAGTCAGCAGGTAAAGCAAATAGAATGCTGGGATGCATAGGCAGGGGCATCACCAGCAGGAAAAGGGAGGTCATAATTCCACTATACAAGACACTAGTGAGGCTCCACCTGGAGTACAGTGTACAGTTCTGGAAACCTTACCTATGTAAGGACATAGACATGGTAGAGAATGTTCAGAGGAGGGCAACCAAGATGGTGCATGGATTGCTTCACAAGTCCTATGAGGACAGGTTGAAGGAACTGAACATGTACTCCCTGGAGGAGAGGCGGGAGAGAGGGGATATGATAGAGACATACAGTACAAGTATCTTACAGGGAGGTACAGGGTGCAGGAATACACTATTTTTAAGTGAAAAAGATGTTCCAGGACTAGAGGGCATGGGATGAAGTTGGAGAGAGGACGATTCAGAGGAAACGTGAGGAAGAATTTCTTCACAGAACAGGTCGTGGACAAGTGGAACACCCTGCCAGAGGAAGTGGTGGGGGCTGAAACAATCACGGGATTTAAAAATGCATGGGATAGACATAAAGGAATTCTGGAGGTCAGGGGTAAGGGGCAACAGACTTCTAGGAAAACATAAACTGAACTTAAAAGCTCAAATGGGCAGACTGGGTTGGCCATAGGCCCTTATCTGCTGACACTGTCTATGTATCTATGTATCCAGGCAGATGGGACATTGGTTTAATGTCTCATCCAAAAGCTGGCACCTCAGAAGTGCAGCACCCCTCTCATGCTGCACTACAATGTCAGTATTGGGATATTAACCCAAGAGCCAGATGTGGGAACTGAACCCACAGCTCTCTGATCTCCTGGCCTCAGAGACGAGTATGCTACCTACTGACTAATGTCACAGTAATAAATGACAGGGCTTGGGGCACCAAACAAACAGTGTAATACAACCTGAATGGCTTTCACTATGCTTCAGAGATGCACAGTGTAGCTAGCTGATTAATACAGTAAATGATAGGGCTGGGGCACCTATACTTTTTAAAACCAGCTGCCAGTGACTTGCTTTCTGTGTTTTTTTTGTCAGCCTCCCCTTGCTCCTTTTCTCCCCAGCACTTCAACATCCACCTCCTCAGCTGAGGATGATTCCCTGATTCCATCCTCCCTGATATTGTTTCAGTCTCGATTTAGCTGCAGACTGCAGAGTGAGCATCCAATTCCTCCATCCACTCCAGAGTCCAGGTGCTATCTGTGCAACAGAGCTCACAGAAGATGGAGCACAGACACCACTGACCAATTAGTTTGTCAGCCCAGTGTCATGTGCTCCTAATTCTGCTGTGAGATTATGAAGGACCCCACAGGCTGCCCTTTCATGCTTTTTTCCATACTGGGAAGTCCTGGCAGGAGTCCCAGGACCCCACAGGCTGCCTGCAATGCCTGTTTAAAAATGACCCATTACCCGTATCAAAACTACCCAATCTGAGAAGTACACGGTTATGTTGGGTAGGGTAGTAAATTACTCACACTACCCTACCCATCCTACCCGATTCAGCTACCCAACAGGTAGCTCATGCCTAATTGTAAAGTGACTGTAGCGGGGTTGCAATGACAAGGGCAGCTATTTTGAGGGCCCTTGAATCAAGACCATTGTATCCACTGATGTCTCAGATTTTATGTTGGAAAGTAGGTGCAAGACATCCTTATTAGAAACTAATATGAGATGGAATTCTGGGGGCCATCCTTAGGGATTATGTACATTGTGGAAGAGCAGTGAAACTGAGGGACAGGCTTGTACTTTTGCTGATCTGTAAATGGCTGGCTGAAGGTGTTCAAGATCTGATGAAGTTCAGTGATGAAACAGTTGACAATTTTAGTATCAGTTACAGAATATGTGGTTTATGTGGCTCTTTGACAAGAGGTTAATTTGGGACCAGAATTTGTTTGGGTCGGTAAGACTGCCTTGTTGCAGGTTCTTCAGGAAATGTGATTTTGTTTCTTGAGTTGGCCTTACATGTGTTTCACAGTTGTTTTGTAATTCAGCCAGTCATGGTGTGTTTCAGAGAGCTTGTAAGTATGCCTTGTTTTGTCCCAGAGTTTTAGTAGTTGAAAAGTTCCTTCCATAGCCAGTTAGGGAGTTTCCTTGCATTCTCCTCTTGACAAGGGGGACATGTTTATTTACAATCTACATAATGTTATTCGTGAAAAATCCCATTGCCTGGCTTACATTGTCACAGGGCTTGATGGATGCCCAAAGGATGGAGCTCGGTCTGCGATGAAGTGCAATAGCCATAGTTTAGAACAGTCTGTAATGTATATAACTTTCGGTGGAGATGTATGGTATTTGTTAGACCACATGCAGTATACAGGGTAGTCATCACAACATGCCCCCACAGGTCCCCATGGCTCATCTCTCATGGCCTCTCTTCCCCCTGTTCAGCAATGGGTGGGGGGTCTTCCTTTAGTTATGGGGAAGATGGCAGTTTGTGGCTGTCATCCTATCCCTAGCCTCTCCTTTCTGATTGTTTTAATTGCCCAGGAGCAATCAGCATGCTGTGCTCACTCATCACACTGGCAGGCATCTTCCAATCCCCCAGCTACCCAACCCTTTAGTGCCACAAACTGCTTGGACTCCAAGGCATCCTCATGGAGGAACTGGGGGCTTGCATATCTTTGTCTTCCATAACCTGTAGCAAGAGTTGCTGTGGAAGCAGCACAGCTGAGCCCCCCCTCTCCAAGGCAGAGAGCACCAGAAGTGGCAGCACTTCTGCCTCTGAGCTGCTTGACACAAAGGGACCCATCCTACTGTCACCTGCATGGTGGCATAACCCTCTACCACCGGGCCATCAATACAGTTACAAGAATATCATTAGCTCAGTGCTTTTCCACGTAATATATCATCAAATACACCAATATCCATTTCCTGTTCCAGTCACTAGACAGTGGTTGAAAACATGACCCTCCAACCTGGGTGAAAAGGTCGGGAGCACTGAATGATATTTATCAGATACAGGGACCAACAAATACTTTTGACAATAAATAGATTCTATGAGTTGGGTTGATCACCTCAAGACCAAACTATTTTGTTGCACAGGAAAATAACTTGAAACACAGAAGACATTGAGATATGCAGAGTTGGAGAAGACACTGCTACAAAAAAAGGTTTAAGGGAAGATCTAATGATAACCAGGTCTGATCGCATGATTTTTTTCACAAATAGGCATGTACAAACTGGAAACTGAGTCAAAAAACCTTAATGAATGAGTGTAAATATGGCATTGTATCTGAGGAGACATATCAATAAAGAATCTTCCAAAAAACATACTTTTGCTTACTGAGTTTTATTAAAACTGGTCACGCATCTTGCAATTTCATCATTTTTTCATTTAGTTGCTGCTGCACTGTATTTAAGACCCCATACATTATTATTGTATCTTTGTATTCAGCCTTCATTTTCATCAGGCCTCTCTTTTCTTCCCAGATCTGATCTGGAATATGTAGTTGAGTATAAGATCTCCTTTCTTGTCATAGATGTCATGAAACAAGTTCAGACATGTTAATCTAAGTTAGCTAATGAAATACAGAATCAACACCCAACTGAGCAGACCACCATATAAATGCTCTTGTCTATTCCCATGGGCTACTGTCAGATTTTCCTAAGAACACAAATTAAGGGCCCTTGGCACTAATGGGTCTTTTATGTGCAGATGAGCTGCATAAACCCAGCGCGCAACTATGCATCCTGAAGACATGTAGTGTACCTTGCCATGCACTAAGATGTGGAAGGTGGATACTGCAATGTGCAATGGCTACGAATCTGTGCATGTTGTAGTGTGCAATAGGGATGGGAGGGCCATACAGTGCTGGGAATGCCCCATGACTCCACCATACATGGTGATGCATGGACTGAGGTACACATCCACTGTGCATGGCATGGAGCATACCATTGTGCCAAACAGGTAGGTACAGATGCCACAAAGGCGTCCACAGAAGGAGAGCAGCTATGTATGGGAAACATCATTCCGCAGACGGGTGGGTGTGCTGCACCTACTGCTAGTGCCTGTGTAAATGTCACTGCAGCAATTCCACGCATGCCTGGATGACATCTTTCTACAACCAGGGCCACAGCAGCCAAGTATACTGTGGATGAGGTACCAGACAGCTCTGGCATGGGCCATGCAACTGCTGTATGTGCTGGAGTTCATTAACGAGCACTATGCCAATGGCTACAGAACAGCATGGTTTATCCTAGAACCCACCACCATGAGTACAGCCCTCTGCCTGGGGCTGGGGACACCTAGAGGAGGATTCATGGGAGCATGTGGGGGATGCATGGGAGCATGCTGGGGGTTTCGTGGGGCATGCTGGAGGATGCATGGGGGCATGCAGAGGATACGTTGGGGTGGTCTGTCCAGGCATGGGGTGAGTTGATCAGGATTTGTACATACCTGCCTTCCTGCAGTGCTACCCTGGCAACACTGATAGTGATACAGCTGCGGAGGGATGGACCAGACTTCATGGAGAGAGACCCTGAACCACCACAGTGGCCGCTGAAGGAGTGGGAGAAGGTTGCTTAGGCTGTCTACATGGGGTGACCACTGTCCAGACATAGACTGTATAAGCAACACTGGGGGCCACTGACATTCACAGCGGCATTGCCTACAGGCTGAAGGTACCCATCCACCTGACCTGTGCACCATGCCATGGGATGTGGACACTGGTTGGGCACAGCCTGTAACATCCACATGGGTTGTATGGGATAGACTATGTCAGATTCTGATATTGCTGTGCATATGGACTGTACACTATATAGTAAGGTATGCTGTCTTTGTGATCACCGGTGCTGGAGAAGCAGTGTTGTTTTTTTCATTATAGATTTTTATTTTATAATTAGGACATTACAATTACATAATCTTACTGATGACACAATATATTACAAGTAATTCAAAAATCTTTTGATCAACATTTTAACATATGGAATAAAACTATTAATAAATTGCTTATTTTAGAGAATACAGAGTATATACATCTATTTCAAACAGTGAACCATGTTTATACTATCTAGTTTAGGTTCTACACAGAGATACAGACTGTCAATCAAAACCTCTTAGCCTAGTACTTCTTTGCCAATCTTCAGAAAGGGGGCCTATAATTTATGGAAAGTTTCAATCTTTTCAGAGATAGCCTAACAAAATATGGAATAAAAGTATAATTAAATTGTTCTTTTAGAAAATATAGAAAAATTCATCTATTCCAAACAGTGAGTCATGTTCATACTATCGAGTTCAGGTTCTACACAGAAAATGGACTGTCTTAGCATCCATGTGCTTCAAGAGAATCTTATTATGAAGTTAGCAGTCAGGTTCCCATATTAGGTGAGTGGTATGATCAGATTTCTATACAAGCTAAAATGAGCAGATTAGTTATGCTATCTCTGAAAAGTTTGAAACTTTCCATAAAATATGGGCCCCTTCTGAAGATTGGCAAAGGGTACTAGGCTAGAGATTTTGATTGAGGAGGAGTGCTGTGATGGGTATCACCTGTGAAGTTAACAGCGTGTTAAACTCCAGTTGCCATGTCCTGTGTCTTTATTGGGGTGGGATGTACAGCTGACTTTATAGCGGCCCTTCAAGTCACCTAGTGCCAGGTGTGTCCAGCACCATGGCCTGCACCTGCCTACAGCCAGATATACCATTATGCATATGTGTAGAAGTCCCACACATCTGGCCATGCCCCTTTCTGCCACACACCGCAGGCCCCCATGCAGTTATGCATTGGTGCTGTCCATGCAGTTCTGAGGATGGATATGCATGCAGTGTACTGCCTGTAGCCCCACATGGATGGTGTACATGCCTCTACACCCATGCTACGTGGTGCATGATGCCCACATAGCCATAGTGCATAGGGGCCTAAATGTGCATTTAGATGTGGTGCTTGCATAGTTTTGCTATTACAAAATGCATACTTCTCCTCAGCTTTACAGCTGAAGATTGAGCCAGCAAAACAAGGGTGTGTAGCTGTGTTATACGATGCTATACCAATTTACAAAGGCTCCCAAAGGACCAGATAACAGGTAAAAATCTGATATCTCCCCCTTCCCTCCAGCAAAAAGAGATGAACGTTTCTTCCTTTCGGGGCTCAAGAAAATGCCGCCATTAAAATGTTCCCTTTCGGGACAGTAGTTTTCTGGGGTTTGTTTACAAACAATAGTTCCATAAAAGGATATGACAGATAACATGTCTCTCCCACAGTCTTCTCAGGACAACACGGAAAAGGTCTCATGCATCCCAGAATAATTTTATTCAGTTTGGGAGAACATGAACTTTGGATTGGAAGTCCAAGGTTCTGGAGTACCCCTCCTCTGTCAACAACTTGTGCTTGAGGCTGATTTCTGAAATTAACCATGTCACAACCACATTACCAGTCCCTCCTGCAAGCAACTCAGTTCTCTGAAATATACTATTCCAACTCCATGCCACCGTGCTGTAAGTGAGAACTATTTTGTCAAAAAGTGTAGGGGGTGGTGATTGGATTAGAACTCCAGCCTGGTGGTGTTTGAGAACACAAGGTAGAAACAGGTGCAATGAACCACCAAGCTGGCAGAGCAGGTAGTGCAGTTTTGGCATTTATGAGGTTCCATGATGCACTGTGTCTGACATGTTTAGAGGCACGGCTGGGGTCTGATATGTTCATGAAATGGTGGGATGGAAAAACAGTCCTCTACCACAACTTTCTCTTCTGCTGTATTCAGGAATTAATGAGGTCAGAACAAAAGGGACATCTTTGAAATTGATATGGAACCTAGAGCATAGTATGGTGAATAGATTTCAGGCCCCAGGTACCATCCCCCTTTTAACAAGCATTTGTCAATGCCGAACATTCGCTTGCAGGTATTTGCATTGGTATTTGGGCATTTATGCAGACCCTCCACCCCAGTTGTATCCATGTCCCTTCAGCATCCATATCCCAAAAGAGTTCCTCTCTGCAACTCCTCTTGCAACTCCTCTTGTATCTAATCAACATTTCACCCTCATACTTCTCAAGTGTCTGTCTTAGGAACCCTAATGCCCTGGTTGTGCTCAAGGATACGAGCCTGTGTGGAAACTGTGCAACATGTGCTTGTAACAAATTTTCAACATAGGCATTTTGTCACCTTTGGTCATGAACACTGGCACTATGATTTTCTTACTGTGTACCGAACACTGATTTCCTGCAGCGACCATGCTATTCTGTGCCAGAAGTGTGAAAACACATTTTGGCCAGAATGAGAACAATGACAGGTGTATTGTTCATAAGGAGTGTGGGAAATGCAAATGTTGAAAATGTGGAGTGAAAATATTACAAATTCGCAAAGGTACGAGTGTGCATGGAAACTGCAATGCACTCTCATAAAACAGCCATTTTATGGACTTTTGTCACCAAATTTTCAATATAGGCATTTTAGAACCTCTGCTCATGAAAAATGTCACTGTCATTGTCTTACTCTGTAGCAAACACTGATTTTCAACAGCGACCACACTGTTTTGTGCCGGAAGGGCGAAAACACATTTCAGCCTGGATATGAAACATGACAGCTGCATAAGGAGGTGTGGAAATATGCCTCTGTTGAAAATCTTGAGTGAAAATATTACAAATTCATGAACTTACGTGTGTGCTTAGAAACAGCGCAATGCTCGCTCGTAACACAGTCATTTTTTGGAATTTTTTCACCAAATTTGCAACATAGGCTTTTTGGGAGCCCACCTCATGAACACTGACACTGTCGTTTCATTAATTGGTCCCAAAAGGTGATTCCACACAGTGACCGTGAAATCACCTTTTGGGATCGAATAACGCCATGACATTGGGTGAATTCATGAGAAGGGGTGTCAAAAACCCCATGTTGAAAATTTGGTGTCAAAAGTCAAAAAAATGGCCGAGATAGCCACCTAAGTTGGAAAAACTCTATTTATGCCATTATACAGCTTACTGGCATTTCCTCAGTTCACGGTCAGCTTTGAAGAGTGCAAATGTGTTCCTGATTCACCAAAGATCATCGCACCAGGCTCCAGAGGCAAGTATGGGGTGAGAGGGTGTGTGTGGGAAGGTGGATGCACAGAGGGTGGGCGCGGGTTGCGGCGGGGGGGGCAGGGACTCACGGAGGGACCGTCTTCTTCTTTCACACTATTTAAAAAAGAAAAGAAGGTTGCTTTTGGTATGCTGGGGTGGGCTCCCAGCATGCCACCTAGGTGTTTGTTGGGGGGGTGACTGGAGCTAGTGGGGATTGGGCACCCCCTCCAGCCATACAGTGTGCGTGGGTATGAGTCATGAGCACCCTGGGGTGGGCTCCCAGTGTGCCAACTGGGTGTTTGTTGGGGGCAGGCTGCAGTCGATGGGGGATTGGGCACCCCATAGGCCACACAGTGTGCTGGGGGTTGCATAAGCCAAGGGAGACTGGGCACCCCCCTCGGCACACAACATCGGGGCCGGGAAAACATGAGGGATGGGGAGGACATTAGCAGAGGGAGGAAGTAGGAGGGTTTTTAAATGCCGAGCTGTGCATGACAGCAGTTCGGCTGATCAGTATGCAAACTGCATATACACCACCACTGCCGCTGATTGCAGCGGACCTTTTCTTAGAAGCGAAGACCAACACAGCCGAACTGCTGTCATACACAGCTCAGCATGTATTGGTCTGGTAGGGTTGTGCCTGCTACACTGAGCACTGGATTTGGAAGGAGGGTCACACACCTCTAAAAGTTGTACTGTTGCAAGACGCTCCTTGCACACGCCAAGCAAGTGAATGTAAAAAGCATAGACCCTTAGATACTAAATTTGTGACTACAGTTTGCTAGATTGCTCATGAAAACAGAAAAACCTACTTAGTGAGTCTACTCATCTGGTTACATAAAATTCAGTTGGATTTACTCATTGGGCTGGATATTCAAACTGCGCCATTCTGTGGTGCAAGCCCTTGCGCTGCTCAAAAAAGTTGCGCAGGGGTGTGGCCGGGGCGATATTCAACAGAGTTGCACTATTGAGCAACTCCTTTGAATATCAACCCCCAACCACAGCCACTGTGCATGGCGCAGTGGAACTTGCGCCACCGCAAGTGGTCAGAGTGAAGCATTCAAGATGCGGTGGCGTAAGTTCCATTGCGCTACGCGCAAATTTCTGATATTCAAAGGTGACATGAAAATGGGGCCATAATTCATGAGGCTACACGGGGCCATTTGCATCTAATTACGCCCCATTTGCATGCTCATTAGCATGCAGGTGCGCGTATCCCAGACGTACTTGTGCCTGGCGCCCTGCCAGGCAGCAGCTGTCGGGACCGACACCTTCGCAGCCCGATCGCGGGCATGATGTAAACCTCCTCCAACTGTCCGATCGCGGGAATACTGATAAGACCCCGCACTGGCCCGATCGCGGGCAGAGCGAGTTCAACCCCCAAAATACCAATATCCATGGTGGTCCAGTGGACGCGGAAGCCTGATTCGTGGGCATTACGATGTAAACCCACCCCAAAGTCCAATTTCCTGGTGGTCAGTGGCCCCACACCACCACCCACGGATCCCCACCACCCGCTCCCTCGTCCGGCGGGCGGCGCCCCTACCGGCTCTGCCCGCACCTGACAGCTCGGTAGGGCTTGCACGCCTATTATTCAGAGCAAGAGCCAACGGGCGTGCAGCTTCCATAATATGCAGTCCAGATATGTGAATGAATTCATTCATTCACATATCTGACCGCCTTGTATCGTTAGCTCACACCCATTGGCTCTTGCTCTGAACCAATGGGTGCAGTCCTACTGAGCTGTCAGTCGGGCGGGCGGCGGGCGGCAGGCAGGCGGGGTACTGCCACCGCCAGCTGATGGGGGAGCGGGTGGTGGGGCTCCGAGGGTGGGTGGGTGGAAGCCACTGGACCACCAGGAAATTGGACTTGGGGGTGGGTTTGACTGTAATGCCCACGACAGCTCATGTCCACTGGACCACCAGGATATTGGTATTTGGGGTTGAACTCCATTCTGCCCGTGATCGGGCCAGTCGGGGGTTCTTTACAGTATGCCCACGATCGGCCAGTTGGGGGTTCTTATACATTATGCCCGTGATCGGGCTAGTGGGGGAGGAGTGTGTTCTGCCCACGCATCGGGCTAGTTGGGGGTTTTATACATTATGCCCGGCGATCGGGGGTGGGGGAGGATGTGTTCTGCCCACGATCGGGCCAGAGAGGGGTTACTATTATGCCCGCGATCGGGCTGCAGGGCACAGGAACAGGTGAGGGCCACCAGACAGGTGGCAGCTGCTGTGTTGCGCCCCTGCAATGCGGCAGCTCACCTGTGGGTGGCCCTCAACTTATTCCTTTTTTTGGCTCAAAGTTGTGCAGGCGCAGGTAGGGGTTGCGCCTGCACAACTCTGCACAGCCTGGCTGAATATCGGGCTGTGCAGTTTATGCATGGTTCCTCCCCCTTAGGTTGAGCATGCCTTCATTAGCATTGCGCTGTTGCTTAGCATGACTTGGGGGGGGCGCAACTGCCTCCTGCTGAATATCGCAGAATGGCACAATTTCGGACTTGTGCAGGCGCAATCCTATTGCACATGGTGCAACCCTTTTGAATATCCAGCCCACTGTATTTATTTTCAATAATCCCTAACATTTGTGTTTTTTTTCCCTCTTTCAGTTAACAGCCAGTATTAACCATATGCTTGTCATGCACTGGTTGATGTGATGGACGAGCTTGCTGCACCATTTCACCAAATGTTTCTATTTCCTAGGGCCAACCACTATACAAAGCATCATATTCATCCATATCTCCCGTCTTAATTAATTTTCACAAATACAGGTAGGAAAGATGACTTACTACTTAACTTTGACATTTCACGGGCAACATCAGTACCACTGAGTTTTCTGTTCTGCCAAAAATATAATTACATATCATTATGAGAGATATGCAACTTATCATCTATGATTATCAAACTTCTAAAAGTTCTTCTAAAATTAGTATGCTCACTTCCAGTTTGCTGAAGACTTCTCCTTTGCATTCTTCAAGTCTTCTGATTACCTCCTGAAGAACTGAAGGGCAAATATCCACTGTCTGAAAATTCTGAAATCACACAACATTTGATATAGGATATAAAATATTTATAATCTCCCAGATACATAAAGTACCACAAGTAGAAACATACCAGTAACAGATGGCCATGGCATTAAGCACTTCATAACAAATATATTGTTTTGACAAATTGAATTATCAGTATTTCCGACTTTTAGATTTTGCATTATTGCAGTATTAAATGCTTGCATTTCTTTTTTCATTTTTACTGTCACTGAATTGTAGCATGATAGTTTCTACTGCTACTTTCTATCAAAGTCATGGCTTTTCACGGGCGAGAAAGTAAGTGTGTGTGTGTAAAAATGTAACCCCTAGGTGGCGCTATCCTATGGGCTACTGCCCCTGCCTGCATTACTAGGCACAGGTTGAGGGGCCTGGGCTCTTTGAATGGGTGTCTCCACGCAGAGGAATGGTTTTGGGGTAGCGTAACTGCTGTTGGTATAGCCCTCCGGGATGCTATAATCACCCACCAAGCCTTCTAGTGGCTTACACAGATCAGTAAAATGACATTCACATATATCATAGGACAGTGGATCTGAGCCCACACTCTTTGCACTTACCAACAGGACTGGATCCGCTGCAAGTGTCCCCCCGAGGACCACCTGTAAAATAAGACCTGTAATGCAACAATTCAATGGCAGCACAGTACCCCTCCAAGAAGGTACACAATAGCCAGGTTAAATGCAAAAACACACAATCTGATTTATTCAGGGGATGTGAACAAAGGTGGGGCAGGAATCTAGCAGATGTTTTTTGAGTAATTCAGGCTGAACCAGCATGCATAAGAGTCCCTTGCATACAGTCACACAACCCTGGGTACCAGTTGTTAAGCAGGCTAGCCTGAAGCGTTGTCTGGGTAGGCCGGCATTGCAGCTGTTGTTGGGGCCCTTAGGAAAGAAAACAATTAGCATGCACATCAATCCAGAATTTGTAATCCGGAGCCAGATGGCTCAGTTCATTATAATATACCTAAACAAGTAAATCAGATGACACACAATGATTGTAGCTTTGTTGAAGGGAGTTACCCTGTTTAGTACTCATGTTACCCAGACCAGGAGGCAGGACTGACGAGATGAAGACCTCTGGATATTGTACTGGATTGCTAGGGGAAGCATGGCCATGATTCACTGTTGGAGCAGCTTCCAGCTAGCATACCATGCTTGGGATGCAGCACATTTATAAGCAAAACAGTAATTAGCCACAGTTCGGATAACAGTCTGGTTGCAATAAAGCAGGGTCTCTGCGCAAACCTCTTGATCCCTGACTTACTTCAGTACTTGCAGGTCGAACACTTCTGGAGCAAGTTTTCGGTCCAAATTCAGAGTGACAAATAGACACTTATGCCTAGACTTCAAACAGCAACAATGATTATCAGAATTAAGTCAGATTTCTCTCTCAGACTTCCTCACACTGGAGGATGGCAACGGCAGGCCTGACACGACCTTCCCGCCATTTCCCCGACTATTACGCAGGAGCAGCTGCTCGAATGGCTTGAGCTGTTCACTTCAAACACCAACACTCAACTGACTCATTGCTGTAGGCAGCTCTGGGCTTTCCCAGTGATCCAAAAAGTTTGGTTGGCTGATGGAACTATCTGTCACAGAAAGGGCTCCCCTTCCAGGTCCATTTAGGCGTCAAACCTTGAAAACTACAATACCTACAGAAATTCAGTCCCACAAGACCTCTGGGGACAGGCTCCATTTTAGATCCCCTGAGGTTTGATTGGTCCAATTCTGGCAGTCCAGAACCAAAATGGTGGCTCCTATGCAAAAGTTCAAACTGCAATGGAAGGCAGGTTAGACTAACTCCTATATTATTTTTATTAAAGCAGATAAACAACAAATAATCACAGTTCCTAAAAGGGCTCCCTCTGTGCATATAGCGACTGCAGAATGGAGCAGAAATACCACTCGTCTGGCTGGTCAAAAGTCTTAAGCTACTTGGACCCAACCCAGACTAATTTCTAACACAGCATAATGAATCTCTTAAAGAGACAGGCTTGGAGGCGGTACTATAGTATTCTCATGCAGACAATCAAATCTACTAGAGACACAGAACACCATCCTGGCAGTGGGCATTAGGCAAGCACAGGAAAACATTAAAAGAATCCTATTTGTAGGGGGGTTATACTCTTCCTTGCCTGGAAAAACTTGACGTCCACGTCAGTCTATACTACTATGACATTAAAAGGACAACATTATAAGATAAAAGACAGACATGTTTCATTGGTATACCATACAAAGAAATAGATTGATGCAACAGTAAAAAGAAATACCATAAGCATTACTATGCTATACTTATTCATGATGATAACAACTTTTTCTGTAATGCTGGCCCAGTAGCTCTGAGGGTTGAAGTGCTGGACACCACACCTTGCGCCGTGCCGGCAACCCGGGTTTGGTAACATAGTTGGGGAGCTGGGGGTCGGCTGGGGAGGGAGAGGATGGAGCATCCGGAGGACAGCTCTCCTCGTCCTGGGGAAAGATCCAGGGTCTCTCGGTGTCCTGGTGGCCCCTGATGGAGAGTGGGGGCATTGCAGGAACACCAGCCAAGAAGACGACAGGGGTAGTGTGTGGCAGATGCCATTAGGGCAGCCATGTGCAGGTGTCATTGCACGCCGCACTCCCAGGGGAGAAAACTTAAGAAAAAATCCCCATCCATGGGGATAGGGCAACAGCACCTCACCCCGCCGACACACTCCAGTTCAGGGCTCCTCTCTCCATCAGGCCAACAGCCCAGCCAGGCACATTGGATTCAAGATATCGTGCCCTGGGTGGATAGGGTTAACCCCACCTTGGGGGTGCAGAGCATCAGGTAGGAGGTAGAGCTTGTGGGTGCAGAGGATGCCCAGAGAGTTCCCTGTAAGGCCAGAGCAGAAAGAGTTGACAAAAAAAAACAACCTTTTCTGTAATACCAGTTGTTCTATGCATTTGTCATATACATAACATTGTTTGGAATGATTCAACCAGATAACCACATTACTCTGACCATTCAGGCCTGTACTGTTTCCTGTATTCTAAACAACATAGATTGGGGCCCATCCCTATCAGCTACATTAGGGCTAGATGGGGCAGGGGCACCAGATTTTGATGGGTGGACAATTAACTTAGAAGTGGCAGAATAGCTCAGTTTGGGAACATATTACCATTGGAACTTCTGATTTGGCCTGTGGGGGGCAGGCTTCAAGATCCCAGTCATCAGTGAGGCCTGCAAAAAAGATCTTCTGAGTCTGATAAGCCAGGTTTTCACTCTGGTAGCATCTTCAGGAAAACGGCACCGCCATTGGGTATGGTCATCCCCCCCCCCCGGCAGTAGTAGCAGAGCACTATTTCATGGGGTGTGGGTCTTCTCTTCTTGGTCCTACCACACAACTGCTGTTGTATCTACACATAGCCATGACTATATCACACAAATGGTCAAATCGCTCCACCAACTTGCAAAATTCTTCCTCTCACATAGGAGCCGGCACATCCTTTTTCAATGGAGGGGCTTCTGGTTCGGAGCACCTAGATGTGCCACTGTCTTCGACCTCACCCAAGGCCACAACAGGGTCCCGGGCACCCTCTCTTCCAGCTTGGTGTTCGGCCCTCTTTACAGCCTGCATCAGCTCAAAAAAGGATGTGGCACCCTCTGTGCAGTGCTGAGTATGCATCCTGAGCAGGATAAAACTGGGTTCTTCAACAGAGGTCAAAACATGATCCATCTGAACTTGGTTCAGGTCCCCAGGGGCTACTCCTTCCCGCTCAAAGATTTTCATTAGGCCATGTTACATCCGGAGTAGGTAATCAGAGAGTAGCTCCCCCTGCTGTTGTCTCATGGCCTTAAACTCCCACAGTAGGTGGCTCACATCTTCATGGGGGTCAAACACCAAGTCAAGGCATCCAGGTACTGCTGGGTGGATGCCCTTGGCTTGGTAGACTGAACTCCCTGTATGACATCCAGGGCAGGTCCCTGCAGAGTCATCAGAATTTCCAGCTGCTTTTGATTATCAGTGCCCAGCCATCGATTTACCATCCAGGCGGCATGTGCCCTCCAGGTTTCCCAGTCCTTTTCCCCACCAGGAGTAGGGACAATCCCATAAAACACAACTTCCATGATCTGTGACAAAGGCAGGGAGCACTCTGGTGCCAAATTCTGCAGTGCGATCAGACATCGGGTGGTTGAGCCACTAGAGGGTGCAAATCCCAGCTGTGCCTCCAAGACGTAACCCTGAGGTGGTGCTATCCTATGGGCTACTACCCCTGCCTGCATTACTAGGCTCAGGTTGAGGGGCCTAAGCTCTTTGAACAGGGTGCCTCCACCAGGAGGAATGGTTTTGGGGTAGCATAACTGCTGTTGGTTTAGCCCGCTGGGATGCTATAATCACCCAACAACACTAATAGTGGCCTACACAGATCAGCAAAATAACATTCACATATACCAAAGGACAGTGGATCTGAGCCCACGCTCTTTGCACTTACCAACAGGGCTGGATCAGCTGCAAGTGCCCTGAGGACCCCCTGTAAAATAAGACTGGCAGTGCAACAATTCAATGGCAACACAGTATGCCCTCCAAGAAGGTACACAATAGCCAAGTTAAATGCAAAAAACAGAATCAAATTTATTCAGGGGATGTGAACAGGGTGGGGCAGGAATCTAGCAGATAATTTTTAGATCTGAGTAATTCAGGTTGAACCAGGATACTTAGGGAGTCCCTTGTATACAGTCACACACACCCTGGGTACCCAGTTGTTAAGCAGGCTAGCCTGAAGCATTACCTGGGGTAGGCCAGCGTTGCAGATGTTGTTGGGGCCCTTAGGAAAGAAAATAATTAGTATGCACATCAACCCAGAATTTGCAATCTGGAGCTGGACGGCTCAGTTCATTGTAACAAGCACAAACAAGTAAATCAGATGACACACGATGATTGTAGCTTTGTTGTAGGGAGCTACCCTGTTTAGTACTCATGCTACACAGACCAGGAGGCAGGACTGATGAGTTGAAGACCTCTGGGATGTTATACTGGATTGCCAGGGAAGCAGGGCCAACATGACTTACCGTGGTGGTTGCTACCTGATTGATGGTGTTGAGCAGGGGCTAAATCCACGAGATGGTCTTTTGTCAGAAAAGTCTCTCAGTGTGGAGTGGCAGTCTATGCTGAGATGGCAAGGCCCAGACAGAAAGAGCAGTTTGGATACAGTCTGTGATGAATGCTGGAGCAGCTTCCAGCCAGCATAACACACTTGGGGGTGGGGATCCAAACACCGACCCCACAGCACATTCAGCACATTTATAAGCAAAACAGTAATTAGCCACAGTTCAGATAACAGTCCGGTTGCAATAAAGCAGGGTCTGTGCGCAAACCACTCGATCCATGACTCACTGGTACCTGGCAGGCCGATCACTTCTGGAGCTCTCGGTTCAAATTAGGCAACGAGTAGACACTTATTCTTCAGACTTCAAACAGCAACAATGATTATCGGAATTAAATCAGATTTCTCCTCAGACTTCCTCACACTGAGGATGGCAATGGGCAGGCCCGACACAACCTTCCTCGCTGATTTCCGCGACTATGCTGCAATGAAAGACAGGCTAAACAAACTCCTATATCATTATTAATAAAGCAGACAAAGAGTAAACAATCAATTTTCCTAACAGACCTCCTCTGTGCTCTTAGCAACTGCAGAATGGAGCAGAAGTACCACTCGCCTGGCCGGTCATGAGCCTTAAACTACCCGACCCAGTCCAGACTAATTTCTAGCACAGCATAATGACTCTCTTAAAGAGATAGGCACGGAGGCTGTACTATAGCACTTTCATGCAGACTATCAAATATACTGCAGACACAGAACACCATATCCTGGCAGTGGGCATTAGTAAAGCCCAGGAAGACATTATAGGAACCCTTATTTGTAGGGGGTTACATAAATAAACTGACACAATTTAAGAAAGTATTTATCAAGTATTCCTGTGTGTTTGTAATTTATGCCATCTCTGCATGTCACCATACTAATCAGTATTTAATGTGTGAACTAGACTTTGTACTACACACAGCAAGTATCAATTAGCATGAGGGTGCAGGAATGAGGCATATTTATATACAAGAGTGATACTATAAAGATTTCTAAGTCACATGGAGTGCTCATGCTGCTGTATGTTGAAAGCATTCTATATAAAGTTCCTGTGCCATTTTAGAGAAAAAATAACAACACACCTGCTCCATTTTGTTTATATTTTATATTGGGACAAAATCACTTTTAACATTTGATATGAAAGATCACAGACACTAACATGGACCTAGTAGCCATCACAGAAACTTGGGTGACAGAGAATAAGGATTTGACCTGACAGTCCCATGCTACACCGTGTTTAGATGGGATCAAGGAAAAGAAGTAGGAGGCATAACCCTATATATCAGGGGAGGTATAGAGGGCAGTAGAGGATGGAAATATCAGGGGAGGTAATGGAAACAGACTTGCACATGTTCCAGCTCATGGCGGCCTCAGGAAAGAAACTACAGTGTGATCTATAGACCTCTGGGACTGGGAGGAAGAGATGGAGCTAGAGGCAGCAGTGAAAAGTGTGGTAAAGGATGAGGTAGGTGGGGGTGCATGAGATCAAACCTGCCGATATGTGAGAGGGACTTTCCAGTGTGCCTGAAATTCTGAAGTCAGGCCCTTCTGGATACACTGCAGGGCTGCCTGCTGGTGCAGCTGGTTAAGGAACACATAGGCAGGCTTCCATTCTTGGTGTGATGTTCACCAACTCAAAAGTGGTACGAGGAACGAAGGTGAAGAAGCCACTAGGGTCCAGCAACCATAAATCATATGGTTGACCTGATCACTGGGATAAGTAAGTGCACACTAAAGGCTGAAGTCCTAGATTTCAGAAGGGTAGACTTCAACCAGAAGAGAAAGCTGATCTGGGACAAGTTAGTCAGAGTGTACAACATTAGGGATGTGGAGGAAAGATGGGGGCAAAGGGGGTCCTTCCATTTTATATTTGTCCAATCATTCTTTAATTATCATGTACATTATTGTATAACTAATGGCAATTGCATCTCAGCTCCTGAGCACACTGTACCTTACCCATCTCTACCTTACCCCTCTCTTCCACTGCCTGTACTCCCTTCCCTCCCTCATCTCTCCCCCACCACCTCCCTTTTCTACCCATCTATCCCTCCTCCCTCCTATCCACTCCGGTTGTCTCCCTTCCCCTTTCTGAACCTGCAGTTTCTCCACCATGGCCTTCTGGCCTTCCCCACCTCCACTCCCTCCCCAAGAGGTGCAACCTCCACCAGAGAAACATAGAAACAGAATTTGATGGCAGATAAGGACTGTCTAGCTCATCTAGTCTGACCATTTTTCCTACCCTTGTTTGTCCTGCAGACGCTAACTGGTCTGCAATGTACCCTCTCTTCTTTGTTGCTAGGGATTCTCCATTTCTACCCCATGCATTTTTGAATTCCCCCACCATTTCTGCACACACTACCTCTGCAGGGAGGCTGTTCCATGTATCCACTACCCTTTCCATGAAGAAGTAATTTACATCTAACCCTGGGGTTACTCACCCTGCTACTTATAATGACAAAGATACTAATCCATCCCGACTTACACATACCTGTGAACTGTATGCACACACTGGCTGGCTTCAACTCTCTGATCGCATAAAGTACCTGAGCTGCATAATGGCAAGGAAAATCAGCCTTGGCCTTGCGCTGCCTGGAGTCACTGCCTTGCTCCACAACAGCAGAAACAACCTGCAGATCACCAAAGTCTAAAACACAACTCCTGCAAGTCTCCTGCTGCCGCACTGCTCAGGGTCACGATTCTTTTGCCTACTCTTAAACTCACTTTTGGCTGAATAACCTTAACCGATATCTCCTCAGCTCCTACCTCTGTACCTTCAAAACTTGGCTACAGCTTCATCTTATTGCCTTGAGCTAATGCGACTGCCACACCTATGCCTGAGCTGACATGTCCAGACATTGATACCACTACTTCCCCACCACTTCTCTTACTTCATTTATACTTATTAACTATCTACCCCTTTTTACCACCCTCCACCTCCTCTCTCCACCATCCCCCCTGCCCCTCCTACCCTTTCACCTGTGTTTCCTTTACCCCGTACCCACTCCTCTGACAACTGCCTCTGGCTGCATCTTTGTGTCCCCTCCCTTCATTTTCCTCCTTATCTCTGTTCTGTCCACCTTCCTACCGAGGCCTCATTGTTCTTCCACTGGTCCGCTACTTGGCTCTGAACCTGAATGTTCAACGAACCTGTCTCCAATTGAAATGTCATTTTACCATGTCCTTTTGTTCCTACCACTAATCATCATATATTGTTGTACAATGACTATGTTCTCCTATTGTGTTTGTGTGCCAACCCTGTTGTTGTATTTTCCTCTGACATGGAACCTTTGTAAAACAGCCTTGGCTCAAAGGTATTTGTAATCCTAGATTTAAATAAATAAATAAAACCCTATTATGTAAACGAGGAGAGATGAGGATATGGACGATGAAAGTGATCTAAATGCAGACTGGACCCTGGTTTCTGTAGCAGGGCCAGTAAAAAGGTTGTAAAGCTGAACTCTTTAGTATACCTACTCACAATTTCTATTCTGTCCTAAATCATATTGAAGATGGTGTTAATACTGATGAAAATACAGGGAACCTCTTTCACACAAAATGTTATACTTACTGATCCTTCCTCATCTTCATTAATAGATTTTAATTCATAGCCCAACCCGCTCCAAGGCAGCCCAATTATTTTACCTTCCTCACTACCCCAATTTCCCAAAGGCATAACTGGGCATTCTTCCACTTAAAAACCAGTATCTTAATCTCTGCTAAATTCTCCACCAAATGAAATACGTATGTCTTAAAATCCTGTTCCCCAAACAATAGTCTGTCAAATATATGTCCCGGGTGATTCTATCATAAAACACGTAGATAGAGCAATCTAACCCAGATAAACAAAATAGAACATGTTCTAGCTTTAGGGAGCTAAAGTATCAGATGTCACAGAATGGCAAAGACATCCTGGCAAATGCTGGCTCAAACCCCTTGGTGATAATTCATGCAGACACCAATGACATTAACCGCATCTAGCCCTTTACACTAAAAAAAAAAGACTATGTGCCCTATATAATTTGTTATCAGAAAATTGCACTGTATGCTTTTCTGAAATACTTCCAGTCCCAAGAGCAACAAAATGACATTGTACTAGAATTAAAGATATCAATGAATGGTTAAGGAGTGGAGTCTCAGACAAAACATTCACTGTATCCCACATTGGGAACATTTTAATTACCAAGATTCACTTTTTTGTTGGGATGGCCTACATTTAAGTAGGAGAGGAAGTACAATTCTAGGTAAAACTTTGGTTTATGCAATTAATACTCTTTTAAACTAAATAGTCTGGGGGAGAATGGGAATGAACCCAATTCTCTTATTACAAATATGAAATACCACAACATCAAGTCTTGCAATGTATTATCATTTAATGCAAGATCCTTGAACTGCCTTAATATGTCTGAATTGGAAGCTAAATGTACTTTATTAGATCTAACTATAATTGCTGTTACAGAAACATGGTGGGATCCAAGCTCATTATGGATTAAAGAAATCCCTAATTTTAAACTGTACCACAAGGATAGAAAAGATAGAGCAGGTGGGGGGCTCATATTAGAGACGAAATTACCTCCCATGAAATCATTACAGTCAGATACCGAGTCCTTTGGGTATCTGTACAATTTAAAGGACAACCCAACTTACTATAGGAGTTTGTTATAGGCCCCAGTTGTAGGAAAACAACATACTATTGCTCTAATAAGTAAAATTACAGATATGGTCCACATGGGTAATACCATAATTTAGGGGACTTCAATTTTCTGGGTATACTTTGGGATAAACTGATTGGTAAACAGAACAGAAAAGTAGTTTATTGTTGCATTTATTGATTCAGTCCTAGAACAGTTAGTATTACAACCCACCAGAAGTAATAACATCCTTGATTTAGTTATCACAAACCCAGAGAATAATCTTACAGATACTTTATTAGTGCTTCAATTGGTAACAGCAATCATTCAACTATCCAGTTTAGAATCAATACAATACCCCATAAACTATCCAATAATTTAACATGCAAAGACTATAACAAAGCTGGTTTTGTTCAAATAAATAAAACATTAAATGAAGTTGATTGGGAGGAATTATTTACTAATATGACCCTGAGTGAAGCATGGATTGAGTTAAAAAAATACTATTTATAATTCAGAAGACTTATATATTCCAACAAAAGTTAAATATAATAAAAAAAGGAAAATTCCTATCTGGTTCAATAAAACTATTAAACTCATAAAGTCAAAAGAACAGCTATTTAGAAAATTAAAGAAAACCAGAACCAAACAACTATCTCTAAATATAAGAATTCAGCATCATCATTTGCAAAATTCAAAGTCGATTTAACCTGGCTCACAAAATATCAAAAATCTCTTTATGCATATATAAATTGTAAAAAGATAATACTAGGGCAATTGGACCATTACTTCATAATGGAATAATTATTAATTCTGCTCAGGATACATCAGATCACTTCAGTAATTACTTTTGCTCTGTCTTTAATATAAACAATTCTAGTTGTCTGATTTATAAAATAATTCCCTACCCTCAAATTAAATTACAGGATGTTACTAAACTCTTGCTAACTTAAAAAATCTACTAGTCCTGGGTCAGATAATATTGTCCCTAGATTTCTTTTAGAAACATCTAAATCACTTGCTATTCCGCTAACAATAATTTTTAATAAATTGTTATTAGAAAATGACATCCCTGATGATTAGCGATGTGCAGTTGTGATCCCAATTCATATAAAAGGTAATAAATCAAACGTGCATAAGTATTGCCCCATCAGTTTGACCTTGATTATAGGGAAACTCATGGAACGAATAATTAAATCCTTAATAGAACAGGTAAAAGAGCAACTGGGCATACAAAACTCGTTCAACATGGATTCAAACCTGGGTATTCTTGTACAAGAAATCTTATTTCCTTTTATAACAATATAAGCAGGAACATGGACAATAATATTCCTTCTGATGTGATCCTTCTCGATTTTAGCAAGGCATTTGATTAGGTGTCACATCAGTTATTAATCAAGAAACTTTGTACCCTTGTTTTTGCTTTTTAACTAAACTGGGTTTCCAACTTGTTCTGCAACAGGACCCAGGTAGTTAGAATTAATGGAGTATTGTCTGGTGTAGGCCATATGGCAGTGGTATACCATAGGGCTCCATGCTTAGGCCTACACAATTTAACCTTTTTATAAGTGACATGGCACCTAGTTCAAACAATTACATTTCTAAATTCTCCGATGATACAAAAATTGGCGGCAGAGTCAATACCAAAGCCAACATCCACTCATTGGAAGGTGAACTTCACTATGTAGAACCTTGGGCCAAAACAAATCTAATATCCTTTAACATTGATAAATGTACAGTGCTTCATTTTGGTAGGAATAATACCCAAAATAAGTATTATCTAAACAATAAATTGCTTTTTTTTAAAAAATGTGAAAGAGATATAAGAATCTTGGTAAATAATAAGCTGTCATCAAATGATCACTGTAACAAAGTAGCTAGATCAGCAAATATTATTCTTAAACAAGTAAATAAAACTGTCATATGTAAAACTGAACAGTGCTTGGTGCCCTTATATAGGACATATATTAGACCTCTTTTGGATTACAGCTCCCTCTTTTGGAATCCATATTTAAAAAGCAATATAAATCACATAGAGCAAGTTCAGAGAAGAATCACTAACATGATCCCAAGTTAAAACCCTTGGACTATAATACAAGGCTTAGTGAAACAAGTTTGCATTCCCTATATTCAAGAAAACTTAGGGGCGACATACTAGTCACATATAAACTAATAAATTTCCCTTCTCTGATGGAACAATGTTGTCTCACTGTAGCAAGAAGACATGTTGTTAGCATATTACATAATCAACAGCTTGAAGTTGACTGGGCCTGCACTAACAGACGAGATAACTTTTTCTGCATCAGAGCAGCAAAGAAAAAGAACTTATTACGCCAAGAACTGGTTAATTTCACTAACTTTGATCATTATAAAACTAAATTAAATATATGGCTAAATAATTTGCCCTCTAACTTATGAGCCACTAATGTGGAGGACAAATCTTGATTGACTTGTGCCTTCTTTTTATTCAAAACAATCCAGTAAATCCAGTAAGTACTTCCTCATGTTAGCTCTGAATCGGCCCCCCTCAAGCTTCCTATCATAACCCCTGGTCCCTGAACCTCTTCTTTTCTGAAAGACGCTACCCTCTTGTCCCCTTTGCCGTAGGGTGTGGGATTTAAAGAACATCAGACACAGGCGGATAACTTTTAGATGCATAAAAAACACTTGAGAGTGTTTGTCATTTTATTGCCCAGAAGAACCCTCCCAATCGCAAATAAATCACAATGCACTCAAAATTATAGGTTTTTGGCAGAAAAGGCTGATTTTACTTGACAGTGTATGCACAAAATACAATAATCCACACACCATGCATAATACAGTGTATATAACAATAATCCATAGTAAAAAAAATAAAAATCGATAGTACAAAATTATTCCTATAAAATAAACCAATAGTAGAGTATTCTCTAGGGGGTAGCAGATGCATTTGGCAGTATGATACCAAAACCAGCCCTTGGCCAAAGGAATCTGGTGAACCCCCACCGGGCAAGCCAGTCCCTTGATGAGCCTGGCTTGACGGAACAGCCACCACTAGGCTCCGGCCGTGCAGTGTAGCCCTCACTGGGCCCCACTGCCTGGTCATTACCCACCACAGCTCTGTTCCACCCCCCTTTGTGAGCCTCATTGGAGTAAGCCCTCACCAGGACATCCCTAACCACAGAAATAACACCTTATTAACTCTGAGCACTGAATCATCTGCCACAAGATACGTACACAGTACGCATCTCCCATAATGCCCCCAGGAGAATACTCTATAGCCATCCTTCGAATACATTCTAGATGCTTTTATTGAAAATTGCCTGTCCCACATCTGATAGGTGCACGGCATCAACATCAAAGAAAGCATCATAATTAGGACAAATGTCCTGGTGCCCAATCACCCTAATTACTTTACCTCGGCAAAATCGAGGTATTTCCCAGTTCACTTCCTTGTGAACTTTCCACAGAGGCCTGGCCGCTGTCCCCCTTCTCCAATCTCTCCGAGGTATTATCCTAGATCATGCCCAGCTAGTGTTGGGCATGTGCTGGAGGATCCAGTACAAATCTAACATAATAGCTCAGATAACATCGATGGAAGACACGTGGCCCAGATCATGCCCCCCCGATGTATAACTAAGCCCTGTGGCGGGCTGACGATTAAGCCCAGGTTTTTTACAGTCGATATCAGGTCAGCCCATTTCATGCCCCCTATTTTGCACCACCAGACTGTTGTCTTGTCCACTGGAATGCCAAGATGATCCCCTTGACCTTGATGAGCTGCCCAAGCTCTTGCCCTTCGACAAAGGAATGGCCATCAAGTAAAACATTTTGGGTGTGGGCGGGCACCTATAATAGAAATCAAAGATGTTAGCAATGGGCACTTGGTTTTGTGCTCTGTGCTGCTACCCTTTGTTCCTCTGGCCTCACATACCTGTTGTACACCCCCAGACTGCCATCTCCCAATTGCCTGTATTGTATCCCCTATGCAGCCTAGTCTAGAGGCCTCAGTAGCTGCCCCAATCCTAAATGAATGTGTATTAAAAAATAGGGGGTCCCTGCCTGTGGCACTAATAACATTCCTTAAAACTGCAGCAAACTGGTATCTAGTGACGGCTTCCCATTGGCATGGACAAAGAAAGACCTTGAGCCCTGGGGCCTAGCTGTGATGTTTTGGAGTGGCACAAGAGTAACTCTAATCTGCCATGCTTGACCATCACACACCCCCACTGTAAATGATGCCCAGCTGCTGGAATGCCATTCTCCACCAGCTCTGATACCCTGAAAGCCCCAAAGAAGGCACACCTGAACAGGGCCTTAAACAGCGTTGTTTCATCCCCAGACCAACAAATGTGCGGTAAGACCACCATTATCTCCCCAAACAAAACACTGTCTATTGGTTTCCTTTGATCCTGTCTATGGCACCATATCCATGCCCAGTCTTCCATTATCTTTCTGATTATGAAAGCCCCCATCACATCCCATAGGCCATGCATCTTTGCGATGAAGGCTAGACCAGAAAAGTGACTATGGATGTACAAGGGTGCCCTGCCCTAATCTATCACATGGTGTACAAATGCTGAATAATCAGTGGGCATTACAAGGTGTCATAACTCCAGTCCCTGTTCCTGCAGAAGTTCCAAAAGCTTTTAGGTGAGCCACATACTTACGCCAAGTTTCCGGGGCCAGAGCAAGTCGCACCAAATCAGCCGTTCTTGTATCACTACTTGCCACAGAAACATCGGCACTTTGGCTGGTGTGCTCTCTACTGCAGGGGCCATCAGCCTGAAGTGCTGGATTTGCAATCAAGACAGGGCATCCGCACTTACATTACATTCCCCCAGAATGTGTTTTGTTCTGAACAGAATATTGAGCTGCAGGCATCAAAGGACAAATATCTTCAAAAGCCTCATGACTTCCTTGGAATTGGAAGACTGAGCATTGATTATGTCAACCACACCCTTGTTATCAGGCTGAAAAAGCACCTTCCTGTCCTTCAGTCTGTCCCCCCATACAAACACGGCTGCCACAATGGGGAAAAATTCCAACAAAGTGATATTCTCTAGCAAGGCTGCCTCCCTTTAGGTTTCATCCCATGGACCCGCAAACCAAGAGCCCTGGAAATATGCCCCATATCCCATGCCCCTGGCTGTGTCCGTGGCCATTTGGCTGTCACGACTAAATAAGGACCCAGACTGCCAGATTGACATCCTATTAAAACGGCGGAGAAAAATATCTCATACCGACAGGTCTAACTTAATTTCAGCCATCACTCTGATGTGATGGCAGCTGTAGTGCTCCCACTGTTGCCCAGACTAACGCCAACGAACGGCCTCCCAGGTGCTACCACCTTACAGGCAAAGTTCAGGTGACTGATTAGTGATTGTAGGGTTTTAAGAGTGAGCTTGTTAGCTGCTTTTACCTCTCCCACTAGCTGCCTGAATCTCTCCACCATCTCACTGGGGAGCCAGGACACCATTGCCTCTGAATCCAACTCAATTCCCAGGTAAGTAAGCCTAGTTGCTGGGCCCTCAGTCTTTCCATGTGCCAAAGGCACACCAAACCACCCCATCAAATCTGAGATGGAACTGAGCATGGTCCCCCATACAGGTGAGCCCAGTGAGCCTAAGTGAAAGGAAGTCGCTAAGTAGTGAGTTATCTTGTTGCTACCGCAGCGCTGCCCGGCTGCCCTTTCCAGAAACCTGCTGAATGGCTCAAAATCTGCACAGGAAACTGAGCAGCCCATGGGCATAGCCATGTCATAATAAAATTCCTCACTGAAAGTAAAGCCCAGCAAATCATGGTCTAATGGACTGACAGGTAGCAGGCGAAATGCCGACTTTATGTTGCTCTTCACCAAGAGGGCCCCCTTACCGGCCTGCTGAGTGACCCTAACCGCTGTATCAAAAGATGCATATGACACCGCACTATCCTTGGTGCTGATGAAATCATTCACTGAAGACCCCTCGGGGTAGGAAAGGTGATGTATCAATCTGTACTCTCCCGGGATCTTCTTCTGTACCACCCCCAGTGGAGAAATCTGTAACCGGACGAGTGGCGGTTCTCCAAAAGAGCCCGCCACCCTACCCACCTCCACCTCTTTGGTGACCTTAGATGCCACAATTAGCGTTAACGTGGTTGCTGACTTTAAATTGCGTCGGGTAGCAACCTGCGGGACCCTGTAGGATGAAAACATTGGTGAAATTCTTTCTAAGAGATATAGCATGTCTTTTTCTACAGGGATATAGGTCCAGCCAGGAGATAAGGTTATCAATTTTTTTGGGACGTCGCCAACCTTCTTGGTGGGTCTGTTCCACTGCTTTCCTCTGCTCATGGTCCATCTCCCTTTTGCATTATCACACTTTGCAGGCACTTACTCGCCTGAACTTGCAGAAATCTAGAAAACATTTCAGTATCATACTGCCTGTATGTCCCTGTCTGCTTCTGACTGTTCCATGGAGTTCTTGGTACCATGTGCCTGCTTGCCATGTATGACATGTTGGCAAGTTTGGCCCTCGTCATGTGTCAGGACCAGCAGTCGTGATCTGTCCTGTCCCAGCGCATGTCTGGGGATCTGATAAAACACATACAAAATAGTTTGTCGTACCTCAACCATGCATTACTTTCATAAGCCAAATGTGCAGTCTGTGTTGTCTCTGTACTTGAGCAGCTGACTGATCTTCTGTGGAAATTTTCCACAACAGATTGACATAAAAATATCAAATGCAGCCACCCAGTTGTCAAACGTGTGGAGTACTTTCAGTCTCTTCAACTTTTCTTGTTTTACCTTATCCTTGTTCCCTGCATGTGGAAGTTCCCTGTGCAGTAGCTAAAATATCTCCACGTAGTCTCCCTTCCAGATTTTGTCCCGAACCACTGCCATCAAATGGATGTCCATGGGGTCATCGACCCCACATATGCCCAATGCTTGCCAGACTGGGTCAGAGGTGTGTCAGTAGCGTCCACTGATAATGGAGCAGGGCATCCCCGCTCCATTGTTGGTGGCTGGCTAGCCCCATGGGCCAACAGCCCAGCCCCTTGGGTGGCCAGTCCCCAAACCTGTCAGACCCTTGGTTGATGTGCTGGTGCTGTAATTCCTTGCTGGGCATTGCCTACTCCAACTCCCCCCACTGCCGGGTGCCTCCAGTCTGTCCTGCCGCACCATCACCTCTTCCAGTGCTTGCTGGGCAATGGCTGCTCCATGATTGGGTGTAGGCAGTTGAGCCACTGCTATGTTATTTGCTATATTACCTCCCCCAAAAAACTGTTGGCCTCTCTAAGGTGCCCAAGGCCACATCTGTCCCACTGTCTGTAGTACTGCACTCCCTTGCCCCCCTGCACCCAGCACTGAATAAGCTGTGCCCCCGGGTACCCCTCTGGGAAGAATGGTGGGAAGCAAGAAAGTAGCATTGGCCACCAGCCCTGATGCATGTTGCTGCCAACCCCTGATATGGGTCCCTGAGCCCCATGGCCCGGTGGTAGGATGTCCCCCGACTGCCCCTCAGACCGAGGGCGCGTCACCCTGTGAAAGCTTCTTGCTTTCTTCAGTGCATAGTTGGAGTGGAGCCTCTCCACCGCTGCACCGTGCATCCGGCCTCTGCACCCACTTAGCTGCACCCCCTGTTGTGCACCTTCCCTAGGAAACCCGGAATGTTCCCCCAGCTATGTGGCCCTGGCTCCCAACTTCCCACCGGGGTGCCTATGTCTGCCTGAGTGCTGCTATACTCACCCACCAGGCCCACTGGGTGCTCTGCACTTGCCTCCACTGTGTCACCTGTGGCTCCCCCATCCTCCTGCTGGACCTGGCAAGGCTCCAAGTCGATGACTTCAGTCTCCATCTCTGTAGCCCCTTGCCTCGAGACCACCGCCATCTTCCTCTGGTCTGCTGTAGCCAGCACCTCCACTATCTTCGCCGTGGGGCCTCCTAGCGTGCTTGAGCCAGTGTGATGTGCCGGTCCCCCTGTGCAATAACCAGGGCACCCGCAGTACCTGTAGCCAGTTAGGGCCCCCCAGCTCCATCAGCCACTGCAGCACTTCCTTAAACTGTGGTGGCAACATACTGGGAACCTGGGCCCGAGGAGATCTGAGCCCCTGTTCCCTGCCTCATGGACCTGTCACCTGAACTCATATCACCTGTGGTAAGTCAGTACGATTGTTCTTGACAAGATCTGGAAAGAAAAACAGCTGATGAGAGCAAGATATGTGCAGGCCCTATTCCTGGACCCCCCTTCCAACTGTTTTTGTTTTTTGAAACCTCAACACCCCCCATACCCCACACAATTTGCCTCTGCCCATGAAACCCATGATCCAGGTAGCTGTCACTCTGACCCCCCCATCTCAACCACCAGTACCTGCCATGTACAAGGAGGCAGCCCTGAGCCTCAAACCCATGGCCCACTTGCAGCCTCCAGGCCTGAGTCCTTGACCTGCCCCCCACTGGGCTCCAAGGTACCCTCAGACCCAACCAAATCTAGCTAAGCGGCACAAGCCTACTAAACAGAATGGGAGTTACAACCCTGCCCAAATGCCTTCCATTCCCACCCCGCCGAGAAAAAAGGAGGGTGCGCCAAACCAGCCATGGCCACCAATCTCCTCTCCTTCCCCCGGTGGCCCTAAGAGAATCCCTTCAGGTGTCTGGTTTGCATCTGCTCGCTTTTTTTTTTTTTTTTTTTTAAATATAGCTTTTTATTTTATTTTGAGGTAGAATATCACATACATGATCATATTTTATGCAACATGATAATTGTTGAAGTTCCACAGTACAGCTTATACAAGCAGTTCATTTACAGGCATTTGATTTATACACATTGGACTGTTTAAGATATCCCTGTGGGAACATTTCGTTGTCTTTCATTATTTGGTTTTTAGGCCAAAATAAGATCTCATAGACTATATTCTTCAATAAATAATAGTATTCCCTTGCTTCCCCTTCCCTCTTTTCCAGATCAAAATCTCTCTCGAGCTGGGTCTCCTCCCCCTAGCATCAGAAACCCCAGGATAATATAATAACCCAACTGTGATTAGTATGAAATACCTATGATAATCCCTTTTTTGGTTTCATGGTACAAAGTCTGACTAAGTCTCTGACTGGTATGCAACCCATAGTCCCCATCTGGTATTGAAGGTGTTAATCCTGTTATTTGTTTTATATGAGAGATGTGCCAAGTTATATACTTCATAAGTGAGGTTTCTCCAAGAGGCCTTATCAGGAACCATTTTAGTAAGCCGTAATCTGGTAATAACTTTTTTAGCTATGAGGATTAAAAGTGTGACCAGTTTATATTTAAACCAGCTAATCTGTATGTCCTGTGGAGGTGTTGCTGTCAGGATAAATCCTGGAGTAAGTAGATCAGGCATGCCAAAAATAGTATTAAGTTCCATTATGATATCTCTCCAAAAGTCTGATAAGAGGGGACAGGCCCAAAATATATGTTCTTGGCCTACAGGAGAATACCACACCCTCCAGCAGAAACTATCATTTGGTGCTCCCAATTTTAGCTGAATATCTGTGGTTTTAAAGAATCTAACCCTGGTCTTCCAGGCAAACTCCTCCAGTAAGATGATGATGAGTTTTAGAATAAAAGTAGGTAGATTGTAACCATCTGTCTGGGGCTAGTTCTACTTTAAGTTCTTCTGCCCATCTGGCTCTCACTGGTCATGTTCCTGCAATGGGACATAGGGCGATTGCCAGATAAATATTATTAATAATGTGTTCCTGAGATCTACCTTCTATAGCCTGGATAATCAATTGTACCCTTAGAGGGAGCTTTTGCTATCTCAGTTAAGAAGTCAACCATCCCAACTAAAACAGCATGTAGTGCCTTATAAATTGAAAGTTCTCTCTGGGGTAATCCATATGAGGATTGTAAATATGTGACTGGATGAATTCCCGTAGGTCTTATCAGTTGGAATACATATCTGATGGAATAGTGTTCCCATCTTAATAGATCTGTCTCCAATGAGGAGGGGAAAGCCTTTATTACAGGTTAAGGCACTTAAAAAGTATTTCTTCTTGGGAGGTCACTCTATACCAGAGTGATATAAAACCAGTTTTTTAAATTACGCTGTCCTTTTCAGAAACCTGTTCAAGGGATAACACCTGTTGTGGTCTCCCAGTAGGTATGTTGGTAGGGATTCCAGTCCATTTAAGATTATCTCTATTGTTTTCCAGTGTGCCCTATAAGAGGGGTTAATGAGTAGTAGGCTGTGCGGTTTGTGTTGCTCTAGAATATTCTTTCAGGTTAGGTAAATTTAACCCTCCCTGTGATCTAGGAAGCTGTAATAAGGTGTATTTTACCCTTGGGGGCTTTCTTCCCAGATAAACCTCAAGATAAGCTTGTCCCAGGATCTAAAATAAAGTCCGAGGGAACAGTTGGCAAAGTTTGTAGGAAGAATAATAAACGAGGAAAATATTTTGTTGGATTGTTTCTACACGATTAATTAAACCTAGGGGAGCTGTGTCCATCTAGACATATCTGAGGTGATTTGCTGTGTATTGGTTCCATATTTACCGTTTCAAGATGTATTAGCTTAGCTGGGATTTTTATCCCTAGGTACCTCATCTCTAGTCTATGCCACGGAAAGGAAATTCCAGTTTCAATTGTCTGGATGGAGAAAAGAAAATTAAGTACTTCGGTTTTGAACAATTTATTTTGTAGCCAGATAAAGTGCTGAAAAGTTGAAGTTGTTCCCATACCGCACGGACAGATATCTCTGGGGAAGTCAGGGTTAGCAAAATATCATCTGCAAAAAGGGATAATTTAAATACTTTGCCTCCCAGTGGGATTCCTTGAACATTACCATTTTCCCTTAATTTGGCAGCTAGAGGTTCTAAATAGAGTGCAAAGAGAAGTGGGGATAAAGGACATCCTTGTGTACCTCTGGACAGAGTAAATGGTGAGGAGATTGAACCGTCTAATTTCAGATAAGCTACTGGAGAGTGGTACATGGCCTGGATTTTGGATATAAATTTTTCAGGGAAATTAAATTCTTTAAGGGTAGCCCACAAGAAGGGCCACGACACCCTATCAAAGGCTTTCTCAGCGTCGAGTCCAAGTAAAATTAAAGGAATTTTTCTTTGAGTAGCATGTTCAACTAATAGTAGAACCCTTCGCAGTACATCGTGAGCTTGGCGCTTCATAATAAATCCCACTTGATCTCTGTCAATTAGCTGAGGTAAAAATCTGTCTACTCTGTGAGCCAGAATAGACATGAAAACTTTATAGTCACAGTTTAATTTAAATATGGGGCGATAGGAAGTGGCTAGGGTTGGATCTTTTCCAGGTTTTGGGATAGCTGTAATTTCAGCATATCGCCAAGATGGGGGGTCCTCCCTCCTGTATTTCCCTGTATGCCAGTAGCAGAGTGGGTATAAGTAATTTTTGAAATTGTTTGAGAAACTCATTCAGGGATCCATCTGGTCCCGGGGCCTTTTGTGTCTTGGTCAGCTTAAGGGTAGCTATAATCTCTTGGTTGGTAATAGGACGTATCAGGGACTCAGCCTGATGGGTATTTAAATGTGGTAATTTAGTGCTTTGAAGATATGTGTTCAGTTGATGTAAGCTTGGGGAGATATCCTCAGTATATAGAAGTTTATAAAAAATCAGCCATAGCTTGTCTTATAGCAATGGGGTGGGACAACAGTTGATTAGTTTGTGGGTGTCAGTTTGGCAACCGAGGCCCTGCTTCTGGACTCACGATGGCGTCTCGCCAGATTCCTGGCCCTCTTGGCCCCCTTGTGTTGAATGATAGATACACAGCAGTTGTTGTTCTATTTTTTGGTTGGTTATTTTTTGTAGTTTTTGTTTAATTATTAACATCTCAGGTTTGACAGAGTTATCTCCTTGACACAACTTAGCTTGTAGCCTCGATAAAGCCTCTTGCAGTTCCCGTTCCCTTTTTTCTCTACCTTTTTTTTAAAGAAGTGTATTTGATGATATCACCCCTGAGCACCATTTTAAGGGTGTCCCATTTAATAGTGGCTGCTATATCAGGAGAAGCATTATCTGCCTGAATAGTTGGTATGCGAGACTTGACCAGTTGAATGAATTCTGGATCTTGTAAATGGGTTATATTAAGCCTCCAGAAGTTTTGTTTTTTAGGTCTCTCTACATCTATTTAAAAAAAAAAACAGGGGTATGATCCGATAGAAGGGATGTCCCTATATATATATCCCTAACATATTCAAGATGTTCAATCGAAGTTAAAAAATAGTCTAATCGTGCTGAGGTATTGGCTTTGGGTGAAAAATGCGTAAATGCCCTTACTGAAGGAAAGAAATGGCCCCAAGTGTCTATGAGCCCCAATTCAGGGAGGGTTTGTCTTAGGTATTTCTGGATAGATGATCGACGATGCTTAGTGGGATTAGAGGAATCTAATTTAATATTCAGGGTGATATTTAAATCTCCTCCAATAATACACATGCCTTGAATGGCTGGCAATAAGCTATCCAGAAATCTCTGTGCCACCTTCGCCTTACTTCCTGGGGGGAGGTAGAGTGAGGCTAATGTAACCTGCCTCGAGTAAAGTTGACCCACCACAATTACATATTTTCCATCTGAGTCTATGATCTGTTTTGCATTTGGAACTGTGTACCATATGGAATTGAGAATTACGATACCTCATCTCCATCCAGAAGGATGGGCTGAGGCCACCACTTTATCAAATCCCCATGCTCCTAGTTTTAAGTATTCCAATTGGGAAAGATGGGTCTCCTGAAGCATTATCACATCTGGCTTACTTTGTTTAAAATATCGTAGCAATCTTCTAGGTTTTACCGGATTGTGAATGCCATTTACATTAAAGGACATAATAAGTGCAGATTTAGCCATGGTTATTTATAAAAAAAAGTAGTCTTTTTCTGAATATGGGCTCACCCTCTTTAACACTCCAACCCTAACAGGACTATTCTGATGTATATAGGACCTAGTTCTAAATCTCTCATAGGTTGTTCTTTGTCACTTTGACTAGTCCCCTGCAGTCTCTTTCCAAGCAGGACATAAGTATTAGACCTCCTGCCTGACACCTCAATAAGTTGTGTTGCATATGATAGAAGTTTAAGCCATAACTCACATGCCAACAGGGCATGGTTAAACATTAAGAACCTCATTAAGCCTAAAGAAAAAAAGTTTCATATGGTTAATATTATTAGGGCTCTCACGTACTGTTTTGAAGCAATTATCTCTTTTACCATATTTCTTGTAAATAATACAAAAATAAAAAATGTAAATGCTTCCAAGGTAGGGGAAACTATTATCCATTTCCCTTTAGATACTGGGTGTGCATTGGAGTAAAAAAAAAACTTTAACCCAGCAGGAGGGTTGAAAATGGGGCATATTTTGCCACTGGCCCTCTGTGTGCTGTTAAGGCCCACAAATGAAAAAAGGGACAGAATATGCAGTAATAAGTTGAACAGATAATGAATGTTTTGTCCCAACTTATAAAAATAAAGCAATGGTTGTCCCCTAAGAATGTTGTACAAAATTGCACAAAGTCCCTCTCTCAAACACCAAACCCCTTCCTGTTTGAGTTGTCTCTAAAGAAAATTAAAATATTTTAGGTCTTCATATTCTAGTCCCCATCTTTAACAACATCTCTAGTCTGCTTTTAAGTATTGTTTTGCCCGGAACAGTTCGTTAATATGTCCATTGGAAAAGTATGGATATAGATGTGATTCAACCAGTGCATTCCCGTATGGAGAAGTAGGATTTGATCAGTTCAAGTGGTAACCTTGACTTGTGCTTCTTCTTGAAGCTATGGAATGACAATTTTGCAAGCATCGTGATATTGCCCATATCAATTATGCTGTTGCTCCCAGAGTTCATTAGGGAGGGGGGCTAAGGGAAAAGGAGCTGCAGCGAGAACAAGGCCCTTTGTTTATCCCTGACAAGTGTTCAAATGTTGCCCATATTTTAGAGGGCTTAACACCCGAAGCTAGAGTCAAGAGGCAGTCACTGAGCCTAGATGGAGGAATCTGAAATAGTTCTTCATCGCTCTGTCTCCACCTCCAGCCCCAACCCCACATCATTTAGTCACCATGTTAAACGCTAATAATGTTACTAAAAAGTACCTTCAAAACATTTCAGGTTTCTCTTTCAAGGATAGTAGTAGTGTCTCGAACAAACTTTGCTAACTGTTGTTTAGGATCTCTTACATTTATCTGGTTTTTCTTTTCTTCTACAGCACTCGGTTTTGGTTGTGCTGTTTGCCATCGTGAAGGTTGAGTGAAACGGGATACACCAGGATGCGGCCTTTCTGGAAACGACAGGCCTTTCACCGTCAGTTGCTCATGGGCCTCCTCTGCATTGGAGAATTCCATCTTTCCTCAGGCAAGAAAACAACGAGCCTCGCCGGGTAAGGGGTCTGGAACTTGATGCCCTGATTTTTCATCATGGAAAGCAAAGGGAGGTAGGCCCTTCGTTGTTTCATTGTGCGAGATGCATAATCATGATCCACATAGAATCTGGTTTGCCCAAAGAAGATCTTTTGTTTACGCCAGGCTGTAAGTAGTATATGTTCTTTCACTGCATATTTGTTGAATCTGGCAATTATAGATCTGGGTGCAGCAGTCGCTGTTAATGGTTTTGGAGCTAAAGCTCTATGTACTCTCTCAAAATCAAATTGATAGTCCTCAGGAAGGTCTAAAGCTGAGCGGAGTAGGCTAGACACGAATTCTTTTATTTTGGAGCCCTCACTTCCTTCTGGTATACAATGAAGGCGAATATTTTTTAGACGTGCTCCGTTCTCAGCATCTTCTTGGTATGCTTCTAAGAGGCCTTGTTGTTCTTGTATTTGTTGCATTGCATTTTTCAAGTCATCTACTCAGTTCTCTGTAGCTGTAATTTGGCGCCCCGAGTCGTCTGCTCGCTGTTCTAATTGTTGCACATCTCTACGTATTTCTGAGTACAGCTGTTTAATATCTGCCCTAAATGCACACAGTTCGTGATATATCGTATCCAGTTTAATTTAGTTTATTCTGTTCTTTGGTGTGCGATATTCCAACTGGGTAGCCCTGGCAGGCGAGGGCGCGCTTTGAGGTAGAATTAATTAGGACTCTGAGATCTCGGACTCCGATCTGGGATCATCTTCCATGGCTTCTTCCATTTTCTTTAGTTTTATAGATGCAGTACCCTTATTCCCCCTCTTGTGCATATTGTATTTGTAATATTTTGAGAATCCTGGAAGTAAGAGGTAGGATTTTTTCGGAAGGGGTTTCGGAGCAGTTGTCTTAGGCTACCATCACCATCAGGGGCGGAACCGGAAGTCGTTTTTGTTTTTTTTTAATGGCGCCCACCTTGCCGACTATGGAATTTGCCAAGAGATCTCCAGGCAAGATGGCCACACTGATCCTGCGAGAACACGCAAGGTCAGTGACCGTCCTGTTTCTCATTGTCCCTAGCCCCAGGCAAGATGGCTGCCACCAATTCCCGAGAGACGATTGGCCTCAGGAAATCCCACATGCCCCGAGGAAAGGACCAGGGCAACAGGGCCGCTGACTCCAGTGAGATGCAGCCGAATTAGCTCTTCCTCCTCCCCAAGTCCTGGCATCTCCCCAGCTCATCTTTGGGCCATCTGCAGGCTAAACTGTTACAGGGATATGGCACCCATGCATCTGAGCGGCCAGAAGATCCCTTCCAATACTCACCACTCCTCCTGCGCTGAGCCTGGCAAAAGAACCAGTAAGAGGCAGACGAGAACGCCTCCCCTGAAATTCGGGCACCACTCATCCTGCTGGCGCCCCGGTCACCGGGTCAATGCTCCCAATGCACCCCAACCCCAGACCCTGGGTTGCTGCATCCCTGTGACCCCTACTTCCTCACACCCACCTCCCTAACACCTCCGGATGTTGCTTATGCCCAGGGCATGGAGCGCTGCTCCCAGTAGAAATGATCAACCAACAGGATGGAGCACCTGGAATGGACCTCACCTTCCCAAAGCAGGAGCTCTCAAACAGGTAAATGGCTGGACACAATGTTCCGCCCATATTCATAGTTCACTGAGGAATTGTTTAAAAGGTTGCGGGATTGCTTGCCGGCAATGCCAACCAGAAGCACCGGGACTTGGACAGTCTGTGCTCAGGAAATCACAAAGAACAGTCGTGATGGAACCACATACATAGTAGAAAGGGGGGCAGCGAGCCAGAAACGAGAAACAACCAAAAATATATACATATATATACACACACACTATTTATATGTTTTTATAGGTCTCATAAGCGGCCAGGATGCCAGTTCCTCTGCTAACGCTGGTCATGGCCAGGCGGCACCCATCCAACACTGCTGGACAGGCACCTCCCAGGCTCAGGCCTGCCAACCCCCCCCCCCCAAGGCCTAGCAGGCTCCAAGCTTCCAAGGCCTACCTTTAGCAGTCATTCTGATTTTGATTTTTCCCTCAAGCAGTGTCCAGACATCAAGAGGAAGATTCCTCTTGCTGTCTGGACTTTAAAAGCCTGGCCCAGCCCCACCTTCCCTGGGCTGATCTGGCCCATGTCCAATCAGGGCAAAGACCATTAGCCACCACCATCCAATAGTAGCACCTGGGAAGGAGGTAGCCAGGGATTGGTTCCTAGGTCACTGGCAGGAGACCTCCTGGAGGTAGCTAGGAGGAGCCATTTCTGAATAACAGATGATGAAATGAACAGAAAGTCAGAAGTAAACTGGTTAGTCAAAACAAATCGAACAACTGGTTTCATCACAGTTTCTGCAGCTCTGCCATTCTTCAAAATGAACTGTGTGCAAGCACACACCATCAAGGCGGTCTTACTCACACCTCAGCAGCCAGCCTCCAACTGACTACCCTATCTGACTCAATGCCTCTAGTGGCAGGCTTCTAAACTGTTTGGTGTAGTCACCAGACCTGGCTCTTATCTCAATACAGAAAAGAAACTCTCGGTTAGTCTGGCTTCATTTGTGACCCACCATACAGTTATCTTTTTACACCCCATGTCCTTCTAAACCTTTTAATTCCTACAAGTTAAACATAAAGCTACTAAAGCCTAAAATAGAGTTAATTATATAGCAACCAAAAAGAACCCTCCTTTGTTACTTTTGATTGACAGGTGGAGTGGTATAAGAAGGGGACAGCAGAGGCGCTGCTCCTTAAGAAAATCTCACATGCATTCCTGCAGTCTGGTAAGAAACTAGGCCTTTGGTTTCCTTCCTGTGTTAGTTACAGTCTACCTGTACACAGAAGGACCCTTGAAACAAAAGGTACTAAACTCTTGTTTTACTAGGAAGGGCTAGGCTGCTTATGTCTATCCCTGCAGCTTTTAACCTCTATCTTTATTTGTGTAAAACAGCTCTTTATGTTTGTTTGTTTGCAGAAACAGCCATCCAAACACTTGTTACAGGGCTTACTGCAAAGGGAAGGGCACCTTAGAGACTTTTAGTATCTCTACTTATATAACCTCAAAACATGTTTTATTTGTTTAGAAACCACACAGCCCAGTGGCCCTATCTTAAATAGCAAGCCCTATTATTTTCTTCTGTGCTGCTATATATAAAAGCTGCAGGACACAACTACTGTACTCTCAAGTGCAGCTTTATTTTGACCGAAGGCTGAAATCTCAACCAGTCGCTTTTCATTTTGTGCCATTTTTCTTTGGGGTTTTATTAGCTCTATACTCTTTCCTCAAATCCCAAACACTTTATTTTGAAAGGGACCCTGCTTTAGGTTTTCTTGTTCTAGAATCCTTTCTTTCATTTTAAAGGACTACTGGGAGCCTATATTTTACCAATGTACTCAGTTCCACTATCCTCTCCTTGTTCGGGAGCCAGTGCCACAATGTGCATACACACCTGGTTTGAGGCACGTTGCAGCTCCGAACCACCAGTGCTCATTTAAAGTACTTCTTTATACTACATCGGAGCACCTTTGTTCAGGCTACTAAGCCTTCGGTGACATGGGGGGGGGTTGGAAATTTACAAGGCATATCTTTGTCTTCTTATTAGGGTCAAACTCATGACATGGGGCACCCTTTCACACCCTTATTATTCCTCTGAGGTATTTGAAAGTTTCTGTCATATCCCCCTTCTCTCTTTTCACCTTCAAATATTAATTTATTGAGGTATTTTAGTCTCTTTTCATATGTCTTCTGATGCATCCCCTACACCATTTTAGATGCCCTTCTCTGAACCATCTCAACCATGTCTATGTAATTCTTGAGATACAGTCTCCAGAACTGGACACAATACTCCAGATGAGATCTCAGCATTAATCTGTACAGTGGCATCACCACTGTACACTCTACCCTCTTGCTTCTGTTCCTTCTCCTTCTCCTGTCTGGCAATGTGGAGCACAGCCCTGGACCCTCCCATCACTCCTCCTCCACCTTCCCAACTGCTAAAGGCCTGAGCATATTTCACTTCATTGTTTGGAGCCTTCTTCTAAAGCTCGATCGCCTGTCTATCTGGATTTCACAGCAGTCAACAGACTTCCTCTCTGTCTTTGAGTCCTGGTACTTTTCCATGATGCTTCCATGTGCATGGGACAGTCATAAGGCAATTCTAGGGGGTGGGGGTAGGAAGAAGTAGGCTGCTGGTTAACTAGGATCTGCAACTTATCCATCAGGTAGGGAAATGGGCAGACTGGGTGGGCCAAGCGGTCCTCATCTGCAGTCAAATTCTATGTTTCTATGATCCCAGACTATTCTGTCCCTTTCTATCATTTTTTCAGGTAGGACAGGAGAAAATGTGGGGGTAGTGCTGTTAACTATGCCTGTCAGAGCCTCTCTTGCACCATAGCTTTCACTGAAGTCACATGTTCCTCCCATGAATTCCTCCTGGGCAGGCTATCATTCCCCTCCTCTGTGCCCATCTTCATTTGGGCTTTCTATGCCTTACCTAGAATATCCTCTTCCTCCATGGTTGACTCCCTCCCTACCATCACTTCTCAATCCTCCTCTGGCGAAGTCATCTTGCTAGGGGGCTTCAATGTCAACTGACTTTCCCTGGCCTCCAGGCTGACCATCCACAAGGTGGAATCCCTAAATCTCATCCAAATTATCATTGAACCCACCTGGCTCTACCCCAACTTTCATAACCACTCCCCCCTGGACTGGGTTCTCTCCTCCTGCCCTCACTATATTGTAGCAGCAGTAATCCTGCCAGATGCTTTCAGTGACCACTTCATGAAGTTCTGCATGAGGAAGATCCAGCATCCACCCTCCTCCCCTAAATACATCTGGATGAGGTCCCTCCACTCACTCAAGACCGCCACTCTCTTGAGTGACCTTGCTGCTGCAGAATGGACAGCCATACCCTCTACCATGGATATCGACATTGCCCTCCCTGTTTCATTCCAAATTCTCCTCTTTATGGGACAAGCATGCCCTGCTCAGAAAATCCAGGTCAGAATTCACCATCACCCCTGGATTATCCCTGAAATCACTGACGTGTGACCTGTGTAAGTCCCATGACCCTGCCTAGGGATGTTTCAAACTATCTCACTCCTTTCCTTGCCTTCTCTTACACAGGGCTATCAGGAACTCCTGTACTAGGGTTGTCCGGGATGTGAAATCACAGTATTTCAAGTCAACCTTCAAAACAACCTTAATGTCCCCTCAAAGTTCTGGAAGATAATTTATTCCCTTTTTGACCCTCTCACACAGTCTGTCCCTCTGATCTTTCTTGTAAATGATTTATCAGTGTCTGATCACTCTTCTGTTGCTGCTCATTTCAATGAGTTCTTTACCGCTTGTGCTTTCCTTCCACTCGCCCTCCTGCATCCTGCATCCTGCACTCCTCCTCATATTCCTCCATCTCCCTTCCATAGGTTTCCTATTTTCTCCTGTTACTACAGGGAAACCTTACTGCCCTTACTCCCTCAATCTGTGCAAATCCAGTTCTGATGGACCGAATCCTAAACTCCAGATCTCTGCACCTGCCATTAACACATCCACTGACTCACCTACTCAACCTCTCCTTCTCCCTCAGTGCTGTCCTTCAGTCCTGGAAGTTGGCCAAAGTTCTTCCACTCCACAAAATGTGGGGGGCCCCTTCCTCCCTGGGTAATGTTCAACCAGTTTCCCTCCTCCCTTCCCTTGCTAAATTGCAAGAGAAGTTTGTCTACACTAGACTGTCTGATTTTCTCTACCTGTTCCATTCCTGCTTCTGGAAGCATCACCCACTGTCTCTTCCCTGCTGTGTGTAACTGATTCTGTCTTCTCAGGGGTGGATCAGGGCCTGTCACAGCTGCCATTTTCATTGATTTGGCCAAGGTCTTTGACTTGGTGTTCCACCTTCTCCTCCTCGACAAACTGAGAGCTGACAGCCTTCAGCTACTGCAGCAGAGTGGTTCCATTCTTTACCTCTCTGGCTGCCTGCATCAGTACAGTTTGGTAGTTCCTGTCACCTCCATGTCCCATCCCAGGCCAGGGTCCCACAGGGCTCCTTCCTGGGGTCCATCCTGTTCTCCATCTTACTTAATGACCTCCCAACAGCTTGTGCCAGTCAGACATCCAAATGTATGCAGATGACACAGTCATTTACACCACACCGTCCCTCCAGTAGAGCCATGAAAGGTCCATTCCACCAAGACTTCCACAATGTCCTGCACTGGTTTCAATCTAACAAACTCCATGTCAACACAAACAAAACTGTGTCCATGATCTTTGGAGCCAGTCACAAATTGCAAGTCTCCCAACTCTGTCTCTCTTCTACACTTTGGATGGCACCCTCTTGAAGTGGTTCATTCATTCAAATATCTTGGTGTGTGGCTAGACAGCAAGCTTGATGTCTCTGCCACATTGATGCGAGCCAGGCCAAGCTCACCCAAAATTTGGTGTCTTGTACTGCGATAAAGACTGTTTATCTCCACAGGTATCCCATGAGCTTGTCATCAAAATGGTGCTCCAGTTTTTGACTATCACGGACATGGTATGCACTTTTCCCTCTACCTCCCTGGCTAGACTGGACACCTTCTGCAATGCCTTCTGTTGTTTTGCTACCAACTCCCCTCTCGTACCCACCACTGTACATTCTACTATCCTTATCTATTCTTCCTCTACCTTCACATCATCAGAACCAGGGTACACAATCTACAGGCAAGACAGGAGAATAGAAGAGGAGAAGGAGTAACTCTCTATGTAAGGGAAGGGATCAAAGTAACAGAATAAAAGGTAACTAAGGAGGAGAAAAGGCACTGTGGGTCACCCTGAGACAGGAAATGGCACCACAATCTGCACAGAGGTTGTATACAGACCCATCTGAGGGGAGAAAATGGACAAGGAATGACAGAAGGCATCCTTAGGATGGCAAAAAAATGGGAATATATTGTTGATGGGGACCTGAATATGCCAGATGTTAACTGGAGCACCTTTGCAGCAGCCACATCCCAGAGTAGGGTCATTCTTGATGCCCTACAGGGGGCATGCCTCAGACAGTTAGTGTTGGAACCCACTCAGAAGGGAACAATCTTAGACCTGATATTTTCAAATGGGGACAGAGACAGGATCTCAGATTTAGAAGTGGGTAGCCATCTGTGAACAAGTGACCACCAAACAGTGTGGTTCATGATAAACACAGCTGTAGAGTCAAGCCATACAAATGTGAGGCTACTGGACTTTAGGAGGGCTGACTTTCGCAAAATGGGAGAGTGCCTCAGAAAAGCACTAGCAAATGGGCAAGAAGGAGGGGTGGAGGAACAATGGGGAAACATCAAAACTGCCATCACAAAGGCAACAAGCCTTTGTGTGAGATAAATAAACAAATCAAAATGAAGGAAAAAAACACTACGATTATCAAAAGAGGGCCGGGAAGGTTAGGGAGAAAAAGATAGCATTCAGGAAGTATACAGAAACACAGAAGGAGCAGGACATAGAACTGTACCAGTTAAAGCAGAGGGAAGCAGGGAAGGCAGACAGAATAGCAAAGGCCCAAACCAAGGAAAAGATAGCTAGTTCAGTTAAGAAGGGGGATAAAACCTTTTATAGGTACATTAGGGGGTGAAGAAAGACCAAGGAAGGATAGTGAGGCTTAAAGGGGAGGGTGGTGGGCAGAGGGTGACAGTGAAAAGAAGGATACTGAGTGAATACTTGCTCAGTATTCAGAAAAGAAGAGGAGTGGAGGTACCTAATCCAATCAATAGAAGCACTCTGGATAGGGGGTCGATACCAGTCCATTCACAGAAGAAAGGGTCTGAAAGAACTCCTGAAACTGAAGCTGGACAAAGTGATTGGACCTGATAAGATTCACCCCAAATTCTAAAGAACTAAGGGAGAACTAATGACACCACTGACTACCCTTTTAACAAATCATGGGAGGATGGTGTGGTACCTGAAGACTGGAGGAGGCGGATGTAATTCCTTTTCACAAAATGGGAGCAAAGCAGAGGCAGGAAACCATAGACTTGTTTGTTTGACCTCAGTGGTAGGGAAAATGATGAATCACTTCTGAAAGAAAGAACTGTTGAGTATCTAGAGGCTAGCGAGGCACAGGACCAAGGCAGCATGGATTCACAGCGGAGAGGTCATGTTAGATGAATCTAATGAATTTCTTTGACTGGGTGACCAAGGTAGTAGACCAGGAGGGCTGTGGACATGGCCTACCTAGACTTTATCAAGGCATTTGACACAGTCCCACAAAGATTGATAAACAAGTTAGCCAGCCTGGGAGTGGGTCCCAGGGTGGTAGCCTGGGTAAAAATCGGCTGAGACAACAGGACATGAGGTAATAATAAACAGAGCCTACTCCAAAAGGGGGTTACTAGTGGGTACCACAGGGTTCAGTATGGTACCAGTCCTTTTAATGTCTTTTATGTGACATTGCAGAGGGACTGGAAGGAAAAGTATTCCTCTTTGCAGACAATACAAAGATCTACAACAGGGTTGATACACAAGGGAGTGGAAAGGCTGAGAAGGGACTTGGCAAGGTTGGAGGAATGGTCAAAAGTAAGGCAGCTTAAATTCAATGTAAAGAAGTGCAAAGTAATGCACCTGGGAAACAAAAACTCAGGGGAAGAGTACACAATTGGGGGGGGAGTACTAACAACAACAAAAATGGAAAGGGACCTGAGGGTAGTCATATCAAATGACCTAAAGGTAAGCAAGTGTAACCCCTAGGTGGCGCTATCCCTTGGGCTACTACCCCTGCCTGCTTGGCTAGTAACAGGTTGAGGGGCCTAGGTTCGGTGATGGGTGCCTCCACCCAAAGGTCTGGGTTGGTATTAGTCAGAATAACTGAGATACTGTGAACCCCCTGGTCTCCTTCTAGTGGCCCACACGGTACACAATGTATACCTTCCCAATACCCTTGACCAGTCTGGCACACGCACTTGTATGCTGAACATTTACCCCCAGGACTGGTTCCTTCAGCTTGACTCTGGGGACCCCCTGTAAAACAAGGTAATGCAATACCTTCAACATAAGCTGACACCACAGTCAATGTAAACTACAGAAAAAAGTAGATCTGATTTATTCAGGAGGACCATAACAAGGATGGGGGCAATCAGGTTAATTGGCTTAATCACATAAAATCACACTGCTGTGCATGCAATCAGAGTCCCAATTAGTCACACTCTCTGGGTACCCAGGATGGAAAAAGGGCTAGCCAGGACCATTACGGGGTAGCCAGCATTGCAGCTGGTTGGGGCCCTGTGGAGAAAGAAACAACATGCACACACCCCAATTGTAATCCAGAGCCAGAGGGCTCGGTTCGTGGAAACACATAATCAGATGACACACTTTTGATTTAAAAGATATGTTGCAGGGTGCTACCCTGTATACTACTCACAATACCCAATGCTGATGGCAGGATGGATGATGGTTGTTCTGGATTGCCAGAAGCAGGGTAGGGAGACAAGACCCTCGTGGCAGGGACTATCGGCATGGAAACGCAAGCGAATTCAGTCCGATGCAGCTGGGAATGGCTTCCAGCCTTCAACACATAGCTCAGTTCGGGGAAGGGAACCAGACAGTGACCCCCCTCCAGTTTGCAGCACATTTATATGTAAAGAAAGTTTACTGTACCAGGCAGGTGACTCCTCGGTCCCGATCGCAAAAGCACTGCTAAACCCAAGAGCACAACGGTAGCCAAAGTTCCTGACAGGCCGATCGCTTTTAGAAAACTCTTCAGTCTTCTTCAGGTGATCCTGGTATTCTTCCCACAGCTTACTTCACAGCACACTAAACGGATCACTGTCTGACCTCTCTCTCTCTCTCTCTCTCTAAGACGGCAACAGGCCGAGTTTCAGGCCTTCCACGATTCTCCCGCGCGAACTACTGCTCAACACGGCCACTCGGTTATGTGAGCTCTTTCCTCTTCAACTTCCAACTCGAATCTGGCTTACCAGCAGACAGCTCAAGGGATTTCCCTCAGATCCAAAAGGTTCGGTTGGGCAGTTTAGCTGTCAATCATAGTAAGAGCTCCCCCTTCTGTTGCAAAAAGGCGCTAACAGTCTAAAACTACAAATCCCAACTGGTAATCCATACAGTCCCATTTCAGCAGGCTCCCTTTTAGAGTTCCCCAGTACTGATTGGTCCGGTTCGGCAGTTCGGGACCAATCTGGCGGAACTAATCTGAAAAGTCCTTGCTGCAAGAAAGGCAGGTTAGAACAACTACATTTCATTACTACTCAAATGATTACCGCAATTAATTACATCTTTCAGTGAGGCTCTGCACGTAACGTGGCGGCAGGCGTTCTTCAACAGCCCATGCAGGACTCGAACTAAAACACAGTCCCACATTCAAATTAATTACCCAAATAGGCTACCGCAAGGGACAGCACAGAAGCAAAGCACGCCAGGCAACACCATTTTAAACGGCTTAAACGCTGAAACCACCACGGCGGTGAGCAATGAGCAAGCTCTTGAAGACTTTTGCGAACCCCCCACGTGTGAGAGAGGCGAAGAAGCAATGTGAGAAGGCAGTAAGGAAGGCTTAGAGGATACTGAATGCATAGGAGAGGCATCACCAGTAGAAAACAGGAAATTGTTATCTCTCTGTACAGACAGTTGGGGAGACCCCATCTGTAGTACTGCATGTAGTTCTGGAGACCCCATCTCTGCAAGGACATAGACAGGATGGAGGCAGTCCAGAAGAGGGCAACTAAAATGGTGCAGCGTCTGCACCAGAAGCCATATGAAGAGAGACTAAAGGAGCTTAATATGTATACCCTCAAGGAAAGGAGGGTGAGGGGGGACATGACAGAAACTTTCAAATACCTCAAGGGAATCAACAAAGTCCAAGAGGGTAGCATCTTTCAGAAAAAGAGATGTGCAAGAACAAGGGGGCACAGTTTGAAGATAAAGGGTGGGCAGCTCAGGGACAACGTGAGGATGTATTTTTTCATGGAGAGGGTAGTGGACACATGGAACAGCCTTCCTGAGGAGGTTGTGAGGTCAAAAACAGTGGGGGAATTCAAGAATGCATGGGGCAAACATAAGGAAATTCTGGTGGGGCTTAGGAAGAAGTAGGTTGTTGGTTAAGTAGGATCTGCAGCTTATCCAATAGGTAGGGAAATGGGCAGACTGGGTGGGCCAAGTGGTCCTTATCTGCCGTCAAAATCTATGTTTCTATGTAACCACTGTGCCTCATTCATATTCAGTTACTGGTTTGGGTTCCTTCCCTCTTACCTCTCCTCACTTCTCTCCTCCATTCCCTTTGCCGCTTGCTGTCTCCACTCCAGGGACCCTTGCACTTTTGCCTTTTCCTATTCCTGCTCCTCTGCTGGGCAATCAGCCTTTTCTTATTGTCTCTCTTCACTGTAGAACCTACTCCTATCCTCTCTGTTTCACCACCTAACCTGTTTCACTCAGGTAAAAGCGAAAACTCCTTCCCTCTCCCACTCCTGTTTTCCTCCTCGTGACTGCCACCCTTACATTTGCCTCCACCGAGAATGGGCTAAATAATGCCTGATTGTTTCTACTTTCTATTATTGTAAAATAGAGAATTAGGGGTTTGCACTTGTGTGGTGATGCTTAAGCACGCTATAAGCTACTATGTACATCTTTAGTGCTGCACTCACCCCAGCAAAAAGGACACCACGCAATATTCAGTTCATGAAAATGAGCATTTTATTCACCCATCTTAGTAAATCATACAGTGTAGCAGGTGTTTCACGTGATTGTTCTCAAGGCTTCATCAGAGGATGATGAAGCTTAGGATGATATGTAAGAACCTCCTGCTACACTGGCTGTAAGGACCATGTTTCTCTTATTGTACTTACTCCTGATTTAATCATGCAGTCTATTCCACTTTATTGTAACTGTATACTGTCTGCTTCTATAAGGACGCTGCTGAAAACAGCACATCACCCAGCTTGCCACCACCCCACCAGATATAACTGCAAGGCAAGTTCTCACACCGTGCTTGATTGGATCCTGTTTAACCATCCAGAAGATATTTCCCAGGTGGATGTGCTCCTGACACCATTAGTGATCACTCCCCATTACCTTTGTCTGGTCCAACAAGTTATATAAGCCCCCTCCTATGTTTCTATATGCAAGAGTTTTAAAGCAGGATCACCTTGAATCTCTCAAATCTCATCTTTGAAACTTAGACTGGTCCCCACTAGACACTATCACTGATATTAACAGCGCTGGGAATCCTCATCTCACAATTCACTGCTACCTGTGCTACCTTTGCACCGGTCAGAAAGATGAAGGTAAGAGGGAACTCAAACCCATGGATAATGCCGAGCTAATATCTCAGCTGAAACTGAGGAACCACCTCTGGCATTGTGCAAAAGCCTCATCCAGGCAAGTGGACATCCAAAGATACAAAGCTGCGGAGCACGATGTTATGCATGCTATTCGAACCTGTAAAAGTAAATACTTCAGGGAAGCTCACTAACTCTTGGGAGATGGGAAAACATTTTGCAGTAACCTGAAGATCTCACAGGAAAAGATCCTAAGCTACCATCCACAATGCTTAACATCAATGGAGCCCCAGTTCTTGATCTCAGGAAAATTGCTGATACCTTCAATGATGCTTTCTGGGATCTAGGTAGTGTACTACCGCCTGATTTCTTTGGCACACCCAACACTAGTTCTCACCTTGTTGACACATCCGTTGACAGCAGCACCCACAGTTCTATTTCAAGGAGGCTCCAATTCACCTGGCAAGAACCTACATATGCAAGGCCATCCATAAACCACCACTATATAAGAAATGCGAGAAAGGGTGAGGTGAGCAGCCGCAGACATGTCATGGGCAGGAACAACATGCAGTCTAACAAGTTCAAACAGAAACTAGTAGTGTTCCAGAGAGCCCCGAGTCCAGTTTTAGCTAAAAGAAAACACAAACTGTAGCGAGAGCTCTACGCACGACCGTGGCTGGAGAGGGCACCTTGTAACCAGTAGTAGGCAAGCTGAGGTTAAACTGGCAACTTGGTAGCTCAGAACTTGTTGAAACTATACCGACTGTAAAAAGGCCAAGTTCAAACGGCTAGAGGCTGAAGCAATTTACTAGTGGCGCAGCTTCCACAGAGCCATCAGATCATTCAAATGGATTACCTTGTGGGCAGTGCAAGGTGAAACGGACCAGCAGCTTGAGGGGACCCCTCCAGTAGGGCTGAGGAGAGAGAAGAGTGCAGGGATTAAATACAGTATCACAGAGAGGGTGGGTAGTTTGATGACGAGTAGGTAAAGGGGTGGGGACAGAAAGGGACTGATAGTGCAGCAAAAATAGTAAAAACACAAGGAGGCAAAATAGCAAAGCTGTAAGACTGAAAACTGTAGCACAAATCACTCATCTAACATTTTAAAATAAAATTACATGGGGGGAAACAGTCGTGCAGTCTAACAAGTTCAAACAGAAACTAGCAGTGTTCCAGAGAGCATCCGAGTCCAGTTTTAGCTAAAAGAAAACACAAACTGTAGTGAGAGCTCTACGCACGACCAGCGGGCTGGAGAGGGCACCTTGTAACAGTAGTAGGCAAGTTGAGGTTAAACTAGCGTCCAAGTAGCTTGCAACTTGTTGAAACTATACCGACTGCAAAAAGGCGCCAAGTTCAAATGGCTAGAGGCTGAAGCAATTTACTAGTGACGCAGCTTCCACGGAGCCATCAGATCATTCAAATGGATTACCTTGTGGGCAGTGCGAGGTGAAACGGACCAGCAGCTCGAGGGGACCCCTCCGGTAGGGCTGAATTTATGATAGGCCCCACAGAGTTGATGGGGATTCAGGAGGATGATCACGTCTCGTCAAGTCCTCAGTGTCTGAGGACTCCTTCCTGCATTCTCGTCCATTACATGTAGAATTGGGGGAGGATTTGTTAACAGAGCATGGTCCCATTTCTTTTGGTGGCTTACTCTGTTTGATTTTGTATTCTACCGGGATTCAGATAGAGCCCATCCAAAAATGGGCCAAGTATCCATTGACTGAAATCCTTGACTGAGGTGACTTCCTGGGGGTCACCTTCCCGGTTGCTGAGGCCATTCTTGGCCCTGCTCTGGAGCCTTGGCAGCACCCTGCCTCCTGCCCTGTGCAATAGGCCTGTATGACCTGAAAGTATGCAGTCCCTACAGGTTCCCTGAACACCCCTTGGCTGAGGGTTTGGTTGCCGACTCTGTCTTTTGGCATTCTGGCAGTATCAGGGACATGGATAAACCTCCCAACAAAGAATCCAGGAAATTGGATCACATGGCCAAAAAGGTCTATGTGGCCTCTTCTCTCAGCCTTTGGCAAGCGAGTTCGGCCATTTTGATGGCCCATTTTCCTTATGCCTTGCTGTGTACTCAAGATAAGATGCTTCCCTGGATCTTATCTGTGTCAATCTTCTCCATTCATTACAGTTGGGTACTGGCTGGAGGTCATGACCCTGTGGGAGCTCTTTTTTTTTTTTTTGCATGGACGGAGCTGACGCAGCAACTGCACCGCCTCTCGAGGCCGATGTACAACTTGGTGCTCACGGGTTGGCCGTTAGCTGCTCTCGACACTGCCCCCTAGCCAGTTTTTCATCTCCCACCGTAGAGGTTGGACCTCATGCGGAGCTCCTGAAGAAAACTGCGTCACAAGCTACAGCCTAGTTTTCGATCGGCTTCTAGCGTTGAAACAGTCCCGTTGGTTCTGTTTTGCCACTACTCGATGCTGCTGACCGGTAAGACCATTCTTTTTACTTTATTTTGAGCAATGTCGGGTCTGTTTTTGCTGTTATTTTATCGATAGATCATGTCTGGTACAGGGGCAAGAAATCGCCTAAAGACAGGGCGCCTTCCTATGCGCTTGGTGCCCTGCCGCTGATGTTATTCCATTACCAACCTGCATGATCGGTGTGTCTCACCTGTCTTGGCCTCTTCACAACATGGATTAATGTGACACCTGCTTCTTCATGGACCGCCAAGTTGACTAATTGTGTGCGTGGAAAGTGGAGCGAGCGCTGCCAACTTTCGGGGGACGGGCCTGCACTCGTAAGGCTAAGACACGGTCACTTGACTATTCTTCCGGGTCCCCTCTCAGTTCTATATGGACCACAGAGAAGGGGGTTTCCACCTCTTTTAGCCTTGCCATGGTGGGGACCCCTTCCACAGTGCAGTAGGCCCAGTCCATTTCTTTCTGGGGCGGGCCAGAGGCACTGCTTCGGCAGTTGCCTCTTTGGGGGTGAAGGCACCTCCAGTGTCGTGTCTTGGGACCCGCGGGCCTGGGCCAGAATCAGCCTGGATGCTGTCCACCAGTGCTGTTTTGGGTGTCGATGGTGCCGAGGCCTGGGCCATGCCATGGTTGGTGCCTTTTCTACAGTCAGCACCATTCACAGCGCCCGATAGTCGTAGCGGTGCTGTGGGAGTGTGACCGCTTCTTCTGCGACTGTTCCTGCTCTTGGCACCATTCTCGGCAGGGGACTGGAGACGGCGCCATTTCTGATCTTGGTGCCGTCTCTGGCTCCGGTGCCATTTGTGGCACCATGGGAGGGGACGGCACTGTGACTGGTGCCGACTCCAGCTTAGGCACCGTGGTTGGTGCCATCTGTGCCTCAGGTGCCGTTCGTGGCACCGAGGAGGGATTAGTGCTGACCATGGTGCCAGGGCTCAGTTTGGCCTCTCAGTCCAGGAAGGAACAGGGGCTGGCAGCAGGTAGTCTGGCATCGACCTCAGTGTCCACCTCTTGGAGTGGGATTCGGGTCTGATCAAGACTGGCTTCCAGTCTCTTGAGTCTGCTTACCCTCAGTGGTCACTTTGGTGGCCCACACTCAGCCTCCTCTGGGGAGAGGGCACTGTTTCCCAATCTGGGATCAGTGGCACTGACCAGGAGGCAGCGGTCCAGGTGGCCATTGCTGTGCAGCCTGGAGTCAGGGATCTTTTGGCCCCTCAGTTGGGGGTACCCCCTTCTGTGGTGTACCTGGACAGCCCAACTTTGGGTCCGACCGGAGCACCCACGGAAGGGGAGAGTGCTGCACCCTGGGTGGTCTCTTCGGAGACTACTCAGAGTTGCCAGCTGCCTAGGCTGGAGTTTTCGAGGCGGAGGGCTCTTTCGGAGTTTGAAGGGTTGAAGGGCCTGAGTTCAGTGCGGTGACCTCTACCTGGGACCAACCTGGGTTCAGGGAGGAGCCGTAGTGCGGACCCTCATCCTTCCCCCTCTCTCTCCTCAAGAGGGTCCTCCTCTTGGAGGCCAAGGACCATCCTTCGGGACTCTCGCGGTCTCGGTCCCCTCACAGGAGGGGACTGTTCAAGGCATGGTCTTGGCAGTTCCAGTGTGGTTGACCAGCTGTCGACTGTTGGGCTTCCTGGAGCTCTACCTCTTTTGGGAGCATCTGGCAGGCTCTCTTGCCTGGGCAGATAACGTTTCTCTTCTTCATTAGATCTGGCCCCCATTCCTCTGTTGCCATCTCCTTCTCTCCCTGGTATTGCCGGTCCTAGGGGACCTCTGACCTGGGAGCAGTTCAGGGGTGTGGCTGCTCACTTTCCCATTTATGTTAAGGCGATGGATGAGCTGGTGTTCTACCCTCCCCCTGAGCAGCCACCCCCTGAATCTCTGAGATCTTCCGCTTCCTCGTCTCCCTCCTTGGAGGGAGAGAAACTATCTATCCACATCTTCCCCGCTGCTGATCTTGCTTCATATCAGTGCTTCCTCACGAGGATGATGGAGGATCTTTGCATCACCCCTGGTTCTCAAGACAATCCTGAGCATGTGGCACGTGCCTTTCTAGGCAAATTCAGTGCGGCCAACCTGGTGCTTCCCACCTGGCCTGCTCCCTTCAGGGAGGCGTCACTGCGCTTCGGGTGATGTGCCTTCTCCAGTGTCCCAGCCCCTAGAGAACTGAGCCAGAGATATTGTGCTCCCCTGGAGTCTCCAGGTCACATGCCTCACCCTCTGTCAGGGTTGACCAAGCTGGACACTCCTGATGGGCTTCGCGCCCTTCACTGTGACTGGCCCCAGATCAAGACTCTTCGGATTTTAATTTCTGGGGTAGGAGGACCTTCTACCTGGCACAGATTTTACTGTCCATAGCTTCACATCAGGCCCACTATGCATCCTATGACAGGTTCTTGTGGTGCAGGCTAGGTCGGCTTCTAGCCTCTTTGCCTGATACGGCGGTAACCAGATAGGCCATCGCGCACTCTGCTCAGAGAACCCACCTTTTCCTCAGAGGAGGCTACGCAATTGTCGGGCAACTTCTTTCCTCTCGGGGACTACAGTCTCACTCTCCACAGTCTCGGCCTCACCAGGCCCATAGGATTCTCCCCACTGGGGCTAGGGTCTTAGTCCCTTAGGGTCTGGGGCCCCTTGAGGAGTGGGCTTGGTACTCACCCAACTGTGATGAATGGTGAAGATTGACACAGGTAAACTATGAAAATTACGTACCTACCGTAATTCTGTTCTTTCTGTGTATCTTCACCATTCATCACAAATCCCTCCCTCCATCCCACTGGGGCCTCAGTCTCTGGGTCCCCCTCCCTCTGTGTGCCTCCCTCCTTCCCATTGGCCAGGAGTGGAGGAACCTTGAGGCATGCAGGGGGGTTTCTTTTGCAGCCTTGAAGCTGGGGGGGAGGAGATGGGGGAGCTGTTTTCCTCATTGCCTTTGGCTTCCACCCTTTTTAGGGGTGGGATGTTGGTAGCTGCCCCCTCTTTCCTCTCCTTACCCTTGTCCTTGAGGACTAATCCCTTGTATGATTCTTTTAGAGGAGGGATTCCCCCCCTCTTGTTTTTGTTGGATAGGGGAGAGGACATACATTGGCTCCTGGACTCCCCCCCTTAACTACGGCTCTAGGAGGTTGATTCCTGCTGGGAGCTTTCTTCTTGGTCAAGTAATCATTGACTTGGGATCTTGCCAACTTTGCCAAGCTCTCTAGCTGACTCCCTTGGGCAATACTTTCCATTTTCTAAAAACAGGGGTCTAGTTCGCGAGTCTTGGACTTGTCCTCTCCTCTCTCACTTAATTGCATTATTTCCTTCCCTTCTCTTTCCCTTTTCCTCTCTTCCAGAGATTGAGGCCCCTCCCAATCCCCTTAGATTCTGCGCTTCCTTCATCTGTCCTCTCAGTCGCTTATTCCTCCTTTTGTTTATTACAGCCTTTTCTTTTATCTGTCCCTTGGACTCTCTTGTCCCACCCTGCCACCCCTATTTCTTGGTCTATTGTGACTCAGAACCAGTGAGGGGGTGGCGCCGACAGCAGCTAACGGCCAACCCGCCAGCGCCACGTTGTACATCTGCCTCAAGGGGTGGTGCCGTTGCTGCATTGACTCACCATACAAAAACAAAGGTTCCACTGGGTCATGACCTCCGCCACTACCCATTTGTGACGAATTGTGAAGATAAACAGAAAGATCAGAATTACGGTATGTACATAATTTTTATTTCCCGGCTGATTTACAAACCACAATCAAGTAAATCCGGGACAAGGGTCGTGCAGTGGCCAGACAGCAGTTCTAGATAGCCATGGACATTGGCGATTCCTGTACCCGGACTTTGGCCGCTGTGGTGGCTATGCACCGCAAGGCTTGACTGCAGATTTTTACCTTCACGGCAGATACCCAGCACAAGTTAGCAGATGCTTCACAGATCCAAACCTGTATGCGCTCTTAAGGAGAGAAACCAAAACTTCATATGTCAACCGAGTAGTCGATTTATTAAACACCACCGTGGAAGCCCCTAACACCTCGGCAATGTGCCTTCAAAGGAGGCTGCCACCTCACAGCTGGCCTGTGCCTGCCCTCCCGGAATCAGTGGCCCAGATTCAACAACCCAGCCTAAGGACACCCGCTCCTGTGCGGTACAACCTGCTATTGCACGGCTGTACGGCTACAACTCGCTGCTCCACCACCTGCAGCTGGCCTCTGCCCACCCTTCCAGAATCAGTGGCCCAGATTCAACAACCCAGCCTAAGGACACTGTGCCCATGAGAGTGCAACCTGCCCTTGCAGTGGCAGTGCAGCCACAAACTCGGCTGCCACCCACCATCTACAGCTGGCCTCTGCCCGGCCTCCCAGAATGATACTTAAATGGTTCTCCAGCTGTAGGGCTACTACCTTCCCTAAAAAGAGAAGGTTAGAGATTGGTCCATAGTTCGCATGGTAATTTAGGTCCAGGGAAGCTTTCTTCAGGAAGGGTATTACCACCGCCTCCTTCAGGAAGCTAGGAAACTCACCTGTTTCCAGGGAGCACCAAACTATCCGCGCAAGGACTGGACCGATGATATCAATACAACCCAAAATAAGGGAGACTGGTCCTGGATCCAAACTACAGCACGCAGGGTGCATTCTTTTGACAATCCTCATGACATCCATGAACTCTGGGCAGTGGAAAGTACTCCAGGAAGGCTGAAGGCCAGTGACCAAGTGCTGATCAGAAATAATGCCCATAGAGTGTGCTGGCTGGAGAGCTGCCTCAATGTTAGCCACCTTAGTCGCAAAGACTCGAGCAAGTTCATCACACTCTATTTGTGAAAACGCTTTCTGAACTTGCAGACAGGCTGGGTTGCACAGTCTGCCCACAGTTTGGAAAAGCTGACCTGGTCAATTCTGAGCAGCCGCAGTCTCCCCGGACAGGAACTCTGCCTTCTTATGGGTGATTGTGGATTAATAGGCCTGATAATGCTCCATCAATCTAAGGTGGTCAGCATCGGCTCAACTCAGCAGCAAAGGAACAAGCTTAGTAGAGCACAGCTAAAAATGTATCTACTCAGACTCATCCTTCTGCTCCTACTTATATCTGGGAACATACACACCAATCCCGTCCCAACTGGGGACTCATCTCTAAGCAATAATAATCGGGAAGGAACAATTACACTTGCCAACATAAATATCTGCAGTCTGCTCAAAAAGATAGATTCCCTGCAAGTCTGGGTCTCACATCACAACCTGGACGTACTGTCACTTGTCGAAGCATGGTTCACTCCAAAAACTCCGGACTCTGCTGTCTCAATACCTGGTTACATGCTATTCAGGAATGACAGGATCTCAAAAAGAGGAGGAGGCTGTGCATTATATATCAAAGACTCAATAAAGGGGTTTGCTCTTCCTTTACCCTGCCTAACTAATCCTGCACAGATTCTTCCCATAAAAATCCTGCTAGGGGCCTGCAATAAAGCACTTTCCATACTCTCAATTTACATCCCTCCTGAAGTGAAATTACCAGGGTTTGAAGAACTCATGGAGGTCATAAGATGTCAGTACCTCAGCTTTGAATCCATCATTTTAGGGGACTTCAATTTTAAAAATTTTTTTTTATCACGGCTATTTTTATCTCTCCGCTGTGGCACACTCCAGCTTGGGACATCCAGCCGCTGGCTCCACCTGCCTGGAGAGCTGGGTAGCTCAAACTGCACCCAGGAGGATCCGGGATGGTCATCATGCCATCCTGCTGGATGGCTTTCCTCTGCCTCTACCAGCCAGGACAGCCTCGAACCCTCCCGATAGGACTCCTCCAAAGTCCTCTGGGCAACTTGGAGCACAGCCATCAAGCTGCATGGTCGTGTCCAGCCATTTTTCCTTCAGTAGGCCCCTCTTGGAGCATGGATGTGCAGTGACATCCAGGCACTATGTCAAACATCTGCCATTCCCCCTCTATGTCACCGATGCTAGTTAGTGCCCCCAGGGGCGCTACAGCTATGATGAAGTGCCCTAGCCCACCCCAGGACTAGGAGCAGCTCACTGAACACTCAATCCCAGTCCTCCCGGCCGACTCCCAACGACCTAGGCTCATTCCCGAACCTGGGTTGCCGGCATGGCGCGAGGTGTGGCATCCAGCGCCTTAACCCTCAGCCCCACCGTGCCGGCAGGATACTTCAATGTTAATTGGTTGGAACCCCCATCTGGCTCATACAAGGACTCTGTAGCTGCGCTACATCTTACACAACTTGTTGACTCACCTACCAGAACCCGTTATAAAACTGGAACTAGCACACTGTTTGACTGGAACCTCACAAACTACCCAGATCATGTATCCAATGTGACAGTCCACCCAGACTTGCTTAGTGACCACTCCATGGTCACCTACAGCTGGACAAACAATTCAATGCAACCCTCCCTAACAATCACAAATAGAAAACTAAAAGGGTCACCTCGAGGTTCCTCAAGGAGCAGCTCACGATACACTGACTGGACCCGCTTGACACAGCAAGGACATGGATACTGCACTCGAGAACTTCGACAAACAATTTAATGCTGCCTATGACTGTCATGCCCCAGTACAGAAGACAAGGATCCGAGGAAGAAACAGCCCCTGGATCACGCTGGATCTAGTAGGTCGTTTAAAAGACAGGGACAACATATAGCATAGGGCAAAGAACTCTGCAAGCAATCAGACCTCCACGAATACAGAAGACTTAGGAATGACTGCACCCGGGCTATCCTCTCTGCAAAAAGTAACCATCTCAGGGAAGCGTTAAAAACCTCTTGGGGCAACAGCAAGTCCTTTTGGAGCAATTTAAAAGAAGTATTAGGGAAAGTCACAAAGAGCCTCCACAAATGCTCAACATTGACGGTGTCCCTACTCCTGATCCTCTAGCAACTGACAACACATTTAACAAAGCATTTACTGAGCTGAGCAGTGTACTCCTGACTAATTTCTTTGATGAATCCAACCCAACCCCAAGCTAAAGACCTACCTATACTCCTCTCTTCTATTTCAAATCTGTCAACTACAGTCAAGCAAGAAAGTACATTTGTAAGGTGTTAGGAAAATCCAGGAAAAGTGGTGATGCACTCAACCTCAAGTTCATCTTCCTTACACTTGAAGAAATCCTAGCCCCCATTACTAAACTGCTGAATTTATCCCTGCAACTGGCTCCAATTTCCCACAAGCTTGGAAGTCAGTCATGGTAACTCCAGTACACTAGAGCGGTGACCGGGCACTGCATGCCAGTTACAGGCCTATTTCTATCCTTCCACCACTGTCAAAAGCACTTGAGCGTGTAGTATCAGACTAGCTGGTAGAATACCTTGACAAATACAGTATCCAGTGCCTGGAACAGCACGGATTTCGGAAAGGGCACAGCACCACCACTGCTCTTATGGAATTCACTAGCTGTATTCATAGCTCACTGGATCAGGGCAACCTTGTAGTGCACAGTCTTTATTGACCTAACTAGGGCCTTTGACACAGTCAGTAACTCTCTACTACTTAAACAACTCACCTCTATAGGCCTGCCTAACCATGCAACTAATTGGTTCAAATGCTACTTAGCTGACTGCACCACCCAGCAGGTAAAGATTGGAAACGTCACATCTGAGCACCTACCACTTCGCTGCTGGGTCTCCCAGGGGTCAATTCTAGGACCCCTCCTCTTCAGCATCTTCATAAATAACCTACCTCGATCTTGTGGCTAACAGATGGTAATCTATGCAGATGATGCAGTTATTTTTATTTCCCACCAGGGCCCCTACACCCTAAAAAATCAGCTACAATTTGCTTTTCAACAAACTGAAGACTGGTTTGGAATACACAAGCTTGTTCTGAACTATAAAAAGACTAAAGTAATGCTTTTTAGCAGTGCTAGAAGCAAACACAAAGAAACATCACTAAACATAACCAACCGCGAAGGAATTACAATTGAACAAGTGGAGCAATTCAAATACCTTGGGGTTACACTCGATCGCTCCCTCTCTTATGCAGAGCACACTGAGAATGTGGTCAAAACAGTCAACATTAGATTGGACTCTTGCACAGGCACAAGAAATGCCTGACACCTGAACCCTAAAAAATGCAATCCAAAGCTTACTTGTCTCTGTTATCGACTATGGATTGGTCATGTACAGCTCAGCCACTGCCACCTCACTACATAGGATAGCAGTAGCCCTCGACAAAGCCTGTAGACTGCTCATCAATTCCCCCTGCCTGACGCACACTTGTGATCTCTATGAGCAAGCTGGGTGGCTACAACTTGAAAATCGGATACAATACCAAATTTGCCTCTTAGCTAAGAAAATACTACTTGCACTGGAACCTCCTGGAGTCACAAACCTTACTAAGCCCTTCCACAGGCCCACACCACACCAGGAACTCTGTCCATCAGTTTCTCACCGTCCCCGCTGCAGAACCTCTCAAGGGCAGAGGTCCTATGCCTACCGGGTTCCACTCTGGCTCAATAACCTCAGTACTGATCTTGCTGTCGCACCAAGTTTGGGACCTTTCAAGATCAAGCTCAGTCAACACCTACTAAGTAAAAGCTCCTGTGACTGCACATTTTAATTGCTTTTCTTCCTAACCTAACAGTATTGTATCTTATGACCCTGGACTGATTCGACACCCAGGTCAAACCCCTCCTCACTCCTCTTACCTATGTTCCCCCTTCCTCCAGTTTCCTCTCTGCCCTGCAACAACTGCGCTTTCCTCCTCATCTCCCTTTACTAGTCACCTTCCCACGCTCCCCCACTCCCACCCCTACTCTCCTACGGAATGACTGTTTTCTATCCCCTACCTGACAATGCCAGCTTGGCTGCATTCTATTACTTGTATTATCATTGTGTTAAAATCCTCTCTGTTACCAATTCACAATGTATTTTTGTATATGTTTAATCCACCTAGCTAGATACTGCTAACCCACAATGTATGTATGTATTCCTACCCTTTCGACACGGAACCTTTGTAAAAGAGCAGTCTTCTGCTCAAAGATAGTGTAATCCATGACTGAATAAATAAATCAATAAAAATAAATAAATGCATGCCTGGCATGGCCTTTCAGACAATCAGCATGCTTTATTTTTCAAGCCCATTTTCTAAACTGTTATTCCACACGTTGTAGGTTAAAGTCAATTGCAGTAGCTCAACTTTGAAGGGACCTGTTCATTGTCCTCTAGAAAAGGGCTGTACTTTGTTGTCTCAGTATGAAGTGTTCTTGGCAGGACCTTGATGTAACAGTTCATGTTTTCCATTACACAAGAAATAACCAGCAACTGTAAAATATTGGTATAGACATGATGGACTGTTAAGGTATTTTTCTGTCGGTCACTTTTCTCTGTTTCTGTGTTGCATCAATATACTGGTTTGTGTTTGTATATACAGGTGAGAAAATAGCTCATTTCAGCTGCTGTATCTTACCTGACAAGCAATGACACATAGCATGTGATGTGTTGGCCAGAATACAGAAGAAATGAGAGGGAGGCCTAAGAGAGACACCTCATTTAATGTTACCATGTTACTGAGTAGAACTTTAGATATTTTATACCTTGCACATACAGCATACAATAATGTAAATAAGTAAAGCATATTATTTAGTAAAACTGTAAACCAGTGTTATAATTTTGAGCTGCAGTGCACTCTCTCATATTAGGTCTTATCCAGAACAGTTTGGTTCCATTTACACACCAGTTGCCCAGAGTCACAGACTTAATCTCTCCCAAAACTCAGTCTGCATTGCTACCAGTTTTCAAAACTCTTCAGGCGCCTGAAAGGGTTACCAAATATGCTGCCACAGTCGGCTGCAACCTTACTCTTGGTATTGTTTTCGCTAACTTTTCCAATAGCAGATTGTATCTTCTAGCCACTAGAGGGCCCAGTTATAAGCACACTCACCCAATCCGATCCCTGTCTCGTTTCACTTATTGTGTGGTCAGTCTATCCCTATTCATCAGTCTTTGCCCCCCTCCCTCTTCTACTTCTGTCAAGGCCCATCTCTAGTTACCTGTTTTTCCCCAGGTTTGCACGACTTGCTAGTGGCTGTCAGTTCCCTGTGGCAGTGGCCACTTTTTCACTGACACCCCTCCTAGTTTCAGTGTCTCTGCCCCCCCAACTATCCAATCTACCCCGACCGGTAAGCACCTCTATCTACCTACAGCATGCCCCCCACTTCCCCTTCTTGTTCTCCTTTCCATCATCTCTAACACAACTCCACGAACTTCTCAGTTTAAAACCAGCCCCCAAACACATCTGAATACTCTGCCCACCACCAGTATCCTAAACTACACTTCCTTATACTAGCACTCCTATTACTTGCCTCAGAAGTACGATCCCAATCCTGGTCCCTCCCTCCCTCCCCAGCTGCTATCCTCCCATTAACGTAACAACCTTCCAACACCACCTCTGCCCTCCCTAAAGATCCTTCACTTAAATATCTGCAGCCATGTCCCGAAAATTGATCTCTTACAGCCGATGATAATCCCTCTCACTCCAGACATTCTAATCTTAACTGAAACTTGGCTGAATACTAAAATTTCTAATCTTTCCATTGCCATCACAGGCTATTCCTTAGTTAGTCAGGATAGGGCAGGTAGGGGTGGTGGAGTGGACATGTATATCCAGTCCTCACTCTAATACACTACCGTTCTCTCGTCTGCTTTACCATCCATTTACGAAGCCCTGGTAGTAAATATTGCCCTGCCTTTCTCCTCCCCTATCTTCATTGCCGGTATCTACTGTCACTCAGGTATCAAGCCCTCTGAATCTATTGACCTCATCACCTCTATAGCATGAAGGTGAGCTTTATGTATTAGGTGATGTAAATCTAAACTGGCTGTCATCAACCACTTCTAAGACACGAACCATAACTCATCCAAGAGCCTACCCAACTAAATCACAAAACCCAAAACCACTCGCTGTTAGACTGGACTCTCACCTCCCACCCTTACCAAGTCTCCAAGTCCAGCATCCTCCCGGATGCCCTCAGTGATCACCACCTTATCCTCATGGTCAGGCAGGTCCACAGACCTAAACTGCCACATAAAATCCTGCAACTCCACTCTTTCAGTTCCCTTGACTTAAACCCTCTTCTCAATGATATATCCAGTTCTGATTGGTCCACAGTTACATCCGCCACTTCCATTGACCAAGCCCTCACTTACTTCAAAGACAGATTTATAACTACCTGGGACTTCCATGCCCCGTTCAAACACACTAGAGTCCAAGGTATCCATCATCCCAGGATCACCCCTACATTAATGACCTACCTCAAGGAGCACGATAAAGCATGGAGGAAACACAAGGCCTGTCGGCCCCCATCAGCCTTTACTAACTATCGCAGGCTAAGAAACACTTATACTAAAGCAGTCAGACTTGCCAAGTCTCAGTGTAACCCCCCTGCAAATGGGGGTTCCCAAAAGACTTCCAGGAGCTTGCTTGAATGCTCCAAGCCTGAATGGTGTTTGGCATTTAAGCCATTTATCAGTGAGTGTTTTTAGAACCTCTGGTACTGTCTCTTTAAGAGCTGTCTGCTTGCAGACATAATTAGTTTGTATGGGGGACTGTGTGTTTCTTTGATTGAGTACCACTCAAGCTGCTGCAATTCACTTCATTTTGCAGTCACTAGGAGTACAAGGAACCTATCTGAAAGATGTAACTGTTTGCCAGAAATTATTTAGAGTAATAATGAAATTACAGTTTGTCTAACCTGCTTTCTTTGCAGTCAGAACTGTGTCTGCTAGTTCCCCATTCTAGTTTTGAACTGCTGAACTGGACCAATCAGTGTGGGGTAAGCTAGCTCTAAAATGGTGCCTTGGACGAATCAGAACTTGGACTCATAATCTGGAGCCAGCCACAAGAGGATTGTATGGGCAGTGACTCTGGGAGATGTAGTTTAGACTTCAGTGCCTTTTTGGACCAACAGCAGCAGTCTATTGTAGTGACAGCCAATCAGTCAAGACTGGGAGGAACTCAAAGGAAGTGCCGAGTTTTGTCGGTTGGAGTTTGAGCTGAGCTTTGGCAGTGAAGAAGGAAGGGCCTGTGCTTTTTCAGTGTGCAGTTTTAGTCAAAAAGCGTGTGTAAAGGCCCAGAGTTCGGTCTGCAGCTTGTTAGGACTGAATCAGTCCTGTGAAAAGAATCAAAGGATCTCTGAAGAGTAGAAAACAGGCTCACCCTGTAGAGACTGGGAAGAATTAGCTGAAAAATTTTTCGGTCCGTCGGAACTGGATCTGCTGTGTGTTCTCCCGGGTATTGTGCAGTAATTGCGATGGGGATACAGATGCAGCCTGCCAGTATAGTGCTTTCTTTTATATGGATGTGAAGAGGTTTGTGTACCTCAAGTGAGCCCTGCTGACATTGAAGGACCATATCTTATTTGGAGGTCGTGAGTACTAATTCAGGGGTAGCCCTGTTGAATTGCCACATTAAATCCAAATGGAATTACAATACTGCTGACTGTTTAATTCTCCTTTTCTCTGTGTGAAGGGCCCTACCAACTGCCACTGGTTTGGACTAGCCACTAGGGCTTGGGTACCCAGGGACAGTAACTGATAGGGACTAGGCCTGTGCCACAGAGCCGCCAAATAGATTATTAGAGTGATAAGCTAATTAACCTGTTTCTCCCTGTCCTTGTTATATCCCCTAAATAAATCAGAGCTGCTTGTTTCAGCAAAGTTATACTGCCTGAGGTATTTGTCTATGTTAAGAAACTGTACTGTGATTGTTGCACTGTATCTCATTTCACAGGAGGTCCCAGTGCGGAACCAGACCTGGGGGTAAGTGTATACTGTGAAGGTAATTCTGATATATTGTGTGGGCCACTAGTGGGAAGAAAGGAGGTTGCAGTGTCCCAGAGGGCTGTGACCAAGTTAGTTTAACTATTGCAGGCCCTGACCTCTGGGTGGAGGCACCATGCCATTGGATCCAGGCCCTCAACCTGTTAGTGGCAAATCAGGCAGGGGTAGTAGCCCCTGGGATAGCGCCATCTAGGGGTTACATCTGGAGGCTCACCGCTGGGATTGTGTGTCCTCTAGTGGCCATATTCACGAACCACTGTTAAGAAAAAATGGGTACCCGACAGAAGTGGCTGTGCACCGGCTGGTGGAGTGGTGTACTGGGGAGGGAGATCGACCCCAAAATGCTATGCTTATCCTGGACATCCCCTGGGTATCAACACGGACACTGTGCAGGAGTACTTTCAAGGTGGAAGGTTTACAAAACCCTGTGGTGGTGGGTTGAGCATGCTAATCTGCTCACCCACACTTTCCTGGCCCTAGTAGAGTTTAAGGATCCCATAGATAGCTCCAAAGTGCCACAGACCATTACCCCAGAGGAGCCCTCACTGCTTGGAGAGTGATAACTAAGGACAGTAAGACCGGGGGAATCAGCCTCACCAATTATCTGAAACTTTGAGGAGAAATTTGCTGAATGGTTGCTGGAGAGGGAAAACTGTGGAGGACTTGAAGAAACTATTCTTGCCACCTGGGGTGTTCCTCCCCAACACCCTCTCCTGCTCCAGTGCCCGTAATGGTGGCCAGACCATGCAGACTCCTATTTCTGCACCTGCCATTAGTCACGACTCTTCACCGAAGGTTGAGGATCTTCTCTGGCACCCTCCCCACCCCCAAGGGGAGGATGACTGGGAGACCTGGATAACTATGTTGCCCCAAGTGCTAGAATGGCAATGCTCGAAGGCGAAAAAGAAGAGGGTTAGTGAGACTCCCAGGTCCTGCCCTGGCTACCATCCGTGCTAAACGGGCCAGTAACCCTGAAGCGACTGCACAGGCCTATCTTGAGGCCTTGGAGAATGTGTATGGGAGCCCAGATTCTGATGAGGACCCATGGTGGAGTAAGAGATGCACAACAGTACCAAGGGAGTTGTTGTCTGTGTATGTATCTCGGCTGGAAAAATTGTTGCAAGAATGCCTCAGAAAAGTAGTTTGCCAGCTATTAGAACTGGACAGACAGGCTGGACAGGATCCTTAAGTCTCCCCCCCTTCTCCAGAACTGCTGTTGCTTCAATTCGCCTGGCAGATCGACTGGAATCCCCACCCTCCTATGATGAGTTAATGAGAGAAAATTGAGAGTTGAGAAAAGACGCACCCAGGAGGGACCTGCACCAATAGCTGCGGCTACTTAATTCGAAAGTGACTGAGGGTGACCCATCATGAAGTTCAGGGCAGAGGTTGGCAGTCAATGAGTGCTCTGACAAGGAAAAACGATAATGTCACAATGGCGCTGAACTGTTGAGAGATCCAGGAATTCAAAACAGTCCCTTATGAAGAGCCACGCCTGCAAGCACGGGCCCTGACCTATATCCGATCTGCATTCATACTATGGGGTGGGGGCACCCACCATGCATCTCTGCTGATAACAAATTCGAACTCGATTCCTTGACCATGGAAGTGAGAAACTGACGAGATGTCTCCAAATGCTTATCACTTGCCGCAGACAGAGATGGCACCAAGGTTTCAGTTAGTAATACCCCATACAGCTCCCAGTGTGGCGTACTCAGCCAGCTCAAACTCCAAGTATGTTTTGCTATAATTGTGGGAAAGATGGGCACATGAAAGGGAATACCCAGTCCCAAAAGACACCCTTTGACAAAGTTGCATATAGGCTACAAGGAGGGAAGCTTGGAAGAAATCAGTGGTTAAGAAGGTGCCTGACATGATCCCAGTGAGGCACCAAAATGCTAATTCCGTCCTTTTTTGTGGCAAGGTCAGTTGCTTGAGCCCCCCACTACCGCTTTCTCAGACTGGTCCAGGAGCCAGGTGGGGTCCTCCATGGAGACCACTGTAAAGGTGAATGGAGTGAAATACACAAAACTGTATTAGACAGTGGCTCCCAAAGTGAGTATGTTCCAGGATTGGTATCAAGAGCATTTGTCGATGATACCCACTTACAACCATTGAAGGACTGCATATGGGGGGTTAAGTGAGAAGGCCCTACACTATTCGGGTATGTCCAATTTGGCTGTCTTTCCCCACCTCCGTGGCTGGAGTGGCAGGAACAAATGAGAGACCCTAACTTGGTATGTCCCCGCTGGACTGTATGATGGTGTCCCTTTGTTGTTGATTGGAACAAATGCTCGCATATGTTAGGAAGGCTGGCTTTAGTTATTATTGTAGAAAAACAGGGATCAAACTAGTAAGAGCTTAGAGTTCGGCTTTAATTAAGAAGGCCTATGAGGCACAGAGAGATGCTGAAAAACAGAACCAAGAGGAGCGGTGGTGTATGGAAGAGGATATTGAGTCTCTGATCCTGGCGCCAAATGCTTGATGTACTTACAGGGGAGAGTCCGTATCAGAAGGATGTTAAGAATAAAATATTAATGTTGGATGCACAGGCGATGGAAAATTGCCCAGAGGACTGCTGGTCAAGCCTAGTATTTTGCCGCTAGAGCCCCATGCTTATGCCAGAAGGTAATGAACAAATTTCATAATGTGTCTAGAACATTAATTAAACAGAGGTTGCATCCTGTACACGTGCATTGTGCAGACACTGTGCTACCCAGCAGCGGGGGAGTTCATGAAGAATGACAGAGAACAGCCTGACTTGTTTGAGTTAGCCACTCCCGCTGCCAGCTAGAATGGAAAGTGAGGATCAGTAGAAGCTTGCCCAGAGAGATAACCAGGTGTTTCTTTAAAGATGGGAGACCAGGATAATTGCAAGGAGCTGAGCACAATATCCGTGCATGACGAAAAGACAAATTTAGGTGAGGAAGGTCTCGACGCCTGGCACCTGCTGACATAGATGATGTGAGCGGCATCTGCAGAGATGTTAGCTGCTGGTGTAATACAGAATCCAAAAGCCCTTATGCTTCCCCATTGTTGTGTGAGGGAAAAAGAATGGAACAGTAAGGATGTGTGTGGATTATCGCTGTAAACGTGGACTATCCTGATCAAGTACTGTGCCCGCATTCAGGATGCTTTGGACTGCTAAGCGACAAGTGATTTCTCTGTGCGGATCTCATGAGTAAAGGGGTACTGCACCAGATCAGATGGCCCCAAGGACACGTGAGAGAGCGGCCCCTTTATCTGTCCAGCAGCTTCTATGGTCATGAGGATGCCTCGAGTTTCAGGTGCTAGCCACTTTGTGATTGATGGAGGCGTGCAGTGGGGACTGAACTTACTAGGTGCCTGGTATACCCCTGAATGAGATGTCATTGTTGTGTTTGGCTCACTGGAGGAACATGAGAGCAGATTATTCAGGTATTGGGGCCCGACTGGAGGACTTTGGCCTAAAACTGTCCATTGATAAGTGTCAATTCTTTCAGAGCATCAGAAGTAAAGTATGTGGGACTTTAGTATCTGAGAATAGAGACCGGGCAAGTAAAGTTGAGCCTTGACCACCTGGCCACAGCCCAAAATCTAAAAAAAGAACACAAAAGATTCCAGGATTCCTGTAGGTTATATAGGCGCTTCATCAAGGACTATTCAAAAGGTGATCCGCCCTTACTAACCTTACTCAAAGGGGTATCCCCAACCCACAAAAAATACCCAAAAGTCAGCGTCCCTCAGGGCCCGGAAAAGTGTATTTTCATCCGAGTGAAGTGTTGGGGCCGCTGGACTCCTGATTGTGAAACTGCTTTTCATGAGATCATATATCAACACCCATGCTCCGTGCTGGCCTACGCAGATCAAGAAAACCTTACGTCCTGCACTGATGCTAAAAGCTTGCAAGGGTTGGGGGGCTGTGTTGTACCAAACTGAGAATGGCCTGAGACCAGTGGCCTTTGCCAGTGAAGCCTGACCCATCCAAGAAAGAACTATCACTGTACATAAGTTAGGTTCCTAGCTTTGAAGTGAGCTGTGTTGACCAATTCCATAGTACTGTATGGGGCTAAAATACAAGAAAACAGACAATAATCCTGACCTATGTGCAGACCTCAGCTGATGGATGCCACTGGCCATAAATTGGCTTTCAGTATCTACATGACTATGCTCTCGAATACCGACAGGTCTGAACACATAGATGCTGATGCTCTCTCCCGCCCTATACCCCGAATGATTGGGTCAGTGGAGACCTGACCGGGCACTCTGATTTGACAGGGAGGAACAAATGTCCACAGGGCATGATGGACACATGGTGGTGCTTGGGAGCCTCTGAGATAGCCCTGCCCAGTTGCTTTCTGCAATAGACATTGGTGCACTGCCTCAGCTGAACAGTATTCGTGACTCAATCAAGTCCCATGATCAAAGCTTTAAAACCCTCTATGCAGGAAAGATGTGTCAAGTGCGCCACAGGTTGAGAACTGCACTGTACACAAAGGGTCCTAGTTGAACAGTCAATAACGTATACAGAGAAACAGTGAACGGACAAGACAACCAAAACAGTGCACACTGCCTTTGAGACTCAGTACTGAGGTATGCACAACCACAGGGGACTGAGCATAGACAGAACCTTGACTTGGTGAGATCAGATTCTATTGGCCTAGATGAGAAGATGTGGAACAACACATTGAACTGATAGCTGCTTACAGAAAGCTTTGCCCCAGAGGCTACCCATATTACTCCCACAGTGCACCATGGGAGCTGGTCTGTTGATTTTCTGGTTTGGAGTCGGATCAAGAAATATCAGTAATGTGCTGGTGGTCATGACCATTCACGAGATATCAACTACAAAAGACCAAGCATCCACTGTGGCCAAATACTTGTAGAAAACGTTTTGTCACTAGGGCTCCAAAAGAATCCCTTCTGATCAAGGAGACTTTGAGGTCGACCCTGATCAAAGATGCTTTCTCTGTAGGGGCGAAAGTCAGAACACTCCTTACCACCCCCAGAGACCACAGCCTGAGCATTTCAACACTTTGCTAGATATGCTGAGCTTACCCACCCCAAAGGACAAGCCTAGATGGAGCAACAAATTGTACCCTGGTACATACTTATAACGCAAAGTGATCCACTGGATTCCCCCCTACCACCAGTGTTTGGAGAAACTCGACTACCAGTAGATGTATTTGGGCTCTCCTGATGGGTTCAAGCCGACAATATTTACAGTGTGCAAGGTTAAGGCCCAGCTAACTCATGCGTACAACAAAACCAAACCATGGCTGCCAAAGAAATCGGACAACAAAAAGGTATGATAAAAGGTGAAAGCACAGGAACTCAGGAGGAGATCGGTGTTACTAAGAATCGGACTGCATAGCAAACAAAGATTGCTGACAGATCGCACATCTCCTCACATAATGAAGACAAACTAGATGATCTGCCAGTGTACAAAGTAAGGCCTGAATAATCCAAGATGTAAAAACAATGCATGAAATCATTTACCCCGTTGGACAAATCTTAATTGAGTCTGAGCCTAAGGCACCCTCTGGATGACTAGAGCTGCTGCTGAAAGATCAAAGAAAGTCCCTACAGAAACAAAGTTAGTATTCCCTCCACAAGTCCCAGTTGAGCATGACTGTCAGTCCACATCGGGAAGAGAAGGTGACTTTGAATCTCCTTCTACAACAGGTCAATTGTTTGAGGCATCCCTAGTCAATAGTACAGACAAAGCTGGGCCTTGGACTCTAAGCCCGCTGTCCCTGGAGCCATGCTCCAAGTGAAGTGAAACATCAGATCGATGAAATGGATCATTGTGCATGGTTGAACAATGAGCTTTCAGGGAGAAAATGATAGATTGGGCAGACTGGTATAGCAGACAGAAGAGTATTTTGAGTGCCTAACGATGCCGCCATGTCCGAAAGCTCTCCATACGAGCAAATGTAGTGAACTCAAACTCACTGGGTGAAAGAACCCCAATTCTAGCCTCTCTGACCCCAGGAGACTCCCCTGACAGTGAGGACAATGCTGAAATAGGCTCAGGTGCGAGACTGTAACAGTTCCCCTAGAAGACTGGCGAGCTAAAAAGCCTGTGGCACACCTCAATTACAATTCCTTGGAGGCCTGTGGACTTGCCTCTCTGTTGTCCATAAAGGTGTGTGTCCCAGGCCATTGCCCACTGAGCATCAGTGCTAACTCAGTGACTTGTTGCCTAAGTGGTGCTGCCCATCAGCCCCAAGGTAACTGATAGGGAAGGGCCCCTCTCTTCAGGTTTCATGTACAAAGGTATACTTGAGTTATGGTACAATGTGTGTACAATCTAAGGTGCGACTGCAATGTTTCGAAATGTTCTTGGTAAAATGATATATTGACTGATGATTACATGCGAGCTAATGATGTATGGTTGGTTGAAACTTGTGAGGGCCTTGCTTGAACGCAGCTTTCCCAAACAGGAAGGGTGTAACCACCTACAAAGGGGGTTCAAAACTTCAGGAGCTTGTGAATGCTCCAAGCCTGAATGGTGTTTGGCATTTAAGCATTTATCAGTAGTGTTTTAGAACCTCTGTACTGTCTCTTTAGAGCTGCTGCTTGTAGACATAATTAGTTTGTATGGGGGACTGTGCGTTTCTTTGATTGAGTACCACTCAAGCTGCTGCCAATTCACTTCATTTTGCAGTCACTAGGAGTGCAAAGGAACCTATCTGAAAGATGTAACTGTTTGCCAGAAATTATTTAGAGTAATAATGAAATTACAGTTTGTCTAACCTGCTTTGCAGTCAGAACTGTGTCTGCTAGTTCCCCATTCTAGTTTTGAACTGCTGAACTGACCAATCAGTGGGGGTAAGCTAGCTCTAAAATGGTGCCTTGGACGAATCAGAACTTGGACTCATAATCTGAGCCAGCCACAAGAGGATTGTATGGGCAGTGACTCTGGGAGATGTAGTTTAGACTTCAGTGCCTTTTTGGACCAACAGCAGCAGTCTATTGTGGTGGCAATAATCCAGTCAAGAACTGGAGGAACTCAAAGGAAATTTCCAGTTTTGTCGGTTGGAGTTTGAGTTGAACTTTGCTAGATGAAGAAGGAAGGAGCCCTGTGCTTTTTCAGTGTGCAGTTTTAGTCAAAAACGTGTAAGGCCCAGAGTCTGTCTGCAGCTTCGTTGGGACTGAACTGGCCTGTGAAAAGAATCAAAGGATCTCTCTGAAGAGTAGAAAACAGGCTCACCCTGTAGAAGACTGGAAGAATTGCTGAAATTGCACTCGGTCCGTCCAGGAACTGAATCTGTGTGTTCTCCGGGTATTGTGCAGTAATTACGATGCGATACAGATGCAGCCTGCCTGGTATAGTGCTTTCTTTATATGGATGTGTGAAGAGGTTTGTGTACCTCAAGTGAGCCCTATGACATTGAAGGACCCTATCTTATTTGGAGGTCGAGTACTAATTCAGGTCGCCCTGTTGAATTGCTACATTAAATCCAAATGAATTACTGTACTGCTGACTGTTTAATTCTCCTTTCTCTGTGTGAAGGGCCCCTACCAGCTGTACAGTTTGGACTAGCCACTAGGGCTTGGGTACCAGGGACAGTAACTGATAAAGGGATAGGCCTGTACAGAGCCATAGAGTGAATTATTAGAGTGATAAGCTAATTAACACAATTTCCCCTGTCCTTGTTATATCCCTAAATAAATCAGAGCTGCTTGTTTCAGCAAAGTTATACTGCCTGAGGTATTTGTCTATGTTAAAGTACTGTACTGTGATTGTTGCACTGTATCTCATTTGTAGGAGGTCCCAGTGCGGAACCAGACCTGGGGGTAAGTGTGATACTGTGAAGGTAATTCATATATTGTGGGCCTACCAGTGGGAAGAAAGGAGTTGCAGTGTCCCAGAGGCTGTGACCAATTAGTTTAACTATTGCAAACCCTGACCTCTGGGTGGAGGCACCCGCCATTGGATCCAGGCCCCTCAACCTGTTAGTGGCAAATCAGGCAGGGGTAGTAGCCCCTGGGATAGCGCCATCTAGGGGTTACATCAGTATTTTAAATCCTCTTTCCTCAATAATATAAACTCCCCCTCCAAATTTTGGAAAGTAGTCCACTCACTATTATCCCTCTCCTCACATACCCTCCCCACCGTGCTTAATATAAACAACACTAGAGTCTGAACCTTGCATAGTGGCTCAGGAGTTCAACTCCTACTATACCGCCTGTGCCTCAAGCTTCTAAAACCCCTCCTCAGCCTCTCCTCCACTTGTTCCCTCTCCTACCCTCCAACCCCCCGTTCTAACCCCTTTCTCTTTCTCTCCTATCTCCCTGAGGAGACACTAATGGCCCTCCTCTCTCTCAGTCCCGTCAAAGACTCCTCTCTGGATAACCTTGACCCTAAACTTCTCTACCTCTCAGCCTCTGCTATTGGCTTCCATCTCTCTCTAATTCTAAATCTCTCCTTTATGTCCTCCTCCATCCCTACACCCTGGAAACATGCAGTGGTCCTCCCTCTCCCTAAAGGTGGTGATCCTTCCTCCCTCCCCTGCCAACTATCACCCAATCTCCCTCCTCCTCACCCTTGCAAAGCTCCAAGAACACCTGGTCCTTTCTCAACTGACCTGTTTTCTTGCTGACTCCTACTTCTTCACCTCGTTCCAGTCTGGTTTTCAGAAGAACCACTCCACTACCACCTCCCTCCTTAGGCACACTGACTCCATCCTTATCGGGATGGACAATGGTTTCATCACCTCTGCCATCTTTGTCAACCTCGCCAAGGCTTTGGACACAGTCTCCCATGCCCTCCTCTTCAATTCCCTTATGGCTGCTGGTTTGTCTACTCCTGCTCTTACCTGGTTTAGAGCTTACCTCACAGGCAGAACACAATCAATCAGGATTCAGAATGCAATTTCTTCACCCCTCCCAATCACCACAGGAGTCCCACAGGGCTCTGTGCTCAGCCTCATCCTTTTCTCCATCTTCCTAAATGACCTTCCCTCAGTCTGCTCCCCCCTCCTCTTTTATCCATATGTACTCTGATGACACTGTCTTGTTCACCTCTGGCAAAACCACCATTGATGTAGCAACCACTCTTCAGCATGACTTCTACAGGTTCAGCTCTGGTTTGCCTCATCACTATTCTCAAATGCCTAAAAGACCATCTCATGACCTTCTGCACTAGACAGAGACTCTCTGTGGCTCCACCCCTACCCTCTTTCCACACCCTTGATGGGACAATCCTTGAGGACACCCCCCTCTTTCAGATACCTTGGAGTCTGGCTGGACCAACACCTCAGCTTCTCTGGCCACATTGACTCCATTCTGAAAAACTGCACCCCAAGCTTGGAGCCCTTTACAGGAACCATAGTTGCATCCCTTCTACCGCCCGGCAAGAACTTGTCCAGAAGATGATCCTCCCCATTTTTGACTACTGTGATGTAGTCTATGGTGCCACTCCCATATCTTCCCTTACTAGACTGGACTCTCTTTTCAACTCCTTCTGTCGAATCGTTTTTGACACCCCATCTCGAACCCATCATTGTGACCTTTACCATGCCCTGTCCTTCCCCCCTGCTTGCTAACAGACACCTGGCTCACTGTGCCAAGCTAACTTCTAAACTTTGGCTTGGTGTACTTCCTTCCTACCTCTCATGCTCCCTCCCTCCTCCCACTCCCTCAGATCCTCTGACACTCGCACCCTGCTAGTCCCCCGTCATATCACCCTCATTGTCCAATCAGGTTTCTCCCATCACTTCCCCAAAATCTGGAACTCCCTCACACCTCTAATACGACACTCTTTCTCCCACTTCCTTTCCTCTGCCTTACATAACTTTCTCTCTGCTAGCTGCTCCTGCTACAGTCCTCCTTAACTTGTTCCCCTATGAGCCTGCTTCAGCTTCACGTCCACCTCTTTCTGCAAATCCCTTACCCTACACCCTTCCCCCAGCACACCTTCCTCCCACCCCCCCATTCCCTCCTCTGTACACCACCTTACCTTCACTACCCACTTGCCATTTATTGGCCTAGGCCCCGGCAGGGTTCTGTGCATCCTGGAAGGGTCCAGAACCTAGGCAAACACCTTCCTCACCTCCTACTCCCACCCCATTCTTTCCTGAAAGGGCTGGGTCTCTGCCCCTCGTCTCTCCTACCTCCCTCTCTCTTGGTCCTTCTGAAGCCTACTCTCCAGCGCTGCCTACTTCCCTCCTGTCGTGCTCTACCTCTGCTGCCTACAGCCTGCTTCCCTCCTGTCATGCTCTACCTCTGTCTTGTGTAGGCAGGGTCCACAGCATACTGGAGGGGTCAGGCTCTGGCAGACCCTTCTCTTCCCTCTCTCTTCCTTCCTGACATGCTGTAACTCCCACTGCCTTCAACCTGCTTCCCTCCTGTTCATGCTTGACCTCCACCTGGTGCAGGCAGGATCCCCATCATTCTGGAGGGGTCAGGCCCTGGCAGACCTTTCTCTTCCAAATCTCCCCATTTCAGCCCCCGCTCTCTGCCTATATACTTACGCACCCACCTTTCCCCTCTCCTTCCTAGCCATAGTTTTTGGCTAACCCCTAATCTCTAATGCACTTATAGTCAACCTTGCACTATTGTTACACCTTGTAAATTTTGTTATATCTGTGTCTCTCCTTGCAATCTTGCCCTAGTTCAATGTCCTTGTATTCTATCCAGCCATTGTCTAACTACAAAGCTATGTCCCACCAAGTTTTTGCCAAAGATATTTGTGCTATTGTATCTATCTAGTTTGACTGTTAGCATTGTATCCATCCAGTTCATACCTGTTGGCATTCCTCCTTTTCAGTACTTCTGTAGTCTGCTCACTTTATTGAATGTAATCGAATTGTATATCTATATTGTGTACCAAATCTCTGTATACTATCCTCATGTTCCTTCTCTCACCCACTCCTTCCCCTGTACACTCAGCTGTCATCTCTCCTCCCAAGGTACTGCCTTTCTCCTCTTCTCCTCACTCCTCTTCTCTCCTCTTCCCCCTCTCCGCTCCTCCTCCTATAACCTTGTAACAATACCTCACTTACTGTACTTGACTCTGGTTACCAACATAGACTCTGTAAAAATGCCTAACTACTGTAACTTAACAGACTCTGGCTGCTGTGATCAGCCTATGTACATGTTGTGCTTGCTCTACTCTGTCACTAAAGCACAACTGCGTTGTAGTTTACTTATGTTTTATGTTACTTATAGCCTTGTCTAGATGCGGAACCTATTTAATGAGCTTGTACTCAAATGTATTATCCAAGATCTCAATAAATAAATAAATGTTCCCCTACCCCCCCAGGTCACACCGGGAGACGAGCAACTTGTTGCTCAGTGTGCCTTCCTGGTGAAACATTTCAATAAATAAATAAATAAAAACTCTCTAGGTTCAAATCCCACCAGACCCACTGCTCACACAGTACACTGCTCCTTACTAAAGAGGCTCCTTACTAACAGGCAAACAACCCACCCCTTCTGTCACAGCTGAGAGCACTTTGTGTTAGATATGGTAACTATGTAGCCTGCCTCTTGAAACAGATCACAGACTTGCCAGTTTACCCTGGGTTATCTTGACCTGAAATGACTTAATCACAGATAGCATGAAATATTAAAAATAACACTTAATATGCCACAATATTTGCATATGTTGCTGGATAATACTCACTAAAGACTATGGGGAATATGGTGTTTATGCATAGATAAAAAATAAACATTTGAAAACCTAGCAATCACACAGAAGAAACCTAGGTTAAAACTATCTGAATTCTGTGCAGAGTAGAAGAAGCTTACCCACAACTGGGACTTGATAAGCTATGTCAGACTCGAACCCATGATGTTGCTAGTTCAAAATTTGAAAACGTAACTTAACTCTTTAAGCCTTTAAGAAGGGCCTCAAATCATATTTATTTCTACAAGCTTATAACTGATTGTGTGTTACAGCAATTAGCAGGTTAAGCAGAGAGGACAAGTTTATGGCTTCTCTGACTCTCTGATGCCACAGCCTGGGCTATTTCTTAGATCTCTGGGAACCACCCGTTTCCAGAACAGGTCCATACTGAATTTGTGGATTGAAGCCTCGCATCCCAGCTGGCTAAATTAGTGGGATGCCATCATGCTCTGCCTTGGTCCTGTTTACAGGGCCCTTGAAAGGGTGGGGGAGCAGGGGATAATTTCTACGGCTTAGCACCAAGAGGGAAAGGGGTCAGAAAGCTGGCAGGGGGCCCCAGAGTTTCAACATTACCCAGCGCCCTGAATTCCTCTCAAGGGGCCTGCCTGCTTACACATCAAACATGTTTTTTTGTTATGAAATTGATTCAGCCCTTTGAAGCTTAACCAAAACAAAAGCCTTTTACAGGGTAGGAACTGTTGCAGTCCCCACCCAACCTATATGAAACCCCGGAATGCTCACACAGCAGGCCTGGATCTGCAGTATGAGGCAATTTTCAATCTTCCCCATACACCCGACAACTAAAATATTTTACAGGCATCATCATCATTAGTAAGATAAAAGAATAAAAACAAACCTGGATGTTACATCTGTTACACTCAGTTATTTTCTGTTTGGAAATAAGACATAAATGGCACATAAAGAGGTATTGAATTAGGCCCATTCTTGACATCATACATATGCCAAGACATCTTGCTGATACATCTATGATTTCCAAAGGCTAGTTATATAACCTGCATTTAGTGGCCATAGTGAAGTTGTGGTGCACTGAGCACCACGACTAGGAGATGGCGATACCAGGCTACTTTCTTCAGGGGAGACAGGGCAGGATGGAGGGGAGGAGGGTTTGTTTTATATGTGAGGGAGGGATACAAGGCCACAAAAGTACCTGGGCCCCTTGATGAAAAGGAGGCGCTGTAGGTCACCTTGAAGACAGGCACCAGGGCCGCTGTCCATACTGGAGTAGTGTACAGACTAGCAGCACAGGTATAGGGGTTGGATAAGGCATTTAGGGAAGTCATCATCAGAACTGAGAGTAAGGGGGAGATGCTGCTAGTTTGTGACTTCAATCTATGAGACGTGGAGTGAAGTCTTCCAACTGCAGCTCATCTCCCTCCTTAGCCTCCTGTTCTCCATGGGTAACATTTTAAGGAACTGTAGTCTCTCTCTCTCTCTCTCTCTCTCTGTTTTTATCCTCCATACCCCTCATCATTTTGGTGGTCCTGCATTATACACTCTGTTGCATCAATGTTATTTTGTAATGGGAAGCCCAGAACAACACACAGTACTCCAAGAGGGGTCTGACCAGGACCTTTGTAAAAAGTGGTAGGATTACTTTCCCCTGCTGTGCTGGTCACCACCCCTTAATGCACTCCAGCATTCTTCTAGCCTTCTTGACTGCAGCAGTGCACTCCTTGTCATGCCTTAGCCTGTTGTCTGTTATGACCCTCCAGGTTTTTGCCTCCACTGCAGCAAGCAGAACCTCACACCCATGAATGAGTAAGTCCTACCTCTGTTTCTGCTCCTCAGGATTAGCACTTTAAATCTGACTACATTGAATCTATGACAACAGGAGTCTGACCTGTCACTCAACTTGTTCAGGTCCTTCTGAAGTTTGTCCCCATTCTCAAAAGAGTCCACTGTCCTGACCAATCCTCAGCTTCCTGCCCCCAAGCCAGTTAGAAATTCACCTTGTGTATGAATCATATATATTGCACTGGTGTACTTTGACCAGATGTATATCATGTGCCACACTGTCAAGGGCTTTGCTGAGGTCCAGATAGACTATGTCGATGGACTTGCCTCTGTTCATCTCTCTGGTCTTGCCCACAAAGAATATAGGTTGGTGTGGTACAATCTGCCACTCATACATCAATGCTGAGAAGGGATGAGAACATTGGCTTAAACTTTTTTTCCTTCAACCATTTTTCTGCTCCATCCATGGGGAACTCTCTCCAGCTACCTCACATCACCCCCAGTTCTACCTCCCACCGTGACACCCTACCTCCCATCACATCAGCCAGGCAGACCCCTTGGCTCTGAGCCCCTCCGAGGTTGGGCCGCCCTGTCCGCCCAGGGTGCTCTATCTATAATCAAGTATGCCCAGCTCAGCAATTGGGGGCAGAGAGGAGAGTGCCCAGCATTGGGAGCGTTGGGAGTGTGGCCAGGCAGGACCGAAAGGGCTTTCACCTATCCTGAGGAAGGGGATTTTTCTTTTAAGGTTTTCCCCCAGGAGGGCAGCTGTGCAGTGACGTCAGCACGGTGACCCATAGATGTCTACCGCACCCCTCCCATGTAGCAGCTCCTGCGCCAGTAATACCTCCGGTCTCCACCAGAGGTCTCTACTGCACCGGAGACACCCCTGGATACCTCCCTGGGAGAGGAGAGTAGTCCATCAGACGCTCGATCCTCTCCCTCCCCTGATGCCTGAGCTCATTCCGGAACTTGGGTCGCCGGCGTGGCACGAAGTGTGGCATCCAGCGCCTCAACCCTCAGCGCCACTGGGCCAGCTAACATTGGCTTCATTTAATCGAGCCATTATTTAGTCACTGATAATGGAGTGCAGGACCTTTATCAGCACTGATGTCAGGCGGACCGACCCATTCTTGCCCAGGTCTGATCTTGTCCCCTTTTTACAGCTGCATGGGTGGAGCTCTGCAGACATTATGCCATTATCTTTAGAAGAGCACTGTGGAACCACATGATCGGACTGCTGTCCGATGTGCTTCCACAGTGCTCCAGCTAATGTCCACTCATTCTGTTTGTGCAGTCCATCCCCTCCACGGGCCGCATAAACACACCTCCTTTACGGGGCACTAGTTTTTCTTCCATAACTGTGGAACTGATGGGTGCCATGCCCAAGATGGATATTGACTCAAACTATGCACGCACGAGTATCATGCATGTGCAGTTCTGTCGGTACCGCCATCTTGGGCATGGCAGACTCTGGCACTTGTAACAGCTCTGAGCAGCCGTATCAGCTCTGACCAGAACGTGTTTCAAGTTGGGGACCATACAGGCCCTTTTCCAGTCCTTCAGCATCATTCATGTAGACACAAACTCAAGAAGATTACCTCAAGAGGCCCTACCCATTGTTTCTTTAGCTCCACTATTATTCTGAGGTGTATTCCATCCTCCCCTTGGGATTTGTCTGACTTGACCTTTTCTAGGTAGTCGGCTACCAGGAACCAGATCCAGGGTACATACAGTGCTCAGTGGTGCCGAGTGGGGTGCTGGTTGTGGATTTTGCTAACGCAAACACATTTCAAGATGACACAATTACAACAGTAGCCGATTAGAACCACACAGTTTAAACTGCGTGGTCAGACCATGCAAGCAGGAATAGCAACAGGGGTAAAATAGCATTTAGTAGCTACCGCTACCCCTGTCACTGTTCAGTGAGTTACACAGAGAGGAGGAATGGAGGAAAAGTTGAGGTGCTGGCCAGGCTGCCCTTGTGGCATAGAAGGTTAGTGAAGCAGCAGCTTTGCCAGCACAGGTCAGGAGACCAGGGTTCTCTACCTGGTCTTCCGACATTTTTGCTGTCACTCAAAATTCTTTTTTTGTACTAAGAGTCATGGAACAGTAATTCCATGGCCCCACAATTTTCTCATTTGCCGTGTGATCTGCACCCACTCGGAGTACAGCATCTTAAATATGGGGGGGGGAGTGGGCGGTGTGCAGAGACCCGTGCAGAAACAAAGGTTATTTTATCATTTTCTTGCTAAGGTAGTGGTCCTCCGTTTGTGTTTGGACTGCAACCATTGGCACTATTCTGTGTTTCGGCTTTCATTCCTGCTGCTGTTCATGAGGGCGACGTTTGTACTGCATACTTCTGGACCGCACTGTTATTGCAGGTGCTCTTGTAACCTAGTGCCAATTATAACCACACTCCAGGGCTATAGTGTAGTTTACCAAAGCAGAAATGTACAGGTGACACAAGTTTTAAGTGTACAACTAGATTTATTTGAAAATAACAAAATGGCTCATGTACAGGTTCCTCCCTCCCTCCCTTCCTTCCTTTGATTTCAGGATCTCATCCCCCTTCCTCACCTTCCTCTTTCCATTTATGTACTGTAATAAGTATGCACTGGATGCTCTGTACTTCTCTTGCATGGAGGCAACCTCTTTCATGCTAGTATTTATATTCCCTCTTTTTATGTTGGATCGATTGGTTTAGGTCCCTTTTGAGCCATGGGGGTCATGTCTTGGTCCTTGTCCCATTACTTCTTACAGGGATCCAGACCTCTGCAGCTGCTTTAGTCATCTTTAACAAACCCCATATGATCTATATTACTAGTTTCATTCAGATTCTGCAGACCATTGGCAATCTAATCACTCATCTTCACAAAGTCTGCTTGTCTAAAGTTCTGAGTCCTGGTGGCTGAGGCCAACTAGTCTTCTCTGTCACTGAGAAGTGAATTGGTCAGTGGCTGTCACTGCCACCCATTAGTTTCTTGATGTTCACATTGGAGAGGAGGAGGAGGAGATGATCCTATCCCCACTTTTTTTTTTAACTTTCTCTTTTCCCCCCTACATTCCCCCAAGTTCCGACTTTCCTCAGGAACCCCAGAGAGTCATCCCTCTGCCGTCTGCCTTACCTGGATCACTACCGTCACCAAATGGAGCTGCGGTTTACCCCCGGACAGGGACAAGGTGGGGCCCCTAAGCACCCCGAACTTCTGGTTTCGTCGGTGGGAAGGCGACCAGGCAGGCGGCAGCACATCAAGGGCACGCTCCAGGGCTCCATCACCTTTGGAGCTGGGAAGCATTTTCCACATTTCTGTGGATGTTGCGAGTGCCCATGACGTCAAGGCTCAAGCGCCGACATCCGCGACATGCTCCCCTAGTGAGCCTCAGAGGTGTGTTGAGCCTCCGACCTACGTCCGAGGCCAGTCACACCCATAGGAGCCCGACGTAGTGCTAAGTCTCTGGTCTCCGCCGGAAGTCAGCATACACTGGGCCAATTCCCTCCCCTCCCCCCGGAGAAGGCGAGCCATCGTGGGATGTTCAAGCCTACTCCCCCCAGCCAGCCCTCCAGCAACCCGAGTCCGCTCCTAAACCCGGGTCTCTGGCGTCACAGGCAGAAATCTAACCGCTGTGCTGGCTCTATCCCCACTTCTAATAAATATATTTATTTATTTAGCTATGTGAAAGTAGGTTACTGGAAAGGCACACTGAATCGAGGCTCATTTCCAGTTGTGACCGGGGGGCGGGGGACGACAGGGGACACAAAATACATAGCACAGACACAATTCACAATTCAGTTGTGTCTGTGCTATGTGAAAAGGACAAGGATGGCTCCAAACATAGCGGGCATGCTGTTTTAAGAGGCAGTCCTTAAACATGTACTGGAACCCAGTCACAGCCTGGCTGTTAGCCCTATGAAGACACCAGTCTATGGTATGGAGATCCTCCAGGATCACTACCGGAGCTCATTTGGCTGCTGTTATAATTTTCACAACCATCTGGGCATCATAATAATAATAATAATAATAATAAATTTTATTTCTAAAGAGCCTTTCAAGTTTCAAGGCGCTGTACAAACATTATAAAACACAGATAAAAACTTCAATCTCAGAATAATACATCACAATCGATGATCTAAAAAGGCAGACTGATGCAAATAAGTTTTTAAATCCCTCTTAAACTCCTCCATGGAGGTGCACAGCTGCAACCGATGGGGTAGAGAATTCCAAAGAGTGGGAGCAGCATAAGAGAAAGCTCTGCAACCAGATGAATTTAGGCTCACTCTTGGAATCTCTAGCAACCCCTCGTTGGCTGAGCGGAGTACTCTGCCCGGGCAGTAAGAAACCAGGAGATCTTTCAGATGAGCTGGACCCTGATCATGTAGGGCTTTAAAAGTCAATAAACAGACTTTGAAGGTGATCCGCCACCTAACAGGAAGCCAGTGCAGATCACGCAACACCGGGAGATGTGGCAAGACCTGCTTGTCCCAGTCAAAACCCGTGCTGCTGCATTCTGCAGTAGCTGGAGGCTGCAGATTTCAACCCCAGAAAGCCCAAAATACAGGGCGTTGCAGTAGTCCAAGCATGAGGACACAAAGGTGTGGACCAATGTTGGTAACGAGTCAGACGGAACAAGGTATTTCACTCTAGCGATATTCCTAAGGTGGTAAAAGGAAGTCTTGATGACACTTGTGACTGTAGTGTCAGCCTGTCATCTAAGATAACCCCTAGGTTACGCACCCGTTCAGAGGTTGGAAGTGATACACCCCCAAGAAAAATTCCTGAGGGTGCACCAACAGGCGACCTCTCTGTCCGACAACCCGGATCCACAACCAAAACCTCTGTCTTTTCTGAGTTCAACTTCAGCCAACTAGAATCCATCCAATCCTGGATTTCTTTCAAGCAGTTGTTAAACAACGAGAGAGCTCCATCCTGGTCAGGGGCAAAAGACAGGTATAGCTGGGTATGATCTGCATAGCAATGAAAACTCAGCTTATACCATCTTATAATGTCTCCGAGGGGCAGCATATACACCGCAAATAACATGGGAGATAGCACAGAACCCTGAGGCACCCCACACAACAAAGGAATTGGGCCGGAGGAAAAAATTCCCGACACAACTCTTTGTGATCTCCCAGTGAGGAATGAGGTGAACCATCCAAGGACGGTTCCCGATATTCCACAGATCTGCCTCAGGCGTGCAAACAACACCACGTGATCCATGGTGTCAAAAGCTGAAGAGAGATCAAGAAGAACTAGAATAGAATGTCTCTTCTGGTCTCTCGCCCTCAAGAGATCATTAAGCACCCGAACCAGCGCAGTCTCAGTGCTATGTCTTTTATGAAAACTGGATTGGAAGGGTTCGTATATGTCATGGGTGGTTAAATGGTTCTCCAATTGGACCGCCACTACTTTCTCAATCACCTTCCCAATGAAGGGTAGGTTAGAGATGGGTCTGTAGTTTGCAAAACAATCTGGGTCCAAGGTAGCTTTCTTCAAGAGCAGTATCACCACCGCTTCTTTCACGGAGCTAGGAAACTCACCTGAGTCCAGGGAGCACCAGACTGTTTGCACAAGGATTGGACCGATGATGTCACAACAACCCAATATTAGGGAAGTCGGTCCAGGATCCAAACTACAGCTCGTAGGGTGCATACCATGGATAATCCTTATGACATCCACAAAATCAGGTCTGCTGAAGGAACACCATGAAAATTGAGGCACTGTGAACTCATGCTGTTCAACCGTATCCCCCTTAGAAGCCGCAGGACGCAGATTCGCCCTGATATCGGCCACCTTATTAGTGAAGAAGCCAGCGAGCTCCTTGCACTCTAATTGCAAAAAAGCTGTCCGAACTTGTAGACAGGCTGGGTTGCACAGCCTGTCCACAGCTGAGCCGGTCAGTTCCTAGCAGCAGCAATCTCCCTGGACAGGAATTCTGCCTTCTTATGGAAGATTGCAGATTGATAGACAGAGTAGTGGTCCATCAATTTAAGACGGTTGGTATCACTGGCGGATCTGCGCCGACAGCATTCTAATCTTCGCCCCTGTCTCCGCATCTCCCTCAGTGTCCCGTCAAACCAGGGCGCCTAGGGATGAAGGGAGAGGGGGCATACACGAACAGGAGCAATAGTATCCAGAGCCGAAGTAACTGCCCTATTATAGGCCATCACCACGGTCTCTGGACTACTGCTCGCCAACGCGTGGGAACGAGAGGTCAAGAACCACCACAAGGCCTTGGGGAGAAATATCCCGCAAAGGGCGGTATCTCACCATCTCCACAGGGGTAGGCCTTCTCAGGGGGGTAATAAAATTGAACCCCACAGTGCAGTGGTCTGACCATACGACTGGTTCCACCCCCAGATCAGTAATATCAATCCCTAGAAGAAAGACTAAGTCCAAGGAATGTCCAGGTTTATGGGTAGCAGTGGAAACCACCTGTGTAAATCCCAAAGAAGTCATTAACTGGAGGAAGTGATTACCAAATTGTGAGAGTTCATCGTCAACCCAGGCATTAAAGTCGCTTAGAACCATCAATCTGGGCGACTCCAACGACATGTCAACAATGAAGTCTGCCACTTCCTGTAAGAACTGTTTCCCATCACCTGGACGGTAGATGATGCGATTCAAACGCCCAACACCTGCTACCACTGTACACTCAAAGAATCAGTCTCCCCACAACTACACTCGTGGTCAATTCCATCTTAAAACAGACTGCAACCCCCCCCACCCTGCGGTCCAATCTCGGGTGGTGTATCACAGTACCGGCAGTCATGGCTTTAACGTGGGGCCTGGGTTTTCATCCATCCAGGTCTCAGTGATGCAAGCCAAGTCCACCGAACCGACAAGATCAGCAATAATGCTGGTCTTGTTTCTGACGGACCTAGCATTGCATAACACCGCCCGGGTTGAACGCACTTCGGAGGCTGTCAAGCCCATCTGCCTACCAAATTCTGTAGTGCCCTTGGGTATAGACACCAGACAGGGCAAACCTGATGTGAGCATGATGTGCTAAACAGTTTGGGGGTCTGTAGCATACACCAGAGGCGACTGTTTCCCTCCTCCTCTCCAAACTCAAAGTAGATGGGCTCATTATTCTCCCCATTGTTCTCTTTATTCTTCACATTAGCTCCCTGTCTGATCAAGAGAGCCCCCCACCCTGTTTTCTGGCATGATTACCCCTTCAGAATAGTCTTGCTGCTACAAGGGGAATCCCGTAAATGGGGCAGTGGGGCAGGGCAGCCCAGTGGCGCAGAGGGCTGAGGCGCTTGCTAATCACCTGCCACCATGCCAGTGAGCCGAGTTTGGGAAAGGGCTTGAGCTGCTGGGGGTGGGCCTTGGGAGAGGATTCGAGCTTCCCAGTGACTGCTGTCCTCTTCCGAGGATGGGTGGCCAGCTATCTACTGTAGATCTCTCACTGCCGCCAAATGGATGCCCACTGGTAGTGCAGATGCAAGCAACATGAAAGGAGGGGCAGTGGTTTCATACTGTGTGTGCCTCCATATGCATGCGCCTACATGCCACTGCACTGTAGGAAAGGGAAGAAGGTGGAAAAGAGCCAGGCAACCTAAACAAAGCCGTGTGCACTCCCTCTTGACCTGTGCCACTGCCCAGTCCCTGGGCACTGCGGGATGTGTATTGGGGGGGGGTTCCTCCCTCCCTCCCTTCTGGCCCCTCTATGGGGGAAATCCATGGGGGCTTTAGCCTGGAAGACCAGGTGAGGTGGACGCTCATTGGAAGAAGCAGAGAAACAGCTGAGAGCCTGCCCCCCCCCCAACTCAGTGGGTAAAAAGCTTTATGAAAATAAATGGGGCATGTGATAATTACAGGAGAAAGGGTTGTAGCCCTGAAAACAGAGAAGGCTTCTGAGCTGGTTGGTATGCACATGGTGGTGCTAAGGGAATGGGCATCAGAACTATGTGAACCCTTGACAGGGCTGTTCAGTAGTTCACTATAGTGAAGGGTGGTTCTGAAAGATTGGAGAGTAGCGGACTCCGTTCCACTCCACAAGGGAGGAGACAAGGAGCAACTGGGAAACTACAGGCCCATCAGTATTACCTTCATTGTGGGTAAACTAATGGAAACACTAATCAGAGAGGACTTAGTGGACTACCTGGAGAGAAATAGGCTCCAGGTTAGTAAGCAGCATAGGTTTGTGGCAGGGAGGTCTTGTCAGACCAGCCAAATAGTCTTCTTTGACTTGATAACTAGGGCAGTGGATAAGGGGCAAGCAGAGGATTTACTGTACTTTGACTTCAGGAAGACATTCAACTTGGTGCCACATGAAAGGTTGCTGAAGAAGTCAGAGGATCTGGGTGCAGTCAGTGACCTAGTTAGATGGGTGGGTAGCTGGTTGGGGGGGTGAAAGCAGATGGTGGTGGTGGTGGTAATTGGGGTTGTCAGTGGAGAAGAGATCACTAGTGGGGTGCCTCAGGGTTCAGTGCTGGGTCTGGTCCTTTTCAATAAGTTTATTGGCAACATGGGAGAAGGAATACAGGAAGAAATGTGTCTCTGCAGATGACACTAAGCTCTGTGACAGGGTAAACAGCAAGGATAGGGTAAGACAGTTGCAGAGGTACCTGCAGAGATTAGAGGAATGGTCCAAGGTTTGGCAGTTGAAACTTAATGCCAAGAAGTGCAAGAAGATGCACATAGGGAACAATAACCCCAGGATGGAATATTGGATGGGGTTACTGTACATCTGAGGAAAGGGAACCCAGGAGTCATTATAAGCAACTCCCTAAATCAATCTAGCAAAGCAGCAAGGCCTACAGCAGGGCAACCAGAATACTGGAGTGTAATGAGAGAGGGTTCAATAGCAGGAAGAAAGAGATAATACAGTCTCTCTGTTCAGGCCACATCTGGAATACTGTGTCCAGTTCTGGACTCCCCACCTAAAATGACTAAAAAAATCAGATTACCGCCACAGAAGTCTAAAAGACAAAGACCGGCTGTAGGCAGTGATGTGTAGGGTAAGCAGAATGATTCGTGGCCAAAAAGACGAATGCTATGAGGACTGGCTCAAGGCTCTGCACGTGTACTGGTTAGAGACCAGAGGGGAAAGATGTGATATGAGAGACCATCAGGTTCTCAGAGGGCTGGGCAAGGTAGACTGCAACAAAATATTTAGAATGAATGGCAAATCTGAAACAGAGGGACAGTAGTGGAAGCTGGCCGGGGAAATTCAGAAGGTACAGGAGAAAGTTTTATTTTACAGAGAGAATGGTTGAGCCATGGAACAGCCTACCAGCGGAGGTGGTGGGTTCAAGAATCTTTAATACTTTCAAACACAATTTGGACTGAGTAAAGGGCTTAACGGTTACTCAGGGGATAGCAGTGGGAAAGGGGGAGAGGGCAAAAACCGGACTAGAAAATAAGCCCCAGGTTAGGATAGGGTATAACAGAGCAGACTGGATGGACCAAAAGTCTTTGTTGACATTTCTGTGTATTTTTAAACAAATAAATAAAATAAAAAATGTTTCTGCAGCCTTCTGGTCTTGGGACCAAGTCATTTTCTTCCCCACTCTGAATCTGGCATTCACTGGAGTCGGGGGAGTTTCCCATCTCCCTGAAGGAGGCTGTGGGAACCCTCTTCTCAAGAAGCCATCCCTTGACCCAGATTCCCCTGCAAACTACAGACCAATCTCTAACCTCTCCTTTATAGGGAAGTTTATTAAGACAGTCGTTGCGCTACAGCTGAAGAATCATCTTACCTTCCATGCTATCTATGATCCGCTCCTGTCTGGTTTCCGTAAGAGACATAGTATTGAGACTGCTCTGGTTTGGGTACTAAATGATCTCCTGATGGCAAGACCAGAAGAGTCATTCCATCCTAGTCCTTCGGGATCTCTCTTCAGCTTTTGACACTGTGGACCATGGGGTGCTGCTTGATCGCCTGCTATACATCTGCAGTCTGTCTGGTACAGTCCTCCGATGGTTCCATTCTTTCTCTCCGGCAGGTCACAGAGAGTAGTTTCAGGAATTTATTCCTCTGACTCTTTCTCTCTGCGGTGTAGGGTCCCGCAGGGTTCAGTGCTGTCCCCCATGTTGTTCACGGTGTACATGCTACCAGTGGGAGACATTGTGAGATGGTATGGGCTGAGTTTTCACTACTACGCAGATGATACTCAGCTGTACCTGTCTTTTGTGCCTGACCAGGATAGTGCATGCTCAGTATTTTTCAGCTGTTTCGTAGAATCCAAGACTGGATGAACTCCAGCTGGTTAAAGTTAAACTCTGCCAAGACGGAGGTGTAAGTGGTGCCGCTAGGTCACCAGATAGAGGAGTTGGCTGCGGGACGGCCTGCTGGGCTGTGGCTTGGGGCCCCCAGTGGATGACCTCCGAACGGGTGTGGAATCTGCAGGTGGTTTCTGATGATGGGCTGACACTTCATTCTCAGGTGTCAGCCATTGTCAAATCCTCATTTTACCACCTGAGGAACATCGCCCAGATTAAGCACTTTCTTCCATCTGGCAATCTTCCAACTTTGGTCCACGCTTTCTTGACCTCGCACCTTGACCACTGTAACTCCCTTCACCTAGGGCTTCCTGAGGTAGATATCTGCTGCCTGCAGCTGGTGCAGAATGCTGCGGCCAGGTTATTGTCTGGATCATCTCAGTCCAGCTATATTTCCCCTGTGCTGCACACTCTGCACTGGCTGCCTTTTCAGTGGCGGATCACCTTTAAAGTCAGTTTACTGACTTATAAAGCCCTATACGGTTTGGGTCTGAGTTACTTGCAAGAGCTTCTGCATCCCTACTGCCCCCTCTAACCGGCCCGCTCAGCCGACAAGGGGTGCTAGAGATTCCCAGGGTGCACCTGAAGACTTCTGGGGCACAGGCTTTTGTCTTTGCTGCCCCTACCCTGTGGAATTCTCTACCTCGTCGGATACGAGAGTGCCAGACAGTGGAGAGCTTTAAAACTGCTCTTAAAACACACCTGTTCCAGCTGGCCTTCCCCGTTTTCTGATTTGGTATTTGGATGTGTATATTATTGATATTTGTCAATAAGTTTTCGAGTGTTTTAAAATGTTTTAAAGTTTTAAGATTGTACAGTGCTTTGGTATTTATGAACTGTGCTTGATAAATAAAGTTATTAGTATTAGTGTCCCTGAATTGTGGCCTTCACAGTGCATCAGACCCTCGAGCTCCCCCATTGTGTTGGGTGTGCTCCTCATATTGGCCTGCTTGCAAGTGAGAATATTTGCCACTCTATGCTGCCTCGCCCCCTTTGTGCGTCTCCTCCCTTGTTGCTCCCCTGTTCTGTTGTCCTTGAGTCATTGCTCCCATGTGTCAGCTTCCTGCAATGCTGCACCTTTGCACCAGACCCCTCCCTGTCTACTCTAGTATAAATCCACTGAACTGCCCTGTCCATTCTTCTGGTCACTACCTCCACTCCCTCTTGGCAACTTCTTTTTGTACCTTAAGAATTCTGTTTAGACATCTTTACTGGAGTCATCCTTGACCATGCATCTTTTCTACCCAAACACACAAGCTTCCATTTTTAGTTACTTGAATGACTCGCTTCTCTGTCTTGTGTGTTTTAAAGGCTGAAATTGGTTTATCTATCCCTAAACAGAGGTTCCATTTTAGCTTGTGATGCGTTATTGCATATACTTGGTTTGTGCTTAAAGGTCATTCTTACACTCTGAAAACTACACAGTCAATTCAAAATGATTTAAAATATAGATTTAAAAATGTTCATTGCTTTTGTTTATAAACTGTGCTTTTGAAATATACAAATTAGTTAACAGGCAGTGTGATCTAGCGGCTACAGCACTGACTTGGGAACCAGGAAATTGCAGGTTCAAACCCTGCTTTTGATCGAAATGCTGAGTCACCTTGGGCAAGTCACTTAATCTCTTAGTGCTCCGCCAGTTAATCATATACACTTTAGAGGGCAATAAAATAGGGCAGTTTAATGGATATAAATAATTGGGATTTTGGATGGATCCAATAGCACCAGGAAATCTACATGTAAATAAATTGATAAAGTTGTGAAATGCATTGATGTACTGTACCAACATAAAGGTTATCTACATTCTGAAACTAGGCTATAAATAATTCACATTTTACTGATTTTAGATTATGCATACATAGTGTATGGTAACTATATACAGGACAAGTTGCCTAAACTTGATAAATTATAGAACTAGATGGTGAGGCTAGTAAACAGTAGCCCGTATGATGTACATAGGTGTCAACTGTTTAATCACTTAGGCTGGATGTCACTACTGCAAAGACTCTGAATGCACAATATCTAATTTGCCTTAAAAAAGTGACCACGGATAAGTCCCTGAATATCTGTTCGAGTGTCTAACCTTTTGGGAAAGACAAGGGTTTTTAAGGAACGGAGGCCAGCTACCACAGCTCAGAATCCACTGGGGGTGGGGTGTCCATGGACACATCAGCGGGATCCCTCTGTCCAGCAGAACACCAGGGAACAGTAGAGCTTGAAACTTCAGGAAGGCTCCAGGCGAGAGCCAGTCAAAGTAAAGACTGCACCTCTGGCCCTTCAGGGTACCAGTCGGAGGCAAGAACCATCAGGAACAGGAAAAGTGGGCTTTTAAAACCACACTGAGTCTCCTGGTCCCTCAGCAAAGCTGCCACAGCTCAGAATCAGCTGGAAGGAGGGGGTACACGGACACATCAGCGGGACCCCTCTGCCTAGTGGAACACTAGGGAACAGTGGAACTTGAAGCTCCAGGTGAAAGCCAGTCAGAGTGAAGAGCATGCCTTTGGTCCTCCAGGTCACCAATCAGAGTGAAGGACTAGTGGGAATAGGAATAGTGGGCTTTTAAAACCCAGCTGAGTCTCCCGGTCCCTCACCAAAGCTGCCACAGCTCAGAATCTGCTTGGGGAGAGCACAGACACATCAGTAGGAACCCTCTGCCCAGTGGAACACCAAGAAACAACTCCCAAGTGGGAGCCAATCAGAGTGAAGATCGCACCTCAGGCCCTCCAAGGCACCAGTCGGAGGTAGGACAGATGAGAACAGGAAGAGCAGGCTTTTAAAACCCTGCTGTCTCTCCTGGTTCAACAGCAAATCCACCACTGTTTGGAATCTGCTGGGGGGTCCTAGGACCCATCTGCAGGACCACTCTTCCCAGCAAAACACCAGGGACCAGTAGAGCTTGAAGCTCCAGGGAGGCTGTAGATGGGAGCCAATCAGTGTAAAGGCCGCTCCTCCAGCCCTCCTGGGCATCAATCAGAAGCAAGGACTGGTAGGAACAGGAAAAGTGGGCTTTTAAAATCCCACTGAGTCTCCCAGTCCTTCAGAAAAGCAGCCGCAGCTTGGAAGCTATTGGGTGGTGGGGTCTGTGGACACATCAGTGGGACCCCTCTGCCTAGTGGAACACCAGGGAAGTGTGGAGCTTGGAGCTTCAGGAAAGTTCCAGGTGGGAACTAGTCACAGTGAAGACTGCAGGGCACCAATTGATGGCAAGGACTATGGAATAGGAAGCATCCTACTACTATAAGTGGTCTAGGCCTCCAAGTGGCCCCCAGCACGAAGGACCCATGTAAAAAGGACAGTGGAGTCTGCCCACCGGAGTCAGCCTAGCAAGGCAACTGGCAGTTGGACCTTCTGCACTGCAGCAGTGGGGGGATAGGAGCAGTGAAGGGGTGGTTTAGGTGTCCAGCATCAGCAGGCCTTCACAGGAGGAAGCAGTGTAGCAGGGGGTCTGCCGGACAAAGGAGGCAAGATTCCTGTTCATTCCTGTTGTAGCTCACACACTGCAAGGGAGAATGGATAGTCAAGGGTATACTAAAAGTGGGACTAGGTGAAACTATCTAGAGTAGGGGTACAAAAGGTAAAAAAAAAAAAGTGGGGGAGGGTGGATAGTTGGGTAAACTAAAAGTGGGAATAGATGAAACACCCTATCTAGGTTAGGGGCATATAAGGGTTAAAAAAAATAACAGTAAAGGAGTGAGGAGAGACACTAGCTAGAAACCTATCCATGAAGCAAGACTAGGTAAGGTATAAGTGTTGGTGCCTCAACAGGTAAAACTTAAGGGATAAAGGAAGGAACACTAATTACTACAGGGTACTACTAGCTGAGCGGGGTAATAGGATAAACCCTGGTAGGGGAAAAGGAACTGAATATTTCCAGGGAAGACAGAGTAGAAATTGTACTGGGAGTGGTGCAGTGCAGTGGCTGTGGGGCAGCAGCTTTCAGGGAGACCTTCTGGAGGCTGCAGTGCTGCCCCATCTGCAGACATCTCTCTGTGCTGAGGGAGGAGGTTGCTAGACTCCAGACCAAGTTGGCCAGGATCTGGGAGGCCTCCTCCCCTACCCAGGCACCACTAAGTCTGCCACCGTTACCTCAGATCATGCCAGAGAGGAGGAACAGCTGGACTGTGGTGGGCTCTGGGAGGGTGAAGGTGGTGAGTCAGAGGCATATTCTCCATCCAGTTCCACTACACAATTCCTGCACCACTGTGGCGAGGCAGGACTGTCCCATGGAGGCCCCCATAATAGTGACCAGGGAGAATGTGGGAGTCCTCCGTAGCAGAGACCCCAAGGAGGGTGGCAGAGGACCCCAGTGAAAGAGGAAGCAACTCCTGGTGGGGGACTCGGTTGTAAGGGGATAGATTTGGGAACAGGATGGGAGAGAAAGGTTAGGTGCCTAAGCGGCACCACAGCTCGGAATGATGGAAAGCAGATCCTAAGGATTGCTAGGGCAGCAGGAAGGGAAGGAAAGCTGGATGTCATTGTCCACCTGGAGTCTACTGAGCTGGCTAGGGCCAAAGCTGGGATAGTGCAGGAGGAGTTGAGGAGGGGTCTTAGGCAGGTAGCATGCTTAGTGATGTTTTCTGATGTGTTGCCTCTCTACGACGGGGGGAGGATAGGGTACTCTGTACCAGGAGCTTCAATGCATGGTTGAAGGGAGTGGTGCAGGGAGCATTGGTTAAGCTACATTGGGGACTGGGGACCCACCTGGCCTGATAAGGGTCTGTACAGAGGAGATGGCCTGCATCCATCCAGGAGGGGAACTACAGTCCTCGGTGAATTGTTTAAATGTTACTTTAGTGAACATTTAAATTAACCGAGGGGTGGTGGTGGAGGTAAGACTCAGGGAGGCATTAACTGTCTCTTCCCCCTCCCCACAGGCTGAAGTAGTCAGTAGGGAGAATCCTACAGGAGAAAAATCTCCAAGGGTACCCATTACTGAGATAAATAAAATGATAGTATTGAAGGGAGATGGGAATGAGAGGAGGAGTAAGGAAAGAGGGAAAAGGAGGGGCTGAGAAGCTGCATAGTAGCAACATCTGGAAGGCCATGTGTGCAAATGCTCGAAGTCTGGGAAATAACATTCTGGACCTAGAGGCCATTATGTCAGAGGCTTACCTAGATATTGTCACCATTACTAAGTCATGATGCACTGAGAACCATGACTGGTATATAGCTATACCAGGCTATACTCTGTTCAGGAAGGACAGGGTAGGAAAGAAAGGAGGGGGAGTGTTGCTTTATGTCAGGGAAAGCATAAAGGTGACAGAGATGCAGGGAATACTGGGAGGGGCAGAGATACTGTGGGTCACCCTAGTGATGGGGAATGGAGCCGATATTTGCACTGGCATGATCTACAGACCTCCATCATGTTGGGGGGGGGGTGGAGTTGGATAAGATCCTGGTGGAAGCCATCCAAAATATGGCAAATAAGGGGGAGGTGCTGCTGGTGGGGGACTTAAATCTGCCAGATGCAGAGTGGAGCACCCAGCTGCAGATTAAGCTAGGAGCAGGGACATCCTGGACTCCCTGCTGGGGGCATTGTTTAGGCAACTAGGAAGAGAACCCTATAATGATGGGCATTACAGAACCTTGTACTCACTAACGGTGACAGGGTTGCAGATGTCACAGTGGGAGGCCACATGGGGACCAGTGATCACCCTACAGTGTGATTCAGTATAAAAACTGTGGCAGAATCAAGCCACATAAGGGCGAGGGTCCTGAACTTAAGGAGGGACAATTTTGAAAAGATGGATGAGTGCCTCAGGGATGCCCTGGCAGAGGGAGAGCACTTGGGTGGAGTGGAGGAACAGAGGGCAAAGCTAAAAGGGGCCAAAGTGAAGGCAAAAAAACCTCTGCATCAGGCAAGTGAGCAAAAGCAAGAGGAAAATAAGACCGCTATGGTTCTCAAAAGAGGTGGCTGGGAAAGTAAGTGCAAAAAGTTAGTATTCAAGAGGTACAAGAAGACACAGAGGAAGGAGGATAGGAAGGTGTAGCAGGAGAAACAGAGGGAGGCAGGAAAAGGAGTAAGGAATGCAAAGGTGCAAACGGAGGAGAGAATAGCCCTGGCAGTAACGAAAGGGGACAAGACATTTATCAGGTATATAAGTGAAAAAGGAAGACCAGGGGAGGGATTGTGAGAGTAAGAAGGGAAGGGCACGGTGACACATGAGGATGAGTCAGTGGATGCTCAGTGCACAGTGGTTACAAGCGTTACATCTTCCAACTTACCCCATTCAGGTGACCAAGCCCCTGGTTCAGTCTCTAGCATGGTGGTCAGTGGAGGGCAACCTCCTCCAGGGCTTCCGCATCTCCAAACTGGATCCTTCGGTGATTCTCACTACAGATACCTCCCTGTTGGGGTGGGGAGCCCACTGGCAGAGCCTTCAAAGCAAGGTGTATGGGACCATCAGAGACTCATCCTCACATCAGTGTGTTGGAAATGTAAGCTATCTTTATGGCCTGAGAGTCCTAGTAGACCTAGTCAGCCACAGAAAAGTCCTCCTCCAGACATACAAGCCTGTCCTTTACTACATCATGTAAACACAATTACTATTAATTAATTTAATTCTGTGGCTGTTTAAGGAAAGGTGTGCAGTAAATTGTGTTTACTTGTTTTCATCGTGATTCCATCCTGAGATGACAGATTTAAACTTGGACATGCATTGCAGTCAAAAAACTGCTTATTTCAGTACATAGTTACCATTTAAACACATTTTTGACATTCAAGCAGTACAAGACGTTTCTCAAAATTCTCAATCAGACTTTTTCTGTTCATGCACCTTATCTCTTTACACAGTCTTTACTATGTAGGTATGAGGCCCTGTAACTCCTATCAGAAGGCAATTTAAAGGAATGTTCTCTCAAGAATAACCTTAAATAACACAAGTACACAATTCCTTAGTACTAATAATCTTTGCTAGCATTAAACACTATCTCATTGAAAATATGGAACCAGGACTCCTAAAAGACACATATTAGGCAAGCACCTCTAAAAGTCTATAAAGTTATACTCTGCCAAATATCTCAAATCGTGTCTGGTCTCCCTTCCGTCTGGAGATTTGAAGTCTCTTGGATGGCTGTATAGATAAGGCCCTTCCTGGCTCCAGTGAATTCTTTTCTCCTCAAGGCTTGCAAATTAACAAAGTTAGTACAATTTCAATGTTTCTTACTTCTTGCAAAAGCCAAAAGTCTTTAGAGTTCATCAGAATAATACAGTAGTTCTTAAAGCTCAGTAAAAGTAGCGTAGACGTGAGATCTCTTCCACCGATGAAACACAGATTTCATAGGAAGCGAGATGGCAATGCAACGTGTTGTCTTTGGAGATGGATTATATTTGCAAATAGTTCCTCACGAATGGCATGAGGTTTTGAAATGCTATAACCATATTTGGGCAGTGGCTCATCTGGGTTGGAAGTGTAGAGTGTATGTGATGGAGTATTTTTTTTTTCAGACTCTGTCAGCACCCTGTCTATTGTCCTCTTGAAGTTGTCCATGAGGTGACAGTTAATAGACTTATAACCACAAGACCTTACATTGCGCATTTCCAAGAATGAGGTGGTGGAAGTTATGTCATTTGTGGTTTATGGTGCTGCAGTCATTTGTAGCAGATGGTCCCGTTAAGAGGAACCAGTTCCTTGTTTGACTGTCTGGATTTTAGATCTGTTCCAACTTCTTATGGCATGATCCAGTGACATAATAAGCAGGGTCCCGTGTTTTCTGCGATTCTGCGGTTGCAGTAACTGCCACAGAAACAAGCCTTTGCCGCAGAAACAACATTTTGAGGTGCAGTAAAAGTGGCTGTTACCACTGTAAACTCCAAAAAAATGGCTAAAATGATTATGAGTAAGCTTAAAATGGCATTAGTGTGAGTTGCTGGCAGCTCCATCAAACATCCATCATCCCTGGGTTACAGTAGTCAGTGGGGCCACCACTTTGCAATCCACTGGCACTCGACCCTGAAGCTTATGACTATGATGGCTTTCTACAAACACTGAAGGAAGTTTAGGAAGTCTGTTTCATAAGAAAGAATGGTGGTTCTGTGTAACATTTGCAGAACTGTGTAATGAAAAAGTATTAATAATTGCAGACAAAAAATGGGAGGCTTTCTGGACCTTTGTCAAATGTAAAATGGTCCAGCTACTCTCTAGCCTTACAGTAAATCCTCACAGAGTAGGAGAGAAGATATGGAAGATAAGTGGCATTGGCATAAATGACACCACCAGTGTTGAACTGCACGAGCAGGTGGAAGCAACTAGAGCAGCGTTACAGCACAAATCATCACCGCCAAGCGTCAAGCAAGTGGGTGGGAGGGAGCCATTGGAGAATCATTGGTTTGTACACAGGCAATATTGGTCTTCAAGCAACTAGGCAGGCAGGAGAAGAAATTCTCTGGAGCATAGTTGTGGAAAACCAGCACTGGGCAGGTGGGAGGAAGCCATGGGACAATAAAACAGACTGTAGAAAAAAAAATACCTCTGTTATTGTTTAGTTTTAAGAGGCTTCATGCACGGTGACTTTCTGTCGCACCAATGACAGAGATATAATTTGCAACATTTTGTGGTGTTTTCTGCTGCTTCTCGCCATCGGTCCTGACGTACTGCAGCATGGAGTATGCTGCAATAAAAGCAGCAGAGAAAGAGTGGAGTAGTAGAGTGTATTTTTTTGGAGGTCAGCAAAAGAACTGGGGTTAATAATTATGTTGGCACATAGAAGTAGGTGTTCGGCACATAGCATGACAGTTGTGGCTTAATCTGGGGTTCGTGGGGATGAAGTTCAGTGTTACCAAACAACGGAGATGGGCTGGGGACGCTGTGCACACTCAGAGTGCAGTGTGAGCACACAATACTATACAGCACCCTGTTGTCAGGACAATATAAAGTTCTATTTGCTCCTTGATTCTATTCTCTGTGGCCTGTTCACCACAAACTTCTCTGGTGTGAACTATATTTACTGTGGCGGAACACAGAAAAGTGTAATGCTGCTGCCATAAATAGTGGAAGAAAACTAAATAGTTCCCACATTTTTTCCCTCTTATTTCAAGAGTTTGTCTCCATTTCTCTCCACATTTGGCCTATGTTATAAGCACAATAACCCACTCCTGGGTGTGCAGTTATTGAGCTATTAATCAACATTGCGTGTGCTGAGGACACTCGGGCTGCAGCCCCATGCCTCACAATGAACCTGGGGTGTTGATTAATCCCCAGTAATCACACACCCTGTCATGAGTTATTGCTTACTTGTTCCATGATTTCTTGGTGCTGAGGTGAGGACACATACCTGGGTTAAGCATCTGCAGGTCTGTTGAGACTAGAGACTTAAAAGGAAATATTTTTATGACAGGTTATTTTAATGTACATTAATGGCAGCTGAGATTAAGGCATATACCCTTTTTACACTTTGGCAGAATCTGGTGGCTTATGGCCACTATTGTGCCTACAATCAACAAGCAGTGAGCTACACACTCTTACCCTCTCTGCAGGGAGACAATAAGACTGTGGGAATGATGTCTAGAGCAGGGGATCCTGCTTCAAGCAGTCTATATGCCAGGGGTCCAGAACACTCTGGCAGATGAGCTCAGTCGAAACAGAAGCCAATCCTCTGAAGCATTCATTAGCTCCAGACATTGTGAGATCACTGATCAATGAGTGGGGTACCCCAAATGTGGACTTTTTTGCATCCCCACTCAATGCCAAACTGCCTCAGTTCTGCTCCAGAAATCCAGGACATGGCATTTTCTGTTAGGATTTATTCAGACTGCAATGGCAAAATCTGTTTCTGTATGCATTTCCCCGATCCCTCTCGTGCAGAGGGTACTGCACAAGTTGGAGGCTCAAGAGGACAAGATGATAGTGGTGGCCCTCTGTTGGCATCAACACATTTGGTTTCCTCTGTTGAGCAGACTGTCAGTAAACAAACTGAGGATACTAGCACTCAGGGCAGACTTACTGACTCTGGGTCACCTTATCTATCCCAACCCGTGCTCCCTTCATCTTCAGGTCTGGCTCCTGAAGAGATAGAAGTGAACAGGTACAAGGTATCTCAGAGGGTCACTGAAATACTTTTGGCTGTGTGCAAACCTTCCACTAGGAAGACACACACAACCAGATGGAAAAGATTTTCCATATGGTGCTCCAAGGCCCATATGGACCCCTTTTGGTGCCCACCTGGCAAGGTTCTGGAGTACCTGCTAGACCTTTCTGATGCTAGCCTCCATTATTCAACATTAAAGGTCCACCTGTGTGCTATATCTGCATACCACAAGCTCATTGTTACTCTACTGGGCACAGCTGCCACTGTTCAAGAGGTTCTTTAATGGACTTTTGTACACAAGGCCTTCCATCAGGAAGCCACTGGCTGCCTGAGATATTCAACCTTATGCTGGATATGCTCACTTACAAGCCCTTTCAGCCCCTTGCAACATGTAACTTGAAGTTTTTAACCTGGAAAGCAGCATTTCTACTGGCCATCACCTTTGTTCACAGAGTGTCTCACAGATCCTCCGTATACTTCTGTTTTCCATAAAAGCAAAGTACTGTAGTTCTCTGTACATACCCCAAGTTTATACTGAAAATGATGATAGTTCCATCTCAACCAGCCACTTGTGCTGCCTACTGTACATACTTTGCCAACTTCCAGAATGAGGGAGAAAGGGCTTTCCACTCCCAAGATGTTAAAAGTGCCCTTAAGTTTTATCTGGACAGAACCAAGGATTTCAGATAATCTAAACAGCTCTTTGTCTCCTTTGATCCAAACTGGAAGGGACAACCTGTTACAGTCAAGTGCATATCTGCCTGGATTGTGAATTGCCTCCACCACTGCTATGCCATGGCTCAAGTTAAGCTGGAGGGCCAGGTACATGCCCACTTCACCAGAATGGTTGCCACATCCCTGACAGAGATTCGTTCTGTGCCTATTGAAGATATTTGCAGAGCTGGGACATGGAGCACAGTGCACACTTACTAAGCGCTATGTACTGGATATCCACGCTGGGCAGCATGCCACCTTTGGCAGGGCAATCCTGAATAGAGTAGTATCCTGAGTGAGCCCTCAGCTCCTACCTCCCTAGTCCAGAGGACTTTTTCTGAGCTTGGTTCTCTGACCCACTAGTGGGAATCAGTGGTGAAATTTGATTCCTGGCAGATATGAAAATTAAGTCCATACAGTAAGTAATTCTTGATCTTCTACGAATATCGTCACCATTGATTCACATGCCTACCTGGCATCCCCTAAACTCACCCCAGTATGTTGTGTTGGTCTTCAACCCTTTATGTTTGGTTTGGACTGTGAAGACACTGTGTCACTGGTTTGGTGGTTCTTCTTACACAGGTCACCAGTGTTATTGTATGCCCTTAGGTTAAGTGCATAGGTACTTGATAGGTTATGCTGCACCTCTTCAGTAGAAAAGGTACTGAGGTGGTGGAGGGCTGCTGCCAAGGTAACCATGCACCTGTGTGATGAGTCTTGTGGTGCTGCACATGCATGCTGCTTACCTCAGTGCCAGTCTTGTGAAAACCTATGTCTCTTGCAGGGTCATAGCACCTCCAGCTCAGACCCACTAGTGTGAGTCAATGGAGAAGATATTCCTAGAAGATCAAGAATTACAGTGAGTATGTAATTTTCATATTTAGTTGCTTCATGAATGGCTTTTTTAATTTTTCTCCACTTCTCCCCCAACCCTCTGATTTTGTCCACTCTGACCAACTTACCATTGACCCTTCTTCACCTGGTCAGAGTCTGCTCATCTAAAATTCAAACCCACAGCATTTGACAAGGGTTTACAGGTATCCAGGGCAAGTTCAAACCATATGGTGTTGTGGTCACTGGATCCCTGTGGTTCCCCAGCTCACATTTCACCTGCCATTTCCAAGTTAGTGAGTACCCCATTGAGAATGGCAGCCTGTCTTGTGTGTTCCCTGACCAGCGGTACCAGCAGGCAGTCTTGCAATGTAGCTAGCAGGGCCGGACGTGATGTCTAGTGTTCTTAGCTGCTGTAATATCCCAGTCTGTCTGTAGTAGATTCAGATCCCTCACCGCCACCTCCCCCCCTTTGCAGCCCCTCCTCAGTTTCTGCCTCTGATTCCTTATCACCATACCCCAGCAGTCCAAAGACCCACCTCCATATGTAACTTGTTTCCTGATGTCATGAGCTGTATTCACAGTGATTCTGTCTCTCAATTCTCTCCCTTAATGGACCTATCCTCTACCACGTCTATGTCTCCCTTGACATAGAGGGTTACCCCAACTCCCTTTTCCTTACTCCTATCCCTCCTATATCTTGTCTACCCCAGTACTGCCAGATTGAAGTCACCATTCCTGGTGGCCCATGTTTCTTTGATGGCTACAAGGTCTAATCCTGCATCTGTCACCATCATCTGGAGATCATCATGTTGTTTCCTAGGCTCCTGGCATTTAGGCTGACTGACCTGCCTACACCGTTTTGCTTCATGTCAGCTTCCCTCCTTTTATATCACTCTTCCTTCCTTAAAGAGCTACTGACGCCTCAAAAAAAAAAAAACTTTACAATAATTAGGTACAATTCTGCCTGCATTCCATTTATATTTTTTATATTTCTCCTCCCCCATTATTTATTACTAAGAAAATTTGCATAAATATATGATCTTTATCCCTTAGAGTTCCTTTAGAGTCCATCTGCTTTTATAGCCTACTCCCTACTTCAAGTCATAATCCTCTGTTGTGACATCACAGTCTGTTGCCATGGGAGTAACTGTGAGGTCACAAGCAGTGCTCTGTGACTTCAGGTAGTGAGAAAGCAGTAGGAATAGACAAACTGTTGAGGAGCAAAGATCCTGTTTTCATACAAATGACCTCAGTAATAAATAATTGGGAGGAGGAATACAGCACTAATGGAAAATACAAGCTGGACTGTATCTAAATATTGGGTTCTGTTAAAGTTCTTCTGAATGTGTCACCAGCTCTTTAACTTTCCAGCTTCCCCGTTATCTCCTGGCTTTCTGATCCCCATTCCTCTGACACCCTTTCACCCTGCTTTGCTGTTTCCATCCTCACTGCTCTTATCCTCATTTATGGATGAAACCTAGCAACTGTAGGTCCCCCTTTTGCCTTCTGTCCCCTGTGGTTCCTCCATCCCAAAAGAATAGGGCCATAACAGCAAGGTGCTTTGACCAAATCCTAGCAGTGCAGGGTCATCTATATCTCTATACCTATGCATTATACGCTACACAAATGCAGTTCTTCCACAGCTGTTGAGAAACAAACAAAACGTTAATGTGAACCTACCCAAAAGCCTGGTGCCCCCTATCCAGTTATGAGATTTTTGTTAAGTCGGGATCTCTCCTATCTCATTTGCAGATCAAAATAGTTTGTCTTTAGTGTGTCATTTGATCATACATGTGTGTGTGTGTGTGTGTTTGTTTATTTGACTTCTCCAAGCCTGAACCTCCAGCAAATTTGGATTTTTCCATTTCCTTGAAAGAACAGTTTGGCCTTCACCTTGCTAGAAACACCAAAGGACAATGATAAAATGAAGATCACCAGCAACAAAAAAATGCATTTTGTTTACCACATAAAATATATTGCATATATATTTAACATAATCTCTGCTGAGTAAAAATATTAAAATATGTACCACTCTATAATTAAGCAGTAATGCACAACAGTGTGTGGGTTGTGCTGGGATAACCTCACACCTAGGGTGGTTGGGCACGAGGCCTCTGGCCAAGTGCATCCACCGCCCCAGAAGTGAGGTTATCCCAGCACAACCCATAGCCTAGAGTAAATTAATGTAATTATACAATGGCTCATTTTAAAATAAAAAAAGGAATTATATTTTTTAGTTTTAATTTATTTTATTTTTTGTGTGTGGAGGTATATGTTTAGAAAAAAGTCCATAGTTCCTATGTTGGCCACTGGATGGTGCTGTAGCATATGCTTCATTGTGATTTCTTCTGTAGAGGTTTCTACTTTTGTAACCTGAGTATGTGTCACACTGGCATAATAGTTGGTGCCACAGTTTTTTTTGTTCTTGGTATTGATTGCCATTTAAATGCAGTTATTTATTTTTTTATGGAACAAGTGCAGTTGTTGAGCCAGTCGCAGACTGGAGGTACCGAGGCGCTCAGTTTAAATAGTTGTGAGGGGTGTGGAGCCACAATCATGAAATGGAGCTGGTGACCAGATTGACCAAGAGACTTCTACTAATTCACATAGCATCAGAAAGTCATTCGGTCTCGGTCATGCTGCTTATGTATAATTTTTGTTTTAAACTGGTTGGTAGGGATAGAGGAAGTCACGCAGAAAAACCTGACAGGTTATTCAGAATGGTGTGGAGGAGTGCGAGGCTTTTGCGTGGCCATCAGCTGTTTGTTTCAGCGCTGCCAGCGGGCTTAGGAGCCAGGAACTGTAAAGCTGGTGGGCTTTGTTTAAAACATTGTGTATTTATTCTGTTCTCCCGGTACAGTTCCCTGACTGTCTGTATCAGGAGACCCAGTTAAACTGAAACTACTGACATGGCAATCGGCAACTGTGTTCATGGCTGGCTGAGTAGCAGGGAAGTCAGCGGGAACGGGTACTGTCACTGCGAGGAGTGATTTTTTTTTTTTTTGGGGTGGGCGAGGTTGGGAGATGCAGTCCCCTATGTGCCCTACCTTCATGCAGTGAGGTTGTGCTGAGATGACCTCACTGGTGAAGGTGGGCACTGACCAATCAGAGCCCAGCTTTCTTTTCTTGCTATTGTACAATATGTGTGTTATTGCTAGTTCTGCCCTGAGCTCATAGCACTGCAATATTCATTGGCACAGCATGATTTAAGATATAACGGTCAGAAAATGTCCCTTTTTGTATCTCACTTTTGCATTAAACAGTCTGAGAGTAGAAATAGAGAATACTGGCTGAGCAATCGTGCTGAACCAGTGTGTTCAGCCACAGAGGGGTTTATGATTCCATGCGACCTTGAGAGCGAAACTGGGAGGTCCGAAGGAATCATAAACCCCGAGGTGGCTGAAAACACACTGGTTTAGCGAGATTGAGAAGCCAGTATTTTTTATAGTGAATAGTGGCATTTTTAATGAGAACAATGTATGATCTGCGGCGGTGCCTTGTGCCGTATGGCTTACATTTCAAGATCAAGTCTCTCATTCCAAATTAATGAACGCTGTTCTGCACGTACAATCAGTACAACGTTCCATTCATTTTTGACTCTGTGGATGAACAGCGTTTCGGTATGGTGGGATTTTTAACGAGAACAACGTTCCACCATACATTATGTAATGAAACACTGCTGACCTAAATGGCATCATGATAGTGTGTGTCTGAGAAATCACATAAGAGGGAGCAATGAAAAAAAACCACACTGGCACCGCCCTTTTCTTTAGTCTGAAGAATTTTGTTGTTTATATAAAAAAAAAAATGTATTACAAATACTTGTCACCTGAACCAACAAAACAAAAGGGTCACCAATTGCCAAACAAAAAAGGTACATTTTGCCTTTAAGCTTTAAAGGACTACTGAGATCTCTGGAAAAACACTGAAATAGTAACATTAAGGCACAAGTCAGTTTTTGTTTCATGTATTTTTTGTATTTCTCTGCGGCTTGATCTTCATTAAGGGACATTTGTATGGAAACATTATCATTATTTCTAAGACTTCATCTACTGCTGCTTGTCTACGTGTGATGTCACAGTCCTCTGTGGGTGTGACATCACACTTCATAGTTGAAAATATGATTGTACAATTAGAAAACCATGATCTCACCTCTAGACAAGCGTAAGAAGCAAAAGAAGCCCAAGGCACATGAATACTGTTTTTTTGTCAAAGTTCCTTAGTAAAAATTCAAGGGAAGAATAAAATATAAAATATATTAGAAAATTGTATCCTTAATAGATTGTTTACTTCTAGAGTCTTAGATGATTGGGCCTTCCCTCAAAAGTGATGACTGGCCCATTAGAAGTTGACTACAAGTGTGCTTATGGATAGGAACGATAGTAGTAAGGATTTTTTAACCTTCAGATCAGCTCTGTAGCTTCAGGATTGTCACAAATACATTACATTAGTGTTAACATACTTAATAGTTGCCAGCACTGGCAACTAAGAACTTTGACAGGACTGAGAAGCACCACAGTCACAAGCATTTCTAAAATGAGAAGAAAACACCACTTGGACATTTTGAAAATAAGAATTGGACCTGACTCTATGGACATGAAGATATACTTAAAGCCATTGAGGGACTGGATCTACACAACCACAAAAATATTCAACTTTTCCCTTAAATTTGGCTCCCTCCCCTGACATCTGGAAACAAGACAGTGTAGTCCTGGCCTTTGAATCAGGTGCCAGCACGATGGTATCTAACTGTGTAGGCCCATCACTATCTTTTCCTCACTCTCTGTCCTTAGAAAAGATTGTCAGCAACCAACTGGTGTCCTACATCACAGATCACAACCTCCTTGCTGCTGAACAACACGACTTCAGAAATCTGCGCAGCATGACAGTTGCCTTAATTGAGCTGGTGAAGAACTCCACAAGGCCCTAGACAAAGGTAAATATGTGGATGGAGCCTTTCTTGATCCTCTCCAAGGCCTTTGACTTAGTTAGCCATGACCTCCTAATTATAAAGCTCCAGGAGTTGAACTTATCGGATGAGGCCACAGTACGGTTCTTTGACTGCTTGGCATAAATCTCACAAAAGACTAGATGTGGAGAGGTGTTCTCCAGCTTGTAGCCTCTAACTCTGGAGTCCTCTCAGTCCTCAGCCCCCTGCTATTCAGCCTGTTTGTCAACAACGTCCCATAAGTTTGAATCCACCAAGCATTACTGTATGCCAATGGCACAGTCATCTTCACCTCACACTGCAGCTTGGAGACACTGAAGTGCAACCTGCAGTCTGACTTCAGCAAGGTTTGCAGCTGGCCCACATCTAAGAGACTGGTCATTAACACCGAGAAAACCAAATCACTTCTGTGCTGCACATTGCAACGCTAGCTGGGGATCCCATTGAATAGGTGCAGGTCTTCTGGTACCTGGGCATACACAACAACTTGACACAACCCTATCCTTCCCATCTCATGCTGACAGCCTGGTTAAACAAACCAATGTCTTGGCTTACTATACAGAAACCAGCACAACCTCACCCCTGAAGTAAAAAAAAACAAAAAAACTCCTAGTATCCAGCCTCATCATCTCAGAGATTGACTTTGGTGCAGTCATCTGCTCTGCAACCAATAACACTGTACTTGAAAGAATCTCAGTAGCATTCAACAGAGTCTGCAGATTTATGCTCAACAAGAAACCAGACTCCCACTGCTGTGACCTTTACCTCTCCATCAGCTGGCTTCCTTTCTGCCTCCAAGTTAACCTAAATGAAGTCCTTCTTTGCAAGACAGCACTTCTTGGTCAAATGCCACCAGTTGTCTATAGCCTCTTCTCCTCGATCCTGAACAAATACTGAACTTGATTGATGGGAATCAAAAAGTCCTCCTGCCCTTGAGAAAATCCACTCTTGACCAATGCTTCTTTGCAACTGGAGCAGTCCAAGTCAGGAACTCCCTGCCCACAGCCATCACCGCTCTCACCTGCTTCTCGCCCATTAAGGCCCAAGTCACCACCGGCCTTTTCCAAAATCTGCACTGCATGCGTACCTAGACTGTACCTACTAGTTGCATTAGCTTGCACCCCTTGTTGATGCCTCCTGATACTGAGGAAATCTGTTAACTCATTGCTCCTTATAATATGATAATTATAATCCTGTTGTTTATTGTATTTGTCTGCTGTTGTATGTAACTTTTAGTATCATAGTAATGTGTCAACAGAAAAGGACCATCCTGGTCCATCTAATCTGCCCATTTCCCCACCCGACCCTACTTGTCTCCACATCCCAGGGATATTTTCCTCTGCCCACCAGGCAACCCCTTGTGTCTGTCCCATGCCCTCTTGAATTCCTCCACTTTTTCTGAACACACCACCTCATTAGGTAATCTGTTCCAGGGTTCCACCACCTTCTCAGTGATATAACATCTCCTTTTATTGCTCTTAAATTTCCCCCTTCCAATCTTAAATTATGACCCCTTGTTGTAACTCCTACTTTCCTTTTTTTTTTTTTTTTTTTGTTAGTGTCTCTTTATCTTCCTAGTGGTGCCCCCTTCAGCCCAACCGCCGCCCCCCCCGCCATCCCATAATTACTGGGGCTTACCTTATGCCTGGCCCGGGAGCAGAACCTGCAGAGGGTCGGGCATCATCTTGTGGCTAAAGAATCAATTTTTCTCTATTTTCTCCCTGATTACTCCAGGACCCCAGGAGTAGAGACACTGCACATGAGTACAACTGCCCCCGTAACAGCCCCTTCCACCCACCCATTGGCCTAGTGTTTGGTGCTCCCTCTGGCCTGTGCTGCCCCATGGTTTACACCGTGAGGCAGTCAAGAGCCGAGGGATACCACCTTTCCCTCCCTAGAGAAGAGTGCTGCCTCTTGGCAGCTCCATACAACACCGCGCCGCCCCTGCCGACCTCTGGCCCGTGCTTGTTCCCAAACATGGGTAGTTGGCATGGCGCGAGGTAAGGCATCCAGCTCCTTAGCCCTCAGTGCCACCGGGTTGGTTCCTACTTTCCTTTTGAATAATCTACCTTCATTCACTTTATTCCCATCATATACTTGATAGATTTGGACACCTTTGAAAGAGAGCTCTTGAACTCAGAGATCCTCAGAATGCAATAAATGAATAAATAAATAACTCAGTCACAACTGGCTCAGTGGCGTGGAGGGCTAAGGGATACGTACCTTACCTTCTGCCACACAGGCAACCCGTATTTGGTGGTGAACATGGGTTTCTGGGAGTTGGTGAGGGAGAGAATCAAGCATCCAGAGGACTGCTGTCCTCTCCCAGGAGGGAGGCTTGACATTTCTGCCAAATGACTGTCCCCGGGTGGAGGACTGAGGATGCCAGTGAAGGGAGGGTGCTGCGGGACTTTTGCAGCGTGCGCGCGCCTCCATGTGTGTACACTGACATGTACGCCCCAGTGATGGGGTAACAGGAGAAAACAGAAAAACAGGGGATACTGGCAGGCTACATGATGCCCTGACCAGGGTGGATCGGAGCCCTCAGAGAGACAGAGACAAAGCCTTGCCTGCCAGTGCCCCCCCCCCACCATGGGAGAAAAATCTATATAGAAAAAAATAAATAACTCAATCAATTCAATCAATCAGTAAGAAGCCAAGAGCTAAATCCGTGGACCAGTGCTCTTTTTTTTTTTTTTCCTCAGCTGATCTTTTTATTGAACTTTTTCAGATATACACATGATAAATCATGCTTCATAACAACAATAAAATGTAAACAAGCAGAAAAAAGGGGAACATAATCACACAGTATATAAACAGAACTAGGGAGGCAACAAGAGTGAGGGAGGATTCACTACCGTAATCATAGGAAAAATTACATTTGAGCAGATAGCAAAATAACTTGGTGATGTGGGGTTTTTGACTTCAGAGTATTAACAGATTAAAGGAGAAAAAGAATATAAGAAACTTGTGCAGAGGGTCAGAACCCCACCGATACTGATTATGGAGTCTCAGTAAGTCATCACAGGGATACCCCATATGGGCCCAATTGCTGAGGACTGGAATGTATAGAGCTTAAGATGGGAAAACCCATTACAGTACAGTAAAGTTTTAGGAATTCTACCTGGGTGTGATACAGTTATTATCAGTGGAAGTCAGGTGCACCAGGTCAGAGGGCATTGGTGAACAGAAGTCTTAGGTTAGATAGGGTACCCAAATTGTTCATATTGTGGAAGTGTGCCGGCGTTCCTATGTGATAATTTCTCCAAAGAGGCTAATTGGCCAGTAGCCAAAAGCCATTCGGACAAGGAAGGAATGGTAGCAGAGTGCCACTTTCAAAGAAAGATACGTCTTGCCACAATACTGAGCGAGATGAGCCACTTGAGTATGGAAGGCCATATTAGCTCAAGAGTGCTGGATCTTCCCAACAACAAAAGTGAGGCATCAAGGGGAAGGTCTTCTATCAGGACAGCCCAACACCCTGCCCTGATGCCCTCCCACAAAAGAGCAAGAACCATATAATATACGTAGGAGGTGAGCCCCGGGAAGAGAGCACTGCCATCATCTATCCTCCGCTATTAGACCTAACTGGTGGAGGACTGCTGGTGTGCAGTACCACAGGAGAAGAACCTTGTTTTGGATAAGTCTGCTGTGGCCATCGCAACAGGCAGTGTGCACCTTTTTTAGGCATGCAGTCCTTTCTGCATCTGAGATTAGGATTCTGAGCTCTCGCTCCCATGCCATTTTAGTAGGTAAGGATGGGTTCGGCTGGGCATCACAGATTGATTTGCAACATGCACTGGCCCTGCCCTGTGGCATACAAAATAATCTGGTTAACAGAGACCCTGAGGGGTCCTGGTTCCACAGTGAGGCCATTGGTAGTTGGGCAGAGACCACAGTACTAATCTGGAAGTAGCACCAAAAATCTTGCATTGTAAGATCATATTTAATTTGAAGGTCCAAGAACGTTTCCACATGGGCCTTGTCCGGAGTAAGTAAGTCTTGCATTAGAACAGTGCCCACTGCACCCAAGAGTGCCAGTGAGGAGAGGAACGACCTATTAGGATGCTGGCATTACCCCCTGAGGGTTCCCATAATACAGGGGTAGGAGATTGTTTATACTGTCATCTTCATAATGTGATCGAGGCCAGAATCTCAGGGTTGTCCTGAATATTTACGGGCATGCAATTACATAGGAGCACCTTGGCCACTGTTACCTGGCAGAGATCCTGCTCAATAGATATCCAAGAAGGTGAACTGTGAGTTGCCAGCCCAAACCAGCAAACAGTCTGGGTGGCTACAAAGGCTAAATGGTATCCTTAGAGCCAGGGCAGACCACAGCCACCCATAGACCAATGACTCTACAACTTGGCCCTACCCATAGAAAATTGCCCAGCTATTTATCAAACTTGAGGAACCAGGTCATCTGAATAAGTATTGGCAGGTAGAACAAGAGGTGGATGAGCTTAGGTGCAAATACCATCTTAAGGGCATAAGTCTTGCTTGCCAGCTATTGGTTCATCATCTTCCATTAGCCAGTTCAAGTTTGGCAGATTCCAAAGCCAGGTGTAGATTTGCTATGATCATTGTGGGGATGGAGGGATGAATATTTATCTCTAGATTAGCTGATCCCAGTAAGTGACCATTTAAGCCCCTTTAGTCTGAAAAGGAGTTGCCTGGGCAGTAGGATGTAACGGAAGGACCTTTGTTTTGTCTTGGTCGATACATAGGCCTGACACTTCTGAATGTGTATGAAGCAACCGCAGGAGTGGATCTAGAGCTGCATAACCATCCTGTTGAAAGATTAAGAGGTTGTCTGCATAGAGCATGGTATGATACTCTGCCTCTGCAGCGAATTCCTTGCAGTGCGGGGTGATTGCTGATGGCAATGGCCAAGGGTTCAATGGCTAGGATAAATGAAAGCGGGGATGGGGGCAACCGTGCCTTGTCCCACATTAAAGAGCAAATGGGATAGAGTGGACACCATTTGTCAGCATGAAGACTGGGGGGGGGGTATAGCGCAAACAGACCCATCGCAAGAGGTTGTCCCCGAACCCCATGAGAGATGGCATCCACCAAAGGTAGTTCCATCCTACCGAGTCAAAAGCTTTCTTGAAATCAACCGCAGTAGCCACGGAAGGTAGAGAGGGATTTTTTGGCAGAGTGCATGATATGATGGAGCGTGCGAAGGTGATCAGAGCTTTGTCTCCCCTTAATGAAATCTGCCTGGGCAGAGGTTATGAGTCCTTGGAGGACTGGCTCAAATCTTGAGGCTAAAATATTGGCTAGGATCTTAGTATCCACATTTATGAGGGAGATTGGTCTGTAACTGCTGGGTAGTGACAGATCCTTTCCCTTCTTGGGCAGTACCATGAGCACAGCCTAGGTAGGTGGCAGCTTCCTTGAGTGGAAGGTTTCATGAAAAACCCTCAGTAGTGGGGGGGGGACGACAACCTCTTCACTGCAGATAGGATATTAGCCAGTAGGAAAACCATTGCCCCCAGATGCCTTGTCCTTGGTGAGGGTCTTATTAGCCTGTAGAACTTCCTGTAGGATAATTGAGTTTTCCATAGTACTAGATTTGGCAGGCGCAATCCAAGAGAGAGGAAAGAGTCTATCATAGCCAGGATACAGGTGCTGTGGGAGGAGTATAGGGTTTTATAGAATGTCCACATAACATAGAATTTGATGGCAGATAAGGATTGCTTGGCCCACCTAGTCTGCCCATTTTCCTACCTAACAGATAAGCTGCAGATCCTGGTTAATCAACAGCTTACTTCCTCCTACCCCCCCCCCCCCAACTAGGACTAAGAGCTACTGGGACATGATCGGAAATAACTGTAACGGAAATCTCTCTTACCAGGCATTTCCAGCTCATTACCACTATGAGGTTTTTACCAACAGGAACCGGTTTCTTACCTCCTCCTTTGCACAAGATCAAGAAGGTCAACTCAGTAACTGTGGGTAGTGTGCCCCTTCAGAGACGGACTGCAAACAGAGTCCAGCAGAAATAGTAGACTTACCCTTTTAAATGAAACAAGCAATCAATGACTGTAAAAATAGAAGGTTTAGTAAAATATTACAGGTATTTACAACAGGATGTATTTACAAGAAAATAAAAGGGTTGCACATTTACTAAGAAACGGAAAATAAAGCAAGGTAACAGACAGTTGTGTACAGCAGAATTCTGAGCTATCCTTATCTAAAATCCTTTACCTGCACTAGCTACAGAAGCACTGTCCCTCACTGCGCTATCTTACCCATCTGCTAGCCTTTGTACAGCAGAGCTTTGGGCTTGATGTTCCAGTCCAAAAGAGAGAAATGAATCTCATTTCTCTGTTATATTCTTTCTCTGATTGTGGGAGGTGATTTCTTTCCTTTGCATGACAGGCTACCCCTGCCCACCCACAGATGGGTGGGTGTATGGAAGGATAACCTTATCCACCCAAATGTGCTCTGTCCACTTTTATGATTCTGCCTTGAAGACAGTCCAAGGTGTGCAGCCCCATGCCTCTTGCTTTTTAAGCTGGCTAAGGCATTCAGCCTGGCACTCTCCCATCTGCCTTACAGAATCTCTGACTTCAAGGATGTTTGAGGTGTTCGAAGTTGCACCTACACATCTGCCAGGATGTGTACCCTGGATTAGCTCATGGGAAAGTTTCACAGATCATTTCTCAGTATTTCCCTTAAGACTTGTCTGGACATGTGACCCTGTAAGCCATATTTTTTTGTGTCCCCTTTGCAAATAGCAGAAGCTATGACAGAACCATATTTACATTACAAAATACATTAACAAAAAGAAAGTAGTACAGTACTCTGATCACATGTCTGTCACAATAACAATGTGGAGAATATTAGTATACAGCAAATTGTGAGTCAGCACGGGAGAGGTGAACCACATCTCAATTCTGCTGTAAGAACCATGCGCCGCACAGAAGCACATACAATCCCTACCTCTGGGGTTAAGTAACCTCCAGGCATCCAAGAGTGCATGTTCTGACAGGAGTGCCTCAAATGCTGCATTAACACTTGTGTGGTTCCGGCTGCCCTGCATTGCGGTCGAGGGTTGCATTCATAACCAAATTAAAATCCCCTTCCAGCAGAATTGGTGTTTGGGGTGGAATGAAGGTGGACATAGCATAGTTGACCTCCTGAAAAAATTGGGGATCATCCACATTGGGCCTGTAAATGTTTGCCATGACAAGAGAACCACTAGACATGGTCACCTGCACCATGAGCCACCGCCTTTGCTTTTCAGAGGACGCGCAGTCTGGAGACCAGTGCAAGTTTTTATGTACTAAAATGGAGACACCCTGATCTTCATGGACATAAAGTCTCCACCACTAATTCACACTAATGGAAACTACACTGGAGGTGCTAGGACCCAGCGGGAGCTAAAAATCTTCAGGTGGGCTGGCACCTAGGTAGGGCCGTGAGGAGCAGCACCACGAGCCTGGCTCTCGCCATATAGGCTACCTCAGCGTTGACTCCCCAGCCACCTCAGTTCCTTTTTTCCTGCCATCGAGTGCTCTTCAATGATGATGTCACTCACCTGCCGGGAGTCAAATCTTCATTTCTGTACAGCAGCAACTATAGTCGTTCAGTATTCATTAGTTTTTTATTTATTTATTTTCAGTATTCAGTGTTTTTTTTAAAAAAAAAAAAAAGGAGAAAAGTCAATTGTTGTCAATGAAAAAGTCTTCAGCCCGTCTTCGATGGAGTCGACCATAAACAGGGTCAGTGATGGTAGGGAGACTTCGCATGAAAGATGTGTTTTCAGCATTGCTTGGTCTGGTCCGCCACCCTTTATGGGGGGGTCTGACTACAGGCAGTCCGGTGCTATGGGGGGGATGGGTGGTCCTCCCAAAAGCACAAAAAGAAGTGGTCCCATCCTCGATCTTCGTTGAGGACTCAGCACCGCTCAGTCTCGAATTCTTCTTCAGACTCCCAGTCGAAGAAGAAACAGTACCGCTGGAAGTCTCTCTCTGGTATGTCTGCGCGTTGATCGTCGGTGGCTAGGGGCAGGGGGTTCAGCTCCATCTCTTCCAGGGTCTCCTACGGCCTCTGTTCCTGGTGACTGGCATCCTCAACTCCGGAGTCCCTCCCCGCCCCCTGGTGGGTCCTTCGGTGAGCAGTTTCGTCATTGGGCTACTCTTATGGAGCAATAGGTTCAGTGGTTGTTCCGCCTGCCCGAGCCGACGGGTCCATCCCCGGGGCCTTCAGACGTAACAGTTTCGAACCTGTGGGCAGGGCGGTTGGGATTTCCTAGTCACACGGTGCGATCGACGCCATGCTCTGGTGCTTTTCCCCCTCATATGGCTGTGGCGCAGGGGCCAGAACAGTTGCCATTACCTTCTACTGATTTTCTCAGATATTCCTCCCTGACTCCGGGGATGGGGTTGAGAGCCTTTGATTCTGTGGTGCCTGGGGCGGTGCTGGCTTCAATTTCTGTCATGGTGGTACTGCACCCAGCACCGCTCTGTAGGCTGGTGCCATCTCTTTTGGCGCCGCACCCGATGCCGACATCATCTATGCATTCAGCGCCGGGGTTTTTGACTCCAATTCGTGGTGCACCTCCTCCTCTTTTTCCTCCTTTTCCTATCTATACTGTCCCTCCTGGGCTAGTAAGGGACGATATTGAGCCTGATCCTGATCTTCAGTTAGGGGATGACTTTGACGATGATCCTTCTCTCAGAGTGGCAAATAAACCATCTTCTTCAGTGGAGCCTCTGGTCGAGGACCTTTCCGTTAAGTCTGTGCTAAAGAACATGAATTCCACTCTCCCTCTTTCTCCAGACTTCAGAGATTGATCCGGGTAAATTGCTGTGTCTGCAGTATCTGCATGTTCCGGATATTCCTGTGGAATTGGCTTCTCCGGTGCAGCACTCCTTTGAGACACTCTCACAAATGGTGTGGGATAATCTGGCACTTGTTGCTTCTGAGGGTAAGTCCATAGACAGAAAGTATGCCCCCCTCTAAGGATTGACCAGTCTTGGCCTCTCAAGCCTTTGCTGACACCATAGTTGTCTTGGCAGAGAATGACAAAGCCATCCTTCCTCAGGGAATCTACGGCACATCCAGTAAACAAAGAATCTCGTAAGAGTGACACCTTGGGGAAGCAAGTTTTCACTGCCTCTACCCTGTGTATGTGCATTGCTAGCTACCAGGGTTATTTCTCTCAGTATGAGTATACCCTATAGCATTCGCTTAAGGCCACTCTGGAAGCTTTCCCAGAATCTGACGTCAGCTCTGAGCTTCTACAGACCATTACTAGAGGCATTGAGTCTAACAACCAGCAACTAAAAGCCGCTATGGATGCCTTTGACACCGCTTCTAGGGCAGCAGTAGCTGGAATTTGCACCCGACGCCACTCATGGTTACGAATGTTGGGATTCACAAATGATGCCCAACAGCGAGTTATGGGTTTACCATTTGATGGAACTTATCTGTTTGGCCCTCAAGTTGAGCAGGCTTTAGAGGCCACACAGAAAACTAGAATGGCTATCAAAACAGCCAGGCCGCCATCTGCTGCCCCTCTCAACAGGGAGGGAACCAGTTGCAGTTTCATAACCATCAGGCAGAGGGGGTTTCAACAAGAATCAAGCCCCCCAGCCACAATAGAAAATGCAGCAGAAGACACAGGGCCCAAAAGCACCTGGTGTCACCCTCTGAGATTCCAGCTAAAGTCCCACCTCAGCTGTCCTTGGCAGTAGGAGGGCATCTGACTCAGTTTTACAACCAGTGGAAGTCAGTCGCATCAGACAAATGGGTGCTCAGAATAATCCGTGAGGGTTACGCTCTAAATTTTTCAGAAACACCTCTGGATCATCTACCCAAACAGCCCAAGCTACCGGTCTCTCAGTCAGACCTTCTTGCTTCCAAGATTCAAGGCCTTCTGAACAACACGGCAGTAGAAGTAGTTCTGCTGGATCAACAAAACACAGGTTTCTACTCCCATTACTTCCTAGTGCCAAAGAAAACAGGTGGCATACACCCTATTCTCGATCTGAGGAAGTTAAACAAATTCCTTTACAAGGAGAAGTTCAAGATGATATAGCTCGGCACTCTGTTACCTCTGATTCATCAAAACAATTGGCTGGCCTCCTTGGACATGCAGGACACCTACTAGCATGTTCTCAACACCCGGACCACAACAGGTATCTCAGATTTGTGGCGTTGGGTCAGCACTACCAATTCAGAGTCCTACCCTTTGGGCTATCCTCGGCACCTTGAGTTTTTACAAAGTGCTTTGCAGTTCTTGCAGTGAGTCTCAGGAAACTAGGAATCCAAGTGTTTCCATATCTGGATGACTGGCTGCTAGTGAGCCCCTCCAGACAAGAGACTCAGGAAGCCGTGGCTATGGCTTCCAAGTTCCTAACATCCATGGGGGTTCTGTTAAATTTTGGAAAAGCACAGCTGCAGCCCTCCCAATGGCTCCTCTTCATATGGGCCCTCCTGGATACCTCCAGCGCAAAAGCCTTTCTTCCAGAGGACAGAAAGAATGACATCCTTCAGATGGCCCACTTCATCACAGAGAATGACTCAGTTTAAACCCTCTCGATGCAGCGGATGCTGGGTCTCATGGCACCCTCGGTATTTGCTGTACCTCTGGCTTGGCTCGTCGTCACATTTATTTTTATTTTTATTTAGATTTTGTTTACAGGTAAGCCCTCTGAGACCAAAGATCCCTTTTTCAGGGGCAACCCGGGGTTGAGTAAACCAACCACTTTACATTAGGATACAAATAAGACAGCTTCAAAATACATACACAGTTTGTACAGGAGGCAAGGGAACAGTAAGACAGTGTCAGAGAACATACAGTAAGAAACAGAGCCAGTGTACATACATTGCCGGTGGGGTACATTTGCCTACAGAGATATTAGCATTAGAGGTTAGCTAGTCCAGAGGGAGCAAAGAGTTTTGTCTGTTGCCAATTTAGAGGGGTGAGGTTGGGTGCATTATCTAGAGGTTGCAGCAACAGAGGCTCAGTTCAATGAGGTAGACTTTAAGACCAGCTTTGAATGAGGAGAGGGAGGGTTTGTCAAGCAGGGAAGAAGGGAGTGAGTTCCAGAGGTGTGGAGCAGTGAACTGGAAGGAGCGCTTTCCTTGGTTGGTCCGGATGCGGGGTATGTTCAGGAGCTGACTGGAAGTAGACCAAAGGTTACGGAGGAACTCTTTAGGGGTGAGCAGGTTGCTAAGGTGAGGTGGGTGGTGTATGGAGAAGAGCTTGTAGGTAAGGCAGGTGGAGGAGAAGGATAGTTTATGCCTGAGTGTTGGCCAGTGAAGGTCCTTGAGAGCCTCGCAGTGATGGCTCCTTGGGGAGGAGTGCTTCCGAAGTGAGCAATGCAGTGGTAGAGGGTGGAGAGCTTGTTTAGCTTGGTCTCTCTGAGGGACTGTAGTAGTGGGGAGCCATATAGCAATGAGGGAAGGAGGTTGCAGTTTGCAATGGCTCATCGTGCTTCTCCAGAGAGGGAGTTTCCAAGGCAGTATAGGAGGCCCAGCCTCTGGTGGATAGATTTTGTTAAGGCATCTACGTGGGGTTTGTAGGTTAGCTCTTGGTCAAGGATAACCCCAAGATACCTAAACTGGTCAGTGACCTCGACATACTTTCCTTGGGCTGATGATAGTTGGAGAAGACCACTTCGGTCATTGCCCAGCCGTCGGGTCCCGAAAAAGTCTGTTTTTGTTTTCTCCTCATTTGGTTTTAGGTGGTTGGCAGTGAACCATGCTTCAAGCTTTGCAAGGCAAGCTTGGAGTTTGGCTGCGATGACTGAGGGTTGGGGGTCACTGAGGTAGATCTCATGAGGACTACTCAGTGGATGCTCAGCACTCAGTGGTCCCCAACCACACATTTCCAGTCCTTTCACATCAAGGTGATGGAACCTCTAAAGCGGTCACTCACCTGGTGGACTCAAGAGGACAACCTTCTGAAAGGATTTCCCTTTGCCCTGCTAGAATCTCAGATCTCCATCACCACAGATGCATCCCTACTTGGGTGGGGAGCTCACTGTCAAGATCTCCACACCCAAATTCAGTGGAATCAGGATGAGTCTCAACTCCACATAAATATCCTAGAAATGACAGCTGTCCTGTATGCAGTCTGAGCTCTGAAGGACATTCTCTGTTACAAGATAATTTTCCTTCAAACTGACAACAAAGCAGTGATGTACTACATCAACAAACAGGGTGGAGCAAACTCCTACCCCCTGTGCAGGGAAGCAATGAGAATGTGGGAGTGGTGCCTGGAGCACATAGTCCTGATTCAAGCAGTTTATCTTCTGAGAGTGCAGAATGATCTAGCGGATCATCTCAGAAGAATGGAAACGAATCCTCATGAGTGGTCTCTCAACACAAGCATCGTGCAATCACTCTTTGAAGAGTGGGGAACTCCGGACCCGGACCTTTTTGCATCCTTACTCTATGCAAAACTGCCTCTGTTCTACTCCAGAAATCCGGAACCTGGCCTTTTCTGTCAGGGTGCATTCAGACTGCGGTAGACAGGACTCTTTCTGTACACATTTCCTCCTCTTCCCTTAGTTCAGAGGGTAATGCCCAAGCTGGAGGCACAAGGGGGCAGAATGATCCTCATCGCTCCATTCTGGCCTCGTCAGATTTGGTTTCCATTAATCAACAGATTATCGGAAACTTCACCGAGACAGCTTCCACTTCAAGCAAACCTCCTGACCGAGGGCCCACTGGTCCATCCCAAACTGAAATCTCCTCACCTCCACGCATGGCTCCTGAAAAGATAGAGGTGAGTAGGTTTGATGTTTCATGTAGGGTCTCAGACATACTCCTAGCAGCATGCAAGCCATTTAATAGAAAAACTTACATGGTGAAGTGGAAGTGGTTCTCCATCTGGTGTGCAGAGTCCTCCCTGGACCCCTTCTCCTGCCCACCAAACAAAGTACTGGAATATCTTCTGGACCTGTCAAATGCAGGGCTGCAATACTCAATTGTGAAGGTTCACCTCTGCACGATCTCAGTGTACCACGAGCCTGTACACTCCATGTCTCTGGTTCAGTTACCTTTGATCAAGAGGTTTCTTAAAGGTATTTTCCACACTAGGCCACCAGTCAGATGATCGGTAGCCACCTGGGACATTAACCTTGTGCTAGACATGCTCACCCGTAAACCTTTTGAGCCCCTAGCAACTTGTGAGCTGAAGTTCCTGACCTGGAAGACCGCCTTCCTTGTAGCCATTACCTCTGCTTGCTGAGTGTCTTAAATACATTTGCCATGCTTTATGTAACTAATTCTGGGTTGCTTCTGAAAAGGGACCTTCAGGGCTCAGTGGGCTTACTCAGTTAACAAAATTTAATAAATAAGTAAGTACATGCTTTGGTCACAGACCCCTGTATACTGTATTTCACAAAGACACGCACCCTAAGTTCCTCACTAAAGTAATCTTGAAATTACATCTGAACCAGCCCTTGGTTCTTCCGACCTACTTTGTGAACTTCCAGAATGAGGGGAAGTGTACCCTGCATTCTCTGGATGTTAAGAGGGTTTTGCGGTTCTACATAGACAAACTAAAGAAATCCGCAAAGCTAAAAAACTATTTGTCTCTTTCAGCATGGTCTGGCTGGGTCAGCCTGTTGCTATCAGATGTATTTCGGCGTGGCTAATGGCACGTCTTCACCAATGCTACTCCATGGCAGAGGTTAAGCTGGAAGGCAGAGTATATGCTCATTCTACCAGGGCAGTCGCAGCATCCCTGGCAGGAATTCGAAATGTGCCCATTGCAGATATCTGCAATGCAGCTACTGGGAGCTCTGTGCACACTTTTGTGAAGCACTACGCTTTGGATGTCCATGCCAGACAGCATCAGTCCTTTGGCAGGACAATCCTTAATGGACTCCGGTCCTAAGTGAGCTCCTCTCTCCTGCCACCCTTCACGGGGGATTATTTTAGCTCTGTACTCTCCCATTAGTGTGACTGAGTGGTGGAGACTTTATGTCCAAGGAGATATGAAAATTACGTACCTACCATAATTCTTGATCTTCTTGGACGAACTTCACCACTCATTCACACACCCACCCTCCATCCCCAGAGCTCACTTTTCTGTTTTTGATCTTCACTCCCTTGATGACTGGGCTGTGAAAACTCTGTTGTGTTGACCCTTCTTATATGGGTCATTCGGACCATCTTATGTCTGCCATAGGTTACTTTCACTAAGTTAGTTTACACTGCACCTCCTCAGTAAAAAGGGTACTGAGGCAGTTGGAGGGTCAATGCCAAGGTAGTCTATATGGCGTGAACCAGGTTCACGGCGCAGCTCCTCGTGACCCTACCTAATTGCCGGCCCTCCTGAAAATTTTTGGCTACTGCTGGGTCCTAGTGCCTCCAACATAGTTCCTATTAGTGTGAGTAAATGGTGGAGACTTCGTCCAAGAAGATCAAGAATTATGGTAGGTACGTAATCTTCATTTTTGACTGAAGCAGCACTGTGTGCTTCCTAGCCCAACCAATCCCTTCTATGCTTCAACACCTCTGCATGCGTTAAGCAAGTCTCCTGAAGGAATGTAATCTGGGTCTCAAGACAGCACAGATGGATGATGATTTCTTTCCATTTAACGGGTGAGTTAAGACCCTCCACATTCCAGGATACAGCGTTAAGATCCCCCATGGGCACATATGAAGAGTACCAAAATGTTTACCATGGGCGGCTCTACCCAGGGCCCACCAGGGTGCGTGCTTATAATTAAAAATGTGCTGCCCCCAATTGGTGTCCCATATGGTGCAGAACTTCCCCCATAGTAACAATATATCAGTGCCCTGGTTGCCATCTGTTGTGCCCCAGCTGTGCCCTGGTAACCATTTGTGGCTAGAGCCGTTACTTAAATACAGACAGAAATAAGCAGTCCCAGGGCTGGGCAAATGGCCCATTCGTATCCACTGTAACAAGTTTAAGAATGTATCCCTTGTTAAGACGATGGTCCCTAGTACAAGGTTAAACAAATACCTTGATACAAAAAAACATAACTAAACATTGAAATAAAAGCCCAACAGGGGCACATATCACAAACAAGGTGCTGAGCATGGACATTCCCAGACCTCCACTCCCCAGAACAATAGAGACAAAACCCCTTCCCCCATCCCATACCCAGTAACATGCTAGCCACGTAATGCACTGACTACACAAGGAAGTTAAGGTGCACGCTGCTAGCTGTGGACGTGAGGTGTCTGTCTCTAAGCTCCTACATGTCCCTTTTACCCAGAAGGCGAGCCCACTGTGACTACCCAATGGGGAAAAAATCTGATGGAGAAAATATCAAACTGGTGTGATGAATAGGAGCAGCAGGGACAAGCAAGGGGGAAGAGGTAGATGAGAAAGGGACACTAGGAAGAGAGGTTCCCTTCCCAAGTTTCCATCTGAAAGGGGGAGGGGAGAGTGCATGGGAGGATTTGGTTTTGTGGATGTTTGGGGGGGGAGGCAAGGGAGAAGCCTGAGTAGTGCGCGCTAAGGGGGCAGAAGACCAGTGCCAGAACTGGGCCACTGGGCGAGACAGGCATCACAGCAAAATAAACCATGACATTTTTTTTTATTTTTTTTTATTTAGTTTTTGTTAACCGGGTAAGTGCTCTAGCCAACAGGTGACTATTTTCAGGCACGACCTGGGAGGCACAGTAACAATACAGAGTACAGTTTAAATACAAAAAGGCACAGCAACAATATAAAAGTACAGTTTCAAAGACAATGAGGTAGAGTTACAGGTCAAAGTGGCACAACTGATTTACAGTTTACAGGTTGCATGAGAGAACGGGTACTGGTATCAGGACAGACCTAATGTACAGGCAGCTAAGTTGAGGGGAGAAAAAAGGGGGACATGATGAAGGAGGGCTGGGGATCCATGAGGCTAGTGGGACAGCTCTCTGGCTGGCATTAAGCAGTAAGAAGCAGGAGTAGAAACGGACTCGTGGGTCTGCCAACCGGTGAGAGGTATATAGACGGGGATGAGAAGGTAACCTTAAGTGCATCAAGGCCGAAAGTAAGAAAGTGTCCGGGCCACTGGTACTGTTACCGGGTCACAGGTTCAGTTACAGGGCAGGGAGTTGAGGTATCAATCAGGGTGAGAAAGGACTTCGCGGCTTTAGCGGCAGAAGGCTGCGAGAGGAGACCGGGTTCATGGAACTGCTCGCCAGCTAGAGAGAGTCCAGAAGGCGTGGTTCAGGGTGAAATACGCAGGGCGGCTTCAGCGCCGAAGTGTGGTGCGCCCGATCATGGTTCTGTTCCTGGGCTTAGGATCGGTGCTCAGTCGGCAAGGAGGGGGTTACGTGGTCCATCGGCAATGGAAGCTGATTGAAACATCCTGGTGACGGGTCAGTAGGGGGGCATCGCAGCGGCACAATGGCAGGTTTTAGGAGGAAAAAATGTAGGAAGGAGGGGAGAAAAGGGAGTGAAGCCGGGCCGGCTGGGCCGGAAAATAAAGGGGGTAGGGAGGGGAGAGGCTGAGTCCTTAGCTATGCCAGTACCTAGTACACAGAAATCGTCAGCTAAATATTTAAGTAACAGTTTGAACAGCATTTTACAGGCAAAACAGTGTGAAGGGTGAAAGGCAAGGTGCAGACATTATAACAGTAAGGTCTAATTACATATAACACATACATTGAATAGTGCAATAGGCTTCATAACCAAGAAGTTATTATCATTAAGAATGCATAGGGCAACATATATCAAGAAGTTACTGTAGTCAACCAGTAGCTAGATAGGGTAAGTCAGAGATAGGAGGGGAGAGTGGGGCTAGCATGGGAGGGATGGGGCAGGAGCAAGGGGGGTGGTAGGACAGGCTCAGGTGGGGTCATAGCAGGCACATTGGTCCGTTGAAACAAGGTGGTTGCGTAGCCTACGCTTAAAGAGGTTGTGTGACTATGTTTGTCTAAGATCGAGCGGCAGCAGGTTCCACATTTGTGGGGCTGTGTACCCAAATGCACCAGACCCTTTTGAGGTATGGCAGTGGGGTACTTTCTTAAAAAGGACGAGAAGAACATTGCCGCCAGCTGTCTTCCATGTCCAGGGCAGACCCAGCATCCCATGACAGCATCTTCCATTAACATATATAAGGCTAAACCCGCTATGAAGGTTTGGATGATGTGCTAGGGGGGTAGAAACCCTCCTCCCCAGTCATCAGAAAATAGATTCATTTTGCCCTCAGAGAGCTCTTGGGTTAAATATATCTGACACCTGATGTTGAAGCAGCTGAAGGTAAATGGGGACAAATAGTTCACCTCTATGACCTTATTGTTGCAGTGGGGATGCACAAGGCACATGACCCAGCAGGGTAGTATTGTAACAGAAAGTAAACTTGCATAACCAGAGTCTGATAACAATCCTTTTAACCAGACACGCCCTGAAAGATGATCAGCTCTCAACAGTGGTGTGTCAGCCACGCTAAGGCACAGGATAGCTTCCCCCAAGTTCCAGTGAAAAGTAAACGGATTTAAGAGTGAGATGACATGCTGGTAAGTGGGCCTCTCATTCCCGTATTTCCCCCTGATTCGTAGTAACTCTGGCTAACAAATACAAGGGGACAGGAGGTGGGCATGATGTAGAATGTTAAGCATCAAATTATAACCATGTAAACCCCAATACCTTAGGCCTGACCCCATAGTAAATCGACTGAAATGTGTGTGTGTGTGTGTGTGTGTGGGGGAGGTAAGAGGACTGATAGCAGTGGAGAAATTGTAGGCCTTATAGGAATGGTCTCTATAAGAGCAACCCATCTGATGCCCTCCTGTAAGGCATATATCCCATTAGTGCTGAGAACAGAGAGCACAATCAAACTGCTGATACCAATGTCACTGATTATCCTTTTTGATTCTCCATTAATCCTGCAGCCAGTCCTCCTCACTTTGGTGGGACGATCAGACAGGGAGCATACTGGGCCAGTGGTACACAGGTGATTGTGCGTCTGCCCTTCCCAGGCTTTAGTATTGCAGTGCAAACAGACGAACTGCACGAGCAAGCGGGTGTCCAAAGACAGGCACACGCTCACCCAGCCACATTGTGGAAGCATGTGAAATTCAAGATGCGCGAACAGAAATAAAGCGTCAGGCATCATAAAAGTGTGAGAATCCCCACGATGTTCATAGCAGTCACTAACCTAAATGTCCGACAGACCTCCGGGTGGTAACTTACTGTGTTAGAAATCCGATGATCTTATCGAATCCTTCACAGAAAAAAACAAACAGATCGGTGTGTGTCTCTGGGAGAGGGGTGGAAAGGAATTTGGGCCACAGTGGAAGCCTCACAATAAAAGCAAACAAGGAGACTGACCACCCTAGTTAATACCATACTGTCATTCCCAAAACCAACACAGAAAGACAGTATTTACCTTTAGAGAGAATGGAGCAAAGACTGGACAACCAGTGCTCGATGCTGTAGTGTCACGTAATATGCCAAGCGAAATGGAGGCCCAAACAATTGCCCAAGATTCCAACACCCAGTGGTACCACACATAACACCCGCCCCCTGCCTGACATGCCTACACATCTAATACAGCAATTAAAAGGGCAATATCAACCATAAAAGGCACAGGCATTAAAAGATATATATTGTCCACATGATGGATGTGTCCGAAGCCACTTTAAGAGGGGGGTGCATCTTGACTGCTGAGGATCCTGACAGGGTCTGAGATAAAATGGAGATTGAAAAGTTTAGTTAGTTTAGTTTATTGTAGGAAGCTTCATTGAGCAGGCTCATTCACAAGGAGGTCCTATACACATAACAACTATTTACAGAACAGCAAATACATCAAATTAAGGGATAACCACAATCAGTAGGAGGACAGAGTATATAACAGCAACTTGTATGAATACAACTACGTCAGATGAAAGAACAGAACTTTTAACTTATTTACTTTTGTTGTACAGATGTGAGGAATAAAAACACAAATTCTGGAATATGCAAACAGTAAAAACTTGGCATGATACCTGAAACAAGAACATAGTGATCACGAAGAACTAAGTGCATGGGGAAAACAGCGACTCGGGTAAGGGTAGAGGTGGTAAGGGGTCAGTACGCTGGAGGCCAGACAGAAAGAAAGCAGATTTTATCTTGTGGGGGGCTGAGTGCAAGGCAGGAAGGGTTAGGTAAGGCTGCGTGCGATACAGGAGGAAAAGATGTAGGACGAGGTAAGAAAAATAAAGGGGGGTGAGTGGGTTGGAGAAGGAAGTTGGAAGGGAGAGGAGTGAAGGGGTGGGTGGGGTAGAGGACAAGGGAGGGTAACGATTTAGGGGACAGGGAGGAAACAGGGTATAGAGGTGTGAGGGGAGGGGCTGGGGTCAGGCTGTGGATGAAGAGCATGAGTTGAGAAAATATTAATGACAGTTACATATGGCTTTAAGCTTGCTAACCGTCAGGGCTTTGTAAAAGTTAATTGTGACAGCACTGGTAAGTTTCAGAATGGATTGAAGGCGATTCCAGGCAGCAGGTACAGCATAGGAGATAGCTCTTTTGCCAAAGTTTGTACATGTCTTGGGTGTGTCAAGGAGGATGAAGTTGGATTTCCTTAAGGAGTAGGTGTTATGAGAGATGTGAATAAGGAAGGCTATGTATCCTGGGAGTTTAACAGGATTTTTAGCATCCATGTTCCTAGGTGGGTCAGACGTCTTGTTGCTAAGGAGGTCCAGCCTACTGCAGTATACAAGTCACAGTGGTGGATTCTTGGAGGAGCCTTTATGATGAAATGCAATGTCTGGTGGTACAAGACATCCAATTTGTGCAGGTTGGTAGCAGAGGTGCAGCCATAGATAATGTCGCCGTAATCAAGAAGTGGAAGGAATGTGGCTTGTACAAGTTAACTCTGGCACTGGATGGAAAAAGGAACTTATTTCTGAAGAAGAACCTAAGTCTGAATTTCAGTTTGCTGGTAAGATTGTTGATGTGAACATTGAAGGAAAGTTTATTGTCACGCCATATGCCAAGGTATTTAAATTTATCCAGCACCTCCAGAGGTTCTCCTAAGGTGGAGAAAATGGGTATGACTTGCTTAGATTGTGCCAGAGGTGGGGGAGTTGCTAAGGTTGAAAAACATTTATTTTTTTGCATTTAGCAGCAGCTTGGCATTGATGAGGTTTTCTTCAAGCTTTATGAAATCATCTTGAAGTTCCTTGCAGGCTTTGGGCAGCGTCAGCTTAGAAATGTACAAGACTGTCATCTGCAAAGAAGTGTAGTTTGGATATTCAGCTATCAAAGGAAATTTTCACGTTCACTGAATAGTCTAATAGTCATGTGGGCTGAACAATCTTGGGTGGAGCAACAGAGGTTGAAGGAAGCTGCAAGGAATGATCCACGACTGCACAGGCCTCCTCTGGGCCTGACAGTTTGCTAGTGGGAAGCCTGGCAACCTCCACTATTAGGCTCATGGCGTCTGCCCAAGATTTGGGCCTTATATAGGATTCTGCCGCTGGAAAGGAGCCAGCACCAACAGGAACTGGGTGCTGAACTTTCACATCGTCCTGGAGTAGCTGAACAAAACGATTCCCATGAAGAGGAGGTGAGTGGGCATTAGACAGACTGAGCAAGCCACCACTCCTGCTGCGGCTCCACCGTTTATCGATCTGGTCCTTTTTAGATCGCCTTTTCTTTGTCCTGACTTCCCCGCAGGGCTCCAGGGATTGGGTTCAAAAGGAAACAGAGGCAATGGTGTGGTGCTAGTTTGTGATAGCAGAGCACTGGTGGTAGACACTGTGGTAGTGCCCAATACCATGGTTCTCCTAAAGAGAAATCCACTAGTAACTCTGATGCAAAGATTATTTTCCAATCCATTGTGAGGGAAGGAAACATTTACATTTTCTTTGAGCATGGATATAGTTCACTTGTTCACACATTGGCAGTTCCACTAGAAGTGCTGATCTGTCAGAACATCTTTAAGCTAAGCTTCTCCCACCACCTAGGCGGTATATCCTCTGGGTCGACCCTGTGATGTCAGTTCTTCCTTTCTGCTGGAAGGGTTCAGTTTCCTCCTTTACAGCTCTGTGCACTTTAGGGCCTAAGGTGCACCATTGATGAACTTGGTTTTTTTTTTCAGTAAAATGAAATCCTTTTGCTATTTTCCTCAGTTCTGCTTTAGCCTAGGTAACAGAAGGTGCTTCAGATCATGCGTCATATGCCGAAAGAAGAGGGAACCCACACATGTCAGGCCTCTGTTGCCTGGGTATGGCACATGATGTTGTGGGTTGCAGCCTCTGCCAGATGATGCTCCCTTTTCCCTGGACATTTGCGTAGCTTAACCTCTCCTCGGCTGGCCGATCGAGACTCAAAACTAGAGTCAAATGGCTGCAAAACAGCCTCAGCTGCGGCAGGATCAGGGATTCAACTCATGGCCACGGAAGATGTGGTAGGAAAGGCTGCAGTGAGCCCCTCACTGGTCTCGGCACTGCTCCTGGCTGGGGCCAGCATCTGAGCCTCCTTCACCGGTGAATTCCAGGAGCTGTGTCAGGCCCTCCAGGTCTTTGGGGGAGCCCTGCCAGCCATGGCAGGAAGCACAAGAAACACCTCAGCCAGTTGTGGGACTGGGAGAGATCCCATTCCCTCAAGTCCCCCAACTTCTCAACCCATGTCAAGCATCCACCTTCAGTCGAGCCAAAATTGGTTGAGGGCCAGGTCACAGGCTCCATGGTGACCCCTTTGGGCTTGTCAACCTCAACGCTGGTCAACCAGGTGGTTGAGATGTTCTCAACCAGGTCGATCAGTTGTGGAAGGAGGTTGATGAGGAGTCCAAGACCCGGTGTTCCCAGTCCTCACCTGGAGTGTCACAGCATGAAGAAATCAGCACTCCAGACATCAGAATTTAGTAAGAGTAATTTTTACTGTAATAAAATGTGATACAAAATGATAATTTGAGAAACATAACTGTGAAAACAGTGCAAGCTCCCACACTCTCTCTAGCCTCAACGCTTCAGGGTATGCTACCTCTTCGTCAGGAGGAGTGGCCCAGTACTCCCCTCAAGTTCTTTATATCCCCCCAAAAAAAACTGCAGTGTTTAATTAAACAGTGTTTTCTTACTATTCAAGTGACACTTAATCAAAGCGTTTCCTGGCTGGTTCCACTTGGGAACAGCCTCCACTGGAGGTCATGCCACTGAAGCTGGTGCATGTGATCTACACTGCAACCCCAGTGGCTTCTGTTTGATGTCGGCCCTTGGGTCAGAGGTCGAAATCGAGGTGACACTTGTGTTCTCATTCTTGCTGAACTGAGAGGCGTCATCAACATTCCTCATCATCCTCAGATGAGGAGAGGCTCTGCCAGTGCATGCAGTAGCACTACAAGGAACTCGTCTGGTGGCAGTAAACCATGGCGGGGCAGGGCAGGACTCTGTCTCCAACCCCTGTGGTCAGCTGGCCAGTGTCAGTCAAGCCCAAGCTGGTCCACCCAAGGCAGTTTCTGACACCTGTCTCTTCACTCCAGCTGGCGGAATCACCTCCTCCGCAGTCTATGAAAGGGCCCCAACCAAGGAATCCCGTGCTGCGACTGGCTTGCCATGCCAGCGTTTGGTGGAAAATCACACAGTCGGATGACTCTCAGGTGGTTCATGGCAGAAAATGGCTGAAGGCCATTTTTTAATGAGTCCTTGGATGACTCAGATGACTCTTCTGTGCAGTCATCGAGGATGCATATCTTCGACCGATGGTTGGTTGAAGAGCTGACTACCAAATGTAGGCTGGTGCCATTCAAGACTCTCCTCCAACTCATGTCAGAGTCCATGTCTGTCCTCTTGGAGCCTGTGCAGAAAAGGGCTATATACCCTTTCACACACATCCTTGACAGGGAAGAATCCCGGTGGGGGGGAGGGATTGCCTTTCCAATGGCTGAGGCCATTTTGGGACTAGCCCTGGAGCTTTGGCAGCATCCAGCATGCTGCCCGGCTTCCCCAGGCCCATGTGATCTGCAAGTAGTGCTCCCTACTGGCCCTCTGTCTGGGTTCTTGGACCACCCCAAGCCAAGGCTCTGGTCTTGAATTCAACTTTCCATAAGTCCAGAAACACTGGGGACATGGACAAGCCACCTTGACAAGGAGTCAAAGAAGCTCAACCGTGTGGCCAAGAAGGTCTGTGCCCCTTCTTCCCTATGTCGCTGTCAGGTGAGCTACGCCTTGATGATGGCCAACTTTGGTCACTCCCTGCTGGGAGTGCTAGATCACGTTCTGCCTCACCCCCCCTCCCCCCCCACTGAGCAGTTGCCGGTGAAGGTGGTCAGAAACCAGGTTCAAGCAATAGCTAACACCAGCTCCACATGGCCTAGACATGAGTGACCCCTATGCCCATGCCATTGCAGCAGCTGTTCTGATTTGTCGCATGGCCTGGCTCAGATGCTTCACCTTTACAGCGGGCATGCCACACGAGCTGGCCAATGTTCTTTTCCTGGGCACCGACCTCTGGCCGAGGGGGGAGGTAATCTCACAAGGACTGAGAAGTCCAGCGCCACCCTAAACTCTGTGGCTTTGTCATAGAAAGACCCAAAAGGCCCAAAAACCTAAACAGAAGGCCTTTCACTTTCAGTCCTTTACGTTGCAGCAGCCTCAGCTGTAGTAGTTCCAGCAGGGGCAATACCAAACCTGGCACCTCAAGGCCAAGTTCTCTGGCCAGTGGCCCAAGAGAGGCAGGGGTAGAGACGTGGTGCCCCTCAAGCTCCAGCAGCCAGTGCTCCCTCAGAAGCATTCAGTGATATGTCAGGGGTGTCTACCTCCCGCCTGTCATGTCCCTGACCCAGCTCCTTGTGGGGGTTGACTTCGCCACTTCTGGCCACACTGGTCTATCATTACCATGGACAGTTGAGTTCTCAAGGTGGTAGGCAGAGGGCTTCCTCTCGATTTTGAGGGCCTTACGCCTTATTGATCCCATTCTTAGAGGGAGTTCTCTATGTCTCAGGACACAGTGTCGGCCCTTAGGGAGAACATCACTTATTTCCTTGTGAAAGGAGCTTTAGCCCATGTCCCAGACACCCTGCACATCAGGGGTACATGGCCTGGTACTTTCTGGTCCCAAAATGGATGAGTGGCTGGCGCCCCATACTGGATTTGCATGATCTCAATCAGTTCATGTGGACGCACAAGTTATGGATGGTCACTCTGAAATAGATTATACCATCCCTGGAGCAGGGCATGTGGTTCTGCTACGTGGACCTCTAGGATGCATTCTGCCACATCCCAGTACAACCATCCTACTAGTGCTACCTCAGGTTCCACACAGAGGTGGTTCTCTGTCCGTTCCAAATCATGCCCTTCAGCCTCTCCTCCATGCCCTGGGTCTTTACCAAGTTCCTGGCAGTGATGGTAGCCTTCCTGTGGTGCAAGGTATTAGGATTTACCCCCACCTGGATGACTGGCTGATAGCCAGGCTATCCAAGGAGGCCTTGGAACGGTCTGGGGGTCTGTCCCTCCAGACCTGCAAAGACACAGGCCTATTGGTCGGTCCAGTTGAGCCTGAACCCCTAGAAGGTGATTCACTTCATCAGGGCAGAGCTAGACTCCCTGAGGGCCAAGACCCGCCTCTCCGTTGAGCAGGCACTGGAGCTTGCCTCCTTCCTGTGGCTGCAGGGGTACGTGGCATCCTATACCATCATGGCCTGGTGGGCTCGCTGGTGGATGTGGCACCTACAGTGGGAGTTGGGCTATCAGTGGTTCCAGCTCCTAGGACACTTGGACCACCTTGTCACAGTGACCCAGCCGATGTGGGGATGCCATCTAGTGGTGGCTGATTCCAGACCATGGAGGAAGGAGCCCCTTTTGTCCACCCAGAACTGACACTTTCACGACATATGTGCCTCTGGTAGGGTGGGGAGTGCACCTGGAAGACCACAGACCCACGAGTTCTGGTCACCCACGGAGTCCTATCACCACATCAACTTGCTGGAGCTCCATGAAGTGTGGCTAGCTCTGATGGAATTCACTCCTCTTGTCATGGATCAAGTCGTGCAAGTCCAGATGATCAACACCACTACCATGTTCTAACTGAACGGGCAGGGTGGCACACAGTCCCTTCCCTTGTGTCAGGGACCCTCTGCACCTTAATTCTCATGTGCACCCTGGATGCAGATCTCCTGATGATTGATTTTGCTGGAATGGACTGGAATGAGATGCCCTCAGCCCAGCCAGGGGGGCAAAATGTCACATGAGTGGTCTCTGCATCAAGAGGTGGTGAACTACCTGTTCTACTTGTGGGGCATACTTCTGGTGGACCTGTTTGCCTACTGGGAGAACACAAAACAGGCTGTTTTGTGCCCCCCCCCCCCACACACACACAGTTTAGGATATTGGTGGGAGATGCTTTCGCAAGGCCGTGGACCCTAGTCCTCATTTATGCCTTTCCTCCTGATCCACAAGGTGTTGGTCAAGACCCAGAAGGACATGGCCTGACTGGCAAGAGCAGTTTTGGTACCTGGATCTCCTCAGCCTCAGCTGCAGGCCTCCATATTGGTTGCCTCTTTGACTGGATCTACTGACCAGACAATAGGGGAAGGTCCTGTACCTCAGAGCCTGCTTCTTGATTGGCTAGAGTTCCAGGCTTTGGCTCTTTCAGAGAATGTGCTCCACATCATGGAGACCTCCAGAAAGGAGTCAACACACTGGTGCTATGTTTTTAAATGGACTCAAGGTTTTCCTTTTGGTGTCAGGGCAAGGAGCTTGATCCCCTTCCCTGTGGTCCTGATCGCAGCTGGGGCTTCAAGTTGACAGCCCTCAAGGTGCTTCTGGCAGCCATTTCTGCATACTGAATGCAGGCTGGTATGTCGACAGTGGTCCAGGAGAAGATGGTTGGGTGCTTTTTCAAGGGTCTGGACCACCTGTTCCCTCTGGTGCATGAACAAGCACCACCATTGGACTTACTGTTGGTGCTGGTTATCTTTGCTGATGGGCAAACCTTTTCAATCAGTGCACAGGTGTGAGATGTCACACCTGTCATGGAAGACCGCCTTTCTTGGTCACCTTCATGTCAGCTAGAAGGATACTGAGCTCCAGGTGCTCTTGGTGAAGTTTCTGTATCTGGTCTTCCACAGAGACAAGGTCATCCTTCAACCTCACCCAATGTTCCTCCAGAAGAAAAGCACTAGAGTTCCACCTTAACCTGATGATGAACTGTGTGGTATGTTTTACCAGCCCCTCTTTGGTGGCTGACTGTAGGCTTCGTACTCTGTACCTGCAGAGGGCACTCTCCCACTATGTAGAGCACATGGCTGGAGTTCAGGGTGAGGTTTGCCAGCTGTTTGCAGTATACAGTGTAGCTGAACCTGGCAGACCGGCAGCTAAGCAGATCACTGGCAAGTGGCTTACATCCTGCATCGACCTCTGCTGTAAGCAGGCTGGTAGGGAGTCTCCCATAGGGCTTAGGGTGCTTTTCACCAGACATACCACTGCCTTGGTGGCTGCTTCCAGGGACATCCCTATCCAAGAACTCTGCAGGGAAGCTACCAGGAAGTCAGCATGCACCTTCATTTTCCATTATAGCATCAACCTTGAGTCTTGTCAGGTTGCTGCTTTTGGAACCAATCCCTTTGTCAAGTAGAGGTGCGCACCTTGCCCCCTTTTCCCAGAGAACTGCTGGAAGTCTGCCAGTGTGTGGATAAATGACCTCTGTCCATGTCCCTAGAAAAATAGGTTCTAGGATCATGGATATATTCATCCACACTTCTTGGCATGTCCCTTTCTCCTTTAAGAATCGCCGGAAGGTCTTTAAGCTGGCTTCTCTCACCCACCCGGGTGGTATAGCCCTCAGCTCTGCCCCATGATGCCAGACCTTCCTTTCCGCTGGAAGATTCAGGTTGCCTCCTCTTTGCTCTCACCTTTTGTAGGCCCTGGCTTCAAAACCTTTGGTTATTCCGAAACTTTGACTCATTCGAGTTAGTGTTCCATCATGGAAGATAAATCTCCCCTCTGGATTTCACTGGTGCCCGTGCAGCCAAAAAAATGTTGCACACTGATCCACATACCATGTGCGTTTACTGTCTGGGTGTCGGCCATGACACCAAGACTTGCAAGATGTGTCTCACTTTTCACCTGAACGTCCTCGACGATTGTCTTGCACACCTCAAATTGGGCAGGCCAGAGAAACGGAATCTTCCGGTGAAATCTAAAGAGGCCTGATGGGCAGTCTCTGTGGCTGCGGGATCCGCCGAGCAGCTGGAGTGAATGCAGGCCTTTGAAGAAGAAGTGGCGTGGGCCACAGCGTCATCCACTTGGTCATTTTTCATTCCTCTTAACTTGGGCTCTTCCTTTTTGGGTTCCTTCTGAGAGTTGTGCCATCCACTCCCTACTAAGGGCAAGGGGCCTGTGGGCTCTCACTCCTCTCAGTCCTGTAAGAGGGGTAAGGATCCAAATCAGTCTTCGTCTCAGTGAAGACACTCTTGTGATCTTGAGTGACCTTGGTCCCAGGAGCCAGCAGTATTGACTTCGGTTGAAATTGCCTCCTCAGCCGCTGGCTTCTTGGCCTTGCTGTCTGGCCAGTCGACCAAGGTCTCGATCGACGAGGTTGAGATCATTCTCGATCCAATCGATCCATTGTCACCCATTCTGGCGATGAATTTCTCAGTAGGACCCTGGTCCTGTCTTTTCCCAACGAGGAGACCAGCCAGCTGGGAATCCCGTCGAAGAACCGGACCCTGATCTCGGGAAGTCACCAGTCCCACCAGTGTCTCCTGAGTGACTGACTTGGCCAGTCTGATCCAGGTCAAGTTCTCGGACCCCCTTGACAGACAGGCCAAAGAAGGCGCATAAGTGCTCTAAAAAGAGGCGACGCCATCGGTCATCCTCATCCTACTCGGATGAGGAGAGGCTTTGGAGGAAGCTCCGCCGACACTACGAGGATCTGATGTGGCAGCAGCTGATCCTGTCTGGGCAGAAGCCAACCATGGTCTCTACCCCAGACATTACTTGGCTTTCGCCTCCTAGGCCAAAGCTGACTCTTTTGGAAATGGTGAAATCGGTTCCCCTGCCCGTGGAGCCAGCTAAACCCGCTCTGTTTCAGCTGATATTGGTCTCTCCACCGATTGTGGTGGAGCCACCACCTAAACAGCCTTTAGGAGGGGCTCCTACAAAACTAAGCTTGGTCAACCCCGGGTCTTCCACACAGGATCTCAGTCACCCTCATGCCTGATTGCCCCAGGCACATTGAGGGTGACCTTGGCGGCCGACCGTTATATCCGGAAACCTCAGATTCAGATGACACCGACCTTCACTCTCACCCCAGGGATGATGAGTCAGACGGTGATGTGTTGACAGAGGAACGCCCTTCGTCCTTTCAAGGGATTCTCTGCCTTATCTCTGAATCCACGGGGATGCCGCTGGAACCAATCCAAAAACTGGTGGAGTACCCTCTCACTGACATTGTCAAGAGAGGGATACCCCGACGGAAGCCTTTCCTGTGGCTGAATACATTGTTGGTCTGCCCGTGGAGCTTTGGCAGCATCCTGTCTCCTGGCCAGCGCCTTCTGCCCAGATGGCCCGAAAGTATGCGGTGCCCATGGGGTCCCTCTTGGGGTTCACAGAACATCCCTTGGCTGAGAGCCTTGTTGGCCGCCTCTGTGTTCAGATGTACAGGCAGTTCTGCCAACTCCGATAGACCCCCGGACAAGGAGTCCAAGAAACTGGACCACTCTGCCAGGAAGGTCTATGCAGCCTCCTCTTTAGGCCTCTGTCAGGCAAGCTCGGCCGTCATCATGGCGCATTTTTCCCATGCCCTTTTAGGGTCCTTGGACAAAGTTCCCCCACATCTCCATGCAGCCCTTCAGACTGCGGTCAGGCAGGTCTGGGACCAAGGCTGTGCCGTTGCCAAGCAGCAGCTTCAGACAGCTATGGACATTGGGGACTCATGCGCCCATTCGATGGCAGCCACGATTGCCTCACACCACTGAGCTTGGCTGAGGCTTTCTATCTTCATGGTGGATACCCAGCATAAACTTGCTGATGTTCCTTTCCTGGGCATCGATCTCTTTGGTCCAGGTGTGAATGGTCACCTTCAGTGAATCGAACAGTCCAATGCCACCTTGGACTCGGCTGCTTCTGCTCAAAGCGCTTCTGGCCCTAAGAAGCAGCAGCAGAAGAAAAAGAAGCCTTTTCAGCACTCTGCTGTTGCAGCCCAGTGGTCCTCCTTTAAGGGAGCACAGCATCAGCAGGCACAGGCTTGGTGCCCCTGGCCCAGGCCTGCAGAGGAGGTTGGGGTTCAGGCCCTGGACCCTCTTTCTCCAAGCTTGCCCAGTGATGGGATAGGGGTGAGCACCCCTATTCCCTTCACGCTAGCTCTGGGTCCTCCTGTGGGGGGTTGGCTCCACCACTCCCTTTCTGTCTGGTCCGCTGTTACCATGAACAGGTGGGCCTTAGAAGTGGTCGGCCAGGGTCTGCCTCTAGAATATAAGCAGTACCCACCCAGCCGAGCCCACGCCCCACGGGAGGAGAGAGTATCAGCCAACACTCAGTTGGCTCTGAGAGATGACATAGCCCAGCTCCTCCTCAAGGAGGTAGTGGTCTGAATGGCAGATCCTCCAGTCAACCCAGGGTTCATTTCCAGGTACTTCCTGGTCCCGAAGTGGACAGAGGGCTGGCGCCCCATCCTTGATCTTCACGACCTGAATCAGTATCTCAGGCCGCGCACCTTTTGAATGGTAACTCTGTCCCAGATCATACCATCCATGGAGCAAAACATGTGGTTCTGCTCACTGGATCTTCAAGATGCATTCTTTCATGTCCCAATCCGTCTGTTTCATCAGCGGTTCCTCAGCTTCAGAGCAGAGGGAACCCTTTACGAGTTCTGAGCCATGCCCTTCAGCCTGTCATCGGCCTCTCAGGTCTTCGCCAAATGGATGGCAGTGGTGGCAACCCATCTCAGGCATCGAGGGGTCAGGGTATACCCTTACTTCGATGATTGGCTCTTGGTAGGTTCCACCCAGCAAGAGGTTCAGAGGTCCAGGGACCTGGCCCTCCAGACCTGCTCTCAACTTGGCCTCCTGATCAACGAGACCAAGTCGTAGCTTGTGCCTTCTCAGATGATGTACTTCATCAGGCAGAGCTCGACTCTTGCCGAGCCAGAGCTCAGCTCCCGATGGACAGGGCAGAGGTTCTCTCCTCCTTTGCCTTATAATTTCTGGTTTGGCAGTTGCGCCCTGCCCAGGACTTTCTGCACCTTCTAAGTTACATGGTGGCCTGCACCACAGTGGTCCATTGGGCCAGGTGACATATGTGCCCCTTTAATGGGAGCTGGCCATCCAGTGGACTCAGTGCCTAGGTCATTTTGATCAGCTGATCTGTGACTTCGAAGATGTGGGATGCTCTCCAGTGGAGGACCGTCATAGACCAGTTGCAGAAAGGGATCCCGTTTGTCTGCCTCAAACCAATGGTCATCCTCATGACCGATGCCTCTCTCACGGGCTGAGGTGCCCACATGGGGACAACAGAGCCCACGGTTTCTGGACCCTTGAGGAGTCCCGTTACCACATCAACCTGTTGGAGCTCAGAGCAATCAGACTGGCACTGACAGTATTCGCTCAGCAGCTTTGGGGTCAAGTGGTTCAAGTCCAGATGGACAATACCACGACCATCTACTACCTCAACAGGGCAGGGCAGCACACACTTCCGGCTGCTGTGCAGGGAAGCGCTCTGTATCTGGACACTTGTGAGCTGACTGGAGGCAGATCTCCTAGCTATCCATGTGGCAGAAGCCTCAAATCAACTAGTCGATGCCCTCAGCCGCATAGGCGAGACATCCCACAAGTGGTCTCTCCATCCAGAGGTAGCGTACAGCCTATTCTCCAACTGGGGAAAACTGATGGTGGACCTGTTTACCTCCAAGGAAAACACCAAGCTGAGGCTGTTTCATGTCTGCCCCCCTCCGCGGGGATCACTGCAGGGGGATGCCTTCTCGAAGCCATGGACCCCAGGCCTCTTCCGTGCCTTCCTTCCATTTCCCTTGATTCACAAGGTGCTCCTCAAGGTGAAGAGGGACAAGTCGCAGGTGATCCTGGTAGCCCCAGACTGGCCACACCAGTTCTGGTATCCAGATCTCCTCAGCCTCAGCAACAGGCTCCCGAAGTGTCTTCCAGCACGCCCGGGCCTGACATCTGTCTATCAGGGGAAGGTCCTCCATCCGGATCTTCAATCCCTATACCTGACAGCCTGGTACCTGAGTGGCTAGAGTTCTAGGCCTTGGATCTCTCCGAGGATGTACTCATAATAGTGGAAGCATCCAGGAAGGAGTTGACCAGAAAGTGCTGTGCCTTCAAATGGAAAAGATTTTCCATTTGATGTCAGGGCAAGGGCCTCGTTCCTCTAACCTGTGCTGTGGCTAGAATTTTAGACTACCTTTGGTTTCTGTCCAAAGGAGGTCTTCAGTCTTTGACCCTTAAGGTGCACTTGGCAGCCATCTTTGCTTACTGGGCGCAGGCCGGTCAGCAGACAGCACAGGAGAAGGTGGTCTGGCACTTTTTTACAGGCCTTGATCACATATCCCCTCCAGTGCATGAACCTCCAACTCCATGGGATTTACTGCTGGCCTTAGCAAAACACATGGGCAAGCCATTCGAACTGATGCACAAGTGTGAAATGTTACACTTGTTGTGGAAGATGGCCTTCCTGGTGGCAATCACATCTGCCAGAAGGACAGGGGAGCTCCTGGCACTCTCGGTGGACTCCCCTTATCTGGTCTTCCACAGGGACAAGGTTGTCCTGTGCTCCCACCCGAAATTCCTCCCTAAGGTGGTGTCAGAGTTTCACCTTAACCAGGTGTTGACTCTGCATGTGTTCTACCCAGACTACACCTCAGATGCCGAGTACAAGCTCCATGCTCTGGACCTGAGATGAGCTCTCTCCTATTATAAGGAGAGGATGGTGGAAATTCGGCAAGGTTTGCCAGCTGTTTGTCACCTATGCTGAAGCTGTTTCTGGCAGACCCGCAGCAAAGCAGACAATCACAAGATGGATTACATCTTGCATTGATCTCTGCTATAGGTTGGCAGGCAAGGAGCCTCCCAGAGGGATAAGAGCTCATTCTACTCACCATACCAGTGCGTTGGTGGCTGCTTCCAGGGATATCCCTATCCAGGAAATCTATCAGGCTGCCACCTGGAAGACAGCAAACACCTTCATCAAACATTACCATATAAACCTTGAGTCATGCCGGGATGCTGGTTTTGGGGCCTCAGTTCTCCAGTCTCTGTTCCCAAAGTAGGGGATGTGCGCCTTGCCTTCCTCCTCCCGGAGAACTGCTAGGAGTCTGCCAAGAAGTGTGGATGAACAACATATTCATGATCCTAGAAAAACAGGTTACTCACCTGTAATAGTAGTTCTAGGAGTGGTATATGTTGTTCTTCCATACGGACCCACCCGACCTCCCCAGCTGCGATGCACAAACCTGGCTTCCAGTGAGCTAAGATCTGGCATCATGGGGCGTAGCCAAGGGCTATACCACCCGGGTGGGTGGGAGAAGCCAGCTTAAAGACCTTCCAGCGATCCTAAAGGGGAAAGGGACATGCCAAGAAGTGTGGATGAAAAACATATACCACTCCTAGAACTACTGTTATAGGTGAGTAACCTGTTTTTACTCGCATATGACCATAGTTTTAGGAGTGGTATATAGGTCACATCCACACCACTCACCTGACCTGCCCTTGCAAGTGGTACACAGATCCCTACTTCCAGCATGCAAGATTTAACATCATGGGGCGGAGTCAAGGGATATACTTTCAGGTGGTGGTGGGAGCAGCTTAAAGACATTCTGACGTATCACCACTTCTAGTGGAACTGCCAATGTGTGGATGTGAACTACATGCTACTCCTAGAACTATGATTACAGCTGAGTAATCTATTTATTCTCCCTATCTCACACACCCTTTTCAGATTATGATATGGTACCAGTGACTTTGACGTTTTTCCACAGTATCACATTTACAAAATGCTTATTGGCACCCAGGTGTCCCAGTCTTTGCCCTAAAAGACACTTACATTTTAGTAAAGATTTTTAAGTGACTATGAGAGCAACTGTGGTACCTATTTATAAAAAAGGGTAACGAAAGAACCCTGTAACTATAGACCAGTGAGCTCAACAACCATTCTGGGCAAAGTTATTGAGGGTATAATAAAGGACTATATAGGTAAACACATAATTGAATCTGGTAAGTGCGATAACACTCAGCATGGATTTACCCAGGGCCGGTCATGTCAGACTAACCTTCTTGAGTTTTATGGTAGGGTTAGTAAGGCCCCAGAACAGGGTAAACCAGCTGATGTAATTTCTTGAGACTCCATGACCGCCATTGTGAGAGTACCCCACTGTGAGCTAATTGATGCTTTGTTTAACTCGGGCTTGCATGGAAGTATTACAAAACGGATTACATCTTGGTTAACCAGTAGGAAACAGAGGGTGAGCATACAGGGTATCTACTCAGGTTGGTCAGATGTGGGTAGTGTAGTTGCCCAGGGATCGGTCTTTGGACCATGTCTGTTCAATCTATACATTGCTTCCATAGGTTGTAAGGGTGGTATCTGGGTGACTAGATTCGCGGACGATTACAGAGAGCCTTAACCAAGTTTGAGAATTGGATCACCAAGCATAAGTTACAGTTTAATACTGATAAATGCATGATTGTGCATATGGACAAAAGGAACAGTAAGGCAAACTACATATTAAGCGATCAAATTCTGAGGGAAGTAATTGAGGAAAAAGATCTCGATGTAACAGTTTCTAGGGACTTGGCATTCAAGAATTCCTACCAAGCTATCACAAAACAGGCAACCGGACTACTGAACAGTATAATAAGTCACATAGATAGCAGGGACCAGGAGTTCATTGTCCCCCAGTATGTTTCTCTGGCTCGGCTGCACTTAAGAGTACTGTGCACGTGTCTGGGCACCAAGAAAAAATCAAAGATAAAAACATTAGAGAAAGTGCAGAAGACCACTAGATTAATTAGTTACCTTAGAGGTTATGATTATGAGAAGAGATTGGAAGATAGATAGATAGATAGATAGATAGATAGATAGATAGATAGATAGATAATTTTATTTATATAGTGCCCATTTGCCAAAGGACTCTGAGCCCTGTACAGTTAAAACACAATGCAGCAAAGAACATCATAGCACCAACCACTTTAGGAGAAGCGATAGTAGTATTCATAAAATGATCCATTATTGAATCAGTAATTAAAACCCATTAAAAGCCTGGTTAAATAAAAAAACATGTTTAATCCCTTTTTGAAGGATTCCACTGAGGGAATATTTTCACTTGAGTATAGAAGATTGAGGAAAGACATGTGTCTACTGTATCGAGCTTTAACAAATCATGACTTATGGGACTGCCTGGGCTTGGAAATGAGAGAACTAACATACAGTACAAGATCTCACACATTGCAACTGAGAGGGGAGTTATGCCACTCAAATAAAAAATATTATTGGTATAACCAGAGAGTGGTTACATTCTGGAAATCACTACCTCAGGAAATGGTAGGCAGTAAAAACTGACAAAATTCAAGAGGAAACTGGATGAGTTTTGTATTTTCAATAACATCAGGAGATATAGGTTTTGAAACTGGCGAGCTACATGTCCCGCAGGACTTCCTTAACACTGGAAAGGCTAGCTCAAAAGATAGACTTCCCATATTTGGCTCCGCACAGATATTTCACAGTTTTATTTTAAGCAAATCTCCTACAAAGAAATCAAGAAATATATCCTGTGCTCTCTCAGCAAATCCAAGCATAGCAGCGACTCCCTTGACCTTAGATTAATAGCGCTCACCCTTGATGAATTAAGAAATCCATTCATCTTCATTATGAATTTATCTCTAAGCTACAGGCAATCCCCCAAGAAATGGAAATGTGCAGTTGTCACACCGGTCCACAAAAGTGGAGATCAGGCGAGTCATGCCAGTTATAAGCCCATCTCTAGATCCCCCACTTCCAAGGCCCTGGAACGAATAGTATCAGACCAACTGGTGGACTTTCTAAACAAATATAACATCCAGTGCCCTCAACAGCACGGTTTTCGGAAGGCTCACAGCACCAACACTGCACTACTGGAATACACAGATTTTATCCATGCAGCGCTGGACAGCACCAACATTGCACTGCTGGAATACACAGACTTTATCCATGCAGCACTGGACAGCACCAACACTGCACTACTGGAATACACAGACTTTATCCATACAGCACTGGACAGCACCAACACTGCACTACTGGAATACACAGACTTTATCCATACAGCACTGGACAGCACTAACACTGCACTACTGAAATACATGGACTTTATCCATGCAGCGCTGGACAGCACCAACACTGCACTACTGGAATACATGGGGCTGGATATTCAAACTGCGCTATTTTGTGGCGCAAGCCCTTGCGCTGCACAAAATAGTTGCGCAGGGGTGTGGCCGGGGCGATATTCAAAGGAGTTGCACTGTTGAGCAACTCCTTTGAATATCACCCCCCGGCCACAGCCACTGTGCATGGTGCAGTGGAACTTGCGCCACCGCAAGTGGTCAGAGTGGAGCATTCAAGTTGCGGTGGCGCAAGTACCATTGCGCCATGCTCAAATTTCCCATATTCAAAAGGTGACATGCAAATGGGGCCATAATTCATGCAGAAGTGCGGGGGCCATTTGCATCTATTTATGGCCCCATTTGCATCTGCGATGCTGTCTAGTCCGCTGATCACCGAGGACTTGCGCCTGGCGCCCTGCCAGGCAGCAGCCATCGGGACTGACGTCCCCTGAGCCTGATCGCAGGCAAAGTGTAAAATCCTCACCCCCGACTGGCCCGATCGTGGGCAAAAGTGAAAATAAAACCCACCCCACCAGCCCGATTCACGGCACCAAAGTGTCCAACCCCCCAAGACCATATCCTTGGTGGTGCAGTGGACCACTAAGCCCAATCGCTGGCTGCATATCGCGAATTTCTCCTGAAGAACATATCCCTAGTGATTTGTTCACTGACGAAGTTTCACCACTCGCCTCCCCTCCCGTGGAGTCGCAGCTTACTCGCTGCGCACCGCTGCCGACCGATCACCGGTGGCTGCACACCCATTGGTGCAGAGCAAGAGCCAATGGGCGGCAGCCCCTACCGGCAGTCAGTCGGTGGGCGCGGGCGGCAGGCGGTGGGATGCTGCCGCCGCCGCGGGGAGCGGGTGGTGGGGCTTCGTGGGTGGGGTTGGGGACACTAGATCACCAGGGTAGGTGGTCCTTGGGGGTTGGAAACTTTGCTGCCCGCGATCGGGCTTCATGGTCCACTGGACCACCAGGGATATGTCCTTGGGGGGGTTGGAAACTTTGCTGTCCATGATCAGGCCAGTCGGGGTGGGGTTAACCTCTGCCCGCGATCGGGCCAGTCGGGGCGGGGTGTTTTCAACATATGCCCACGATCGGGCCAGTCGGGGAGGGGGGTGTTTTCAACATATGCCCATGATCGCCCATTCGGGGTGGGGGATTTTAACTTATGCCCACGCATCGGGCTGCAGGGCGTCGGTCCCTCGATGGCTGCTGCCTGGCAGGGCGCCAGGCGCAAGTCCTCGGATCGGCACACCTGCATGCTAATGGCATGCAAATGGGGCCATAAATAGATGCAAATGGCCCCCCCGTGCCTTGCATGAATTATGGCCCCATTTGCATGTCACCTTTTGAATATGAGAAATTTGCGCATGGCGCAATGGTACTTGTGCCACTGCAACTTGAATGCTCCACTCTGACCACTTGCAGTGGCGCAAGTTCCACTGCACCATGCAAAGTGGCTGTGGCCGGGGGGTGATATTCAAAGGAGTTACTCAATAGCGTAACTCCTTTAAATATCGCCCCGGCCACATCCCTGCGCAACTATTTTGTGCAGTGCAAGGGCTTGCACCACAGAATAGCGCAGTTTGAATATCTAGCCCAGTGTATCTTTCTTCCTGACTAAGGCCATCCACACCATGCAATAATGGGGGTAGAATATTGTTAACCAGACCAGTGGAAAATTTAGCAGAATGAGATTTAATAGCAGCAATGTCTGCTTTACTCTAAATAGACATAGCCATACCAAAAAGGCCTGTGACAGTACCTGTTGCACCTGTGACATCAGAACTGTCAACTTCACGTGTCTTACGTTTATGAGTTTGATGATCAGGAGTGGGTTTTCTCCTGAAGTTGCCTCTGTATTCAGTAGAATGGACCCCGGCAATAGGGTCTTGAGTACGAATCTGAAATGCAGCTAAACTATCAAGCAATAATAGACTATAAAATGCTGAAGTATTAATATTGTGACACATACCAAATTCATTCATATTCCAGTAAGTAAGAATAAACTGTAAGTTATTAATCAATGAACCTGAGAGGGCAGTGGCTGTTAGACCACTACGGGGACCAGGGGTATGCTTTATGCATTCCAAAAGCTGTTTATCAGCGGGTGATAACACAGGGAGACACATGGCTGCAGAAGCCATGTGGTGTACAGCACAACATTTTTGAGCAGAATTCTTAGATAAAGAATTACAGTACGAAGGATCAGTTAAGGCAGTTATGTTGTACAAACCAGAATGTCTTAATGCAGCTTGTAACAAGGACAGAGACCCATTTGGGGATAATTTAGCATTGGGCCAACCCTGGAAAGTTCCTTTGGAGAGTTTGGCCACAGGGAGAATTTGTCCTTGCAGTGTGGTTTGCCACTCAATTTGAAGGGTAGATTTATCAGGAGCAACAACCGAGGCAGTGAGGTAAGCATCGGAACCTTTCTGGACAGTAATCAGACTATCGAGTACTGTACATTGATGGAAATTCCCTCTGAAGGAGATGCTGGAGGATCAAGGTGTGGTAGGAGGTTCGGTACCGTGCCTTGGATGCAGGGGATAACTCCTGAGATGAGGAGATAATGGAACAAGATAGCCATCTTGTCAGTGTATCTGAAAGCAAAATCAAATATTAGTAAGTTAATACTATTCCGCCCAATGGGGTGAGGAAAAGTAATTAAGCTCCTTTATACAGTTTCAGCTGGTTTGCATGTAACCACTTGTCAGTCAACTTATTGTTATGCAGGAGTCTAACTTGATAGACTGCCGGACTGAGGTTGTTGACAATAGGGTATGGGCCTTCCCACTTATTGGAGAAGGAATGGGTGGGATGTGCAAATAGGAGTACCATTACCTGATCTCCAACCTGCCCATGCAGTTGGCAGCATTCAAGTGTGTGTGTACAAGGTCTTTTCTGAGTTTTTCCACATATTGGTCTACAGACACATGGTCTGCAGTGGGGGTGTGCAGGTCAAACAACAGGTGTTCGAGTAATCTCATCTGTCTTCCAGTCATCACCTCAAAGGGTGTGAGCTGGGTAGTGGCTGAGGGTGTACCCCTAATTGCCATAAGGAGTAATGGCAGTAGGGAATCCCAGGTTTTGGGATTGTCCTCAATAAATTTGGAAAGCATTTGCTTAATCTATCTGTTGGCTCTTTCTACTTGACCTTAGGATTGGGGGGGTGGTAAGGTATGTGGAACTTCTGTTGAACTCCAAGGAGTTCAAGGGATTCTTTCATCAACTCACCTGTAAAATTGGTTCCTTTGTCAGAGTCTACCTTGAGAGGTAGGCCCCACCTGGAGAAAATCTGTTCCACCAGGATTTTGGCAGTGGTCTTGGCAGTGCATGTCTTAGTGGGGAAAGCTTCAACCCACTTAGAGAAGAGATCAGTTACCACAAGAGCATACTTGTTATTTTTGCTGGTGTTGGTCAGGGGGCCAATAAAATCAATCTGTATGGCATGCCAAGGGCCATAGTGTTGTTCTGGTAAGAGTTTGGCATTTCACTTGGTAGGGATGGGGTTGTTTCAGCACAAACGAGACAATTGTCTATGTACTGTTTAACATCTTTGGTGACACCAGGCCACCAGACGGTGGTCTTAAGCCTTTGGAGGGTGTTTTCCACTCCCTGGTGTCCACCAGTGGGTGTGTCATGCACTTGGTGCAAGAATTCAGGCCTGAGGTGTCTGGGGACAACCCACAACTTGGCGGTGGAAACATCTGGTTGGTACCAGATGAGCTTGTCATCTGGTGACAAGTGTAACTTACCTTCATGCCTCCGATAGGGGTTGTGTGTTGGAAGTTTCTCTTCGGTACTCTTGTCAAGGAATCTGAACACTTCTTTGAGTACAATATCAACATGTTGGGCTGCTGAGAGGTCCAGGGGGGAAAAGGGTTCAGGTTTCTTCCTGAGTGCTGCAGTTTGTACGGCCGCATTGGCCTCTGGATGGTCCATCATCCAGGTGTCTCCCCCTCATTCCCCTTCCTTGGCAAGGGTGTCTGCTGTGTCATTGAAGGCATGATAGGGGTCATGGAGAGAATGAGCTTTGACTTTATGTACATAGTGTTTGTGTGCAAATTTTTGTGCCAGCGAATGTATGTATATTACCAGTTCCTTGTACTTTACTGGGCTGCCATCAGAGGAGAGGAAAGAGTTCTTCTGCCAGAAAGAAAGAAATTCTGTAAGAGCACAACAAACCCAGTTAGAGTCTGTAAAAATGATAGTATCCTCGGTCCCATGCTGGATGAACTTGAGGGCATAGGCCACCGCTGCCATCTCTGCATACTGTGATGATGCTACACTGCAGCGCTTAGATATTTTAACAGTGTTCCTGTAAGGGTAAATCACTAGAATACCCATCCCTGAGATTTGTTCTCCCTGATAGTAGGATGCTGAATCATCAGTAAAGACGTGACACAAGAGGTGTTGCCAAGTATTTGTGGCGTGGCAGGGTGGAAAGGACCTGGATCTGGAAGATCAGGTGACTGCAGTGTACAGTCATGGGGTTCTCCTTGAAAAAGGAGTCCATGAGCCAGCATAGATGGAATTTTTGTTGGGTGTACCTGTATGTCTCTATCCTGGAGAAGAAGTGACCAGTGTGTCAGTCTGGTGTTAGAGACTGACCCATCCTTCACTCTGTCTGAAAGCAGGAAGATAGTTGGGGTATGATTGGTGTTGATGATCAGCAGAGAGTACCCAATGATATACAGGAAGTGCTTGACAGTCCAGTAGGTGGCCAGAAGGTTCCTTTCACAAAGGCTGTACTTATGTTCCACTGGGGTCAAGAGCTGTGATGCATATGCAATGGGTCTTAGGGTGCCATGAACCTTCTGGGCCAACACTGCGGACATGGCAATGTCAGAGATGGCACATTCCAGATGGAATAGTAGTGCTGGATTGGGGTTGACCAGAGCTAGGGCAGAGACCAGGGCCTGCTTCAGTGATGTCACAGCCTGGGTGTGTATATATCCCTAAGTCCATGGGATGTCCTTTTTGAGTAGCTCATACAGAGGAGCAGCTTTCTGAGCAAAATCACAAATAAAATCTCTCGAATAATTCACCCTACCTAGAAACCTTCAAAGAGTTGCCACGCTGGTAGACAATGGCAAGTCTTGCAATCCCTGTATCATCATCTTCCGGGAAGGGCTTCAACCTTGGTCAGTTATTTTCAGCCATGTGGTGCAAGGAAATCAATTCCTATGATACTAGGATGATCATGCATTACCATCAGTTGGAAAGTGTGTGAGGCCTTTAGATGGCCTAGCTTTACCGACAGAGGTAGAGAACGGTATGCAGGTAGCCTTGTACCATCAACTCCTGACATGTTGGTCCTCCATCCGGTAGACTAAGGGGATGTGTCTGGATATTCATCATGTAATACAGATACAGCTGCACCTGTATCTAACAAGACTACTAGTAGGCGGCCCCTGACCTTGGCCTTAGTGCAGGGCCTTCCATTTGTACCCAAGACCAGCTTGTTTACAATCCGGACTGGGGCCTGTAATTGTCAATCTGTACTGCTGGGAGCATGGAGAGGTTGGGCCTGACTCCTGTGAATCACTTCACCATGCTGCATTGATGCTATATAGGGAAGAGCTTCTGGGTTCAAGCTTGTATGGGCCTGAAGGCCTGCACTTCCAGTAACCCCATGACCCATTGGGGTCTGCGTCGCTGGTTGTACCACCGCATGGGCCTGTGCGGGAACAGCAGCCGCTACAGAGCGCACTTGCCCCAGGAGCTCTCGAAATTTCCGATTCTCTTCAGCTATCTCCCTATATGAAGGGCCTGTTCTTGGTTGTGGTTTCCCTTTACCCTTATGCTTTTTATTCTTATGCCAGTTCCGGTTCCCACCCCATTGTTGTTGTTGTTGGTGTTGGGTCTAGGTCTGTTAGGGGTGTTGGTTATCAGTTGGAGGGGCCTGTTGATGTTGGGCCTGTCTTTCCACAGTGTAGTGCGTTGTGGCCTCTGGAGCAGGCTCCACGGCAGCTACCTTCTTGGTACCGGAGCCCAGATCATGGATATAGAGTTGGTAAACTCTCTTGTTTTTCCAAAGGATGTCAGAAAACCTATCCGTATTGGGGTAGGTGGTTGGCTCTACCTTTTCTCATACTGCGGGAATCATGTTCCTAAGGAACAGGGTCTTATACTCAATAAGATCTACATCTGCAGCTTCTTGTGCCAGATGCTTTCCTGCTTGGTAGGCCTTCCAAAGTCTCCAGTGGTAAATCGCCAAACTTTCCTTTGCATTCTGTTTTACAGGGTATGCAAGCATCACTGCTACACCTGGACTGTGAGCAGAAATGAGCTCAGCTGCAGCCTCATCAAAGGTGGCGTTCCCATCCTGGCAGATGGAATTGGGGAGTTTGGCCCACAAACTAGGATCGATGGTCTGGCGTAGTATTTGGACCTGGTATTCTGCAGCGAGGCTAAGCTTCTCGCATTTAGAGCGCACCTTTTCTAAGTGACAGCTGAGGTTGTTGGACGGGTTCATCCGACCAATACTGTCAGCTATTTGCTGAACAGAGTAGGCCATTTGTAGGGGATTACTGGGTCGATCAGGCAGAGGTAGATTGTCTCGGGTGCTGTCTAGGGCAGCCCGAGCTGCAGCGTCAGCCGCAGTATGCACAATACCATCCTGAGTGTCAGCCTCCTGCAGAAGCTGCCTAATCTGGGTTTTAATGGCCCATTTACTTCTCTCAGGAAGTGGTACATTGCCTATTGCAGTTTCAATCATCATTTCTATCTCTTGCCTATCTTCCACATTAATAATGGCTCTTGGTGATGCCATTGGGACCAGGCCTGGGCCTGCTCCCCCCCCCCATCATGGGGGCCGCCATTTTGGCATCTCCCATGATGGGCATCACAATGTCGATGACGTATGACATGGTGAGGGTGTAGTGGGGACCCACCATGTTGTGGATGGCTGGGTGGGGTTTCTGGGACATAGTAGGGGTGTGACTGGGCATTGTATTGAGAGATGTCATCATCTGATACCTCCCCTTCAGATGACGTGTGTAAGGCAGGGGCTACACCTCCCATCGCCTTAACATGTCCAGCCAGAACCTCCCGCTGATGGCGCAGTTTTGCCATCTTGGTTTTACATTCAGCATGACTCACACTTGCAACATCCATATCAACCTCATCTTGCATTTGCTTCTGCAACACTCTATATGCAGCGCTCAGTTTGCGATTATCCCTAGTAGTCACTTGTAAGTCATTACGTACCTCGTTCATCTCGTCCTGTAGCTCTCCCATCTCCTCACTCATCTGAGCATTTGCAGCACTTAGCAAATCAGTCATATGCAATGCCTGTCCCTTATCCTGTCTCAAACTTTCATACTCCTGCTTCAACATACAACGTTCCTGTTCTCCAGCTTGAGCTGAATGATGGAAAAGTGAATCATTTTCATTCCGCAGAGTTTGGAGTTCAGACTCCAAGTTCTACTGCAGTCTAACACGTTCCATTTCCTGCAAACCCATCTGTTGCTTAAGAGATGGAATTTGCAGATCAAGGGTTCAAAACCTCACTTCGGAGGCTTCCAGAGCAGCGACCATCAAACCTTTAGCTTAACGCTTATTGGTTGATTGTCTCGTCTCTGTGTACTGGGTTGAAATCCCCAGTATAGGGTTTTCAGATTGACTTGTGTCCCACGTAAAGTCAGCCCATCCTCCATGGGAGGTAAAGAAGTTTCAGACATTGAGTCTCAGTTCTGCGCAGATATTTGATACGGTGGCCATTGTGTGGGAGGGAGCGAAAAATTGAACTGTGAAAAAGGTGCCGTGCTATGTATCAATCCACGGCAAGAGCACTTTATACACAGCCAGGCTACTGTAAATGTTGTAGGCTTACAAATCAAAGTTGTAATGGAGTGAGTTGAGTCGGCATCGACCACACCCGAAAAGATGACAGCCAGACTTTGTAAGTGACTACAAACTGGTTTTGAAATGGGAGAGGTGATACAGGAATGTACACCTACTGTCCCCGTGGGAAAGGGAAAAATTAGAGCAAACGAGTGAAAACTTACAAACACCAAATATTGCCTGCACACGGTCGTCAATTGTCAGGAGGTCTAATCCTCACTTTCAGGTTCTTGGCAATATTGGGAATGCAAGTAATCACAGACACATTGCAAAAGAGTAATAAACTTGTTTATTACTAACAAAAAGGATAAAATCACAGTTACCCTAAGCAGTTCTTACCAATACGAACCAGGAGCCAGTGCTAAGCGTTCCCTATACCTGGAGGTTTCTTTGCGTCTCTTGGTATCTCCGAGGTACAAGGCTAGACTATCACATTATATACCTATGATAATTACTATGGTTACTGTAAGAGAGAAACATTTCTAGTTACAGAGATGAGCGCTATTGGCTAAATTAGAGGTGGCTCCATGGTCCAAGATAACACTATACAATTTTGTAGTAGTCATTAGTTTGTGAACAAAAGAGTTCTTATACAGAGTCTTACATAACTCAGTGTAGTAGTACAAATCACCAAAAGGTGGCAGTGCCGACTTACATATCATAATTGTTCCAAGGACACAGGTGCCTTGGCATCTTACAAGTAAGAAATACACAGAAAATACATAGAAGAATATGTGTATTAGCAAGCAAAGTGTATTACAAAAATATGCATACATATCCTGACATCTACTCTTGTACGGTAGATGCCCTTAGCCCTATATGTTAGTATAACATATACTTAAGCACTAGCTGTCTACGGTGTACCTCTGAGGGTACCAATTAGGGTGCAGGGACCTCGTGTAACAGCACCAACACTGCACTACTACAATACATGGACTTTATCCATGCAGTGCTGGACAATACCAACACTGCACTACTGGAATACATGGACTTTATCCGTGCAGTGCTGGACAGCACCAACACTGCACTGATGGAATACACGGACTTTATCCATGCAGTGCTGGACAGCACCAACACTGCACTACTGGAATACACGGACTTTATCCATGCAGCGCTGGACAGCACCAACACTGCACTACTGAAATACACTGACTTTATCCATACAGCACTGGACAGCAGCCAGCTAGTGGTGTCAGTATACCTCAACGTCACAAAAGCTTTTGATACTGTCAACCACAGTATCCTAATCAGCAAACTCCATGCTTCCAGGTTATCTCCCAGCACAGTTGAGTGGTTTAAAAGTTACTTTGGTAACAGATCCCAATAAGTGAAAATTGATGGGACCCTCTCAGATAATAGATAGGTGACGGCCCATGTCCTACAAGATTCTGTCCTGGGCCCACTCCTATTCAGCCTGTTCCTTAATTCACTCCCCCTGGCAACAGCCAGAGGAAATACAGAGCTTAGTCAGCTGACCATAATGAACAACAAACAGAAGTCACTTGATCAGGTCAGTACCTTTATATATTTAGGCTTCATGCTGGATAGCACCTTCCCTTTATCCACCACATAGACAATGTTGCAAAGATAGCCAACACCAGAATTGGTCTCCCTTACAGACACAAATACAATATGACCCCTGCAGCCTTGTCTCTGGCTGTCAGTAGCTCTATAATCTCTGTTATAGACTATGGGCTAATTGTGTACAGTGGGGCAACAGATACGGCCCTAAAAAGGGGCAGAACTGCCCACAAGTCTTGTAGGCATGCCCTGGGGGCACATGGGCTTACTCATACCTGCAAACTTTACTCCAAGTCTAAGTGGCTTAATCTTCAGGGGAGGATTAAGTACCAGACCTGCCTCCTATGGAAAAAAGCTCTCCTCAGTCTTAACTCCTCAGCCCATTACAGACCTCCTTAAACCTGCGTTTAACTCATGCCAGACAAGAGGAAAAACACAAAATGCTCTGCGTATCCTTTTGCATCACACAGCACTTGCACAGAGATCCTACGCTTACAGGGCACCCCTCTGGCTCAGTGAATTATCCCCAGAAGTAATAAATGTGCCTAAGCTTGGTACTTTCAAGAAATCCCTACTCAAACACCTGACAGTACTCGGCTCCTGTGACTGCAGGTTCTAACCTCATGCCACCCCCCCCTTCTGTCTCTCCACTCCCTGACCACCTTGCTCACCCCTTCACCTGTCCCCTTTCTTCAGTCATTCCCCCTTATGCTCTTACACCCCCACATTTCCCTCTCTTCCCAACCCTCACCCCTTGTCACTACTCATTCCTCCCCCTAAATGTCTCCTCTCTCACCATCCTCTTCCAACACCCCTTGCTCACCCTCCCCAATAATCACCAACAGACACCTGTCTGCACCATGTTTTTCTCCCCCCTTCCCCAGCTCTCTCCCTGTTTACTTACTGTCATAGTCAACTCTGACTGTTCCACTACCTACCCTCTCCACCTCTCCTCACTGCACTAGTCCTGTGACCCCTGTGCTCATAGTTTATCAAAACTGTCACAAATACTGTCTGTACTTTATCATATGAACTAATGCATTTGCTTCTTGTATATAGTATAGTTTCATTTTGTATAGCTTTTTCCTCTTTGTAACCATAGGATTTCACCATCAGTTGTACATTATGTGTTGTACAGGACTACGTCTATACCTGATGTTTTTTATTCTGTATGTACAGTATCAATTGTTTGAACCTTACCTGACATGGACCTTTGTAAAAGGGCTTTTAGCTCAAAGGTGTAACTCCGAGACGACAAATAAACAAGGAAATCTGTCTCGAAACCCACTGTGTTTAACCTGTGAGACTCTTAAGTTCTTAATGTAAGAACAGACAAAATGTCTGTAGATGCTGAGCCAGTGTAGGAACACTTGGTCTCTCTTGCCATCTGTAGTGTTTTACAAGAGCAACAATTGGTACAGAAAGGTTTTCTCCTGTATTCCTTACATGATTTTTCTTCTTCACAATTGTACCCAAGCTAATGAAAACCTTTGGAGCACATACAACAATTTTACTGCGTGAAATGATTTAATGTAAGGGATCAGTGCACTCAGATTTTACAAAACCAGAAATGTATTAATAAAAATTAAATTACAGATCAATAAATGTTTTGCTCTGTAGCTTCTCAAGGGTTTCAACATGACAAACTGTTCATTGATCTGGAAAGTCTGCTTCTTTGTCAGTAAATAATGTTGGATTCTATTTAAAGGGGACATAACGCTCTATAAAAGAGATTTTTCAGACACTTACCAATGGCTGTACTGTAACACATGTTCTGAAAATGTACTGCTCTGTTGCAAATATTGTCTAATTGTATTGTTCGGGGGTTGAGATTGAATTGTGTCAGTGGAGTGGCTTCATTGTGGCGAGATATAGTCTCACTGTGAAGATGTTACTATATGTGGGAGACAACGATAACTGCCCCCTGGTGACATAGTTTGTATAGGCAATCTGCAGCAGAGCAGCATGCATTATGAAAACTTGGTATGTACATTTATGTTTAGTAATCTTTTGGAAATGTGTTTTTTTCTGTAGAATTTCATGTTCTTCCAAAACTCAGTCTTATCCACCGAATCCCATGTAATGGGTCTGAGCTGTAGGACCCCCTCAAGGGCCAGAATATTTGGGGACCAGCAGTGCAGATATATGCATGCCCACAGGTACACAGCAGTGCCGCCTCAGTTACTTTTTTGCTGCTGTTGAAGTGCTGCGTTTTCTTTGCTATCCTTGTCAGGGTCAGAGCTTTTTCAGTTTTTGTCTACAAATAGCTGTCTAGTTTGTCATGCTCATACTTCACAAAGTATAACTACAGTATTTTTTTTGTGTAAGTTTGGTTTGGTTTTAAAACAAGAAGTGTCCTCGCAGCCCTACCTTTTAACTACAGGTTCGCGAAATGGCATGTAGGGGACCTGAACAGGTAAGTTGCTTCATCAACAAGTTTGCATCCAACTACCATTCCCTTCTGGGCAAGTGTACTGGCTCTGGACAGTCTTGTGCCCAGGAGCAATGGCAGTTCTTTTGTAGTCCTGAAAATAAACAGTCCTAGTTATGCTTATGCTCAATGTCAGATTACAGGAACTTTTCGACCTTAGCAGCTTCTCACAAAAAAAACATACGGAGGAGAAATGGCACCAGTCTAGGTCAAGCTCATGCGACTCTGCACTGAGACATTTGACCCCTCTGGGCCCAGAATCATGGATTTTCTGAGGCCTGCAGGCCCTGTGTCTGTCTCCCCCCTGTCTACTGTGGAGCCTTTAGGTGAGCAGTTTGGTCATTGGGCTGCTTTTATGGAGCAGTAATGTTAGCACACTGTAAGAGCGATGGCACTGTTGGAGGGTACCAACTCTGGCTGTAGGAGCCTTTGCCAGTGCTACCTTTGGTGCCATTATCCTTGCATGTGTTGACTCTAGCTGTGGTGCTGAGGCCTTGAGTATCGTCATTTGTGGTGTCACTGATATCTCTAACTCTGTTGGGTTAGCCTTGGTACCTTCACCATTCTCAGTGCCGCCTGCACAATTGGTACCACACTTTGTGCTGCCTTTGTTGTTGCTCATGGCTCTGGTGCTGTACACAGTGCTGCATACTGTGCCAAGTCCTACACCATTAGTGCTAGCCTTGGCACCATTATCAGTGCTTCCTTTGTCATTGAGACTGTTGTTTGTGCCTCTGTCTCCTGACTTGGATGACAATGAGTACAGTCCAGACATAGTGCTGGATGCAGACTCTGGCAATGAGGATCCCCTGAAGCCTGAGCCTGCTCCTTTCAAGGTTCCCCAGGAGGACCTCTAATTTCAAGTACTGTCATTGTCACTGTTCCCTTTGAGACCATTATTTGTGCTTCTGTCTCCTGACATGGATGACACTAAGCACAATCCAGGCTTAGTTCTAGATACTGACTCTGGTGATTAAGATCCCCTGGAGCCTGTGGAGCCTGAGCCTGCACCTTTCAAAGGTTATCAGGAGATCCTCTCATTTCAAACACTGCTCAAAAACATACACAGTGCTTTTCAATGTGAGACAGTAGGTATCGATTAAGCCTAGCGCCTACAGCTAGAATTTTTGAATCTGCTTTTATGCCAGTGTCCCTGATTCCACTAATCCAGCCTACTCTGGAGTCTCACATGGAGGCAGCCTGAAGCAGGCTACTTCTATACCAGCTACCTCTAGCTAGTCAGATAAGAAGTACTTAACTCCCAGGACAAGATCAGGATACGACCCTCATCCTATAGCTGATTATGGCTAATAATGACAGCTATTGCCACAAAAGAAGTTACTGCACAACCCACTAACATGGAGTCCCACAAACTAGACATTATTGGGAAAGGGGTATTTTCTTCCGTCACTGTGAGCCTGAAGATGGCAAGTTACAAAGCCCACATTTTGAAGTATGGATACCAGTGATGTACCATGCTTAACCTATTGTAGAAAGCTTGCCCAACTCTGCTTCATATCAGGAGGTCCTGAAGATACCATTACTCAAGGGATTGTGTCTAACAGTCAGCAATTAAAACTTCCATGGATTTCTCCAATGCAGCAGCTCACTCTGTGGCTGTGGGGATTTGAATTCAAAGACACTTCTGGTTGCATACTGCTAGCTTTGCTACTGATGTCCGATAGCAGATAATAAATGTGAAATTTGTTGGTACTTATCTATTTGGATAGGATGTAGAGCACACCCTTAAGGATTCAAACAAAAAAGAAAATTACCCTTAAAGGAGCTAGGGTAAATATATCCAACCCCAGCAGAGGAAGAGGTCATGGCATTTACCACAACAAGCAGTCCTTTTGCGGTAAAGGCAGAAGAGGCAAGCAGACTCGGCAGCAGTACAAACCATAATCTGCTCAGCAGCAATAGAAAGCACAACCGAAGGCACAGGTGCCAGAGGCACCCAGCGTGGCCCTCTGAGTTGCAGGCTCCATGTCCACCTCACTTCTTTCAGGTGGTAGTGGTGGGGAGGGATCTAACTCAGTTGTAGCATAAAATGGGAATCCATCATGACAGGCAAATGGGTCCATTATGAAGGAAATGTGTTTATAACACAAGAGGTAGGATTCCTGTATGGTTTTCTAGGAATATTAGGACAGCCATAGGAAAGGAAAAAAAGGGTGTATACAATGGCTAAGTTAAAAGGTACTTTAGAATCCTGGACAAATTACAAAAACAATGTGAAAGTTTAAAAAAAAAAGAGAGACACAAAAAGAAATCTGAAACACAAACTAGCTGTTGAAACCAGGTACAAAAAAAAGTCATAATATAAATAATATTACGAACATTAAATCCATATTGGCCCATTTACTAAAGGAGACAAACAAATAACGGATAACACAGAAATGGCAGAAACCTTTGATTAATTTTTTCTCTGTGTGTATCAATGTGGATAAAGTTAATAACACTGAGACAGTTTCAAAGGAAAAGAACAACATTAATATTGCATTCTCCGATGTCAAAAAGGGGATAGAATCATGAAACCTGAGTAAATGTCCCAATCCAAACAAACTGCATCCTCGATTTCATAAGGAGTTAGCAGATACAATATCAAACCCTCTAGCACAGATTTGTCAGACATCCTAGGATGAGTGTAGGGTAGTATCTGATTGGAGTTATACAATCATAATCCCTATCTTTAAAAAAGGAAATAAGACAGGCTACAATAATTATAGACTGGTGAGTTTAACCTCCACTGTTGGAGAAAATGTTAGAGGGCATAATAAGGGATGATTTGGAGTGATATTTAACGGATACCTAAACCATCCTTTTTTTACACATTTTTTTACATTACTCCATAGGCTTGTAAAGGAGAGACTGTTGTTTCCATTTATACTGAAACTGCATTTATTAAAGTATGGTTAATGCAGTTTCATGGCATTTGAAAATTGTAAACACAGCCTCTTCTGATTCAAAAATCCTGCTCTCAGAATCCTAAAATGAGTTCCTTGGTGATGTCGTATATGAGAGCAATGCCAGCTGTGCAGATATATTCTAAATCTACTAACCATATTCACATGCGAATAACTTTTAAAATGAAAAGTGATAGCATGGTACTAGTATCAGTGTCGGGTAAGTTACTTTTAAAAAGTAATCAATCACAGTTACTAGTTACTTTCAAATAAATGTAATCAGTTACAGTTAACATTACTTTTATATAAAAAGTAACTGTAATGCATATTACTTTATATTACTTTTCATAACATGGTTGTATTTACTCACTGAACATAGCTATGTGCACATGAAACCCAAATAAGTGTATACAAGAAATAAAACCGATTCTAAAGACGATGAATGTTAATTTATAGTGCAGTACCCATCTGACTTTGCCAGACACAACAATCCCTTTACATTTCCAGAAATAAGAGCTCTGTTAATAGAAAAAAAATCACTGAAATGCACACTCTACATCTACTGCTGCCCTCTGAAATATTTTTCCCCATAGCTGAATCCTGACTTTGCCAGCCACTGCTGTCTCTGACCTTTTTCAATTTTCATAGCACACACACACACACACACACACACTCTGCATCTACTGCCATTGCCCTTAGTGATCTTTCCCACAGAGCTGTATATTCTGACAATGCCAGCCACAACTACCCCCTTTACATCCCACCCTTATCCCACCAGCGCACACACCCTGCTGCATCTTCTGCACTTAGCAATCTTTTCCACATCTAGCATGTATTCTCCTTCTGACTATGCAAGAGCCACAACTACCCCTTTAAAGTTCCATAATAAAATCCCACCCTGACATAGCTCCCCCTACACACACCCTGCAGATTTACTGCTGTTCCTTGCCTTGGTGATCTTCGCTCATTTCCCCACAGCAGCCTGAATCCTAACTTTGCCATTGCCAGTCACAGATCCACTCCGCATCACATACAATAAATTCCACCAGCACACACCTGCTTACCCCGACACACAATTTAAATACTCTTTCCCACAGTTGAACCTTGACTTGCCACTGCCACTAAGACACAGTTATAATTATAACTGTCTGCCATGACTATTATGCCACTACTAGTATGCTACAACTGAAGTCAGACAGTGTGACTTGGAATCAAATGATCACACAACACACCACACTTGTTGCACTCCAGTACCTTCAATGAGGATTTTCTTTGAGATGGATCGGGTGATGGTGATAGACCTGGCAGGCAGACGGATGGATGATCAAGCTGCCTGCTCTGGCAGTTTAGCACATGTGGTGTTGGTGGAAATAGGCCCTGAGCCCTGCCTGCAGATGGACTACTTGTCTTTTATCTTGCAACCCTGATTCCCTCGGGGTTCACAATGGCTACTATAGAGAGCCACAACTGATTACATGCAGGGGTATAGCTAGCTATCTATAAATTGTAAACCAGCTGGCTAATCTGTGTCCTTCTCAAAAAAGTTTCATCAATTCCTATAGAGATTCTTAGCTGTACCATGTAGTGGTGCATAAGTAGTTTAATTTGAGTATCAAATGTTGCAAAATGATATATTTAATAGTAAACCGACAAATAAAATAGTGTTTTCTGACTTTTGTTTGCACAGCATATGTTACAGATATAGAACAAAATGGTAATATTAAATGCATGCTGAAAATAGAAAATTGAGTTAGAATCAATGTTTCAACCATGGGCCTTCTTCAGGAATTATCTAAAAGAGAAAAAAGCAGGTAAGAGAAATAAGAAATATATGCAAGGCTGTTTGAGAAAAAGTGATAATAGACAAGGTAAGAATAGAATCTGGAAAATGAAAAAGGTGATGATAGGTATGATAATGTATAGTAGAAGTGAATGAGCTGAGGAGTCCTTAAGTGGGGACTAATTAACAGGACCTAGTAAGAAGGCTGAAAGGTAAAAGTTATGTGTGCACACTCATTTTCATTTTCTACAGATCAAAGAAATTCTCAAACTGGAGGGGCTAGTGATTTATACGGGATCTGCGACAACTGGTACAAGGACACCCAGTGCAATGACACCTTACCAGAGCCATTCTGCCTAACAGTATTTTCTATAACGAGACAACCGGCAAATACAACCCGACACCCACTGGCAATGGGACTGTAACCATATAGAAAGCGGTGGTGTAATAAATGAGGCTACCTTGAAGTCTAAGTTACCGTGTTAGAGCAAAGATCTTTTAGGGCAAACCAGTATGAGGTCAAAATTCCTAGGCTAAATGTCGCAAGGCTGCATGTTTTTACTCTAGTTGTCATGCCACAGGTTACACACCACCCCAAAGCTCTAGCAGCTCATAATACCTAGACACTGCGACTACTCAAACCTGAATATCAGCAAGGCTACAAAAAACAGCACCTCACAGCCAGGAAATTTTGCCTAAACTTTTTATTGTGAAAAAAGGCAAAAAATGGTAGGCAACTTACATTCAGTGTGCACAGGAAGACGTTTGGTACACACGCAGTGCTTGTCAGAAGGTAGTTTTTTTAGCCTTATGTTGTAATAAATTGAGCACGCAGTCAGCTGAGTAGCCTTGGTTTCCAGTGAAACCTGAATATCAAAAGACACCTTAATAATCTCCACATTCCTGTGATGTCATAAACCTCTTGAGCTTCACTCTTGAGGTTTATGAAGTCACAGGAACCCCTTGACGGATTACAGCAACTGTAACAGACAGAAGTCCATCTGTTATTTTATTCATATTACAGTAACTAGTTTTTTTTTTTTTTACTTTCTAGTTTTCTCTCAGGGCTCCCAATACACCTCTTCAGGCTACGCCATGGAGGGGACCGGGGGTCACTCCCATAGTGCCCCACTCCATTTTACCTCTAGAGCCCCGATTAACCCCCCAGGTGGGGTGGAGGAGGCCCTCCCTGTTGCCTTCCTCCGAGCCTCAGGGGAGTGTGCAGTTGAAGTTCGCCCTGGTACCTCCATGTTGATTTTAGTGCAGGGCCGTAACCTTGACCCAATGTGGGGTCTTTTTTTCCTTTTTCTGATCCCACCCCATGGACGTCAGGGCTCGGGGAGGACCAATGAGTTGGAAGTGTGCAGAGACGCACCTCCAATCCAGTCTTAAACTGATGCCCGCCCCTCCTTAGAGTTACACCTCCTCTTTCTACACCGGCACCACCCGTGGTCATCCAGGCGGTATTCAGCAAGGAGAGCTGCCCACCTCTCCCAGAGAAAGATTGCGGCCCTTTGGGCACTCGATCCCTCTCCTACCAGCCAGCCCTCCGATGGCCCTGGCTCGCTACTGAACCGGAGTCACCGATGTCGCGAGCAGTAGCGCTACTGCTGTGCGGGGGGGGGGGGGCTGGCCCACTAGCTAGTTACATTTAGGGAAAAGTAATATCATTACAGTTACTTGTTACTGTATTTTAAAAGTAATCCATTACTATTACTAGTTACCTAGAAAAGTAATTTTTGTATTTATTGAAATGTTTCACCAGGAGAAGCACACTGAACCACAAGTTGCTCATCTCACGGTGCATCCTGGGGGAGAGGATATAGGGAAATACATATATAATACATATACATACATTCATACATAAATACAGTTAAGCCAAGCAGTACATTTTATACAGTGGAATTTAGCAATGTAAACTGTACTGAATTACAGAGGATAACAAAATACAATGCATAATTGCATATTACATACAGACAATCAAGCAAGACATTAGTGTAGTTTAATACAGTTGAACTTTGCATGGTAAACAGTGCTGAATACAGAGGGTAACAAGTTATAAGGCAGTAGTAATTACATTTGCAACAACCCAGTGGACAGTAAGTGCCACAACTCAGGATCAGATAGCTGATGGGACAATTAATATAGGGACTACCAACAAGAGTATAGAGGGGAGTGCATATCCACAGAAGCAGTATACTGTGAGGATGTTTTGAAGAGCTAAGGAGAACGAGTAAGGTGAGGAGGAGAGATGAATCTGGGAAGGAAGAGAGTTCCATAATTTAGGGAACCTATGCGGGAAGGCCCTTTGGTGGTGATGATGACGAGTACAGTGATGAGGAGGGACCAATCGAACCAGAAGTGTCCCCTGAACAGGACTTTGGTTCGCCTCCAAGGGTGACTGAGGATTTTCCATCCCATTTTACTTTTATAAGGAGGATGGCAGATGCACTAGACAGCTCCACTACCGCACAAGTTGAGGATGAAGAGGAGGTAGAGTACTTAGAGATGATGGAGCTGACACCCACAAAGGCTTTCCTTCTACTGGTGTACATATTCTTTAAGAAGGATGCCTTAAAGATTCTCCAAACACTGAATTCCACTCCTCCCATAGACAGGAGGATGGACAGAAAATACCAGTTGGAGAGGGAGGGAGCTGACTTTCTCTTCTCCCATCCAGACCATCGGGGTAATTCAGCAAGCTACTTGTGACAATGCCAGGGTCACATCCTCCGGACAAGGACTCCAAAAAGATTGACAGCATGGCCAAAAAAGGGTACCTGTCAGCCTCTCTGGCTATGTGTCAAGCTACCTTCCAGGCATATGCTGCCCAGTATCACAAGTCACTGTGGCAGTCAGTCCTGGCTATGTCCCAGAAAGCTCCCTTGCCCTTGTCAGATGACCTGGCTGAAACTGCCAGGTTTGGGTTACAGGCAGCTAAGTACCAATTTCAAATTGCTGCTGACACCAATGACACTGCAGCCAGATGGATGGCGAATACGGTGGCACAGAGGAGGTTTGCATGGCTCAGGGCCACAAACCTTACTCAAGATACCCAGTCTAAGACCTTGGATTGTCTTGTAGAGGGAAATTCCCTCTTTGGGGAGTCCACTGTGGCATACATGAAGAAGGTGGATGAGTATAAGGCTACTTACAGAAGCAGCTCTGCCAAGGAGAGAGCTTCACCATCCACCAGACCCTATGGAAGGAGAGGCCTGGTGGTCCTTTTATACCAGGCCCTTCTTCCAGCCACTGGTCTTACCCCAGTACCAGCAGTATCCACAACAGGGATACTCCAGGGGCAGGTGAAGGAGGGGCTCGAGGCGAGGGTCCCAAGCTCAGTCTCAGCCACAATCAAAGCAGACCCCTTGAGCCACAGGCTGTTTCCTCCCTACCTGTGGGAGGCAGACTGTCCCACTTCCTCCATGCCTGGCTGAACATCACCACAGACAAATGGGTTCTGGCGGTAGTGGGTCAGGGTCTGTCTCTGGAATTCAAATCCCCTCCTTCTCAAAAAATCAGAGTATTCAGGGCTCCCTCACTAGCAGAAAAAACACTGCTAGAGTCAGAGGTTCAAAACCTGCTACAGCCGAAAGCAGTAGAACCAGTTCCAAAGGGGTTTTTATTCCAAATACTTCCTAACCACAAAGAAAAGTGGGGAGTGGCAGCCTGTTCTCAATCTCAGAGCTTTAAACAAGCATCTAAAGAAACAAAAATTCAAAATGGTAGCTCTAGCTGTGATTTTGCCAATGCTCCAAAAGGGAGACTGGCTGGCATCATTGGATGCCTATTTCCACATCCACATGATGGATTCTTACCAGAGATATCTCAGATTCAGACTCCCTTCAGGTCACTACCAGTTTTCAACCCTGCCTTTTGGCCTTTCTTCGGCCCCAAGGGTATTCACAAAATTTCTGCTGTAGTAGTACACCTTCGGAGACAAGGTGTCACTATTTTCCCTTATCTGGACGACTGGTTAGTGGTGGGAAAATCCCCACTGAGGGTACAGCAGGATTTAAAAGTCACCCATGATCTCCTAGAGTCTCTGGGGTTTCTAATCAGTCACAAAAAGTCTACCTTCACCCCCACACAGGTATTGCAGTTCATAGGAGCAGAAATAAATACCTTACAGGCCAGAGCCTGTTTGCCTCTGGAGAGGATGCAAAGCCTCCAGTCAGTGGCAAACTTCTTCGGGTTATACAAACCAAAAACTGCAAGACAGTTTCTCCAGCTACTGGGCCACATGGCTGCTGCCATAGGTACAGTGCTGGGTTCCAGATTCCACATGAGGGACATCCAGTTCCACCTCAGGGCTCACTGATGTTCGAAAAAAGACCCTTTTTCAAAACTCATTCCAGTAATAATGGCACTGTTACAGTCCCTCTTGTGGTGGAAAGAGGAATCAAATTTAAGACAGGGAATCCCCTTTCAGAAGGAGAGTCCCTCAGTAGTTCTCACAACAGATGCATCCCTATTGGGCTGGGGTGCCTATCTAGGGCAGTACACCACCCAGGGTACCTGGTAAGCTGCAGAGTCTCTTCAGCACATAAACTTGCTCGAACTCAGTAGTTTTGCTAGCTCTACGAACCTTCTCTCCTCTAGTACAGAGCAAGGTGGTACAGATCAGAACAGACAATACCACCACAATGTATTACATAAACAAGCAGGGAGGCACCAGGTCAGGCCTCCTTTGCACTGAAGCCATACGTAACTGGACTCTAGCTTATTCTTTGGGAATTTCCCTGCAGGTAATTCATTTGCCAGGAAAAGACAACATCCTGGCAGATGCCTTGAGTTGAATCAACCAGGCCCATCACGAAAGGACCCTGAACAGACAGGTGGTACAGGATATTTTCAGGAGGTGGGGCACTCCACAAGTAGACTTGTTCACAACCCACCAGAACTACCACCTGCCCCAGTGTTGTTGCAGAACACTGGATCAGGGCACACTTCCACTGGATGCCCCGACCTTGGATTGGTCAGGGAAGTTCCTGTATGTTTTCCATCCTTTTCCTCTGGTTCACATGGTACTGCTCAAGCTCAGATCCCATGCAGCATCACTGATCTTGATAGCTCCAGATTGGCCAAGGCAGCCATGGCACTCGCTATGTCTGTCACAAAACCGATACACCTCCCTCGGAGGCACAATCTACTGACTTCCAACCAGGGAACTCTGTTGTACCTGAATCTCAAGTCCCTCAACCTCAAGGCCTGGCTCTTGAGGACATAAAATATGCAAAATTGAACCTCTCTCAATCTGTCTTAAGCATTTTAAGAGCTTACAGAAAACCTTCTAATATGAAAACCTATTCTTCTAAATGGAAAAGGTTTTCACTTTGATGCTCGAGCAGATCACTGATACCAGGCCAAGCTGAAATTTCAGTTGTCCTGTTTTTTCTCTCCCACTTACATTCCTCTGGTTTGCAACCCAGCTCTCTGAAGGTTCATTTGGCAGCTGTCTCTGCTTACCTCACTGCAGGGGCAAGGGTAACCTTAGCCTCGGATCCTATCTTTAAAAGATTTTTCAAAGGTCTGAATCGCCTACATCCCTGACCCCCTCACAGGGCACCAGCACCAGCTTGGAATTTGATTGTGTGTGTATATAGCTAAACTCATGGGCTCCTTCTTTGAACCAATGGCTACAGCTCATCTAAAGTATGTCACTTGGAAAACAGTTTTTCTCATGGCAATGACTTCTGCAAGAAGGATTAGTGAGCTTCAGGCTCTCTGTATAGATCAGGACTATATCTCCTTTCATAGGATAAGGTAGTTCTTAGGACAAACAGAAGCTTTCTTCCCAAGGTAGTCTCAGACTTCCACTTAAACCAGTCCATCACTCTCCTTATGTTTTTCACTGATCATGCTACCTCTGGTGAAAGAAGACTCCACAGTCGGGATGTAAAAAGGGCTCTCAGTTACTACATGACAGCCACAAAAGGCCATAGGCAGGACAGGAAACAGCTGTTCCTGACCTATGGGATGTGGGAGAAGGTAATCCAGCCTCTAAAAAGTCCATTTCTCGATGGATAGTCCAGTGTATCCATTTCTGTTACACAAAGGCTGGTAAGGAGCCCCTATCAGGATTGAGGACCCATTCCACAAGAGGGACAGCTGCTACCTTAGCAGCTACCAGAGATGTTTCATTACTGGACATTTGTAAAGCAGCTATCTGGAAGACAGTACACACCTTTACAAAGCATTACAATCTAGATATTCTGTCTAGGAGTGATGCTAGGTTTGGCACAGCAGTTCTGCAAAGTCTGTTTCCAAAACAGAGTTCTGTGCACACATCCAGAAATACTGCTTGGTAGTCTGCATAAAGTTAGGAATATTCTGAGCATTACTGGGGTTAGAAGAAAAAATTACTTACCATAGTAATCTTTTTTTCTTCCCAGTGATGCTCAGATATTCATAACTTCCCTCCCTACCTCCCATTCCAGAACGTCATCCTCTGCACTGCGCATTCTGGTGCCACCATTATCACTATACACCCTTGGAGTGTTTTTTACCCTGCATCTGTCAATAGTTTGGGTCTACAGGGTTCATTGTGTTTCTACCTTTTTGTGGTATTTCTCTGGCATTTTGCTCTAACCTTGTTGAATTGTTTCTCTCTCCAGTTGGAGTTTTTATTTTACAATTTTATATTATTGGGAAAACCCCAATTTTAATAATAAAATTATAGTACTATATTACTCTGGGCCTACTTTCCAGGCTCCTTTATAAAATCTGAAGAGGATTAGAACACAGGCAGTTAGTAGAGGCAGTGTTTGAAAGATGCTCATGTGCAAAGTCTTCCATCATTTGCATGTGTTCTATCTCTCCAGGCAGTCCAACCCTCCAGGCTTACTGCATAAAGTTATGAATATCTGAGTATCACTAGGAAGAAAGAAGATTACTATGGTAAGTAATTTTTTCTTACTGCACACCCAAGTTGGGTTGTGAGGCATGAGGCACAGCCAAATGCCTTCAACCACCTGGGAAGTGCAGTATATGATTCCCATAGGATCACATTGTAAATTGTAAGTAAGCACTAACACACGGCAGGATGTGCAACAGTACCTACTGTAATTGCTGTGTGCCCCAGGTGGGTTGTGAGGCACAAGGTACAGCTGGGTGCCTTCAGCCACCTGGGAAGTGCAATATAAAATTTGTATTGGATCACATTGTAAACTGTAAGTAAGCAATAACACATGGCAGGGTGTGCGACAGTGCTAAATTGCTGCATGCCCCAGGTGGATTGTAAGCCATGAGGCACCGCTGGATGCATTTAACCACCTGGGAAGTGTGGTATATAATTCGAATAAGATTATATTTAAAATTGTAAGTGATCAATACCACATGGCAGGATGTGCAACAAGGCTAAACTGCTGCATGCCCCAGGTGGGTTGTGAGGCACGAGGTGCAGATGAGTGCCTTCAGCCACCTGGGAAGTGCAACACAAAACTCCCATACATTCACATTGTAAATTTTAAGTAAGCAATAACACATTACAAGGTGAGTGGAAAAGATAAATTACCGCATGCCCCAGGTGGGTTGTGAGGCACGGGGCACAGCTGAATGCCATCAACCATCTGGGAAGTGCAGATGTCTTCACTCAGGTGCTGACGCACCTATGCTACCATGAAAACTCATGCTAAGGACGTGGGAGGGTCAGCAGATGGCTGCTCTGAGGAGCACCAGGCGCTTGACTTAATTGCCTGGAAACAGAGGTAACATTCTGACTTAAATGGCACACAGCTGAAAGACCCAAAATGAAACCAAAAAAGGGAAACAGCAGCTGAGCAAGATGTAGCTCTGGGTAGTATAGCGAAGGCAGCTTTCATGTGCACTGACTAAATGCAAGGAAGAAAATTAAGTGTCAGTGGGTGGCTGCGTGAGAGATGCAGCATTCCCTAGATCACTGTGCCTGATAATATAAAGTGGCAATACGAGAATCTGTGGCTCACACTGTCATGGCGAGGCAGCACTGACAGAGCAGGAGAAAATAGAAATGGAAACATTAAGTGTACAATAGTTTTGTACCCCCTCCCCTCGTTTGGAAGGGGGGAGGTGGGAGCTATTTGAAAAGCAAGTTGCAGTTTGGTTAATTGGAGGAAAGCACGAGAACAAAAAATAGCAACAGTACTTCTAGTAGGGAGGTAGCATATTCCATTTATGCCATACCTCCAAAAAAGTGAAAAAAAAATTTAACTTGCTGTCATTTTTTGCTGATTATAAAAAAAATCTAAAGGGTATCTATAAATGAAACACCACTCATTTTATAGATATTTTGTGAACAGTTTTCGTGCTCACTGTACCATGCGATCATTTTTCATTTTAATGTTATTTGCATTTGAATACAGTTAGTAGATTTAGAATACATCTGCACAGCTCTCAGCTCTCACATCTCACAGGATACTGAGAGCAGGATTTTTGAATCAGAAGAGGCTGTGTTTACAATTTTAAAATGCTATGAAACTGTATATATCTTACTTTAATAAATGCAGTTTCAGTATAAATGTAAACAGCATCTCCTTTACAAGCCTATGGAGTAATTTACAAAATAAAATGTGTAAAAAAAAAAAAAAAAAAATATATGGTTTAGGTATCCTTTAATAAAGGAAGGTTTGGAGGATCTGACTCAACATGGGTTTAGAAAGAATAAATCATTTTTGACAAATCTTCTACAGTTTTTCAAGTCAATTAGTAGGGCAGCAGACCAGAACATCCCTGTGAATGTGCTTTACTTGGACTATTCCAAGGCCTTTGATGAAGTGCTACATGTTGAACTGGTTAATAAACTAGAAGGTGTAACTGTGAATAAGAATTTAGTGAGCTGGATAGCTTCTTGATTGAGCAAAAGAAGGCAGAGAGTTTCGATCATGGGCAGCTACTCAGAATGGGGAGAGGTGACTAGTGGTGAGCCTCGGGTCAGCCCTGGGACCTGTACTTTTTAATATCTTTATTTCCTCTATGCAATGTTCAGATGGAGCTTGGCTCTGCAAATTTGCGGATGACACCAAGATGGGTGCAACTGTTGGTGGTGATGAGGTCAGTAAAGATTTTCAGAATCAGTCAATCAAAATCTTTATTTATCCAGGCAGACATAATTGAGCAAGGCTCATTTGTAAGAGGGACCTGGGTATTACAAGGTCAGGTACAGCAAGGGAAACATCATATATATATATACACACACACACACACACACACACACACAAGCAATAATAATACATATGAAATATGGTGCAATAAATGAGAGCCATACACAGGAGAACATATTACAGGAGAACCATATACAAGTTGCAGTCCCCATGTGCAGTTATAGCACTGGAGCTTAACCTGGAGGAGCCATTTTCTAAATACTGCCAAAAAATAAGTACATCAAAGAGCAGGGCAGGGAAGAACCAAAGGGGAGGGTAAGAACCCAGATTAAGTGTGTGGTGTTGGAGGGATCTATTTTATGGAGACCAGGCTAAGGAAGCAAAATGGTGGTAGAGGTGCTAGGATGAAGACAAGATTCCAGAAGGAGAACTACAGAGGGAAGAATACTAAGGGAATTTGAGAGGTAGAATTAAGCACAGGAGGATGGCATGGAGCCCTGAAGACAGGAATGAAATGCACATGATGAATGAGTTTACCGAAGATTGTAGGTTAGAAGAGAGTAGGAAAAAAGGAACCTAACGTCATGGGGAAGGCAAAAGAAGATGTAGCAGGCAAAGACAAGACTGGGATCATGGAAAACAGTTGCAATTGGTAATTTACTGAACTGGGCATATTGGAATAAACTTACCGGCTTTAACACTGACAGTTGCAGGGTAATGCACTTTGGGTCTGCAAATATGAAATCCAAATACACATTGAATGGTAAAGAATTAATTTAGACCCATGAGGAGAAAGACTTTGGTATCTTAGTCAATAATAGAATTAATCTTTGACCTTCGCTGTAAACATGTGGTAAAGAAATATGATAGAATCCTAGGATGTATTGGAACAAATATTAAGAGTAGGGATAGAAAAGTGGTGATCCCTTTGTGTACAGCACTTGTAAGGCCCCACCTGGAGTATTGTGGGCAATTTTGGGCACCACACAGGAAACGGTGTTGATAGGCTGGAGGGAGTCCAGAGAAGAGTGACTAAATTAGAAGCTAACATTAAAGACCTACAGTATCATGGTGAAAGGCTTTCAGAAATGGGTCTGTTTACACCACAGTATAGGAGGTTTTAAGGAGATCTTTGTATGGTGTGTAAGGCTCACTATAACCAGGACCTCTGGGAACGTATAGGTTTAGAGACCAAAGGCCATGTTAGAGATACTAGTTCCCACAGTAGGCAGTTAAATGGAGAAAATTATGAGAAGAACTTAAGGGTCATGGATGAGTCAGAGAGTGGTGTCAGTCTGGAGCACCTTACCAAACCATGTGGTGAATGGTCCAAATATGAAACAGTTCAAAGAGTCCTTGGACTCTTATTTCATTGGTAAAGGGAACAAGGAACATGCTTAAGCATTAGTCAAGTCAGTATGACTAAACGCTAATCACTTGTAAAAATCCTATGACTTAATCTGATGAATCCTATTATCTGAGAGAGATGCTCCCTGGAATTGTTGTAGAACCCTCCAGGGAAGCAGTTCCCACTTTCAGCTCATTTGTCAGAGCTGTTATCTTAGGAGATTGCAGGCCTCTTACTCATCAGGGCAGTGCTGGTGGTACCTGAGTCAGTGAGGAACAATGGGTTCTACTCCAGGTACTTCCTTATACACCAAACATCTGGAAGCATGTTCCCATTCCCAACTTTTGAAAACTGAAATATATACGACTCAAGAAAAATTCAAAATGGTCTCCCTGAAGTCCCAGCTTCCATACTTGAAACCCCATGAAAGCCTAGCATCACTGGATATGCAGGATACATACCCGCATGTACTGATAAACCCTAGACACCACAAGTACCTTCAGTTCTATGTGAGGGAGGAACATCACCAGTTCAGAGTTCTCCCTGTTGGGCTTTACTCAGCATTGCATGTTTTTACAAAGTGTCTTGTAGTTCTCATAGTGCTTCTCAGAAAACTAGAGCTTCAAGTCTTTCCTTATCTGGACAACTGGCTGCTAAAATTTCCTTTCTGAGAAGGAATGGAACTGGCAGTGGCTACTGCCTCACAGTTCCTTGCTTCAATGGGTGTACTATTGAACCCTCTGAAATCTCAGTTAATACCCTCCCAGAAACTCCTATTCATAAGAGCTGCCCTGGAGAAAACTCGGGCCCGAGCTTTTATCCCAGACAGCAGTGCAAACTCTCTAGTTCAGATGGCATGCGTTATCATGGACTGCCACAAAGTGTCAGCATACCCCATGCAGCACATGCTGGGTCTCATGGCATCCACTGTGTTCACTATCCCCCTGGAAGGGCTGCACATGCGGACAGCTCAGTGGATGCTTAGTATCTAGTAGTTGCCGGCATCACACACTAGATACTACCTGATACAGGTAACCGAACCACTGATGCAGACCTTCCTGCGATAGTCTGTAAAGGAGAATCTTCTCCAGGGCTTCCCCTTTTCTCTGCCAGAGCCAGAGGTGATTCTCTCCATGTTTACCTCCTTGGTGGGATGAGGAGCCCAATGACAATGTCTCTAGATGCTAGACATCTGAAACAACTGAGAAATGCATCTCCCAGCGTTCTCGAAATGTGAGCAGTCCTATATGGTCTATAGACTTTACAAGACCCAGGCACGTAAATGGCAGTACTCCACCAGACAGACAACTAATGTGTCATGTACTGTGTCAACAGACAGAAAGGAGCCCACTATTCCACTTTCTGAAGAGGGGCAGTGAGACTGTTGGAATGGTGTCTGGGAGCAGGGAGCCTGCTCTCAGGCAGTCCATCTGTCAGGATTCTGGAATGCTGGCACACAGTGTCTGCCAAACACTGGCTGATCCTCATGTATGATACTGTATCTAGCAGACAATGTCATGCAGTCTGTGTTTAATGAATGGTGGACCCAAGACATGGATCTTTTTGTGTCCCCTCTCAACACCACAGAGCCTCGGTTCTGCTCCAGAAATCCAGTGTTTGGAGCTTTTTGCCAGGATACATTCATGCTGTAGTAGAAAATCTATTTCTCTATGCTTCCTTCCAATTCCTCTCATTCAGAGAGAGCTAGTCAAACTTTCAACTCAAGGGGGCAAGATGATTCAGATAGCCCCCTGCTAACCAAGGCACATATGGTATCCTCTCCTGACTCAGTTGGCAGTCAGCAGACTGAAGACTCTGCCAACTAAGATGGAGGCTGTAGGCCATCTAGTCCATCTCAGCCTCCATTCCCTCCATCTCCAGGCTTGACTGCTGAAGAAATAGAGGTGAACAGGTTCAGTGTTTCTCAGAGGTTCTCTGAGGTTCTACTTGTTGCTCGAAAACCTTCCACCAGGAAAACGCACAGAGTCATATGGAAGTGGTTTTCCATTTGGTATTCCAAAATCTACATTGATTCCTTCAGCTGCCCCCCTGAAAAGGTTTTAGAATACTATTTTGGACTTCTCAGGCACAGGTACAGAATGCAGTACTCCACAGTCAGAGTCCATTTATCTGCTGTTTCATTATATGGTAGAACTCTTGATCCCCCAGACTGGGCAAATTATAAATCAGCTAAAAATGTTTTGAGACTGAAAATTAGAAAGGCTAAGCAAAAATGCTATAATAATACAATAAATGAAGTTTCTGATTCTAAATAGTATTGGTCTCTGATTAAGTCCTTTGAGGTTCCAGTTATTCAGAGATCTAAAATTCAAATGATTTAAAATGGCCTCTATCAGACTTCAATTAAATCAGTAAATATACTCAATGATTATTTCGCAACTCTTCCAGATATCTCGATTCATACCCCAGTAAGAAGAAAGATGCACTCTGATAATGATTCCCTGCCTCCACATATTCCTAGGTTTAGATGTAGGTGTGTCTCTTGTAAGCAAGTAAAAGACGAAATTAAGAAATTAAACCTGCATAAGTCATTTGGTATAGATGGTATTGAAAATAGGTTTCTAAGGGATTCAGTAAGTGTGATAGCACCTATTTTGACAAAACTGTTTAATTGGAGCTTAACTGAAGGAATTTTTCCTAAATTATGGAAAAAAGCAAAAATTTGTCCAATTTTTAAAGCGGGTATACCGACTGAACCCACTAATTATAGGCCTATTGCTCTGCTTTCGACAGTGTCAAAGGTCTTGGAACAGCAGCTTGGGGAGTATCTTAAACAGTACTCCTTACTCTCCACATACCAGTCAGGTTTTAGGAAGAGTCATTCCATGGGCACTGCGCTCGTCGACCTGGTGGATCTGATTGCATCTCAATTGGAGGGAGGTAGGTCAGTGGGTGTGGTGTTCGTGGATCTTTCCAAGGCCTTCAGCACCATCAATCATGGCCTGTTGTGTGACAGACTGGCAGAAATAGGCATATCTACTGAAGTAGAGGGATGGTTTACATCTTATTTACAGGACCGCTCTCAGCAGGTTTTACTGATGGACACCTCTGTGATAGATAGAGATAGTGATAGAGAGGTGTGCCACAAGAGTCAATATTAGGGCCAACTTTATTTTTGATATACATAGACAAGGTAGTGGAAGTGGCAAATCATTCTAAATTCAGGCTTTATGCCGATGACACTATTCTGGTTACAAATGGATTGAATATAGAACAAATGCAAAAAAATCTCCAAAGGAATTTTTCTGCACTTTGCACATGGATTAAAGATTCGGATTTGGTTATGAATAATAAAAAAAACTAATCCATTGTCTTTAGGGAAAAAGGAATATGAGAGACCAGTATTGCTCCTCATATTAAAATAATGATGGATAATGGCGATCTAATAGTCCAAGATACAATGTATAGATACTTAGGTGTCTGGGTGGATGAGAGTTTGACTTTTCACTATCATATACAGTAGAAGATGCCATAGCTAAAGTAAACAAACGGCTGGGGGCTTTTAGGTACTCAGAATCAAGTTTGAATAGGAAAATGAGATTGGTTGTTGTAAATCATCTTTTACTCCCAGTTATGGATTATGGATGCCATGTATATGGTTTTGCAAATAAGAAAAGTCTGACGAAAGTTGATATGATGTATAATAGGCTTGCACGGTTTATATTGGGAAAAGAATTGGGTACACATCATTCCACTTTATTTAAGAAACTTGGTTGGTTAAAACCTGCTCATAAAAGAAAGTTGCAATGGGCAAATTTGATTCGTAAAGTTTTATATATGCAAAAAACAACTTATTTGTATGAAAAATTAGAAAAAGTACAACACCATTACAATTTGCGTCAGACATCATTACAAGGATTTATTCCTCCAAAACTAATAAATAAATATAGTTATATGTGTTTTCCAGCTATTATGTTCCATATATGGAATTCAGTAAATAAAGAATCCATAGTCAACCAGAGTGATGTTAAAATATTTATGAAGGAGTTAAAATATGAATTGAGATCACGTATGTGCAATGATTAGTATGTAGGTATTATGTAGGTGTAAATGATGACTTATGATATTTGTTAAATTTGTTATTGTCTTTGTATTGTATGTCGTACTGAGATTGAACAGGAGCATCTATAATATAGGACTTGTCCTAAAGATGTTTTATTCCAGCTTATCCTGTATAAAAATAAAGAATTTCAGTACTACTACTACTTTACTACATATCATGAACCTGTGGGCAGCATGATTTTGTCTCATTTGCCACTGTTGGATATTCTTCAGACCTCCTCCAACTTATGATCTCGTTGGGCCTCACACAGGTGATTACCTCTGCAACTCACAACCATGGTCACTCATTGGATCTGGTATTCTGACTGGGGATGGAGATCTCTGATTTGATGGTGGAGCAGGTTGGATGGTCAGACCATCATACCATAAAGTTCAGTTTTGAAGCTCCCCCCAATAGACCTGCCCTTATGGAGATGGTCCAGTACCACCCTTTAAGTGCGTGACCCCAGATGGTCTTATGGCGGTGCTGGACCTATCGGATGTGACAAGTGTAAGCTCGGACCCAGAGAAACCTCTTAGCTGCCTATAATAAGGGAATCATAGGGGCCCTGGATTCCTTAGCTCCTATCCATGTTCACCCCCTCACTCTTCGCCCAAGGTCCCCTTGGTTTGATGGGACCTTGAAGGAGTTGAGGCAAAGAGGTCGAAGGCTAGAACACCGCTGGGGAAATCAGGCCTGACTGAGGACAAACTTAGATTGATGGATCATTACAAAGACTGTCAATCAGCAGTCTCCCGTAAGAAGTCAGAGTTCCTGTCCAGGGAGATTGCCGCTGCACAGAACCGACTGGCTTACCTCTTCCAGACTGTTGACAGATAGTGCAATCCAGTCTGTCTTCAGACCTGAGGAGCATTTTCACAGAGTAAATGTGATGAGTTTGCTCACTTCCTCACAGATAAGGTTGCCACCATCAGATCTGGGATCCATCCAGGGCCCTCTAGTGTGTGTTGTGGTCAGCAGGAGGTTGCAGGCACCCAGTTCACCTGATCTGACTTTGACCGGTTGGCAATTACTGACAACATGAGGATTATGCAGTCTTTGCGACCAACCTACTGTAGTCTGGATCCAGGCCCAACGTGTCGTCTTGTGGGATGTGTTGAGGTGATTGGCCTGGTCCTTGCTGAGATAGTCTGGAGTTCGTTGGAGACAGGGGTGTTTCCTGATCCCCAGAAGGAGGTGGTGGTCAGACCTCTCCTTAAGAAATCCTCTCTTGACCCTGACTGCTTAGCTAACTACAGACCTGTCTCTAACCTGCCCTTTGTGGGTAAGGTTATCAAGAAGGTGGTTGCGCTGCAACTTGAGGATCATCTTACCATCCATGATCTCTATGATCCTCTCCAGTCCAGATTCAGGAAGCGGCACAGTACCAAGACGGCACTTATTGGGTACTGAATGATCGCCTAATAGTGAGAGATTGGAGGACTCGTTCAATCTTGGTTCTCCTTCATCTCTATGCAGCGTTTGACACCATGGACGATGAGGTGTTATTGGAGCACCTACGGTTGGTTTGTGGACTGTCTGGTACAGTCCTCAGTGGTTTCAATCCTTCCTCATGGGCAGGACTCAGAGAGTGGTGTTGGGGAATTTTTTCCTCAGCCCCTTTCCCCTGCCCTGTGGGGTCCCACAGGGCTCCATATTGTCACCTGTTTGCGGTGTATATGCTGCCATTGGAAGACATTATAAGGTGATATGGACTGAGTTTTTACTGCTATGCAGATGATACTCCGCTATACATGTCCTTTGTGCCCAAGCAGGAGGAAGCTATCTCGGTCTTTAATAACTGCCTCTCTGAGATCCAGGACTGGATGAATGCTAACTGGCTGAGGTTGAACCTGGATAAAACTGAGGTGCTAGGGGTGGACCCAGGTCATCAGGGCATGGAGCCATCAGCTGGGCAGCCTTCTGGGCTTTGGCTCGGAGTTGGCCAGTTGTTGACCTCGGACCGGGTGTGGAATCTGAGCATAATCTTAGATGATGGTCTGACACTTAAGTCTCAGGTGTCGGCTGTGGTCAAGTCTTCCTTTTGCCATCTAAGGAATATCGCCCAAATTAAACACCTGGCCCGACCAATGACCTTCCAACTCTGGTCCATGCTTTTGTGACTTCCCACCTTGACTACTGCAATGCCCTGTACCTAGGGCTACCAGAGGTTGATAACTGCTGCTTGCAGCTGTTGCAGAATGCGGTGGCCAGGCTGTTGACTGGCATACCAATATCTTGCCATGTCACACCTTTGCTCTGCGATCTGCATTGGCTGCCAGTACAGTGGCGGATCACCTTCAAAGGTGGTCTGTTGACCTGTAATGCCCTATATGGACAGGGACAGTGGTACTTGCAAGATCTCCTTTGTCCCTACTGCTCACTCTGCTCCACCGACAAGGGATTGCTAGAGGTTCCCAGGGTCTGACTTAAGACCTCGGGGGACCAGTTCTTTTGCTTTTATGGCCCCTACCCTGTGGAACTCTCTACCTCGTCATGTTAGAGTGCACCCGAATGCTGAGACCTTTAAATCCACTCTTAAGACATATTTATTTGGTTTAGTTTTTTGTGAACCCGTTTGATAAATTACCTGTTTTAAGAATTGCTGAATTTTAATGGTATTTATGTGTTTTATATTATTGTTTTTTAATGTTTGATGTATTTTTACAAGTGCTTTGATCTTTCAGAACTGCGTTTTTTTTTTAAAAGATTGATTGATTGATCTTGCACATGAGACCCCCAATAGGGAAACCAGTTACTCCTTGGGATCTCACTGTTGTGCTGGTCATGCTTACTCACAAACCTTGTGAGCCAGTTATGACCTGTGACATGACATTCCTGACCTGTAAAGCAGTATTTCTGGTAGCCATCACCTCTGCATGCATAGTCTGAGATGGTGCTCTAGTCACAGATCCTTATACTGTCTTCCACAGGCACAGAGTAAGCCTGCACACACACCCAAGTTTTTAACTAAGGTGGTGTTAGAGTTCCACTTGAAACAATCCTTAGTTCTTCCTGTGCACTTTCCCAACCCTGAGAACAAAAAGGAAAGGATACTGCGTTCCTTTGATATCAAGAGTCCTTAGGTTTTACATGGATAGAACTAAAGACTACAGACAGTCAAAGTAACTTTCTCTTCTGATCCCAATTGAAAGTCTCCCCATCACTATCCAGTGCCTGTCAGGGTGGATTTTGAATTTCTCGGACACTGCTGCTCCATGGCAGTGGTAAAGATAGAGGGCTCTGTTTATGCATATTCCACAAGAGCAGTAGCCACTTCATTACCAGAGCTCAGTTTGGTGCCCATTGTAGAGATCTGCCAGGATGCCACTCGGAGCACTGTGTACAGTTTCACCAAGCATTGTACTCTGGATCTCCATTCCAGGCAGTACAGCAGCTTTGGCAGAGCTGTTTTGAATGGCTTGCTATACTGAGTGAGTCCGAGGCTCAAACCTTCCCAGTCTGGGGGGGTTGCTTTCTGAAGCTTGGTACTCTGACCCATAAGTGGAACTCTATGGAGAAGACTGATTTTTGGAAGATAAAGAATTTACATACTTAAAGTAACTGTTAATCTTTCTGAATATCTTCTCCATAGAGTGTTAAGACCCATACTCCATCCCCTGGCCTCACTGCAATATTTTTGTTGAGTTTTATTGTCTTTCACCCTTCTTGAACTGGTAAGGGCTGTGAAGGCACTGTTTTATGTTGAAATTGTTGGCCCTTCTTACAAGTGCCCTTAGATAGTGGTTAGGTTGCTCATAAGCAGTGTTGGGTAAGTCACTTTTTCTATTACTTTCTATTACTTTTGGAAACTTGTTCCAGAAAGCTGTGTGCAGTCACTAGCAAGGATGGAGAAGTACTGGAAAATGTAATACACCTTACAGTTACAATTACTTATGTCTTTTTATACAAAAGAAATACGTAAATGTAACTGATTACATTTGTTTGAAAGTAATTAGTAACTAACCTATTACACTCAAACAATGTAATCTTTTATAGTTATTTATTATTTTTGTATTGTTTTTGTATAAAAAGAAATAAATATCTATAATTGTAAGGTGTATTACTTTTTCTAGTACTTATCCATTCTTGCTAGTGACTGCACAGAGCTTCCTGCAACAAGTTTCCAAACATGATAGAAAAAGTAACTTGCCCAACACTGCTCATAGGTTTGATTTCATACCCTACTGTCCTTTGTAACAAAGGTACTGATGCAGTTGGGGTGGCTACTGTTGTATACTAGTGTGTTTGCTTAGGAGGCATGTGCATGGGGTATACCCATTCCACCAGCCCCCAGTGTTCTTGCTCTGGCAGGGTCCAAGCTCCTTCCGGCTCAGGCCCATAAGTGGTACTCTATGGAGAATATATTCCGGGAAGCTCTACAGTTACAGTAAGTGTGTAACCTCTCTTTCCCTTTAACCATTAAACTCTTGAGTGTATTGCTCTTTTGCATTAAAGGTAAGGTGGGTCTGCAGTCACTCACAGTCTGAAAGCCCATGAAATGAAAAGCTGCATGTTAAGTATACCTTCCCAGTAGTGTAATAACTTTCTGTGTCAAGGTTCCTTGAAATGGCTGTCCCTTAATTTAAGATAGGAAAGATTTAGACAGAGATATATTCGGACTCCTAATACCTACAGATAAGCCCAAATGCCTCATTTAAAAGGGCTTTGCATAGGCTTTCAAACTATAAAGTACCCTGTGTATCTATGTTCCCCTTTACATTAATCATTTACTATAGAGCACATACTTCTTGTTCCCTGAGCTCCAGAAACACAAACTAAAACCATCGTTCTGACAGATTTGTGATGATGTCTGTCATTCAAATTTGTTACAGAAAACAGTTGTGATTTTGATCACAGTGATTTCTTTACAAGTGTTATTGATCGTGTAATATAGACCCCCAAATGATAGATTTGAAAGTAGATATTTATGTTCAAAGATCAGTTTTCATTTTTACATTAGAAACATGTCTTTAATGTTGTGTTAGCTTTCAGACATTTCTTCCTCCTAACTAGTAAAAAAAAAAAAAAAGCAACTTTAAAATAGTATTAGAGTAGAATAGTATTGGAATTTAAATCTGTATATTACAGGATTTCTGTTTGGAATCATGGGGTTGGCCAAAATTAAAGTCTGCTAAAGATTTCCTTCCTGCAAATGGAATAACAAGACATGTGCATGATCAGTTAGTTTGCATCAATACAGAATGCATGCATTTTACTGTACCTAACTCTTACTTTTATTCTACTTAAAAGGTTCTGCCAACATCAATGATCGGAGCATGTTGGGAAAACGTGACAGTGAAATGGCCGTTATTGTGCAAGACACAGAATTTGTCCCCTCTTTGATGGATGGAAAAGAGTACATGGCAGGAAAATACGCTTTAAATCTACGACTGCACAGTTTCAAGTAGGTTTTCTGAAATATATGACATAAAGTGCTGGAAAGTTTTCATATTTTGCTTTTATAATATTCAAATTTATAAAGCAAAAGAAACATAGTTATGCTAGTTTCTTGCTCCTAAGTTGTTCTTGCACGTAGGACTGAAGATCTGCAGCAAAAACAGTTTTGCAGTTTCTCCATTCTCCTCCTGCTTCTTCTAGCAACTCATCTAAGTGCTTAGTTTCCATTTGCCTGGTAAATGGCTGGTCTGATTCTGAAGAATCCTTTTATGTTGAGACAAACTTTGTGTATTGTGACTGATACTTTTTTTTTTTTTATAAAATAGAAAATGCACTTTTACTACACTAAATCAAAATGAAACCCTCCAGTAAAGCACTATTTATGGTGTAGGATCTTAAGTACTGACATGCCTTCCCTGGTGTCCTGGCTGTTCCAGGAATAGATGAGCAGTGGTGCTAGAGGTTTCACACAGTTGGCATCTTCATAATGTAACTCTTTTGACTTTGCCTTCTGCATAATACTTCCTTTTATCCAATCTTACCCATACCCCCTTTAGTTTGACAGATAACATAGCTTATCTCCCAACTGTCCCTGAAATCCATGGATGTCTCACATTTTGCCTTGAACATTTATTACTTTAGTAGGGATTTGAAGCCCAAAAACGTGTCAGACATTCAAATCTAGTCTACTTCTTGAGGAAGATGCTCGGTACACTAAATGGGTCATTTTAATAAGATTCCTGAGTTGATATTAACCCTTTTAAGAAGTACCTGATCTTGTTCATTTGCACCAGACTTTCTGTCTTCTGGATTTGTATCGGGGGTTGAGATGGAAGGTAGATAGGTATGTAGATAGATGGATGGATAGCTAGATGGATGGATGGATGGATGCATGAATAGATAGATGAGTAGGGAGTGGATGGATGGATGGATGGATGGATGATAGGCAGGCTGGCAAGCAATATTTATTTATTTATTTGCTTTAGATAACCGGGTAAGTGCACTAGACAAAAACCTGCCTATTTTCAGGCACAACCTGGGAGAGTACATTACAGGCAACAACAACATTACAATGATCAGGATTACAGAAATTATGACTATGGTACATTACAGGCAGTTACAATACTACAACGATCATATCAGGTGCCTAAATGCCTGCTCATAGCATTAATACAAGGCACTATATAAAAGTAAATAACACTGTGCCAACTTTTGTTTTTTGTTGCTTTTTTTTTACTTTCTGCTTCTGCCTGTTGCTCTCTTGCACTGATCCTTTCCAGCCCCATGAACACTACCTGTGGCTCTCCACTAGGTCCCACAACTTTCTTTCCAGGATGGGAAGGCTCCACCTCTGAGCATTACTGTTGTTCGGAGGCAACAGAAGTCTGTGGGGGCCAGAATGTACTTAATGGTCATGTTGCAGGGCTAGGGTGGTACTTCCTTTTTTTCAAGCCCCAGGATGTCCGCACATTGAGATCTGAGCAGATGTGCATGTAGGAATGTATCCTAACATCAGGTCCTGATGCTGTCCTCCCTCGGCAGTGCCTCCACTGCACTGCCACCTCTAGTCACTAAAGTGCCAGTTTTGCAACAGAGACCGTGATCTTCCCTCCTTGGGGGTGGAGTGCATTCCCTGGGATCCATTATCCTCCTTTCCCACCAGTTTTCTAACAGCTTGGGCTTGTTCCTGAACCCAAGTGACCAAAGTTGCATGCCGCAACACTGCAGCTGGGATTTACCCTTCCACATGCTGTTCAGTGTCTTAAACACTTCACCTCATCTCTTCCTTTTCTTGAAACAATCCCAGCTGCTCCACTGTGCTCATACCATAGCCCATTGATCATCCTTGTTAACTTATGCATACCATTTGTACATAGGCACTTCATATTATGGAAGAAGACCATCATTCAGTCAAGTCATGTGCTTTCCTTGCATATATACTTATGATAATCCTCTTCATTAGCTCATCTAGTTTGCTCTTTATGCACCCAGTTGCATTCTGAGTCAATCTACAACACAATCCAACCCCACACTGAGTAAATTAATGCTTTCTTAATTCTAGTCTGACAGCTCCTCCTCAGAGCCTTAACCCATAACACTTTGTCTCTTCTTGGTTTACAACAAACAGCATACTTCAGTATACTTCTCAATACCCTTTTCTAGTAACAAAACAATGTGGTGTTGGAAGGGACTTGGGGTCCATCTTGTCCACCCCATCTGCCGCATAGAAGTAACTATGCCGGATATGACCATGGACACACATCCAAAGTTCTCAGCCAGAATACTGCCCATGCTCATGCAGTGTAACCGACAATGCCATTTTCCGTGAGAAATTCATCTAGTCCAACATTGAAAGCCTGGACAGTGCTAGGTTCCACAACGTTATGAGGCAGACTAGTCCACACATTAACCACCCTCTGTTTGTTTGAAGTAATGCTTTTTAATATTTCACTTATCCTATCCCCTTCCCTAAGTTTGTGTGTGTGTGTTCCTGAGTTCTGCTAGCACTTGTCGGCTCAAACATCTGTATATACTTCATCTGTCACCCCATTTAGTATTCAGAATGCTGTAATTGTGCCCTCTCTGAGCCTCTTCGTCTCGAGGCTCAATAAATGATGTCCTGTCTTTAATACTAAGGTTCATGTTAAGATTGGTACAGTGCTAGGAGGCTTATAAGCCCATAATTGCACCTGTGGAGTTAATTATAGTAACTAATATTAACCCAGTAATAATAAGATTATCGCAACGACACTTGAACTCGGCTTTAGTCCTACTGATAATCACATCAATTGGGAGTTTATTCCAAGGGTTTATACTTCTTTGAGTAAAGAAGAATTTACGAGTTACAAAATTAAACCTCTTCCTAGAGAGCTGAAATGGATGGCCTCTAGTGTTGTGCAAGTCATTTTTGAATTCAAAACCCAACTCTGCCTGTAAGTAAGGATCCTGGATAAGATCAAACATAAAGATGAGATCGCCCCTAAGGTGGCGAGTTGCCAAAGGCATGAGATTTAACAGTTTGATTCTGTTTTCATATGGCACATTATACAATCCAGATATGTGCTTAGTGTATTTTCTTTCAACCCTTTCTAATAGTGTTATGTCAGATTTTCTGTAGGGCACCAGAGTTAGGAGGCGTATTCCAGGTGAGGTCTAGCGTAAGCCCTATGAAGAGGCATCATCATTTTTGGATCCCTAGATCTAATATTTCTTTCCTCATAAGTTTTGTCCCCTGAGCTGCTGATTAGGTTGGTGACCCTGTACTGGACAATTTTAATTTCTTCAATATCCTTTCTGCACAACATTAACTGTAACCAAGTATTTGTACATAGGGAGGATCACCACTCTTGACCTGCTGCTTACCCCCCATCTTATTTCATCCCAACGTCACATTTCCTGCCTGACATTAACATACTGTCCCAACTACCCCTAGATACCTATCTGGTTGTGCTCACCACTGTTGTACCACACATGGTGTATATATGTCCCAGGTTCCTTTACCTTAATTGTAGTACCTCGAACCTCTACATTCAGTCTAAGTCCCCCATTTCTCAGCCTATGCCCCTAATGTTTGCAGCCTCACCACTTGTGTGCTCATCTTTCTTACCAGTTTACTGTTGTCAGCAAACATAATCCAGCCCCTTCTCCTGGTCATTAATAAAGAGTGAAGGACCCAAGACTGATTCCTGGAATGTTTCACTCAGAACATCCCTCCACTCTAAAGAGTGACCATCCATCAATGCTCTGATTCCTACTTGTCCATCTATTGCATATGCACTTCCTGTACATTTTGCACTACATTCACCATGCATTTTCCATGCTATGGTGTCAGAGGCCTTGCTGAAGTCCAGTTAGACTGCATCTACCTCCCTAGTGAAGACCGTAAGATTGGTTTGGCAGGATCTTCCTTTTGTAAAGTCATGTTATGTACAAGAGAACAGCCATTCTCTACCACTTGCTGAACCACCACATCATTTATGATGGACTCAGCCACTTTGCCAAGCACTGAGCGAAAGCTCATAGGTTTGTGGTTACCTAGGTCCAGCCTCACCTCTTCTTGAATAGGTGGATGACAATAGCCATTTTCCAGTCGAATGACATTGTCGTTTTTTGTAAGGAGTCCTAAAAGATATCCTCTGGATACTTACCCACTAATTCTGGTATGATGAGCACTGCCTCTGGTTTAGCCTCCACCTCTCCCAGAACTTCTATTCATCTGGCAATGTTCCTTGATTTCAAGGCAGAATACTGATGTGATGTAGTTATTCAGTGCCTCAGTCAATGGTTCTCACCCAAAATAAACAAGGGCCACACCTTATTACTGGCTTTCCTTTTTTCCCTTTACATTAAAAAGCAGTTTATTATGCCCATTGATCCCCTCCACAGTCCTACTTTTCAGACGTGTCTTGGCCTACTTAATAATGACCCTGCATTCATTTTGTGATGCCCTATACTCAAAACTTCCTTGCTTTGCCCACAGTATGCTTCCACTTATGTAACACCCTGTTTTACAATTTTAACTTCTCTTAGAGTTCCTTGGAAAACCGAGGATGCCTTCACCTAGGGCTCTTATCCTTATTGTCCATTAGGGCGAGTCTAGTCACTGCTAACCATTATACAGTGTGCCCCTTCAGGCCCCCCAACTTGACATAAGCTCTCCCACCATATGGTGTTTTTGCTAGTTTATTTCTGACACCATAGTAACATAGTAATTTAAGGTCAGAAAGGACTGTAGGTCAATCAAGTGTACCCCCCCCCCCAACAAATGTGTTGCTCAAATGTACTAAATTATAGGGATTTCATTGGGGAGAAAGTGTTTTTGTCTCAAGGACAATGGCTGAAGGGGTGGACTCCAAACACTGGTGGTTGAGTGATATGCAAGGAACACAAAGGCTATCTTCCAGTGTGCTGGAATCGTAAGCTTTTTCCTGTTTGCTCAGTCCTCCCTCCATTCGCCTCCATCACTAGCATGCATGTTACACCGCCCTATGAGTGTGTTCAGCACCTCATTTTCACGGAGATCTCAATGGAAAGCAGCAGTAATCGGTACACAGTAGCTACATATTTGGTTAATTTGAATACAAATCAAACATTACACTATGTACATTTAAAGAGATTTACCAAGCTAGCATAAAGCACCACATCTTTTGGTGCCTTACCAGAGGGAAAAACTGCCTGTGTGTAGTTTCCCAAAAGATTTTCAGTCATTTTAGAGACAAAATGCTGGTAAAATCATATTTACGGGGGCGCCTGTGTGTCCGGTATTTAGATCCGCCCTCGCCGCCCGTGTTCTGACATCTGATGACATGATGCCAGGGAGGCGCTTGAGGGACATCTGTGATACAGTATGGGGGTAACATTATGAGTAATTTTATATATAAATAATTATTATGTGGTGATGAAGCAGGGGCACGGATGAATAACAAGACGTACATAATCATCCAGTGCCTCGTTTATCACCACATAATTATTATATACAAAATTGCTTTGTAATGTTACCCCCCATACTGTATCATGTACCGCATCCCCGTGCTATCCCTGGCATCACGTTATCAAGATGCCAGGGCGCAGGGACGGATCTAAACATCGGGAAGTACAGAAGCCCTGGTAAATATGATTTTACGAGTGTTTTTTTCTCTAAAATGACTAAAAATCTTTTGGGAAACTACACACAGGCAGCTTTTCCCTCTGGTAAGGCACTGAAAGATGTGTACATTTATTTAGAGACAGCTTGTGAATCTCTTTAACCAAAACAGTCATACTCAAAAAATAAGCAATGACAACACTGTATGACAAAAATGTACAATAAGTTACACTAGCAATGTAAAAGCAAACCTCTTAACCTCTTTAGTTCTGACTTAGAGACACTGCTCCATTGCATTTAATAGACAAAGAATATTGTACTCCAGCACTGAAAGGGTTAACCTCATTCTCTGCAGTCTTTCTCTGATCTGTGTTGTTTAAATACCCATTGCCTCCCACTCCAGCTCCTGGATTGTAAAGCACTTTTAGTACAGTTTTATGAAAGGTCCGATAAAAAAAAATCCTATACCTTTTGTGGGTGGGAAGCAATAGCAGCCATTATTATTATTATTCTTTTTAACTTGATTTATCCCATATTTTTTGTTTCCCAACCTGGGCCAGGACCTCTTTCTGTGGACCACCGTATTGCAGCTGCTGCCTACCTATGACACAGCTCCATCCAGGTGCCCCCAATGGTCCACCACTAATCCCAGCTTTTGCTTATTTTCTTTCCTTAAAGAGGGAGTCGGCATCAGCAAAACAACATAACACAAGATTCCCCCCAAACTGAGCTCCAAGCTGTTACATGCTTCACTGTGGTGGGCAGCTGCATGAAAAGAAGAGCTTTGTCCTTTACATGTTGACAGCTAAGGCTAATCTTTGAGCTGACATCATAATGCCCTGCTCTTGTGATCTCTGTCGATTCCAGAGCAGCAGACTGTGTTGTTACGTACAGTGGAAGTTTTCAACTCAGCAACAACTGTAAGGGGCAAAGATCCAGTTTTCATGCAGATTTCCATAAAAATTAAGAAAAGAAAGTACTGAAATTCAGATTTTGGGGAAATAGTGTGTAACTTCTAATGCATTTTGTGTTTTTTTTTTTGGCTGGTCACTGGAGTCCCCTTTTACGGGTCCATCCAGAGGCAGCTTATGTTCCTCTGCTCTGCCCTACTTCTAAATGCAAAGTGAATTCAAAAACACTCCCATATCTTCTGAGGGCTTGCCCTTCTGCAGTCTTGGCAGTCTCCACCCCTTTCAGCTCTATGCCAGTGAAGCAAGCTACTTGTCAACATGTGTAGGTCTTGTAGCCAGGCTGACCCCATATATGTTATGTTATGGAGGGTATTGACCATGTTATCTACCCGGTCCCTCCTTTCTTGGTTATTCCTGCCCTTCCTCTGTGGCAAGCAGGTTCATCTGAAGACATTGCACCACCGCCACCCACTTCCTGCATGCCCACTAGTGCTCCTAGATTACTAGGAGAATAAAAATGGTGCAAACCACCTTCTGTACCCTAGACATGGAAAGCATCTTCTGGGATGCCCCATCTACCTCCACTGGTCCTCAGCACAACAGTTATTTCTCACAGAGATTTAGGAGACCTTATCCATAAGTAGATAGTAGGAGTGCTAAAACCTCTATCCAGGCATATGATTCCAGAGTGTGTATAGGACCCACTGATAAACCACTGTTTTGACTCACAGGCTTTGTCACCATTTGCCTTCTTGTAACATTACTGGCAATCTGTAACGTTACAAGAACAGCAAACATGGATCACGTCCACACCTAACACGGTTCTGAACCATGTTTCAAAACAGAGTTTAAATCGTGTAGAAATGAGGGTTTTAGCTCAGTTTTGAAAACATTACAGAGTGTATCATGGTTAAGTCAGCTGTGTGGATGGGAGTATAGACCGTGCTTGCTAGTCCTGGTCCTCCTAGTGCCCACAATGCTGGGAGAACAGTGGTGTGCTGCAGCGTTACTGGCACACCCCAAAGAGCATGTCTAGATGAGAGATTACCTTGCTTAGACATGGTTCTACAAAACTGTGGACATGCTAACAAGGTAACTGCTGTAAAGTTACTGATAACGTTACAGCCTGGAAAACACAAGTGTGGACCGGGCTAGAGATGCAGTCTTCCTTTTCTCTGGTCCATGGCTGGTGTTTCTTGTTAAGGAAGTCTCTTTCACATTCTTTTCCCCTAAATTAGACAACAAGAGTTTTTCAGGGAATTTGTTTACAGCGCAGAAGTCCAGAGGGGGGTGGTGTTCAGTCATAGAGCTGTATCTCTTGAACATGTTCATGAAGGAGCAGAGGTGCTACATAGTCTGTATGAGGTCATCTCCACATTTAGGAGATTGGCTTTATTTCCTGGATCTCAAAGATCTAAAATTCCATGTACTTATCAAGGAACCTAGAGAATCTTGTTTTCTATTTGAGGCTTGTTTTCCTCAGCAGGATCTTTCATTTTAGCTGAATCCCCATACTCCTTTGAACTTTGTATTAATATGTTCTTCACTCAGGTTTCTTGTGAAACAGTAAATCTGAACTAATCCTAACTCAAAATCTCTTCTTCATTAGGGTAAAACTAGATTCTTGCTATTCAGTGGCATACTTTCATTTGAAGAGACTTAAGATGTAGTTTCCTTTGCAAAAACGTTCCAGACAATTTAGACATTTCCATCTCAGAACTTTTTGAACCCTTAAGGTCTGATGAGCATAACCTGTGTTATGGTATGGTCACAGTTGCTTCTTGGTGTCCCTGAACACTGCTTTTGTCACTAAGGGAACAATTTTTCAGCGCTCTGGACTGTCCCTACCAGCTTGTTTTCTACCCTTCCGCTTCTTCTTATGTTGGCAGGTGATATTGTATCCAACTTGGGTCCCAACTTTTTCCCTAGTGCCTCACTTTGTTAGCTTATCCAACTCTCCACAGCCTGCTCCCCAAACTAGATGCTTTCTGTCTCTAGTGTCTTCAACTCAGGCCTGTTATGATTGTCATATTGGAGACATGGATATCTAAGAAAATAATGGATTCTAGTATTTCCATTCCAGGCTATCATGTTTACAGACAAGACCAGGATAAATATGGGGAGAGAGTTACCATCTGTACCCTATGAGCCTAAATTTTCTATTGTTCATGCCTCTGTTCCTATGTCCTATGAAATATTTTTATTGAAATCTCTTTTCCATACTCCTCCACATTTTTATTAATGGCACTTAGCCGCCATCCAAGTGCATCTAAGGATGTCTTCCTGAGCATTTTTCTGACCTTTCCATCATGACCATCTCTGGTGAGCTCCTGCTTTTGGGTAATCTGAACTCTGACTCACTGAAGACATCCAAGCTGAACACCTCTTCCAACTTATCTATGCACCCAACCATCTGAACCCTAAATCCACAAACCAGTTATTAATTGACTGTATCATCACTTCCCACCCACATAGGATAATTATGCAGGTGGCTTGCCTGATATCTTAAGTGACCATCGGCTGTATGAGGAAGATTAATAGGTCCAACGCTTCTCCTAGAGTTATCTCCTGCTGCTTTTTTCGCAATCTTGATTCCCACTTCAAACCACATGAACCAGTCTTGCTGTATTCTGACTATTGCAGTTAGGTCCTGCCTTACAACTGCTCCGGAGAACAAAGGGTTAACTTTTCTATGCCTTGCATAGAACGTTCATTACGAGCTCAGTTGAAGCCCCTGTCTGTTGTTGTTCAAACTGCAACCGTCAGATTCTTTATTCCGCCTCACTGAACAGTCTTTCCGGAGATTTCTCCTGCTGCTCAGTTCAAAAGTCAGTTGAAGTGTCGGTTTTTGGTCGGTTTCTACCGAATTGTTGTTTCTGCATAGTCGGTTCAAGTCTCTGTCTGTGGTACCGTGAGTACTATATAGGTGTTTTTTTTTTTTGTTTTCTGTGTGGAACTTGTAAACTGTGGATCGGTTCGGCTGAACTGATCATTTTGAGGTAAAAACTTGTGCTTTACTTTAGTGTGTGGTTACCGGTCTGTATCGGTTCTAAAAAAAACGGGTTTTAAGTATGTTTTTTTCCAAGGCCCATGACACGGTCAGGATCCGATAGTGGAGTCTTGCCTGGTGGATTGCCGGAAAAGGGTAAGTTTTGGTTAGGTTGGTCATGTCTGAGAAACCCAAGAAAAAAACTGGGCCCACTGGGTTTCAACACTGCAGTGTGTGTGGGGAGGTCTTTGCTAAGGCTGATCCCCACACCACCTGTGTGTATTGTCTGGGGTTTGACCACCTTAGACTCACCTCAATTCAGACTGCCAAATTTGCAAGAATTTTCCCAAATCTACCCTGGAAAAGGGATTAGGTAGACTGAGGGAAAGGGAGGCAGAGAAGTCCACTGACCCAGATGGCCAACCCGGTTTGGTTCCAACCGAACCAGAGGGAGTGCCCTCTGACCAGGGCGATACTTCTTCGGGCAAAAGGAGAGCCGATTGCAAGGAATTGGTTCCGACAAAAAGGAAAAGAAAAGACAAATTGACTGGTTCGGACCCAGAATCTCATACTCCGACTGCCGATGAGATAGCCAAAGCGATTAGGATTGTGCAATCGCTTAGTTCGGTTCCGACCAAACCGGCACCATCTGGCAGGGGCTCAGTTCGGTCGGTTCTCCTGGTTCTGGATTATACCTTGGAAGAATTTTATGAACCGGGGTTTGAGGAGGAGGGAGAGTATGAGGATGATTATGGTGATGGTGAAAGTCTTGATGTGCCTATTGACCCAGACATCTCCCCAGACAGACCTTCAGGTGTTTCTCCTCCTAGGCTTTCTGAGTTCCCTTCACACTACATGTTCTACAGAAAGGTGGCTGATACCCTCCAGCGTCCTGTGGAGGAAGCAGTAGAGGATCAGGAAGAGCCTGATTATGTTGAGATGATGGACATCCCAGAGTCCAGGAGACTGTCTGTTCCCCCTCCACAAATCTTTTGGGAAACGGACACAAAAAATTCTTAAGTCTCCTAATTCTGTACCTCCTGTGGACAGAAGAATGGACAAGAGGTACACTCTGTCAGGCTCAGACATGGAGTGCCTTTTTCAGCAATGTAGCCATGTTGGGGTTGTACAGGCTGCTGCCTGTGATAAGGCAAACATTTCCTTGGCATCACACCCCCCCAGACAAGGACTCCGGGAAGATTGATACCATGGCAAAGAAACAATACATGGCAGCATCTTTGGGACTCAGGCAGGCTAACTATATGGCCTATACAGCCAGGTACCAGAAGTCCAGGTGGGACACTGTACTGGCACTGGCTAAACAGGCTCCCGCCCAGCTTGCCAAGGAGCTGGAGCAGGTGGCTGCAGTTGGGATTGAGGCATCGAAAGTACAGTTTCATGCTACTGTGGACTCCAATGATGTGTCATTAAGAGTCATGGCTACATCTTTGGCTCTTCGGAGAATGGCTTGGTGCAGGTGTACTAGCCTCTCACAGGATACCCAGGCTAAGGCCATGGATTTTCCTGTAGTTGATAATTCTCTGTTTGGGGAGCAGACAGAGAATTACATGAAGAAAATGGACGAATACAGGACCACTTACAGGAGTGCTCAGGCCAAAGAAAGGCAAGCAACTCCTCAATGGCAGCAGTCCAGGGGCAGGGGCAGGCCTTTCCAAAGGCCTTTTTACCAAGCTCAGGCCTCCTCCTCCTCCTCTTCTTCATTTTCGCAGAGGGGGTTCTTTAGAGGGAGAGGCAGAAGGGGGATGAGCAGGCCTGCATCTACCCCTCACCCTAAAGCCCCTGCCAAGCAGACACCATGATGGGTCTGCCCGGGTCGATTCTCCTATACCAGTAGGGGGCAGGCTGGCTTACTTTGTCCAGGACTGGATGTCTCTTACATCAGACAAGTGGGTCCTGGAAGTAGTAAGCCAGGGACTGGTTCTCAGCTTCAAAAAATTTCCCAAGATGAGAGCCAGATCTTTTCCACCTGCAAATCTCTCAGAGACCCTTGCTCTAGAGGCAGAGGTCTCTTCTCTCCTAGCTGTCAGAGCTAGAGAGAGAGTTCCCACCCTAGACAGTGGCAAAGGATTGTACTCCAGGTACTTCCTAACCCCCAAGAAGACAGGAGAGTGGCGACCCATCCTGGACCTAAGATATCTGAACAAACATCTTTTAAAGCCAAAATTCAAAATGGTAACTCTGGGAATTATCCTTCCCTCTGTAAGGCCAAGGGACTGGCTAGTCTACCTGGACCTCAAAGATGCCTACTTTCACATTCTCATCAGGTGCTCCCACAGAAAGTACCTCAGGTTCGAGTTGCCCTCAGGCCACTATCGATTCAGAGCAATGCCCTTTGGCCTAACATCAGCCCCAAGGGTCTTCACAAAGTGCCTGGCAGTAGTTGTTGCCTTTTATGAAGACAAAAGATTTCCATTTTCCCATACTTGGATGACTGGCTCATAGTAGGTCAGTCTCCAGACCAAGTCAAGTCACATCTGCAAGTGACCCAGCAAGTGCTCACTTCTTTAGGATTCCTTCTCAACCTACCAAAGTCAGTTCTTGAACCAGTACAGCGCCTCATCTTCATAGGTGCAGAACTGGATACAGTAAAGGCAAGAGTCTTCCTTCCCCATGATAGGGCAAGGACACTTATGGAACTGGCCTCTTCATTCACCCTTCAGGTGTCTCGACCAGCAAGGCATTTCTTTCAGCTACTGGGCCACATGGCAGCCTCCACAGCAGTGGTCCAGGGGAGCAAGCTTCCAAATGAGGGACATTCAGTTCCACTTAACAGCCTTTTGGTCCCAAAGAAAAGATTCCCTTACCAAACGAATCCCAGTGACTTGAACCCTGATGCAAGCCTTACAATGGTGGCAGGATCAGGACAATTTGAGACAAGGGGTTCCATTTGTCACTCAGTCTCATTCAATGATACTCACCACAGATGCTTTCCTGCTGGGCTGGGGAGCCCATTTGGGGGGATCTTACCACCCAGGGACTGTGGTCACCTCAGGAATCTCTGCTTCACATCAATCTCTTGGAACTCAGAGCAGTGTTTCTGGCACTGCAAACTTTTTCCAAATCTGTACAGAACAAGGTGGTTCAGGTCAGAACAGACAACACCACCACCATGTGGTACATCAGCAAGCAAGGAGGCACTCGGTCTATGGCCTTGTGCACAGAAGCAATGAAGTTGTGGTCCCTGGCCTATTCCCTGAAAACCTCTCTGATAGCAGTTCACCTCCCAGGGAAGGACAATGTCCTAGCAGATGCACTGAGCAGAATATCCCAGGGCCATCACGTATGGGCCCTAGATCCTCTGGTTTTGAAAGTGATTTTCTCAAGATGGGGCACTCCAGAGATAGATCTTTTTGCAGCCCCAATCACCAACTTCATCTCTTTTGTTGCAGGCCCCCAGTCTTGGGCTCAGTCCCCCGGATGCTCTGATTCTGAACTGGGAAGGGAAATTTCTGTATGCTTTGCCCCCTTCCCTCTCCTGTTCAGGGTGTTAGTCAAGATAAGGTCACAGCCATGCAAAGTGATTCTGATTGCTCCAGACTGGGCCAGACAGCCATGTTATCCCTTGTTGCTGTCCCTAACAGTCCATCTTCCCCTGTCTCTTCCCAGGAATTACAACCTGTTAACATCCTCTCAGGGGAGGATTTGGTACCCGAATCATCAGTCTCTCAATCTCAAGGCTTGGCTCTTGAAGAGTTAGAGTTTGCAGATCTGCATCTTTCCCAAGGGGTTCTGGATATCCTTAAGGCTTCTCGAAAGCCCTCCACCAGAAAGACTTACAACTCCAAATGGAAAAGATTCAGCGTTTGGTGTTCTAAGAAGAATATTTCTCCAGACTCTGCTGAATTGTCTACGGTTCTGGATTATATGGTCCATCTTAATGGCCTAGGTCTCAGACCAGCTACCCTCAAGGTACACTTGGCAGCTATTTCTGCTTTCCTATCGGTAGGCAAGTCTTCCTCTCTGTCATCCCATCCTGTATTCTGTAAGTTTTTCAAGGGATTACTTCACACCAATCCCCCCTTTAGGGATCCTGCTCCTGCTTGGGACCTTAATGTTTGCATTGCTCAGCGCAACCCCCTTGAGCCTTTGTCCTCAGCAGAGCTTAAGTACTTGACTTGGAAAACTGTGTTTTTGGTAGCCATTACTTCTGCCAGATGTATCAGTGAATTGCAAGCCCTGTCAGTGGAATCTGATTTCATCTCTTTTCACAGAGATAAAGTGGTCCTTAGAACTAACAGAAAGTTCTTGCCTAAAGTGGTTTCAGATTTCCACCTCAACCAGTCTATACCTCTCCCTGTTTTCTTCACAGACCATTCCTCCTCGGGAGAGAGGAGGCTACACAGTTTGGATGTTAAAAGAGCCCTTAGCTACTACATAGAGCATACCAAGGGTCACAGGTTTGAATTCCTCCAGTTGTTCCTCTCACTTATGGAGAAGTCGGTAAGGGCAAACCTGCCACTAAGAGATCTGTTGCCAGGTGGATTGTTTCTTGTATACAATTCTGCTATGAAAAACTGTAGAACTCCACCAGGCCTGAGGGCTCATTCCACAAGAGGTTAGTTGCTTCTGGCTGCTGCCAGGGATATTCCTCTCTCAGAAATTTGTCAAGCAGCCACCTGGAAAACAGTCCATACTTTCACCAAGCATTACTCTCTGGATATCCAGGCTAGGAGTGATGATCGGTTTGGTACAGCAGTACTTCAGAGCCTATTTCCAAAGTAGGTTCTGTCCCTCCTCCATGGAGGTACTGCTTGGTAGTCTGCAATAGTCAGAATACAGCAAGACTTCATGTTGTTTGAAGAAAAATTACTCACCTTAGTAATTATGTTTCTTCTAGTGGAGTATTGCTGTATTCTGACCTCCCCATGCCTCCCTCTCAGAACCTAGTTTTGGGATGTGGGTAGGCAGGAGCAGTGTTGGTACCTTAGGTGTCCATTTTACACCTCTTTTCTTTGGGTGGAATGTTGTGTTTTGATGTGTTTTTTGTTTTGGGTTTCCTGACTTGAGTCTTCCTTTGAGATCCAAAAACATTATATATTTGCCAGTTGGCTAGTAAACATTTTACAGTTTCCACATAGAACACCTAGTGAGTTTTTGCTTGTAAAGATCTGGCGGTTGCAGTTTGAACAACAACAGGCAGGGGCTTCAACCAAGCTCGTGATGAACGTTCTATGCAAGGCATAGAAAAGTTAATCCTTTGTTCTCCGGGGCGGTTGTAAGGCAGGACCTAACTGCAATAGTCAGAATACAGCAAGACTCCACTAGAAGAAACATAATTACTAAGGTGAGTAATTTTTTCTTCTTGCTGGTTGACCTCTCCACTATTGACTGATCCCCAATCTCACAAGCCCCCAGTGTTGATGATGCTTTGGAATGTTTCCATAGTAATTTCCTTTTGGTCTGGGACTGCTATGTCCCTCTTGCAAATATAAAGTGAAGGCATTCCATCTCACAGGAGATTCAGCTGACTTTGTTGCAGTGTGCAAGGAACATGATGTAGCCTGGGCCTCTTACAAGATCTCTGGCTCCCCCGCTGACCTTCTTCGGTATAAGTTACTCAGCAGTGCGTGACTTAAACAACTGCAAGTTGCCAAGGCCAGCTGTTTCTAAGCCACCTTACATTCAAACAAACCGCCCATTCAAATTCTGGAAGGTGATCCACAATCTGTGAGTTTGACCCCCCCCCCCAACTCAGCTACACCCCTCCCCGCAAGTTGCTGACTCTTTAATCTCCCTCCTCAGAGGTTGCTTACACATTAGCAAGTACTTTAGCAGTTGTGCTAAATCCCATATCAAATATCAAACCGTCTTTACCGACTGCCCCCTTACCTCTCCTGTAAGTGCCATCTCACCATCTTATACTCCCTGCTCTTTTTCTTTTCCCTTATGTCCCTCCTGCTGATACCCTCGAGGTCTTTGCAGGCTCTGGATCCATGAACAGCAAGAGACCAATTGGTCTGGACCAGACCCTCCTCTATCATGGTTCTTCTGCAATCACCATCCCAATATTCTTCATCCTCACATTGGTCACTGAAGAGGCACTTAAAGGAGCTGTTCTCACTGTTTCTGCTCCACTGAGGTTACTAGTCTGGTATCCACTCACTAGCAGCTGTCTATTTGATAACTTCGACTTCCAATATTTGCTGTGGTGGTCCTTTTTAAGATGTTTATTTCTTTGGTTATGATGGTCCCCTTCATAGGGTATGTTTGACTAATTTAATTTAATTTCATTTCATTTATTTGTTAACCAGGTAAGAGCACTGAGTAAATCAATACCCTTTTTCAGACCTGACCCGAAATGATTCATGGATGTTCTGTTCTTTTTATTCTGTAGCAATTGTTTAACTTGCTATGATTTGCACACCTTATGTATTTGCATCATTACTTTGTGCATTTGTATTATTCCATTGTCTCCTTCCCTAGCATGATCAGAGAATGAGCTGTATAACTTAGTATACCTTACTGACGAACTCTTCCCTCATTTATAAATAAATCCATAATTTATAAATTAATAAAACTATCACCTCCTGTCTGATGTATGCCCTTCTTTGCTGATAGGATCCTGAAAACCTTTGATAAAGAGTTCCAAAATGTGTTGCTTAGCGTAGATTCCTGTATTAAGCTAATTAACTGTTTCATTATATTGGCAGACAGTATAGCCAAGTGGTGACAGCATAGAACTTTGAACTAGAGGACCCATTTTCAAGATTTCACTAGAGCCACTTACTGTTTGACCATGCTAAGTTACTAAACCTTTCAGTCCATACTGATATAATACCTGTAGTAGCAAAACACCACTCAAAATGAGATAAAGCATCGTAGATGGGCTAACTGTGATACTTGTACACACAAAAAAGAAAACGTATAGCTTTTGACATCTTCAGTATCTTCATCCAGTTTATTTTCTGCTAACATGGCACTCTCCAGATATGTTTCTTAATATAAAATGGAACTGAGTACTTCTGCATTAAACTTATGAAATACGTAAGCAATAACCCACGACAGGGTATGCTGTTATTGGGGATTAACGCACATCCGGGTGCATTGTGAGGCACGAGGCCACAGGCCGAGTGTCCTCACAGCAACCGGATGTGTGGTAATCCCCAATAACAGCACACCCTGGAGTAGGTTATTGCGCTTATAACATGGGGTATGTTCAAACAACAAAAGAAAGTCATAAAAGGTGTTTTTTTGCTGTATAAATATCAAAAAAAAGGTACTGTATCCTGCCACCTTGCAAAATAGTCCCTAACAAAACATGCACATTTCACACTACTATCCTCGTAGACATGTCACAGATACACTGGTCACATGATCTGTGACATGTCTTGTGCAGAATACTCTCTGGTACTGTTCCTACAACATGCAGCTTGGACAACACATGCAGCTGAAACGCTGGCTGTCAGTGTCTGCCTGTCTGTCACTGTTTAACAGCACTCTCTCTCTCACTCTATCTCGCGCTCTCTCTCTCTCTCTCAGAAGCACAGTACATATCGGTTTCCCCGGACAACTGCAATTCTGTGCCACTCCACCTCAGTGTCTCTCTCTCTCTCTCTCTCTCTCTCTCCCCATCACTTCTCTCTCTCTCTCTCTCTCTCTCTCTCTCTGTCGCTGTGTCGGTGTACGGTGCTGCTGCATGTACACTGACCGGCACCTCAGTTTCTCGCCCCCCCCCCCACTGCTGTCTCACTCTCTGTCACTCGGTTTCTCTGTGCACTGCACCAGTCTGGCAATTTCACCTGGATTGCCGTCTGTGCAGGGAGAGAGAGCGAGACTCACACTTACACAGATGATTGTTTTATGCATTGCCATATGTTTGGTAAAGCTCATTCTAACTGGGGAAATTGTGTGTTGCTTTGTAGGGTTTGTGTATGTCTCTCTCTCCCCCTCCCGCCGGGGTCAAGATCGGGAGCGTCTCACACAATACAAATGTCTGAGTCCTTGCACACTCTGACACAGTTTGAATAGCTACAACGTAGGGAACAGAACATACCTTAACCTCACCGACTGTATGTGACTGAATGTCAGGAATGCTGATCATGCTTCGCTCCCTCTGTCGTCTGCTGTACTCTTTGTGGGACATGGGGGTGAGCAGTCAGCAACTGGGAGTACACCTAAAGAGCGGCAACTGTGCACTGTCTCTGTTCCAGCCTCTGACTCAGGAGGGGAAGGGGCAGTTGCCTACTGGGAATTGAGTTCAGGAGCAGCTACTATGCGCTGCCTCTGTCCCACCCTGTCTCAAACACTTGGGGGTGCAGGGCCCATAGTCTTTCTTTGTGTCTGTCTCTCTCTCCCCCATACCTGTCACTTGTTCACTGTGCAGGGAACAGTTGACATTACAGGGGAAAAGTAGGCAATCCGTGCAGCGGGTGGGTGGAATATCTCTCTCTCTCTCTCCCCCCGTACCTGTTGCTTACTCACTGTGCGAGGAGAAAGTGGGAGATCCACAGGGTGGGTGAGTGGGACATCACAGTGTAACAGTTGATACTACAGGGCAAAAGCAGGAGATCCACGGGGCAGGTGAGTGGGACATCACACTGGAACAGTTGACACTACAGGGCAAAAGTAGGAGATCCATGGGGCAGGTAGGTGGGATATCACACTGGAACAGTTGGGAAAATATGTGATCCTTAGGGCAGGTGGGTGAGACATCATGTACCAGTCACTTGTATGTTATAACATGTTTTGCTAAACACATGCGGTGCCACACTCTCCCTCTTGCTACTCACTGTTAGTGGGGGAATTAAATGGCTGCTACTGAGTGCTCCCCTGTCTAGGCAGTAAAGAAGTGCGGGTTGTCAACAGGGTTCATGCTGCCAGGACTGCTCACATCAGCTGTGCCAATATTACTGGTGGCGGGGGGCAGAGGGGGGTGGATTTCTACTGCCGACATGAGGATTGGGCACCCCGATGTCGGCAGAATCATTTTGCAAAAAAAAAAAAAAATTGGTGACATTGGGAGTGGGCTACCCAGTGTCCCACAGTGGCAAGTGTGTGTGAGTGTGGGGGGGGTGTATTCCTACCGCTGACACAGGGATTGGGCACCCCGATGTTGGCAGAAACAAACAAAGGATAGAGGATTTTGGTGGGTTAACACTGTAGGCGAAAGTGATTGCTTTCACACTGCTTTTTTCAGCCAGCTGACAAAAGTAGTGGGAAGGAAATCACTTTCCATTTCAATCAAGCTGCTTTCATCGGACTTCCAGGGACGTCACTGACAGGGATGCAAGGGTAAAACCTAGCTCTGCTGATCCTGGGCTAAAAACAGACTCTCTCATAAATAAAACGCAAAAATAATCAAAAAAGAATATCAAGGAGAGCCACAGCATTGAATGGGAGAAAAAAAAGGACTGCACGCAACCCCAGAAGCAAGGATTCGGCAGGATTCTCTCACCCTTCATCAAGCTCTGCAGAGATTCAACCAGATATGGTGGCTCCAAATGGGGCCTCCTCTCAACAACCCAGCAATGCTACCATTCTAGCAGAGTTGCAGGAATTCAGGACTGAGGTTCGTACTTTCCGGTCAGAATTAACTACAGACATCGGTAAACTTTCATCTCGTGTTACTGAGGTTGAAGCACAACATACTGAATTAGATGATCGGACTGACAGGCTGGAACGCATGGTGGTGCACTTGTTAGATGAACATCATGCTTTAAAAGAGAAATGTGAGGATTTGGAAAAAAGATAGCGCAGGAATAATTTGAGAATACATGGGATTCCGGAGAACGTAGAAGGCAGAGATATTTTAAAATTTGTGTAGGAGCTCCTCCGTGACTCTCTGCAATTAGACCCAGCTTTTCAATTCAACATAGAGCGAGTCCATCAGGCTCTATCGCCAAAACCAACTCAGCCAGACAGATGACCTCGCTCCATCATAATGAAGTTTTTAAACTATACTACTAAACAAACCATTTTTACCAGAGCCTGGAGAATGAGGGATACTAAGTATAAAGGAAAGCACATTTATTTTGACAACGATTACTCCTCATCTATTTCAGCCAAGTGCAGGGCCTACACTCCAATACTCCATCTTTTAAAGCAACAACAACTAAAATGTGCTACTCCATACCCTGCTCGACTAGTCATCATGTTTCCAGATGGCCCCAAACCTTTGAGACACCAGATGAAGCAACGAAAGCTCTTCAACTCAGGGGCCTGGTTCAATCCACCCAGGAAGACTCCTCACTCAAGAAAATTCAGCAAGGCCTTTGCGATGCCGTTTGGGATACGGCTAGGGATCTGGGTTCTAGAAAGAGACAGTCAAGCAACCCTAGAAGATGTGAAAAAACTTTTACAAAGATTTCAGCGACCTCCACCGGAGTGGGTGGCGAGAGAGGTTCTGCAGAGACTTAAAAACTGGAGCTTGATGCGGAGGTGACTGCATACAGGGACTACACAGTGCAACTCGGGGAAGTCTGTTTGGGGTGGGGACATTGGGAAATGGAAATCCTGTTTATATTCCCAGGCTTATAGATGGGAAAAAGGTTAGTGAATCAGAAGGATGTTTCTGAATTTCCCTTGGATTATCTCCCCCCCCCCTTCCCGAAGCTTACTGATAGTCCTCCCATAGTTATTGTTTGATTATACCATAGCCTAGGAAAGGTGGCATGACTTAATGCATTTTTTGCAGTGCTACATGCCCACCTGACCGTTATAGGGTCAGAAATCCATCCCTAAACAGTCGATGTATCCATAAGGCCTTACTGGAGATGAGGCACACAGGGACCATTTCCTGGGGGTCTCTGTTCCTCATTTTTATTTCCAGTGCAGCCTGCTACACCACTAGGTACCAGGGAAATAGTGGTGCTGGGGGCCCTTGGTGTTGCCTTGACACTCCCCCTCAGGGCACATACATCTGCCCCTTCAAAGGAGAGGTATCTGTCCTCTTCCCTACCTTGGGAGCTGCTTAAATTTTCTGCCTGGTTCAGAGACCTGATGCCCTGTTGGCATTTGGTTATTTTGGCAGGCCTAAAAGTACTGAGCATCATGTATAATGTTAAAATGCAACAGGCCTGCACATGTTTAGTTGTTATAGGCCTAGTGCTGAATTTTTTAGATCCTTGTGTGGTTTTAAACACTCGGACAATGTTATGGTGTTTGAATATAACAACAGGCAGACATTATAATTCGCTTATATTAGTGGCAGTATATAAACCCATTAATAATACAATATTATTGAGCACAGGGGTGAAAAGGCATAAGTACGGTAGGAGGGGGATATATTGTACTTTTAACACGCAGGAAATATGTATACAAGGACTGATCAGAAGTAGATATGGCTAAGTCAACTTTGATTTTATCTTTAAATGTGAATGGGATTGGTAATCCGATAAAGCGCTCTCGATTATTTCAATTATTCAGAAAAGAGAGACCAGGGCTGCTTATGCTGCAGAAAACCCACATGTCCTCGGATGAACATGAAAAATTTCAGAGGTGTGGGTATTCTGTAGTAACATAATCATCCTATGGGGTGGGAAAAGGAGAGGGGTGATGATTCTACTCTCCCAGGAGGTACCCTTTGAAAAAAAAAGTGAGATTAGTGACCCAGAGGGCCGCAATGCCATAGTGACGGGCAAGCTGTACTCAAGACCCGTTACCCTGGCATCTGTCTATTTCTCTCCTGGGTCAGGGAAGCCCTTAGCAGTAAAATTCTTAGCGGATTTAATGTCCCTCATGGAGGGACAATTGCTGCTGGGGGGAGACTTGAATATCACTTTAAACCCCTCTTTGGATGCTGATACCCCTCTGGGCCATAGATCTAATGCTCTCCAAAAATGCACAAAACAAACCGTCACTTCTCTGGGCTTGGTGGACACCTGGAGACATTTTTTTCCTAAGACAAAAGAATACACCCACTGGGCCCCACACGTGGGAAGTGGGGCTTGATTGGACTACTTTATAACCACGGTTCGAGCATTTAGATTCCATTTATGGTATGGTATGGGATCACCTTCTTATCGGATCATGCTCCCTTATATCTCAGGGTGGACTTAGGGGCACAGTATAAGCAAACCAATTGGCGCCTGAACCTTGCCCATCTTAGGGACCCAGAGTTCCTTGAATTGGTCCAGGAGGCTGTACCTAGAATTAAGTAAGAAAACACGCAACATCCAGTTGCCCCCACAATTCTGTGGTATACTTTAAAAGTAGTATTAAGAGGAGAGATTATACAATTTTCTGACATTAAAAAACAGCAGAGGGAAAAAACGCATAAACACCTACAGGAGGAGCTATTACATTTACGGCATTGGTCAGATCAAAAGGACCCCACAATACGACAACGATTGAGAATTGTAAAACAAAAGCTTCAAAAAATAGTACACCAATCGGTACAACAAAAAATATTTTATCTAAAGTTAAGACATCATGAGGGGGGACCTAAGGCCTCCAGAAATTTAGCAAGAAAATTGAGAGAACAAAGAACCAGAGCAAACATAATCAGCATGGTAGATCCTAAAACAGGGAGATTAGCAAAAAGACCCCAGGAAATTAGACTTATTCTACAGTGGTTTTACCACGAGTTGTACACTAAAGAAGAGGAAATTCCCCTAGACAATAGCAAATCATATTTAGAGAGTTTACCAATACCACGAATCAGCCCACTACAGGCTGAAGCCTTGTTGGTGCCAATCAAAGAGGGAGAACTACTCCAAGTTCTAAAAAAAGCTCAGACCCTGAAGGCGCCAGGTCCAGATGGGTATCCCTCTGAATTTTATAATAAATTCAAAAAGCTGCTACTACCCATATTACTCCTTGCCTTACATGCAATCTAAGAGGGGGACCACCCCCCACCCACATGGCAGTATGCCACCATATCAGCCATACTTAATCCCCATAAAGATGTTAAACACCCCACCTCATTTCACCCCATTTCAATACTAAATTATGATTACAAAATGTTCATGTCAGCCATGGCCTCTAGAATAGACCATTTACTACCAGCTATTATTGACCCTGATCAAGTGGGCTTTATTAAGGGCAGACAGGCCCACGATGCCATAAGACGTGCACATTTCTTAGTAGATTATGCCATAGAAAGACAAATTCCTTTAGTGCTACTGGGGTTAGATGCTGAAAAGGCATTCAACCAGGTCAGCTGGTCTTTTTTATGGCAGACTCTGGAGCACTTTGGATTCCCAGAACAACTTATAAAACAATTACAAAATATTTATGCCACCCCTGAAGCAAATGTTAAGCTGGATGGGGCACTTTCAGATACATTCCAACTCTCTATTGGCACCTGCCAGGGATGCCCAATGTTGTTTGCTCTATATCTTGAACCCCTGGCCATTGCTATCAGATCTTCTCGGTACATAGAGGGCCTTCCATTGGGAGGTCGCCCACACAAGATATCACTATTTGCGGACAATATTCTGCTGGCTCTTACTGAGCCTGAACAATCCATCTCAGAGGTATGGAAACAGCTACAAACATTTGGTAAGCTAGCAGGATATAAAATTAACAAATCAAAAACCGAGGTATTGACGTACAGTTATCTCCCTCCAACTTCAAAAAAGACTTCCCCTGTAAGTGGCACAGATGAGATGAGATACTTGGGAATAAAGCTCACAAGAAACCCCATTCATGCAGAGCTCTCAAATCTCAAACCTTTAACCCTAAAATTGACAGAAGATCTATCTTGTTGGTCACCTCTCCCCCTAAGCTTTTTAAGTAGGATAGATACAATTAAGCAGAATGTATTTCCCCGCATATTGTTCTTTCTTCAGACACTGCCCGTCACCCTGGCTAAAACATATTTCAAGGTGTAGGACAGAATGATATCCTGCTGTATTTAGAGCAGAAAGTGTCCCAGAATTAGATATTCTGTTCTGCAACTGGCCAGAGAGAGAGGTGGCCTTAACCTCCCTGACCTCAAAAAGTATGTGATGGCAGCACAGTTAAGGGTAGTCCTACACTGGCTAAATAAAAAGTGTGATGCACACTGGAAACAATTAGAAGTAACCTGGGGAGACCTATACAACACTCAGGAGATCCTTTTTAGGATGCCCCTAGGTGCCAAGGGATAATGAAATATCCAAAGTTCACCAGGTAACCTTTAAAAATATGGCTTAAGGTCAGTAATGATTATTTTACATTCCCTGAAAAATTTTTCTTGGGAACACTGAAGTATACTGCAAATTTGACAGCAGGTCCCTCAGGCCCCTATATAGTTCAATGGCAGAGATATGGCATTTTATTCATTTTCCAGTTAGTGGGCAGAACAGGTCTCCTTCCCTTTGTCTCCCTTCAGAAGGAATATCGCTTGCCCCATAAATATTTTATTTCTTATCTTCATCTTAAATCATGCCTTCAACCATACGAATGGTCACTCGCGGCCCTAAGAGAAAACCCTACCCAAATACAACAACTGTTACAAGCTCATATTAGAGGAACAACCTCGGATCACCTGATTAGTAAGATATATAAGGCCTTAAATGAAAGATAGGGAGACTCGACCAACTCAATCAGGTTTAGATGGGAACAAGAACTGCAGGTGTCAATCAGTGTGCAGGACTGGAATGACTACTTTACCAACTATAAAAATCTTTTTGTCACCATACTGGCATGAATACATGTGGAAACTCCATTCTCGTTTCTTCCGCACACCAGCCTTGCTGGCTAGTATGGGAGAATTAGGGGAGGGACCGTGTTGGAGAGAATGTGGGGATGATGGAGCAAATCAGAGCCATGTCCTTTGGTCATGTCCTAAGCTATCCAAGTTTTGGAAGGAGATCCTCGAGGAGCTGAGTGCAATTTATGACACCACTGATTTATTCACTCCCACATTTATATTGACTTTTATTAAACCAAAAGGTCTGCGAATTGACAAAAATGTGCTGAAACAAATTTTAAAATTTAAACAGCGGCCCACAAAATTATCACTAGGCTGTGGTTCACAAATAAAATACCCACTAAAAAAGCTCGGATTTTGTCCAGGGAGATATATGCCCTTGAGCGACTTTCAGCCAAGATGGTGGACAAAGTTAAAAAATTTGATGTACAATGGCAAAAGTTGGATATCATACCAACTAAATCATTATGGTAATTTTGTACCTTAAGCTATGTGCTGAACATGCAATTTTGCTGCTCTTTTGCACTGAAAAGATACTCGGGATATGATCTGTCATGCTCCTTGAATTTTAATGGGAATAAAATCTGGGAGGGATAGGGGAGGGCTCACCGTGCTGTGCCTGATTTGATTTGAATGGATCACAGACTGAACTTAAAATGAGTAATTATGATTCTCTAGATACTGAAGCAATAAGATGTTAATTTATTTTCTCCTAATATGACTGCTACAAGTATACATGTAATGTATTGTGATTTTATCAACTGGAATTAATAAGTGATGTATTGCTGCCTGTAAAACTGTTGCATTTATAAATTAAATAAAAAGACTAAATTAAAAAAAAAAAAAAAAAAAGCTGCTTTTGTCAGCCGGCTGATGAAAGCAGTTTGAAAGCGGTCACTTTTGGTCTAACTGCTAATGCAAAAAAAAAAAAAAAAACTATCTTTAAAACATTCATTTTTTGAACTGAGCATGCTCGGAAAATGGTACAGTGCTTAACTTAAATTTTAAAAACTTTAAACTTGTGAAAACATGTACCTTGGACTAGGCTGTACCAAACCTGTAAATTTCAGTTTAAAAAAAAAAAGTTTAATTAGTGAGCAGAATAAAAACTCTTAATTTGAGTGACACAGAATTTTTATGATCCAGAGATCTGGGCCCAGACTCCATTCCTACCAGATTTCAGGCAAATCAGTTCAATGGAAGCAGCATTATTAAGGTGCAAGAATCAAGTTTAACATTAAAGTGCTTACTCAAATTAGATCCAGTAGCCAAAAATACCTGTATTACCAACTGGTGGTCGCGGCATTAAAGGTGATTACGCAGCACTGGCTACAGCCTCATACTCTATTTCTTAGTATGTGGAGAACCAATATACACACTATTAAAGAGATGGAAACAGTCACGGCTCGCCTGAGACTATGCACAGAGAATATAATGCAAAATGGTTACCCTGCTATGACTGTTGAAAGTACAGAGAGAACTCCAACGTTGGAGCAATACCTCTTACCTTAAACTTCATACTGAAGTTCAAGGTAAGAGGTATTGCTCCAGATTCCCAAGAGAGAAGCAGGAATGGAGGTATGAGGTAAAATGGATACTCTTAGGGGAAGGGGTAATAGCTAATCTAGAACTACCAGTAGAAAACTGACCAATATTATATTCCTGAGGTAAGGGGCACCAAAAAATACCTTTGTTCACACATTTTTGTGAGTAATGAATTTGAGATAATAAATCCACATCGACCAGTGCTTTGTATTTTTTACAGACAGTTTTTATTGGAAATATGTACCATTGTTCTATTCATTTTAATGAGATTGCTACATTTATTTATTTATTTTTTGTTGCCCGGGTAAGTGCACTAGACAAATCCTGCCTATTTTCAGGTACGACCCGGGGGAGAGGGATACAGATGAATGCCAACTGACCTTAAACCAGATTAAGCTGTTGGTGGTGTTTTTAGTGAATGAGGGAAATTTGGCCAGGACACCGAGGAAATTCCCCTACTCTTTTCGATAAGTGCCATGGGATCTTTAACATCCACCTGAACTACCACCAATCCAGGCAGATGGGACCTCGGTTTAATGTCTCATCCGAAAGACGACACCTCAGAAGTGCAGCACCCCTCTCATGCTGCACTACAGTGTCAGTACTGGGATATTAACCCAAGTGCCAGATGTGGAAACTGAACCCACAGCCCTCTGATCTCCCGGCCTCAGAGGCAAGTGTGTTACCTACTGAGCCACTGACACTGACATGATATTGTTATAGTTTAAAACATTTTTCAATGACAAGCTATAGGGGCAGAATTATGATGCAGTGAGTTCAAGTTTCCTTTATAGAGTTTGGGAATAGGTGAGAGGAGCAGGATATGCTGCAGACTTCGAAGGAAGTAAACCAGACTTGCTTCTAACATTAAGAACATCTATCTGTAAATGAAAAAGAATATTAATTGTAAGTACATGGATGTGATTAACTGCTTTCTATTCCTAACAAGCAATATATGTCTGCCTGATATATGATCGTACTTTGAACTATTAATAAAATTTATTCAAGTTCAAGAAATAAAGTACTTACTCAACCCTTGTATGCAAGCGTGACTACGTCTATGTAATATATACATATAAGTATTCTTATATAATGTGATCTTCGCATGAACATTTGAATCACATTATGAACTTCTGTCTGGATTCAAGTATGCCTGATACAGTTCATTGACTGTGATGTCTGTTTTTTAGGATGGTTCTTGGTGGCTTCACTGACCCTAGTATTGATGTCCAAGATCCCATAAGTGACCGTCTCTTTAAGGAAGTGTGGGTAGCCACAGCAGCACGCAATGCAACAATATATGAAAAGGTGAGCCCTGGGGATGATTGCACACATTTATGGTTTTTATTTCCTTTTGCAAACTTTCATGAGGCATAAATGAATATGTCATCAAAACATTTCACACAAAAACTATTACCATGCTGCTCTCAGCTTTTTATTTTCTTTGTATGAAATGCTTTTACTAAGTTTTTTTTTTCCCCAATTCTCTTTCCCTCTGGTTACCAGCCACACTGGGGTCTCCCTCAGATGTGATCCCCTTGGAGTCAATAGTTTCTCCCACCCGAGATCCTCCATACACCAGGCACCCCTCTGGAGCTCCTTCCCATCTCTGGCCAGCCAACCCCCCAGCTTGCATACCCCCCCCGAGATGGGACTGCCACTCCTGTTCAGCACCCTTTCTCACAATCTAGTTGGTGGTCAGAGTGGAGGAGGAATCGGAGGCTCTGGTGCAGGCAGGGTCCGGCAGTGGGCATGGGGGACCAACTGTAGGGTCCATCGTCATCCTCCTAGTTGCCTGGGTTTTTCCTTTGTTCTGTAGTCCCTCCCTGAAGGTGCAGACCTCTGCCGCCACCTCACCCCAGCACGCATCCTTCAGAGTGTAGCACTGTCAGTCTCCACTGGGAGCCACTATGATGGGGATTCCCAGCCCACCCCTCCCAGGAGAGGAGAGCAGTCTCTCTGAACACTCAATCCTCTCCTCCCCTTCCGCCCCCAGGCTCCCTAGGATCGCTCCCACACTCAGGTCACCAGTGTGGTGCGAGGTAAGGCAGATTCCTCAGCCCTCAGTGCCACCAGGCCAGTTTGCATTTACCATGTTAAGAACATTTGAGTTTGAAGTATCACTGGATTGTATACCGAGCATCTTTAGTGAATGAAGGGTCTGAAGAGCCTGTATACACTGTAAAATAAATAGATTCAGCTTCTTAATGTGTGACAGTAGTCAGGTTAAACCAACAGTGAATTTACATTGGGTAAAATGACATGCCGAAATCTAGCATTTTTGATACCAGGGAAGCAGGTCCTAAGGAATTTGTTTTCCCTTTGGCACTTCTGTGTCATGACTCAGTACCTTTTAGAAGGAGGGACCACTGAGCATGACTAAGCTGCTGTCAAGCCATGTGACCCGCAGCAGTCCATCAGCACCACTGGAGATCCAGAATGCCTTGTACTGCACACATCTCAGTGTAATTTCCAGTTCTTTCACAGGGGAAGAACCTGTGGCAGTGGCTACTGAATTATAGCCTTTTATGTGAAACAGGGTGATCTTTGATCAGAAAACATTCAAAAATCAGTCAAAAATCATGCAGTATCAGTCCAGTTAACTAATTTTCACTGCATTTAACTAGTTTCATGCAGTCAGGCTGGTGAAATCATACTGCAGCAGAGAGAGTGCACAATGTGTGTCTGAACTGGCAGCTGTAGGCCCTACAGCTGGAGTAGAACAAAGTGAATTTAACAAACTGGAAAAGGTTAAGGGGGAGGGGTTGAAAGCTTTATTTGACTTTTTTTGTTTTTTATTATTTTTTACTGGGGACAGAAATTTGTAATTATATAACCCCTTCAGCTGGAGCAGGGCAGGGTGAATTTAGCAGACTAGGATAGGTAAAGTGAGATTATGAAGGATTTGACAAATTTTTTTTTTTTTTTTTTTTTTACTGGTTGTCATACAGCATGGCACATTTATTTATTTATTTATTTTATTTCTGTCTTTGATAACTGGGTGAACAAACTGATCCAGAGGACCGTTTTTTAGTCGTGACCCAGGCTGCACACGTACAGAAATCCCTTCTATTCTTTGTCTCTGTATGTGTGGGAGCTTGCCAGCCAGTCAGTGAGTGAAATGTGGGCTACTGCGTGAGATGCAAGGTCTCTTAATTGGAGTGGGTTGTGGTTAGTCAGTCGGGTGCTGGTGATGTCGTTCTTCCCCGACGCCTCTTGAGTTGTACAGCAGTGCGGCTTATACATGAACCAGTTGTGCATGTTATCTAGGTATTTCATCAACAACTATAGTGTGTCATCATCATTTAGTGTCCATCCACCAGCTGCATCATGTCATCTGCTGTCATGTCGATGCATGCGGAAAACATGAAGACAAGAGCAGGAGGAAAAAGGAATGCTGGGTAAAGGAAAAGAGCAGATAAATGTTCCATCATACCAGTTCCAGTAAATACAGGTTCTGCAAGTGGTAGTGGTTGAGAAGAAGCTAGTAATGGCAGAACAGGGACTGAGCACATGATAGCGCAGCCAAAGAAAACATGGCTCATGAGTTCCAAGAAATCCACTGGTTCTGCTCCCACTGCAGTGCAAGCAGCCTTTCCTACCAGTCATCCAGTGCATCTAGTGATGAAATCATGCTGCACAAACAAGAAGCACACCAGTTCCTCCCCATCCTTCTTTATATGCTTCCAGTTCCCCTACTTGGGAAAGAAGTGATCCATTCAGAAATGTAAAAGTCTAGATCATCCTAAAATCAGTCGTCTTCATAGAGTCTCACATTTTGGTCTTTGGGCTGGAGTCACTAGAACCCCACAGTAACCAGTATTTTGGGGGACTGGTGGCGTGGGAATACCCCAGTGCACACAACTTCCTATGCGTGCCACTGGTTGACAGTGGCACCCATCCCAAACTGCCTCAGTACCATTTTTACCAAGGAGAGCTAGCGAGTGAAAACTACCCACTATCTAAGGGCATAAGATAGTCCTGTTAGTCCCTGTAAGAAGGCGCAACATTTACAGCAGTAAAAAATAATGTATTCACAGCCCCCTTCCTCTCCAAGGAGGGAGGAAGACAATACAGCAACCCTGCAGTGAATCAGGGGATGGAGGGTGTGTAAGTGATACTATGGAGAGGAAGATCTGCAGTTCCAGCAAGTGCTGTAACTTCTCAGTCTTCCTAGAATCAGTCTTCTCCATAGAGCCCCACTCTTTTGTTTTGAGTACCAAGCTACAGAAACCAAGTTCACCTGGCTTAGGGAGGCTGGAATCCGGGAATCAGTTAGGAAAGTAAACCATATAGTGAAGACAGAGGGGGGACGGCTCAGGGGCAACGTGAGGAAATATTTTTTCACAGAGAGGATGGTGGAACTGCCTTCTTGAGGAGGTTGTGGGGTCAAAAACAGTAGGGAGTTCAAGAATGCATGGGACAGACATAAGGCAATTATAGTGGGGGTAGGAGGACGTAAGCTGTTGGTAAAACTAGGATCTGCAGTTTATCCAATAGGTAGGGAAATGGGCAGATTGGGTGGCTAAGCGGTCTTTATCTGCTGTCAAAGTCTGTGTTTCTATGTTTCTGTCACAGCACACTCAAAGCTTGCATGTTTCCTGTAATGTAGGTCCAGGGCATAGTGTTAGGTGAAGGTGCAGACAATGTTACGAGTGGCAGCCCTGCAAATCTCTGCAATAGGCATTGAATGGAGTGTTGATAATGAAATGGCTTATGCTCTGGTAGAATGAGTTGTGACCGAGTCTTCTATCCATATCCCTGCCATAGTGTAGCAGTGGTGAAGACAGGTCACAATCAGGGCTTCAGTTAACTCCATTTTGGGAGTATTTAATTTCCAAAAATAGAGCAAAAACTTCCAAAATAAAGAGTGAGGAAGTCATTGATATCCAGATGTAAAATCAAAAATTAGACGACTTCCAAAACTGCAAGCATGGAAGTCAGAAATGATGGATTGTTCTGAAAGAAGCTGTATTTTACTGCTAATATATTATTTTAACATCCATAAATTTGTCCTTCCTAAAATACTGACTTGCAAAAGTGGGACCCTGGAAGTATTTTGATTTCCAAAAAATGACTTCCAGATTTCGATTCCTGGAAGTTTTAGACTTCCACTGAAAATAAATTAACCAAACCTCTGGTCACAATCCATCCGAAAAGGCACTGTATAGTGATGGGGAGACCATTTCTGGTTGGGTTGAAAGAAACAAACTGTGGTGCCTTTCTGTATTCTATAGTTCTGTCAAGACAGAACTGAAGGACTCTCGTGACATCCAGAGAATGCAGTATTCTTTCCCCTTTGTTCTGAGGACTGGTTGAAATGGAACTCTGACACCACATTAGGTAGATACAGTAGTCCCTCGCTTATAATTAACACTATGGGAATCATAATAACATGAGTTTATTATAGCTCCTTGTTCGTTACATTGAGGGATGCTGTTTTGAGCCATGATTATGGTGCTGTGTGATATGTGCTATATACAGATATACTACATACACAGTCTGCAAGTAAAGTATTTGTTTTTTATGTTTAGTTTGCTTTACTAAATAACTTAATCAGTTTAGGTATATAAATGCAGTGCTACATATAGAAAACCAAAAAGCCCAAAACTTCACCTCTTGACTCCCCCATACTTCCCAACTTGCTCCCGCTCTACAACTTCCAACATCTCAGATTTTTTTCAATTTTGATTGCTTTTTATTCATTTTTTTTAAACACAGACCTTATGTAAGCTGCAATCTGGAACATGTCCTGTCTCTGTTTTCTGTCCCTCTGTTAGCTGCTCACAGCGCCGCCCCCTCACACTCATGTTCGTATTCCTCTGGCTACCTACCACTCAACCCTACAACATCACAGGAGCTCAGTATTTTATATTTTATATTTAGTTTTAATGCTTAGTAGTTCTTACTAGTACAGTAGTTCACAGTTTTACCTGTGAGTGTGAGCAAAGAAGAGTGACAGCATTAGCAAGGAGAGTGCGAGAGAGAGAGAGAAATCAATTAGCTGTTACGGCAAACTGAATTTTGTGTTGGGGTGAGCCAGGGATTGGGGCTATAGAGAATCAACAGTAATCAGCTGTTACTGAAATGCTGAAATTCTGTTACGGAAATTCATGATGAGGTGAGCCGGGGACTGGGGTCAGAAAAAATCATCAGCAGCAGAAATCACAGTCAGGAGCCACAGAAACCTTTTGTTATAACCGGGAGTTCGGTATAATGAGGTTCTTTATAGTGAGGGACTACTGTGCCTGGAGTGTGTATGAAGGACTAATTCTCATTCTGGAAGACAGTATATAGAGGATCCATATCTGGAACCTCTATTTCAAGCACTGTGTACAGAGGTAATAGCTACTAGGAATACTGTTATCCAGTCCTAAAGCTTTCATCCCCAGCCACTGATCAAGATATCCTTCAAGCATTGGCAGTGCCACCTTACCTGACATTTAGAGCCACTCCACTCCTGTCCTCAGAGCCTCGGGGCACATGCAGCACACCACGATGGTCTTCTCTGCTTGCTCCTTGAAATAGGGTCTTTCCTGCAGCTCCATGGAAGTGAAGCCCCACATATCTGGTCATCATGGTGGAGTTCCTTCCGAAGCCATTCTGAGGGTCGAGTACAAGCAAGCCTGATATGGCAGTGGGGAGCGAGCAGGGTTTCATCTTCCCTTCAGGTGCCTGACTTTTTTTTCCCCTCACATCAGAAACAATGTGTCTTTACAGTCCCAGGATCAGTGGAAAAAACACAGTTGGGTCACGGTGAAGAAACAAAGTTCACTTTATTAGTCAAACAGTAGGATGTTGGCTGCAGATGTGGCCTGATTTTCTTCCCCATTTTCAGTTCACCCACAGAGAGCATGAAACAGTCAGGTGCTGGCGAGCCAGACGCACATACACTCTCCCTTCTCTGGGCAAGCACAGGCTCCTAAGACAGCACCATCTGCCCTCACCCAGGTGGCAGTAGTGCAGCAAAAACTAACCCCCCCCAAGAGGAGGAGAGCATCCTCTGAGATACTCAGTCCTCATAACCAGCCATCCCTCCAAGAGCACTGGGCTCATTCCCAGACCCGGGTCGGCAGCTTTGCATTTAAATTTATATTATATCAGTTTGTTATTTTCTCATATGTCATATTATGTCAGACTAAAAAGAATGTGTTTATGTTTAGAAAAAAAAAACCAATATCTTTTAACCATTTCCAAAAATAATCTTTTATGATATTTTATAATGCTTGAAATTATATTTTAAAAGCTGTAACATATGAAGTTTTTTTTTTCAACTTTCTTTCTGCCTCCTATCTCTGGCTTACCCAAACTCTCTCGAGCAAGGTCTCACTGTCCGACCTGTTCCCACCCGCCTGAAGCCTCGTCTCCACTCTCTGACATGGGCCCATCTCTCTCCGCTTTTCCTAGCCACCCAACCCCCCAGCTCTGAGCCCCCCAGGGCAGGACTGCCGACTCTTCCTGGTGCTCTATCTGAAATCTAATTGAGTAACCAGGGAGTTGGAGGAAGTGCTGTAGGCGGAGCTGGAAGGCCCGGCATTGGGCATGGGGGCTGACCACTGGACCTGCCATCGCCTGTCGGGTGCCAGGGTTTTCCTTGTTCTAGCTCCCTATTAGTCTAGCAGTGCAGTGTGCACCAGTGTGGCACATGCACTCACCCACCCACAGGAGTGCTGCCATGGCCAATCCCCTTACAAGGATCCTGACTGCTGCTGCACCCCAAGTCTCCACTGGGAGTCACCAGACAGCGGGATAAATGTCCCCCCTCCATCCCAGGAAAGGAGAGCAGTCTTTTGGACGCTCAATCCTTTCCTCCCCTGCCAACCCCCAATGCCCCGTGTCCGCTCCCGGACTCTGGTCGCTGGTGTGGCACAAGGCATGGCATCCAGTGCCTCAACCCTCAGCACCGGCAATATATGAACTGTTAATGATAAAAACCTAGATTTTCAGTGAAAGCTTGGAGTCCAGTCAACATGTATAGGTCCTAATGATACAGATCTCCTGTGCTGCTATATGTCTATACAGTACATGTAATATACAATATGTTTGTTTTTTTAATTGGAAAAAAAAATAGCTAACCATTTTATGTTTTTTTTAATTGATATATGGTAACTGTAGTAATATTTTATCGATATATTCACTTTCCTGCTTCCATTTTAAAAAAGTAAGTTTCTAGCCCTAATAGTTCCAGACTTATCCCATTTTAAAGAAATTATCTTTCAAAAGATCTAACTGTAACCCCTTGTTACCCGGGGTTACTAGAATCCCAGTAAGACCTAGTGGTAGGCAGGGAAGGCAGCTTGTGAAACTCCAGTTAAATGGGTTTCACACTGTCTTACTCTGTTCTCAGTCTCAGCTGAGACTGAGAGATGACATCACCAATAGAACTTTCGCAGCTGCATAAGCCACATTGGAATCTGCAGCTCGGGAGTTAGATAGAACATTGGGAGTTTCAAAGGAGAGTCTGCAGTTTGGCTTGAAGGAGTGAAGTTTGTACTCAAGTGGTGGAGACCACTGTTCGGGTCTCAGTGCCCCCTCCTCCGGGGATGAAGATCCCCATGCAGATTCCTGGGCAATCCCCTTTACTTCTGCCAAGAGGAAGGAAGCTGCCATTTCAGTTCAGCCTTTGTTTGGAAAGTTGGAAGATTTGTGATTCGCCTGTGGGGCACCTGCAACTAAAGGGTGAGTGTCTGCTCTAACATGAAAGGGCAAAATGTTTTCTTCACCCTGGGACATGTGTGGGAATCTAGGAATTGAGCTACATTTTGGGAAGCCTATAGGACTAGGCCAAACAAGTGAAGTAGTGTCAAATGCTAGAGTGCTGTGTGATTTCAAGTGATATGTAGAGGAGATGCGCCAGTTCATCTACCCTTTAATCTACATTCAGAAGTTCAGAAAAAGAAATGGTTCAGTGTTCCCAGGGAAATGGCCAGGTATGGGCTGTGGGAGCTGGAGGTGGGCAAACCCCCCATCTTTAGTAACCAGGTCCACCTCTACAGATTTCTGCTGTGGTTGCTACTTTGCCTCATGCACTTGGCCAGTGATTGGGGAAGTACCCAGACATGGGGTTGCAAAAGGGAAAATCTCTCTAGGAGTCGCAGACTCTAAGTGGTGTGGGGAGCCATGACAGGATAATTGGTTCATTCTTCCAATGGACCATAAATCAAGTGGCCGGGCGGGGAGTCGGCCAGTCAGGCTGTGTACCAAAGCTGCAAGTCCGGGCTGTGTGCCTGGTGGGTCCAGAGCCTGAAAACAGTATAATTGGTTCATTCTTCCAGTGGACCGCTTGTAGTCTCTAATCTGCATTACTAGGAAATGTAGCCCCATGGGGTCTGTCTATGCTTTGTTGTGTTCAGCTAGTATGTGAATAAAAGCCACACTGTAGAATCCCATTCCTGGTTCTGGACATTACAGTTATTGCTTCCTGTGTTCGATTTACTTGGGTGCCCCTGTGCAGAGTAGCCAAACCTAGGCCCCCCTGTGCTGAGTAACCTCATCCTCCCCGAACCCAGGTTCCCACCAGGTACTGCTGTCAGCTTCAACAGCATGCCACCTGTCGTTTTGGTAAAAAAGGCAGGGGTGAGGGGTTACAAAAATGGAGTTACCGCTTTGGATTTTGTTCGGGAAGGAAGGTGCTCGGGCAAGGGGGGCTAGCGTTTTGGCTATCTGGCAGTGGGTAGCCCAAAAAGCTGAAGCAATTTCCCTAGTGTGTGTTGCTGTGTGCTGTGAATCTTGTGCTGCTGTTTAAAAAATGCCAACTGTTTACCAAGGAGCTGTAAAGCCAAAGAGTGTGCCCTTGTCCTGCATCAAAAAATTGTTTACAGCGTTTGAAATGCTTTTTAAAATGAACTGATGTGAAGAAAAGTGTGGAAGACTAGGGGTAGCAACAGGAAAATTGTGCCCTGGACGTTTGAAATGCTTTTAAAATGAACTGTTGTGAAGGAAAGTGTGGAAGACTAGGGGTAACAAAAGGAAAATTATGCCCTGGACGTTGGAAATGCTTTCTGAGTAAATTGAGAGACTGCAGAGTAAATGGCTATGTTAAATAGTTGAAATGGGCTCCCGCCATGGAGTCAGTTGAGAAAAAAAAAAAGTTGCATTCTGCAGTTTAAATTTGCCTGCTCGACGATCGCCGTGAGGAGAAGAGCTCTCGCGAGGAAGAAGAGGCTCATTTGCATGGCGTCGTGTGGTTGGTCAGGCTGCAATCAGTCCCGCCCCTCAGCCAGCTCTACAGAGACTGCCCCAGCATTCGAGAGGGAGTGAGAGTGGAGTGCATGTACTGGCAGTGGAGGAGCGTCGCAGAGTGTTCAAAGCGTTGTAAACAGCTTAAAAATTGACTTTTTGCTTAAAATCAGGCTCAACCCGCTAATCGATCATGGAAATTGCAAGTTTGGTGTTTAAAACGACGATCGCTAGGACTGCCCGCCCGTTTGTGTACAAAGGCCTTCAAGAACTGGCTGCAGGCCGTTTTTCCACATCACGGCAAATTGCTACTGATAACAGTAAGTAAACATCCAAGAAACTGCTCAAACAGTGATTTTCAGTCTATGCCATATAAAATGTGTGTGCAGCAGTGTAGTCGCTTTGCAAGTAACGACTGTGTTAAGTCCTGCCAGCAAGTGCAAGTCTGTTAAGCCATTGACTGTGTGCATAGCAATGAAATTAGCCTCAGTTTAAAGTTTGCAGCCAGAGAGAGACTGTGGGTTGTAGCAAAATGCAGCACTAGTAAATGTAGGCAATCCTGTGCTAAAAACCTGAAGCTTTAAGGGACTGTGAATAAAATAAATGATACCAGCATGTGAAAAGTCCAAGGAAAATCCTGTAAATGTGTTTAAAGCCAGATCAGAGCAAGTTGTGCAGTTTGAGTAAAAGTTATCAGTAGCTTGTGTAAATCGGGTGCGCAGTGGCTTGACCCAGATTCTAAATGTTGATGCACAGGAGTGCTGCCACCGCCATTACAGGATGGGGTAGTAAAGTAAACACAGCAGCAGAGGAGCCATTTTACAGCTAAAGAGTGTGTTCAATAAAGTGGGACTTTCAGTTACAGTGAACTTGTGTTTGTTTTTCTGCAGTTATGGCCTCAGGACCAGCTCGTTACCCGGATCATGCCCGGGTTGCAGTAACAGCAGTAGTAAATAGACTGAGAGATATTGAAAAGTGGTGCTATGGAGGGCAACTCCTAATTATCCAGTGCGTGTGTGCCAAATATGCTTGAGTGCTGGAAGGGACGTCTTCATGATTCCTCACTGTGCTGGATGCCTACAAAAATATGGCTTGTATAAAGTGCCTCCAATTCGTTTGGCCCCCACATGGACAAAAATTCAGGAATCTGCAGTTGGCAGCACACAGCACCAGGCAGAGCCTATGGAGGAAGGTCCCTCGGGGGAGTGTGGCACAAAGCTAGAGGGTGCAGAGTTGGAGACAGAACCAGAAGTTGAAGTTTCGGATGCTGGATCCCAGAAAGAAAGTTCGGATAAAGCATCAGTCGACCCCTGGAAGGGGCGGCCTAGCCCAAGTCTCTTAGGTGAAGATGAGATGCGGGAGGCCTTTGAATGGGATGTGTCGACCTCCGCACCTAGTGATGAGTGGATAGTCTCGGGAGTGAGGACGACAGCTCACTCTTGGGCTCAGATCCTCAGTGAAGAGGAAGATGAGGGGGAACCTATGTGTCCTTGTGACAAAGGAATGGGTACACAGCCTCAAGATCTTGCCTCGGAGGAACGTATGGAAGAAAGTGGTGATGCCACTGCCCTGGCTTCGCAAAAGGAAGAAGTCAGGGATACGTTTCTAATTTCCTTAAGGATGCATAGCTGGCAGAACCAGGACTGGCCACCCCCAAGCCAGGCCAGCGGTCTCAGATTGACCAAAGCAAGCAAAGAGGAGAGACTGGTTCGTAGAAAGGCAAATGAGATCTATGGTATGACCTTTCCTACCTTTCCTCGGAAAGTCTGGGAGGAGATTGAGGACTGCAGGAAATCCTGGATCTGGGATGAAGCCATGAAAAATGTGCATCCTGGGGCCAACAAGTATGTAAAAAATAGACTGTTCCACGAAACGTGTACCCAGTGGAAGAGAGGCAGGACCCTGTTTATAGACAGAGTGAGAGTGGTGGATGGAGAGGGACGTGAAATCTCCCACTGTGTGAGTTATGTGCGCCCAGACGGGGTAACAATTCAAGCTCCTGAGCCCCGGTACTATTGGCCTCAGTGCAAGGACCTCTCAGCAAATGTGCCCATGCCTACAAAGTGGAGAGCCGAGCAGTGGTAGTCAATACTGCCACACCAGACTGTGAAGTGCCTTATTGATCCGCCAATATGAATATCCAGGACTCAGGTACCCCACATTCATCAGTCTGCAGTGTACTGTTCTTCCCAGCAACCATCGACTGGCCCACCAGATGACTTCAGATCCAGAGAGGACACCAGCCCAGCTGTTATCCTGTTCATCGCCTGGTAATCGGATGACGTCGGACCAGCTGTTTTCTTTTTGTTCTTGTTCTAAGGTTCCGTCTCCAGAGATGACATCAGCCCCGCTGTTCCCAGATGTGCCCTCCTGTGGTTCCCAGGAGATGTCCACCCAGCTGTATCGAAAGAAATGCTGCCAGAGAGAGTCTTCGGCAGAGGTGCAGGTTGGTGCCGAGTCTTGTACTACAAGTGGCTGGTAAGTCTGAACTTTTCTATCTTTATGACATTGCAGTACACACCCTACACTACAGACTTCAAAATGTGTGAACTGTCCGAAAAGACTCTCCCCTTCGGGACTTTCGCCTGCTAGAACTGTGCTTCACCGGGCTCCAGCCCAGGAGAGACTCTTTATTGGACTAGCCTTCGGGCCTTGTGGTCATTAGTTGGGACTTTTAGGGCACTCCATCCCCCCAAATGTGTATTGTAAATAATGTCGTTGTTATCTAATGTAAATACTGTTTTTCTACCTTTTTTCTAAAAAAAATCTTTTTGGAATTCTGCAGTGTTTTGATGGTAGGGGTTTAGGTAGACTGTGTATGCAGATTAGGAGCGTGTGTTTTGTCTTTCTTTTTCTTACAGGTGTTCCTGGGAAGACAGAAGAGAAGACAAGAAGAGGAAGAGGGGCTCATCGGAGTTCCTCGTCAGTGCTTTAGTGTGTGTGGAAATTTAAAGTACTGTGGTGTTATTGTTATGGTTATTGCTGTATTAACCCTTTCCTTCCACAGGTGTGGTTGTGGGGGTAGGGAGGAGGCAGTAATTGGTATTTTAATGGTGTGGTTGCAGGTTGCCCAAGGTCAGGGAGGTCCCCGGGTTGTTTTTGTTTTGGGATATTATGTTAGAGGCAGATAGGTTTTCCCTAGAGGGTTAGGGGGGATAGACAGACTGTGGTCCTCAGTGGCCATGGGGGCGGCAGTGCTGATCTATCAGGGCTATGGTCTGGATAGTTCTACCAGAGTCACTAGGTGTCCATAGTAAGTGGATAGAATAGAGGCTGACATGTCAGCTACAGGCTTCTAGGCCCTTAGTGTTACCTGCCTGTGCTTGCACATGGTAGAAGGGGGCCTGATCACCCCCACTCCGCAAGTGGCATATAGGGTGGGATGGTCTATGGCCGGGTAAATAATGACTGCAGACAGTCATTTTCCTGGTCAAGGGTGAGTGTAACCCCTTGTTACCCGGGGTTACTAGAATCCCAGTAAGACCTAGTGGTAGACAGGGAAGGCAGCTTGTGAAACTCCAGTTAAATGAGTTTCACACTGTCTCACTCTGTTCTCAGTCTCAGCTGAGACTGAGAGATGACATCACCAATAGAACTTTCACAGCTGCATAAGCCACATTGGAATCTGCAGCAGATGGAGTTAGATAGAACGTTGGGAGTTTCAAAGGAGAGTCTGCAGTTTAGCTTGAAGGAGTGAAGTTTGTACTCAAGTGGTGGAGACCGCTGTTTGGGTCTCAGTGCCCCCTTCCTCCGGGGGGGGGGATGTAAAGATCCCCATGCAGATTCCTGGGGCAATCCCCTTAATTCTGCCAAGAGGAAGGAGAGCTGCCATTTCAGTTCAGCCTTTGTTTGGAAAGTTGGAAGATTTGTGGTTCTCCTGTGGGGCACCTGCAACTAAAGGGTGAGTGTCTGCTCTAACATGAAAGGGCAAAATGTTTTCTTCACCCTGGGACATGTGTGGGAATCTAGGAATTGAGCTACATTTTGGGAAGCCTATAGGACTAGGCCAAACAAGTGAAGTAGTGTCAAATGCTAGAGTGCTGTGTGATTTCAAGTAATATGTAGAGGAGATGTGCCAATTCATCTACCCTTTAATCTACATTCAGAAGTTCAGAAAAAGAAATGGTTCAGTGTTCCCAGGGAAATGGCCGGGTATGGGTTGTGGGAGCTGGAGGTGGGCAAACCCCCCATCTTTAGTAACCAGGTCCACCTCTACGGATTTCTGCTGTGGTTGCTACTTTGCCTCATGCACTTGGCCAGTGATGGGGGAAGTACCCTGACGTGGGGTTGCAAAAGGGAAAATCTCTCTAGGAGTCACACTAAGTGGTGTGGGAGCCACAACAAGTGTAAGAAAAATTCTGTTGTGAGATGGGGAGTCATAACAAGTAAGGAAGAAATCTTCTAGGAGTCGCAGACTCTTAAGTGGTGTAGGAGCCACGACAGGATAATTGGTTCATTCTTCCAATGGACCGGGAATCAAGTGGGCCGGCCAGAACTGGGCCAATCGGCTGTGTGTACCCAAAGCGCCGCGGTAAGTCCGGGCTGTGTGCCTGGTGGGTCCAGAGCCTGAAAACAGTATAATTGGTTCATTCTTCCAGTGGACTGCGTTGTAGTCTCTAATCTGCATTACCAGGAAATGTAGCCCCATGGGGGTCCGTCTATGCTTTGTTGTGTTCCGCTAGTATGTGAATAAAAGCCACACTGTAGAATCCCATTCCTGGTTCTGGACATTGCAGTTATTGCTTCCTGTGTTCGGATTTACTTGGGTGCCCCTGTGTAGAGTAGCCAAACCTAGGTCCCCCTGTGCCGAGTAACCTCATCCTCCCCGAACCCAGGTTCCCACCAGGTACTGCTGTCAGCTTCAACAGCATGCCACCTGTCATTTTGGTAAAAAAGGCAGGGGTGAGGGGTTACATAACTTTGGAACAATTGGGGCTACACTTTTTTTTATGGTTTATTTACGTATTTTTTTATATTGTAATCTCTATTCAGTTTATCAGTTGTTGTTATACAACATATTTATTACACAGTAGTACATTTTATATTTATACAGTAACTTGCAGTATAAAGTCACCTTGTAACCCATTGCCCTCCCTACCCAGCTATCTGCGGTGACGGGTTCCATGTGCAAATCGTGACTGAAAAATTGCAGTAGTCAAATAGGCGAGTATTTAACAGTGCGAGCTATAATAGCTCGTTGTCTTCTTAGCACCACACCATAATAATAACGAGGCAGGTTTAATAGGGTCATTGTACAAGGTGCTGCATTGCTATGTTAAATAAGCAAGTGTGTCAGCATGTAACTGAGAGGAAAAACAGCTTTGGTTGCTCCGCCTGTGTTCTAATGCAGTGCCATTTATGATATTAATAAAGACAGAATGAGGATGAGCATACCATCATCTTAGGGCACAAGAAATTGGGACACTACAGCAGGTACCCTCATACAGTTTTGTCAGAGGGGTAGGTTCCTGCCCAGTGGATTTGGGTGGTGGTGGTGGTGGGAGGGATAGGTAGCTGCATGGACATCAGGAAACTACAGAAAGAAAAATGGTCAGTAAGGAGGTGGTGTCAGAGTTTGAGTCCAGTTGCCAGGTAAATGGTAAGCAATGACTGAAGAGAATAAAAGCGCTAGTTCAGATTGCCTTTTTTTGCCTGGTCTCAGACACCCTCCTGTACGGCGGCCTCTCTGTAGCATTCATGAGTCTGCATTTCCTAATGGAATCCCCAATATTGATAAAATAATTTTCAGTGCTGCTTGCTGTGAGGACTTGGTGCCATTTCTGCACCTGTTTAGTGGTTCCAGTTAAGTATGCCACCCAACACATTTTACATGTGATGACAGTGGCTGGTTTTGATGAGCAGGAACCACGTCTGAATGGGCTGATATGTTTGTCCTCTCATACTTCAACAATTCAGTATTTCATTGCAACATGTGGAAGAGAATAAAAGTGGCAGTTCAGATTGCCTTTTTTAGCCTGGTCTTCGACACCCTACAACCCTGAAGTGCCACAGTTAGGCACTCGTTCAGTTTGTTGGGATGCCAATCAAAGGAAGCTGAAAGTCGCCATTTGTGCGCATCATGATTATTGTGCCCACATTGGCAGGTGTAGTCGCTATTTGTGCATATGTGCGATCGCTAAAATCAAGATCATTATTATTTATTCACCATTTTTTTAGTCGCGATTTTCACAGTTACCCAAGGTAGCGCAATTATGTTCACACTTCTTATATTTCTTTTATAGATTATTATAGTCAAGACTAATAATCATGATTAGCATCATGGATTTCATATTTGTAACAGTGGTGAAGCATATTTACTATTCTAGGAGCGTGGATATGTTGTTCATCCACACTGTTTGGCATTGTCCCTTTCCCCTTTAAATCTTGCCGGAAGTCTTCAAGCTGGCTCCTCCCTCCCACCCGGGTGGTAAATACCTCGGCTCCGCCCCATGACGCCAGATCTTCCTTTCCGCTGGAAGATTCAGGTTCCCTCGTGCTTTCTGCAGTGTTGAGACCCTGGACTCATTCTACCCGTCATACGGCTGCTTCGGTGGCTGCTTCCAGGGACATCCCTATCCAGGAAATCTGTCGGGCCGCTACCTGGAAGTCAGCGAGCACCTTTATTACCCATTACCACATTGACCTAGAGTCACGTCGGGATGCTGGTTTTGGGGCCTCGGTTCTCAATCTCTATTCCCTAAGTAGGGGTGTGCGCCTTGCCTCCCTCCTCCGGAGAACTGCTAGGAGTCTGCCAAACGGTGGTGGATGAACAACATATCCACGCTCCTAGAAGAACAGGTTACTCACCTGTAACAGTAGTTCTAGGGTGGTATGTATTGTTCATCCCTAACACCCGACCTCGGCTTTAGGCGCTGTACAGCTTCCAGCGGGCTAGATCTGGCGTCATGGGGCAGAGCCGAGGTATTTACCACCTGGGTGGGTGGGAGGAGCTAGCTTGAAGACTTCCGGCAAGATTTAAAGGGGAAAGGGACAATGCCAAACAGTGTGGATGAACAACATATACCACTCCTAGAACTACTGTTACAGGTGAGTAACCTCTTCTTCCCTTCCATGTGGTATAGAATAGATCATCCTGGGGATAAATATGGTCCATTAATCTTTCTGTCACTAAGGAGTTTTTCATATTTGCTATCCATTTGTTTAAGTTAAATTCTGGTAATTTGGAGGTATTCCATTCTGCTAAAATTATTCTTTTTGTAGTCATTGTGATTAAGGCAAGGATTTTTTGTTCTTTTAGATTTAGATTTCAGTTTTCGAAGTCATTAAGTAAGAAAATCTGAGGGAGTACTGGTATGTGTGTCCAAAATCCACTCCATTTCTGTGTGTACTTTTTCCCTCCATTGTAATATATTGGGCCAACTCCAAAGCAAATGATAGTAATCTATTTTTTTCCTGGGCTCCACAATTATGCCAGCATGATAATTTATTATATTGGGAAAAGTGGCTTAGCTTATATGGTGTAATATAGGCTCTGTTGATTATCTTGTATTGAATTTTTTTTTGTCATAAGTATATAGTTTGCTTTAATTCTGATCTCTTTCCAATTTTTTTCACTTATTTTCACTTTTTTTGTTTTCCCAAGTTTTTTCGAAATTTCATATTGGTTCTTTCTATCTTATTCAGTAATATTTTACTGAAGTTATCATAAAAACAAGCAAAAATGCTACCTTTTGCTTTTTATATATGCTTAATATGTCATGGATGTCTACATACTGCTTGTTAGTTTCATCTGTATTTTTTGGTTTAATATGCTTCTTATATTACCAGCTGACATTAGGCACACTGACAACTCAACCGTCTCCTCAAGGCACTTGTCGCATCCACCTGCACTTGCAGGCTGCCACCCATGATACCTTTTTATCCCACCCCCCCACTTTAGCTTCCCCGCATAACTGGCTCCTCACTAAGTATTGTCTAGGTGTGCACCCTAGTACCTTGAGCGCATTAGCTGGTACAGTAGTTGATTCTAAATCATACTTGTGACTCTGTTAGTACTTATGGGCCGATGCCCTTCTTGGGTGTTGCAAGGCTGCTAATTATTATTAGTTCCATGGATCCACTAGCACGACAATTCCCTCCCTGCTCTTTACGCAGCTACTGTACCCTTTGTATCCACCAACTTGAAATATATTCTTTCATGAGATGCGTGTACTGTTTAATCCTTTTGTATGATGCTGTATATCTAACCGTACAATCCTTGTGTAAAATGCTGTTTGTATTTATCTAAACCTGTTGTACATTACTGTATATTCCCTTCCCCCAGGATGCATCTGGAATCGAGCGGTACTCCGCTCTGTATGCCTTCCTGGCTAAACTCTTAAATAAATAAATAAAATACATATTTTTCAATGTCAGATATTTAATTTGTGAGTTATTTATTTGGTTTTCTGTTGCTCTTTTATTGAACTCTGTCCATGTCATTTCTGACTCATTTTCTAGAAAGTCTAACCAGATTGTTAGGTTTAATTTTGTAAGGTCTTTACTAGTTAAGGCAGACTCTTTGTTAATGTTTAATGAATTTCTATTCTCTGCTATTGTAGAGATTCATTTTGTATTATTGTGTACATGAATTTTGTTCCATTTCGGACTAATTTTGTAGTATGTTAATAATAGGGTTTTTAAGAGTCATAAATAGTTTTGGGTATGGTAGTAAGTTGCGAATTTTTAATACATAATTTTCTTGGGATACTAAATGTTGCATTTAAATCCCTGTGTCTCACTTATCTAGCCTGGACTTTATTGGAACTGGCCAAATTATCATATGCTTAAGTTTAGTCACCCAGTAATATCGTACTGGATCAGGACACCCATACCTCCTTCTATTCTTATCATTATCATTCTTTCCCATGCAATCCTTGAAGAGTACAGCCTTGACACAACATTTTTTTTACATTTTCTCCTTATCTGCTCTAACCAAGTTAGCTGAATTTCTCCTTGAATACCCTGAAAGTCTTTAGTTATTGATTTAACCAGGCAATCACTGTTGAGCAAGCTGATCTTTGAGGTGGGCCTGGGTTTGTTAACAAGGAACAAGGGACAATATACATGGGATGCAACACACAAGAAAATAGTAATAATACAAATAAAGTGAGATACAATAATACAGTATATACAACGTATCAGCAGGTAGCATTGACAGTAGTATATGTTTGGAAGAAGGCCTCTATGCAGCCCCATAATGATCAAGGCCCCTGGAATTCTGTGATTATGCAGTTGCGGAATTATCCGCAGAATTTGCATCATGCCACAGAATATATATAGTGCCACAGAGTTCACTGTTTTTGGTGAATTTTCATTAAAACATACTGATTTTCTGTAGTGTCAGGCTTTCTTTCCCATCTTGTTTATCATGAAGCCCATCCTCTATGCTCAGCATATGATGTCATCGATGACATCACATCAGATTTAGCCAATGGCAGGACTGTGTTCTGCCAGAGAAATGAATAAATCCTGCCGCAGAAATCAAAAAATGCTGCTGCAGAAGGCAAGGAGCCCTGCCACAGAAATCAGAAAATTCTGCCGCAGAGCACTAGGGGCCCTGATAATGAGAGATATTTACTTTGCCATTCATTCAGATGGGTATTTATTCTTTTCGAAAAAGAAGTCAAATTTGTTTCTATGGTTTTGTCGACATTATTTGAAACATATATTCCTAAATATTTAATAATGTATTCTTATTTCTTTTAATGTTTCTTTTGTCTCTAAACTTAGCTTGTTTATAGCCAGTACCATAGATTTAGGCATATTTAATTTATACCCAGAAGTGGACAAAAATCTCATAAATTCTTGCATCAGCATTGGAAATGTTATTAGGTTAGACAAAAATACCAATATATGATCTGCGTATATGTTAAGTTTTAGTTGTGTATTTTTTTGTTTAATACCCATAATTAAGTTATTGGTTCATATATAGTTTAGTAGGGGTTCCAAGCTTATAATAAATAAGGACAAAGGACATTCCTTTTGGACTGCATTTGTCATATTTAACAGGGCTGATCTGAATTGGTTAATTTTAAATATGGCCTTTGGGTTTTGGTATAGTGCTTTTACAGTGATTCTTATTAATTGTGGAAAGTTGTAGGCATCCAAAACTGCAAGCATGTAATTCCATTTTTTTTATATACATAGTTATTCGCCTGCTGCAGCGACTACCGGCGGGGGCATCCAGCCACCAGCACTGCCTGCTGGGAGAGCACCAGGCTCACTCACATGATGGGGATCTGGCACGGCCATCACCGGTCCGCTGGAGGATCTCCCCATACCCTGTCCAGCCAGATCAGCCCCGGATCCCCCCAGTGCGATTCCTCGCGAGTCCTCCGGGCGAAGCAGGGTGTGGCCATCAAGCTGCTCGATCATGCCCGGCCATTTTTTCCACTTTCTTAACCCCATTTGGAGTGCAGTTGTACAGTGACATCTGCGCACGTTCGTGCCGACGTCCGCCGTGCTCCCCCCTCCAGTGACACCATCACATGCAGTACCTTCGGATGTCCCCAGGGGTCACTGCAGTACAGTGTAGGTTCCCCAGCCCACCCCAGGACTAGAGAGCTGTCTTCCAATGCTTGATCCTAGTCCTCCCCTGCCGACCCCACTCCGAGTTCGCCTCAAAACCCGGGTCGCTGGTGTAGCGCGAGGTGTGACGTCCAGTGCCTCAACCCTCAGCGCCACCGGGCCAGCATGTAATTCCATTTTAGTACACTAAATGCCTTGGTCGCATCTAGGGTTAAAGCTGTCGTTTCTATTTCGGTCCACTCAGGTGAGGAGAAGGCGAGCTGGACATCTGCTAGTCCTTCAAAAATATTTCTATTTTTCATAAATCCTTTTTGGTCTGGGTGGATTATTTCCGATATCTGATCTTGTATTTTAAACACTACTAGTTTTGCAAAAATTTTATAGGCCGTGTTTAGTGGTGAAATTGGTCAGACATTTTCAGGGTTTTAAGTCTTTATTTTCTTTTGGTATTAAAAGTATATTTGCTTCATAGAAGGATTCTGGCAAAGTCTCATCATTTCCTCAGCCATAGCATACATCCACGGTATTAACTCTGTTTTGACAGCTTTATAAAACTCTGTGGTATATCCAGTGGGTCTGGGGGTTGAATTATAGTGTTGTTTATATTAAATCTTGTTTTGAAAATGTGTTAAAGGAGAAGTTTTTTTTTTATTTCTGCCTCTTAAATATTTCAATATTATTCTTATATTGTCTATTTTATATAGATCTGTAATATTCTACAAAAAGTTCTGCTGTCTGTGTATCTTTCATGTATATATTAACCATTCTTACCTTTTATACTGGTAATAGTGTTATGTTGCCTTTGCTTCTTCAAAGCATAAGCTAATGATCTGCTTTTATCCACATTATAGTATAATTTATTTTTTAACTTTTATGCATTTTTCCACTTCCTCAGATATTATTAATTTCTTTTCTGTTATTTTTTTATTCTAATATCACTTTGGGTGTGGTAACAACTCTACTTAATTACAAGTGTAAATCTTGTATTTATTCCTCTAATTTCTTCTCCTTTTTTGTCTGTATTTTCTTCCTTCAAATCTTGTAGGAAATATGTGACCCCTTATTGTGACCTTGAATGCATCCCATATTGTGTTAATGTTATTGTTTTCTTTATAGTTATATTTCTAAAATTCTTTTGTTTGCCTTTTGATTAATTCTACAAAATTATTGTCTTTTACTAAAGCATTGTCAAATCTCCATTTTGGAAGTCTCTCTCTATCCGATGTAGGTGTGTATGTTATTGTGATCATAGCATGATCTGTAATGCTAATTTCTTTTATTTCTGTTTGGGTTAGTTTACTAATAAGTTCTTTATTTGTCAAAATGTAGTCTATTCTGGAGTAAGTATTTAAAGTAAATGTTGAAGGTCCCCATAGCAAATGGGAGTAGTAACCTGTAGGTGTTGTGAATCAGTCTCCTTCCATTCAAACTGCCAAATAGTTCTGTTTTCCATGGAAAAAAAACCTTTATTTTGGTGTTCTGCTTCATTCGCATAACCCGCCCCTTTTGTTCTCAGTGCTGCAACTTTACCAGGGGAAAAAAAGTTACTGTACCCACAATGCCTCACTATGTAAATCAGTATACAGGGTATTATAGTTCTGTGCTCACTGAAGAAATAGGAGCCAACATCTCTCAGTATAGAAGTCTTGTAGCTAGATACTGTATGTACAATGCATTGTTGTGAAAATAAACAAAAGCTGATATTGACACCACCACACAAATATGGGACAGCATCTCAGAGTAAGAAAATTGTGAAACAGGTTCGTATTTTACCCAAAATACCTTGCTACAGTTATTTATATATTACTGCTCACCACCAGCTACATAAGGGACTGTATGTCTGAGTAAGGCACATTTAAGGCAACATTATGCATTACTCAGAATTCCTTGTTGCTGTATGTAAAACAATGGCAGCTCCCTGGTATAACATCATTTTGGGGGTGTGGTAACACACAGGAAACTGGAGGACAAAACACTGATAAAACATAGTATAAAATGACTGACAGATTTTTTGCAAAACAAATTGCAGCTTCAGCATCTGACACATGTCTGGCAATGGCATACTATGTGTAAAAGACATTTAGAGAACCTTACACATTTACTTCAAGTGTCTGTCTTTACATGTATGTGTTAGTTTTTCAGGATAATTAATCCGCCAGGGGTCACATAAATTGTGTTGAATTAAAAATCCCTTTATAAGTTGCGTTAATCTGTTGTCCTGTGTTGTTGATTTAGTTGATTTATCTTTAGCAGGTATCAGTAAGGCATTCCAATCCCCTCCAACAACAGTGTTTGCCACATTAAATTCAAACAAAATATTTGTCATTTTCTTTCAAATTTCTCTATGTGGGGGCACTGTTGAGCTCAAGCTGACTGGCAGCATATTCTGTAGCTCTCCAACTTTACAAACTATATATATATATATATATAATCAACTTTTTGGAGTACGATTTGGGTGGAAATTTTATCACCATTGGAAAGAGGAGTCCTGAAAATATAATATGGGGAATCCTCGGAAAGATAAAGGAGGAGACACCGTAGGAAAATCGATGGGACGTTCCCAATCCATGAGGCATGGCACTGAAGTGCAGGCCACTTCTGTGCAGGACACTGAAGAAACTAAATCCTTGATTGGGTTGAAGTTCCAAAAATGTATTTCATCTGTTTCAGAGCTAAATACTAAAATGGTTCCTTCTGTACACGAGTGACTGTCATGGAGAAAACAATAGAACTTCACCAGGTGAACATGACTGATCTTAAAAGACAGTCAAAATCCATTATGGCAGCTACAGCATTTATGGTGAAAGAAAACACTCTGTACCAAGCTCGAGACATTGGAGAATCAAGCTCGATCCTCCCACCTTTGGATTCTCGGGCTAGCAGAGGGAATTGAGGAGGATCACTCCCTCGTGTTCTAACATGAATGGCTGGAAGAGAAGTTTGTTCCAGAAGGGCAGTCAGTGAAATTTGGCATACAAACGGCCTACAGGATAACCCCTAGAGGTTATCAAGAAGACTCCAACATCCCATGAACCCTACTAGCATGTCGGCACTAGAGGCAACATTCTGCGGATGGCCAGACAGGCTGGGCCACTTACCCAAGATGAAAATGCGGTCTTTCTTTTCCCAGATACTAGTTAGGCCACACAGATGCACCATAAAAGGTTCAACAGCACTTGAAAACAACTGAAGGAAGCCTGTATTCCACATACCATCATCTATATGGCCTGACTACATATCATCCATGATGGGAAAGTTTGGGTCTTCTCTGACCCTACCGAAGCCAGTAAATGGGTTGCTCATTTTGCTTCCAATCGCGGCTGTTCTGGTCGAGCCCCTTGAATTGAAGTGAAGGACCTGGAGGACCATGAAGATGGCTGAGGGGACTTGAGTACTGTTAATACAATATTTTCTTATCATACTTGTTTGGCTACCCCATAGTTTAAGGTTAACTGTTGCATATTCAAGTTATTAATGGGAGTATTCACCACTTAAATTACCCTAATGGAACTTAAAATGGGGTCTCCTAACACTGTTTCAGTTCATTTCTGTAGGTTTGCTATTGATTGATGGGGCAAATGTTAATTTTAAGAGTGATTCCTTTGGAATGTTTCTCTTCTCAGCCTCAAATTATTATGGGAAGTTCTATTCAGTATGTGTGTATCTTTGTTGCCTTTTATTTTGTTAAGGAGCCTTTTTGACTTTAGGTATATAGTATGACGCCACTAGCCCCAATGTGGGGCATAATCTGTTTGACATTTCTAATATGAACTTGGTTCCAGAAGGGCAGTCAATAAAGTTTGGCCTACAAAAGGTCTACCGGATAATCCCTCAAGTTCAGAAGGCAAAGAAATGCCGCCTTTTGGACTTTTGGAGCCATCACATGTAAGCTTTCCCAGTATATCTCTTGAGTGCTTGCCCCATGCTCTGTAGGCAATTACTGCTTGCACAGCCTCTCATTTATCTCCTTATACATTCCTAAAGTTAATTCACATTTTGGTAAAGTGTCTATAAGCTATGTACTCCCTCACCTATGGAACAAATTACAAAAAACTCTGAAGCTGGCTGCCCCGACAACCTTCTCCTCCTTCAAAAAACTATTCTCTCATTCCTTTATGGACTCCTGTAACTGCCCCCCCGCCACCGAAAGCCAGCGAAATAAATGTCAGTCATCTGTCCCCAGGCCCTGTGATTCTCTATTTATCACTCCTTCTCCCTTCTTCTCCCTATTACCCCTCCTACCCCTTTTCCTGAACTGTTCATGTACATACTGTGTAATAATGTATATTGACAATATTTTTTTCTTAGCATCTTGCATATTTGCCTGTACAGAACTTGCCTAATCTGTACTATGTTTTATGTCCTCTTCCACATTGTATCCCTTGATTGTACACCCTTCTTTTTCCTTTGTATATTGTTTACTTTTCTGTGCATTTCTCCAGGTCCACCTTGTAAATGAGCTTGCTCAATGGTGCTTCACCTGGTAAAATAAAGATTGATTTAGAAATGTTTAAATCTGTATATTTTAGCACTCCCCCCCCCCCCGAGGTATCATAATATCAGAGATGCATGTATCCTTTGATTAAGGGGACATTGTGTTTCCCTGGTGGTATTTATAAACGTTTGTAGTACTGTCTCAGATATGGAACTATTATGTTTATTAACATGTGAAAACAATAAATATAAAGTTTAAAAAAAAAAAATCTCTTTAGGCAATAAATGGCTCATATATTGAACCCAACACTACTTCGGTACCATATGAGTAACCTTTAACTAAAGTTACTCTTCCTTCGATGTCGCTCCACTGTTGTATCAGTTTAAAGTCCACAGTTTTTACTATTAAATTGCCACCCCTCTGCTTTTAGATGTACTGGTAGAATAATAAACCTGATTAATCCATCCTCTTTTTAATTTGGTGTTTTCTTTTGATGTAAAATGAGTTTCTTGAATGTTTACTATCTGAATTTATTTATTGATTTTGGCATATGGAAGTGTAAGTTCCCTTTTTTTACTATTATTAATACCATTTATATTCATGGATGACATGACAACTCTGGGAGAGTCGAATGTTTTTTTTTGAGCCATCCGTATATGACTTTGTATTTCCATATCATCTTTTACTTCCAGTCTAATTATAATGATCTTAATATTACTCTTGTTAATTGTCTTCACAATTTCCATTTGAATTTTTTTTTATAATTTCACCTCTTTTGTTTCTTCTGTTATCATGCACAGAACTTACATGTTGTACCCTGTTAATAGCTACCTTCAGTATATTTCTTCCATACCCCCCGGCCCGTAGTCCCAAGATTTAACTAACATTTGGCACTTACTTAGTGTCAGTGCTGAGTGGCATTTATACTGACACTCAGTATTGTCAGAGAAATAAGAATGGAAGAGGAAGATAAAGAAAGGAAAAAAATCAAGACCCTTCCATATATTAGAATCTTCACAAAACCATAGTCTTCATTTTGGTTAATGTTACATATATAGACATTAGCGACCATCTTAAAATTTTGGAGAATTGTCATGGGCGACCAAGAGAAAAGAAAAAAAACCTTATACCCTTGTACATGTTTAGTATACATTAGATCTTCTGTATCTTTAGTGCAGTTTCTTTCTTTGTCACCTACATGGAGGGGACAGAGAGAAAAAAACCTTATACATATTTAACATACATGAAGTCTTTAATAACTTTAGCACCATTTTTTTCTATGTCACCTGTGTAGCAAGAAAAAAAAAACACTCTTCCTCACTGAAAGTTGTAATGTCTCAGTTGTTTCTTCACTTATAGTTACTTAATATAGGCTGGATCTGGTTGCATTTCCTTAAACATCTTACTCCTTAAACATTTCTGGGTATCGCATTTTAAAATATTTTTCTGCTTCTTCGGACGAATTATATGGCCATTGAATACCTTCAGTTTATTGGTCTGATAGAATGCGAATTTATATTCTTTTTTCCAGATTAGTGATCTTAAATAAGCATATTTTTTCCTTTCTGCAATCACGTCACTGGGTAAGTCTTGAAAAATGTTAATTGTAGCTCCTTTCATTTTTACTTTATTCTTTTAAATACTGCTGCCATTAGTTTATTTTTTTTCCCCCTGATTTCATTAACTTCACTATTAATGCTGTGGGTGGCTTGTCATCTTCAGGTCTTTGACATAAAGCTCTATGTATCCTATCGTAGTTCACCTTCACTACTTCCTTTGTTATTTCCAAAAAGTTGGAAATTATTTCGTCCATCATCTGTGACAGCAGCGTATGCTGATCCCACATTTAAGGGATTCCCAGTACTCTTATTTTTTGCCTCCTAGCTCTGGTCTCAGCTTCAATAATCTTTTCCTGCATTTGTTTCATTAATTAGTCTTGATGTGAGGATTGGCATTTGAGAATTGTTATTTCATCCTCTGTATTCGAAATGCATTTTTTTGTTTCTTTTATTTTAATCCCAGATTGTTTTATTTCTGTGTCCAGACTTTTTAATACTTTTTAATGTTGTTTTAACAGTGTCCCTATCTGAGACCAGTTTTTTCAAGGATACTATCTTTTCTTTTACTTCAGTTATTTCTTTTATAATAGTTTTTGCCCTTGTTGGATGCTCTTGCTCTTGCGTTTGATTGGTATTTTTATTAGTTGTTTCACATTCTTGGTTTGTATTACTGATCGCTGCTACATCTTCAGATTGGGTTGTTTGCTCTGCTTCTATTTGTGGGATAGATTCCCTTTGTTGTGCCATTTCATGTTGAAAACTTTCTTGATGGGATTTTAAAATTGAATCAATGAGTATGTTTTCCTTTACCCCCTTTCTGTAAATTTGCAGTTGTATTAGTTATCTTCAGAGGGGTAGTAATAGGAAACTATGTATCAGCAGTTCATCAGGGAGCACAAGAAAAAAAGTATATTTGCTTTATCTGGTAGTGTTGTAGAAGTTGTTAGTTTTGTTTTTTCCAAACTCTGCTTATTTTTTGTCTTTTTATGTGCTTTGTCAGCTTTGATTTTCCTTATTCTGTTATGGCATCTTTCTGGGCTAGAGTCAGAGTCATTATTGAACAAGGATTTGGTGCCTTTACTGCTGGTATTCATTTGTTATTGTTAAAACAAAGTTACATTTTAATAGTTTATTCCTTTTATGTTTTCCAGGGGCAGGTTTCCTTGCTCCCTCACTGTTTATCTTATAGGATTTTTTTAGCCCGTCTACTGTTCAGTCGTATTACCTTCTGAATTCCTGTCTCTGTTTCTCATTTTTGGTGATTGTCTATTAATCAGTGACAATTTACCAGCAATCTGAATGAGGTCACTAATTTTAATTATTTTAATCTCTTGCTTTCATATTGTTTTTCAGTATTGTTAGTGTAAACCATCTCATGTACACAACTCTATTTTACTCACAGCTGTTCCTCTTACCATCAGCGTCCCTCTAATATTGACTTCTCCAGTCAACTTCACCAGTTGACAGTGTGGGGAAATCACCATATTAATTCTCCTCTAAATGGGACTCCCTCTGGAATTCTTGGCTGCAAATTCACTTTTTAGTACTGTTGTTACCCGAATTCATATTGATACAAAGTTCGAAACACTTTCCACAATTTACCAGTCTGTTTCTTACAACCATTGATTCCTAATATTGCAGCTGTTTGGCATTCATTAGTTTGCTTACTCCACTATCCTACTTCTGGGTGAGATAAGATTCCAAAGCACTTTTTTTTCAGATGTGTTTCTTCTGACATGGACTGGGCTGTTGCCACTATGGTGAACTGTTCTGAGTCTTTAATACCTTTTGGGTCTACAGGTTCCTATATGTCTCTTGTTTGTACTGCCAAGGTAAGCGGTTAAATCACCATTTTTTAAAGACCACAGCAATTACGGGCAGGAGCTGTTTCCACCTCAGTCCTCACTGCTTGCTCACCTGCAGGTTGTTATTTCAAAGTGGCACAGCTTCTACTTCTTTCCACCGCAAAGCTGGTTAAACTCCATCTGTTGCTAATAAACATTTAGCTTTACTTTCATTAATGTCACTCTCAGACACCACCGATGTTATTTCTGTTGCATGAGGCCGTTTAATAAAGCTAGGCCTCCAGCATCCCACTTTGCTGTCTGGCATTTAGCACAACTCTCGGAGACTCCATAACTGACAGCAAAACTGCTCCACAAATGCTCCTCACTGGTCTCTCCTCTGCAGGGCACTGATGGACTGTGCTGCACTCCTCTTCCTTACCCAGCATCCTCCCCAAAATCTTTATGCTTGAGAGCAAGATGAGCTAGATAGCCCAGTTTCACAAGCAACCAGCTGCACAGAATAAATACAGTGTGCAAAAATAAAAACATACAAAGGATCACTAGGACATGACGGATTGGAACAATTGGAAACAATCCAGTCAATCCTCATCAGAGCCTGGAGCTGAAGGAAGGGATGTGAGCCCCGTCGGTGATTTTGAGGGGAAGCAGTAGGAGGTTGTAGGTGCATATTACAGTCAAGTGCATTTCTGCCTGGATTGTATATTACCTTTGCCACTGCTGTGCAATGGCTCAGGTTAAATTGTAGGGCAGCATACATGCCCACTCCACTAGAACTGTTGCCACATCCATGGCAGAGATACTCTCCATGCCTGTCTGGAGAAATTTGCTGAGCTGCTGCCTGGAGCACAGTGCACACATTTACCAAGCACTATGCTCTGGATGTCCATGCCAGGCAGCACGCCACCTTTGGATGTACAATACTGAATGGATTACTATCCTGAGTGAACCCTTGGCTCCAGCCACCTTCGTTCAGGGGACTTTTTCTGAGCTTGGCACTCTGATCCACTAGTAAGAATCAGTGGTGAAGATTGTTTTTGTTTGATCTTCCAGAAGATCTTTACTGCTTCACATGCCCACTCACCATCCACCAAACTCACTATCAATGTTGTGTTGGTCTTCACCCTTTTGTACTTGATTTGAGCTGTGAAGACACTGAGTTACTGGATTTGGTGGCCCTTCTTATATGGGCCACCAGGGCTGTTTTTTGCTCTTAGGTTTCTTGTTAGGTTATGCTGCTTACCTCCTTGATAAAAAAGAGTACTGAGGCATTAGGGGCTGGTGCTGCTGTACTCATCATGCAGAGATGCTCACATAGCACTTGCCTGAGTCACCAGCCCACTCAGAAGTTCTGTCTCCCTTTGGGTCCTAGCACCTCCAGCTGATGCCCACTAATGGTAGTCAGTGATGAACATATTCTGGAATACCAAGAATTACGGTAAGTACGTACATTTTTCTCATCTTATAAATGAAGTAAAATTTAAAAGAATAATATTAATTAATAATTACTTTACAATAAAACCCATAAAAGTCAACTTGTTATGAAAACAACACATTCTGTTCATTATCCTCCCTCCATCAAGAATCGTGTTTTCTGGGCATATAAATAAAATAAAACTTATGAAAAGTAATAACTAGAAACAATAATTATATTAAAAACTTTAGCAGTAAATGTTTTTTGATAAAAATAAAAGTGAAAGGGTCACTCTTGAGCCAGAATAAATCTAACTTGAAAGTTTGAAGTTTGACTCTCAGCAGTTGTTGGTTATTGGTGAGCAAAACAAGTGTCTGGGTTTAACACCGAAGTACATTCCAGTTCTCACAACAGCATGTTCATATCAGTACACCAGTCTCATGAAAACGTTTGTATCACAACACCACCGGTGACTTCACATTGCTTTTTGTGCTGTCTTTAAAAAAATACCCTTTGAAAAACAGAACTGCACATGCGCAAAAAGATATTTTTGTTCAGTTGATCATGCCAAAATTAAATGTTAAGAAAACAAATTGTGAAAGAATCACCCTTACCATGAACTCTAATGAACCTGACAGTTTCATTTTCCAATTCTCAGCAAGCTGTTAATGAGCAAAAAAGGTTCTTAAAATCATATTTTTTCATCTATTTAACTTTCTAGAACTTTTTAATGGCCACACCTAAACTGAACTGATTTTCAGGGTGTGGAGATCCTGGATTAGAAGTTGTGCATGTCTGTTTTCATGGAAACTGGTGGATAAGCAACAAACACATTAATGCCGGTCTATAAGGAGTAAACATACTGTAGAAGTACTTTCAACCTTAACTGTAATAATGTTACCACACCACTATAATAGACCGACAGACACCAGAATGCACTGTAATGTTGCTACCTGATGATCTAGTCCTCAGATTCTGGGTCACCCCTGAAAAGGGGACTTTTAGTTCCAGTGGCCCACTCGGTCACCAAAACATAATAAGTAAAATCTGCTGTCTTAAGAGGTAGATTTTAGGTTGCCATAGCAGAGTTATGTGTTTTTAGATTGCCAAGTGTCCCACATTACTTTTGTTTTTTTTTTCCAAAGGATTGCAGTTTGCACAGAATATTATGGTTTTATACATAATCAACACTGTGGAGACCTAATTTAAACATGGGAAGTAAGTCTTAAAAATTACCACTGCAGTGCAATGTGAACATAATTTTTGTTGCAGGTAAAACCATGATTAACAAAAAACAGCTTAATATGACTTGTTGTATTAGTGCTATTAAAACTCATAATGTATATTTGTATTTTTCTGTGACATCAGGTTTTCAGAAGCCTTCCCACAGACCAAGTGCGTAACTATGCAGAACTAAGGGAGTACGTTGCCAAAGCTGGCTTGGGAAGTGAGGATAAAGCCAGAGCTGTAGAAGAACTGAAGAAGATCCGTGGCTTCCTGGTGCAATTCCCATTTTACTTTCTATCTGCGGAAAACCTTCTTCCTTCTGCTGCAACAAAGGAAGGCATGGTACCAATTGAAGTTTGGACTTAAAGTCCACTTATCTGATCTGTATATGAAATCTGATTACATGTAGTGTGCATTATACTTTGTATCATAAAGAGGGGCTCTATTTACCAGTAAGCAAATTGCATTTGGCATCAGCAGATCTCCATTACCCAACTGTCCAAAGTAAAATTGAATTTCATGATATTTTGTTCTAGTATCTGTGCATCAAAACATGATGTTAACCTTTGCCTTGATGCTTTTCAGGAGCTGAGGCCATAATCCTATACTTACGGCATCACAGTCAATTCCATAACAACAAAGTGTAATATCACAAGTAGAGGATGTGACCTTAGCTCCGGAACAGCATCAGGACAGACTGAACTGTAGAGACCAACAAGGGTCATGATGTCATACATACAATATAGTCTGATTAATAAAAATAGAATAATAGCTAGGTTAATGCGGATTGCAAGGCAGTAATCCGATCTAGAGGCTCTCTCAGGACATAGGGAACCTCAAGAGCGATGCTTGAAAGGTTCCCATGTCCCCAGAACCTCGAGATGCCTTTACTGCCTTGTGATCCACACCAAACTATTTGTTATTTTTGTTAATATATGGATCCGAGGGGAATTGACTCACCTCTGTTTTGTGGATTGAGTCTGGGGTCCGTGTGCATGCTGGCGGGGTTCCTTTGAGCAGTGCGAGTGTTTAGCCCTGTTCCCTTTTTCTTTTTCCAACTGCAGTTCCTCAGCTGTGGTTTCAGTCAGCCAGCGTTAGTGAAGAGGATGTGGGGGAGAGCAAGCCCTGCATGACTAAAAATGGGATGGAGCAAGGAACAGAGGGAAAAAAATTGCAGCTTCTAGCGCTGAAGTTTTCTCTCGCTAAGTGAGAGTGTGAGCTGCCATGTTTTGGGACTTGTTCTGCCTCCTACACAGGAAAAGTGGCCAGTCAGAAGGCACGCTTGTGAAGACGTCGGGAGGCAGACTTATACTTGCCCTGTTCAGCTTTGTTGATAATACTTTCGTTCAGGTCCTGAATGAAAGTATTACGGCACCTGAACAATAGTATTATCACTCGGGAACAGTAGTATTATCGCTCTGGGAGCGATGGTATTACCGGGAATTTTTGTATGCTTTTTAATAGTAGTATTTTTAAGAATCCTTATGTTAAAATAAAATAATGGCTGGAAATTTAGGGTTTTGGTGGATCTGACAATATCAAATGTGATTTTTTTTAGCTCTTAGCCAGGGCACCACTATAAAATATATTTTTTTGTTTCTTTATCCACCTGCTGTCCCTGGTTCTGGCAGCATCCCTTAAGCCCTGTCATTGATCTGTCTCGTGGACTAACGGGTCAATAGCCAGTTACACACAGTCGTATCGGTGGGTGGCCAGCTATGTAGGCTTGTGTGGCACCTGCGAGGGATCAAGAGTGAGCCAGGGCATTTTACTCTGTTTTTCTACCTCAGGACATCTGCGAGTGAGGCATGCATGTGCGTATTGATGCACATGCATGCTGTGTCAGCATGTGCATGCCCCCCCACACACACACACATGCATCTGCTAGTCCCACCGGTACTGCCATGCGTCCTCCACTAGGTGGTAGGCAAGCATCAGGACTGAGCATTCCCTCACCCCAGGGGAGGAGAGCTGTCTTACGATACTCAATCCACCCTCTCACCAATGGTGTAGCCTAGATTAAGATACCAGTGCCTCAGTTCTCCATATCACAGGGCAGGCCTACTATGAAAGAGTTAAACAGTTTATCAGTTCAGTTTACTTCTCATCTCTTAAGTCTGGGCTTTAGGAGGGTGTTAAATATGAATATAAAAAACATACACAGTCAAATTCTCTTCCACCAAAGCATTACTAATTATTTCATTGTATGTTGCTTATGCATTTTAGTCTTGGTGCAATAAACATGGTCAAAGCATAGTAAATGGCCTTATCCTGAATCTCCAACCTGTTAAGATTCAGTACATTGAAAGTAATCCCTAAAAGGATTTTTTTAAGAATATTTGTAACAGATTTTTAAGTATTCTCTGATGCTTTTAAGATTTTATTCCATCAGTTATGTAATACATAGTAAGAAAAGAACCTCTGTAGCATAATACATTACCATTGAGGTAGTAAATGTAACACTGGATTAATGATATGTTTGTTAAAAATTACTTCCCTCCATACCGTTTACCATTGCTTGCCACTGTTAAACATTTAATTTCAACATAAATGAGCAGTAAGATTACTAGCATTTAAATACCTTTTCTCAGTATTGATACCAAATCACCATAATACAGTAGGATGATTACAAAAAAGTACATTGTGGTATTAGAAACAAGTGTTTCTCTGCTGTCTTTAGAAAATCCATCAATTTCAAAATCACATTTCAGTGGTAAATGCACAATCTTAATGTATACTAATTCAGCATTTGAATAGGGCCCCCATTATACATGCTTGGTAAATTCAGACATCCTGATAATTTTATTTTTGTATCATATAGTTATAAAGAACCCATGTTGGATGTACATAGATAAGAACAAGGTAAACTATGTGTAGATGAAAAGAACTATTCATGCCAACCCAGTGGTGCTGAGGGTTGAGGCGCTGAATGCCACACCAACAACCTGAGTTCGGGAATGGGCCCAGGCTGCCAGAGGTCAGCAGGGGAAGGAAGGGATCGAGCATCTGGAGGACTGCTCTCCCTTCCCAGGGAGGTATCTGGGACTAGTGTCGCTCCCATGCAGCTCCTGATGATGGCCGGGGGCAGTGCCGGAACAAGCGGCGCTCTGCAGATGCAGTGGGTGGAGCAGCATTGGCACATTAACGCCATAAACGCCATTGCACATCCTAGCTCTGAGGGGTGAAACAAAAAAAAAACCCTGGAGGACTGAGGAGGTGATGAGGGCTCCAGGGATCTGGCCACACATCCCCAGCACTGGACCGCTGCCCCGATTGTCCCTAGGCACTACCCATAGGACGGACCCTTCTAACCTTAGGAAGACACTGCCATAGTAGGTGGGGGTGGGCCCTTCCTGGGGGTGAACTGAGGGACTGGAATGTCCTGGTGGGGCATCCATCGGTGGCGGGGTGTCAGCGGGGAGAAGCAGGCCTCAAATCAAGTGAGCACCTCTGAGAGATGCCTCAGTACTACGGTGTAAAAATAAAGTATATAAAAAAAAAAAGAACTATTCACTACGTTTAAATGTGTTTATTAATTACATGCATGTTCAGTCTTGAAAAAAGTTATTGCTTTATCTTTATTATCAGTTCTTGTATTCTGTGCATTGTATATAACCATGTGATGTAACACAGCAGTGTGGTAGATATGATTTCCTTGTGGTCTTATTAGGCATTTTCATGGGATGCAGAGTATCCTTGCACACTATATTATATCAGCTACTCATGAGACACTACCATTCCTTTAGTACAACAGGCTGTCGTTATTGCTATTTACATTTGTGGTTTCTACATTTTTCCACAAAGCAATGTAAATCAGAGGTATGTTTCCATATGTTGTACTGTATGACATATAAATACTGTTTGTCATTCTCTTGGTTGGGCTTTGCCCGACTAAATCTTTTTGATATTTTTAGATGTATGTGATACATTCTTTAATGAAGTTCTGTCCTGACAAGTCTCTAAACTAAAAATGTCATTAGCTTTACTACTTTTTCTCAGACTTAGTCAGCATTTTGATACCCTAAATCCATTTCAGTGTGATGTTGTGTCCCCCACTTACCACGTGTTTTGTACCGAACAGGTTAGGTAAGGATTTCAGAGTGACCACTGTGCTCCTAGAAAAGTTAAAAGCTTGTTCTGGAGTTTGGGAGATGGCAATGTCCAGCATTGTTTGAGGTGTTATGCATACCTCTCAACTGTCTGTGATTTTGACTCAAAATTTTCCCCTGTCCCTCGTAAAATTTTTGTTTTTGTGACCGAACAGTGGGGGATTGAAAGTACAAAATAATGCCAAACATTAAAGTTACAGACTTGTTCTTCTTCAGAAAATGTATCTTACACTAATCCACTTATTCTGTCAGCTTTCTGAGTGAATAGTATCAATTTTTAAGATGTGTCCCTAATTTAGGGTCTTTGTCCCTGATTTTTTTTTTAAGCTTTGCTCCTGATTTACAAGTAAAGAGGTTGAGAGCTATGGAGTTATGGACTGAAAGTCTGAAAACAAAATAGTATTTTTTTGTTTTTGTTTTTTTGTTGCGGCACAGGTGACTAGGACTGGGCTTGGGGACATTTTTCTTCTATTTAGTTAGCAAGAGTTTTCCTTAAACAAATGATCGTAAACCACTTCTGTGCCAGTTGTTGCTTCTCTTCCGTGGCCTTACAGGTCTTATCTGTTAACTGCATACAGGTGTTACTTTAAATGCTTTTGGTTTTAAAAATGTAATGTGGCTGTTATTTGTTTAGATTGTATTTATAAATCTGGAATATTACATTTAACTCAAGTCTTCAATGTGGTTTTAGTCTTGAAGTAACTAAATACTGTTGTAAATCAAGAATAATCAACACTTATCTTGTAAAATGAACTTTATTTATCAATATAGTTTTAGAAAACAGAATGCCCATTATTTTTATTAATTCAAGTTTTTGCTCATCGTGTCCAAATGTAAGAGAAATGTATGAAGGTTTGGATTACCCCTCAGTTATAATGACTTTCTGCAGAATGTCAATGTGTTTTTTATAATGTGCTCAAATGTGGATGCTTAGGCTTCCTCTTTTAACCCAATTAAGTATTATTGCATCCGTTATGATTTAAAGCTTCGTTCTCTCAGCAGCTACAGTGTCTTAAGCAGTTGGACTTGGAGTCCTTGATGACGGCACACTATGTTGCCATGGATGAGACTCAATTTTGGAGTCACTTTGGGTCTTCTACTTCACTGGATCAGTAGAGAATAGGTGCATTATGGAGGCGATGCAGTTGCTGTCCAGTGAGGGAGGCCTGGAGAGCATCACTCTGCAGTGCCCTCTGCAGCCAAGTAATGAGCAAGAGAGAGCAAGGCCTTTGAATAAGCCACTGACCATACCCCTCCTGGTTGAGGCTGGGTGTGAGATACACTCAAGAAGTGCTGTGGAGGGGGAGACCACAGCATCTGGCCTCAAGGGAATAAAAAAGTACTGGCTGAAAAGATTCTTGCACGGACCATTGAATACGTCATTTTGAAAGACCTTTTACAGTCCTTGGAGTTATAACAGCAGCAAAAAGTAAAACACACAACAGTCATTTTCACACAGATTCCTCATCTGTTTATGCATATAGTATCTGCTATAATAGTTGATGGGGTACGTGTATAATGGGAAGAATTTCCTCCCCAGTCTTTTACAAGTACAAGGGGAAAATGCTGCCTATAAGGAAGCTAAAATAAAGACACACGTCACAAGTTAAGTAAAGGTTTCCAGAAATGCTTATCTCAGAACACATAAGGTAGCTAAAATCTGCACATGTACTGAAATTTCTATTTGATTTTTCAATCAAAGTAGCCAGTTAAAGATCTGTTACTGTCAAGGCCCAATCTGTGAAAGTGGTTGCTGTGTTTACACACACGCACACATACACAAGCCTAATGAGGAGGGGTGCAGCAGCCAAAAATATAAAAAAAAAAGCTTCAAAAAGCCATTGGAGAGCTTTCCAAGTGCTCAATGAGAAAAATATTTCTGGAAATAACCTGCAGTATGTGCATTCAACTCCTGTACATACGTATGTATGCATGCATTGTAAGGGTCCTCTATCAAGGCACATGTAATAAGGCTAACATTTGAGTTTTAGCTGTTCTTCATTTCTAAGTAAAACAATATTTAGTGTATCATTAGTAGCACCTAGTAGGAACCTAAAAATAAAGAAACTTAGAAATGCAACTTTTTTTTTTTTAATTTTGGGTATTGACATTACTCCTCCTGTATTATTGTCCCTCCCTGGAGAACCTTTGTTTTTAGAAACTTAAAATATGATATTATACATCAGTTTCTTTTCCCTGGTCTGCAAGTAATGCACAAGACCATTGTCTCTGCTTTTTTTTTTTTTTTTACTAACATTTGTCTGCTCGTTGTTCCATCACAGTATTTTAGCTGACATGCTGAAATTAGGCCTGCCTGCACACACAACTTCTGCTTCTAGCTGCTTTGCTTTCACATGCTCCTGTAATTTTGTTTGGAAATGTGTGTGCTGTCTCAAAATCTATGTGTATTTTATAAGCAAATCAAAAATAATCCCAAAATTCACACATTTCTACATCATGATTCTGTGAAAATAAGCAGACACAAAAATGTATTGGTGTGTTTTTCCCCTTCCTATAATCAGTCAGCTGTTTTTTTTTTCTCAGAATGAATCTCAAGTCATGCCGTCTTCATAAGTGTCTGACAATCTCTAATTATACGTCTCAATTTCCTTGTTCCTCATTACAACTTAAGAAGAAATTATTTAATCATAGTTTTCAAATCTATGTGTAGTCATTGCCATGTGAAATGTGAATCCCATGTTTTTCCAAAATCGTGTAGTTGATTTGAGGAAAAAAATCTATTAGTCCTGAAGTAAAAATGAAAGTATTAAAAAATCCTCCTTCTACGAAGGGTTTTCAGTCAATTTATACAGTTGAATTATTTAAATTTTTTGTTGTTGTTGATTTACATTTTTGTCAGTAATGGGCAGGCAATTAGTAAAATAATGTATTCTGCAGATAATTTTCCACGATACCTGTTGGAAATATACATAAATTGCACTGTCTGTATTGTGTTGAGACTGTCGGTCTTGTTGATTTTTTTAAATATGGCTTTTTGCTGTTTATTCAGTCTCAGTTTTATTTATATGATTCTGTAAGAATGCATTTAAACTATTTTTGATGACGTCGACTTTTTGGGATATGTTTACAGGTGCTGACTTAACTGAAGAATGTTAAAAATTGAGAAATATCATGTAGAATGCTTCTTATTGTTTAATTTATTCCAGCTTTAATCAGTAGCTTTGCAAACTCTCAAAATGTTGGTGGGTTAGTGTCTTTCTTATAAATTACTCATTTGTTCAGTTGTGGGTAGTACTCATCAGTACTGAAGAAAGTTAGGATGAACACCATGTAATTAAGTCCATATAGTACTTATTTCATTCCATCATATAACTCATCCAGTACAGGACAGTGTTTCGTGGCTTATCCACCACTGTGTCTGGCCCACTGTGTTAGTTACCTGTCTTATTGTCTATTTTTGTATCTTGGCATTAAAGTTCTAAATTAAGGATGCCATTTTAATGCTGAATAGACGTTAAAAGGTCATGCTGCTTGTGTGACCAAACAGCTGCATCCCTCCGGTATATTTCATTCATGTCACTCTTAGCATTTAGTCTCGTAAAGGATTTCACAGTGCCATCCAGGCAACTCCTTTGGTTCATAGAGACCATGAAATATTGCCCTTTCCTGGATGTGGTATGTGATGGAGTAAAAGAATATTATATGGACTTGATTATATGATGTTCACTCTAGCATTCTTCAGTACTGGTTTCCTCTGTCATATGAGTGACAATATGGGTGACCCAAGATCTGAATGGGAATTATTCTTCAAGACAACAGAGGGTAGCCTGGACCCCACAAGTACAGTACTGTCGTCAAGAGAACCTATATAAATTTCAGATACAATCAATTCCTTATTTAGCGATGTATTGCTCTGTGAAAAACCAACCTGCCAACATGAATTGCAATACTCTGTTAATTTTCTTACATTTACATACATCAGTAAATAATGTTCCAGGGACGTGGATATGTTCAATCCACACTGTCTGGCAGGTTCCTTGCCACTTTAAATGTTGACAGAAGGTCTTCAAGTTGGCTCCTCCCACCCACCCGGGTGGCAAAACCCTCGGCTCCGCCCCATGACGCCAAATCTTCCTTATCGCTTGGAAGCTCAGGTTCCCTCCTTTGCGCTCTGCATTTTAGGCCTAGATCCACACTCTTTGGATTTTCCTAAACTAATTTTAAAATTTACAAGGCTAAAGTCTTCGTCTTCCCTCGCGGCTACGATGGACAAATCAACTCCCGGCTTCCGTCGGTGCCCTTGTGGGCAGAAGATGTCCTGGACCAATCCTCACTCCATGTGTGTCTACTGCTTGGGGCTTGGACATGATTCACAGGCCTGTGAATTGTGCAGGTCTTTCTCAGCTTCGGTCTTGGAAGACCACACTGCCAGACTACTTCTTGGGTGCCCCGGAAAACGGTACCCGCCAGTCAAGTCTAAGGAGGCTCTTTGGGCGGTGTCTGCGGCAGCGGGCTCCACGGAGCAGTTGGAGCAGATGATCGCCCTCGAGGAGGAGGCAGCCCAGGCCACTTCTTCTTCTTCCTCCTCGGCTCCGGCATTTATCCTGCTCTCCTTGGGCTCCTCCTACACTGCTTCTTTTAAGGAGCTTTGCCAATCCCTCTCCACTAAGGGAGAAGGGCCATCAGGACATTCCAGTCGGTACAGAAAGATGGACTCTAAAGGTAAGTCCCACCATCGACGTTCGTGGGAGCAGGAGAGATCCCCTTCACCAGAGCATCGACTCTTGACTTCAGTCGAGGTTGCGGCTGTGGCCACTGGCTTTACGGTGTCCCCGTCAGGTCAGCTGGCTGAGACATCCATCGGCGCAGTCGAGATTTTTCTCGACCTGTCGGACGGTTTGTCAACTGGAGAAGCCGACAACCCTTCTTCACTGGTTCCCCGGTGGTTACCGAGGACTTGCCTGTGCCTCCTGTGCCAAAGTCCCCGGTTAAGGTCCCTGCACCAAAGGAGGGGTGGGTTTCCCTCATTCCCTCTTTGACCCACCCTCGGAATCCCTGAAGGTCTCGGTCTCAGTCCTCTTCCAGGTCCAGCCAGTCCCGCCGACCTCGGCAGTCTCGGTCTCTGCACCATGGAAAGCGGCGTCGCCACTCATCCTCTTCGGAGGATAGGCTCTGGCACAAGCTGCGTCGGCGCTACGAGGACTTCCTGTGGCAGCAACTTTTACTGACTGGTAACAAGCCGACCCCATCGCCTTCTCTGGCCATTAAGTGGCTGTCACCAGAGTGGCCGAAATAACCCCTTATGGTAGTCGAGGATCCGCCCCCAGCGCCAGTCATTCGGCTGAAACTGGCTGCTCCACCCATTGTGGCGGAACCTCCACCTCCACAACTGAAGACTGGGGCCCCGACCAAGGATTCTCGGTCGGGTCAGGGCTTGCCCCATAGGTTGTCGGTCACCCTCACTCCTGATTGACCTCGGCAGGTGGAGGGTGGCTCAGGCACTCGGCAGCTGTTCGTAGACTCCTCAGAGTCTGACGACGACTCCTCCCTGTTCTCCGGGCCGATTGACCTGCAGTCTGCAGGGGGCCAGTCGGTGGACAAGAGCCCATCCTCGTTTTTGGGTATGCTTCAACTCATCTCAGAGTCTACTGGGATGCAGCTTGAATCCATTCAAAAATGGGCCAAGTATCCCCTTACGGAGATACTGGACCAAGGGGATTCCCCTACGGAGGCCTTTCCGGTGGCTGAAGCCATTGTTGGCCCGGCCCTGGAGTTGTGGCAGCGGCCAGCATCTTGTCCCATGCCTTCGGCCAGGATGGCTCAAAAGTACGCAGTGCCCACCAGTTCACTCTCCAGTTTCTCAGAGCACCCCTCTGTGGAGGGGTTAGTGACTGATAGCATTTTCCGGCATTCCAGAAACGCTTGGGACGTGGACAAACCGCCCGATAAGGAATCAAAAAAATTGGATTACTCAGGGTATAAAGTTTACACTGCTTCCTCCCTAGGCCTTCATCAGGCTAGCTAGGCCGTTCTGATGGCACATTTCTCACATGCCCTTATGGGCTCCCTGGATGAGGTGATTCTTCATCTCCCGGCTGACCTTCAGACGACGGTCAAGCAGGTGCGGGATCAGGGAAAGGCGGTGGCTAAACAACAGCTCCAAACTTCATTGGACATTGGTGACTCTTGTGCCCGGTCAGTAGCAGCTGCAGTGGCCATGCGCCGCAGAGCTTGGCTGCAGATCTCCACCTTCACGGCGGACACCCAGCACAAGCTGGCAGATGTTCCCTTCCTGGGCACCGACTTGTTCAGACCCGGAGTGGAAGGCCATCTCCAGAGGATCGAGAAGTCCAATGCCACCTTGGACTCGATCACATCTGCCTAGAAGGACAAAGGCCGCCCACCGCAGCATAAGCCCTTTCCGCCTTCCGCTCCTGTGGCACGTCCGGCACAGCAACACCAGCATCAGGGCCAGCAGGCTCACACTTGGCACCCTAAGGCCAAGTCTGCCACTTCCTTTAGTAGGAAGCCTGGAGGCAAGGGTCCAGGAGGTCCCTCAGCAGGCCCTTCCTCCAAGCCTGCCCAGTGATGGGTTGAGGGGTGTCGCCCCCAAACTCGTCACTCCTCCCCGGGTTCCCTCCATAGGGGGGTGGCTCTGCCACTTCCTTTCCACCTGGTCCGCTATCACCAAGGACTGCTGGGTGTTAGAAGTAGTCGTCAGGGGTCTGCTTCTGGAATTGAGCAGTTCCTCCTATCAAGCCGTGCACTTCATGGGGCTACAGGTTCCGCAGCCTCTCTGTCAGCTCGTTGAGCCGACATTGCCTTGCTCCTCCAGAAGGAGGTGATCAGAGAGGTGGCGGACCCTCCTCCAGACCCAGAGTTTGTGTCCAGGTACTTCCTGGTCCCAAAATGGATGGGGGGCTGGTGCCCCATTCTCAGCCTGCATGACCTGAACAAGTTTCTAAGGCCTCGCACCTTCAGGATGGTCACTCTGGCTCAGATCATTCCATCCTTGGAACGGAGCATGTGGTTCTGTTCTCTGGACCTTCAGGACGCGTTCTTTCACGTCCCAATCCGTCCGCCTCATCAGCGATTGCTCCACTTCAGAGCAGAAGTATCTCTCTACGAGTTCTGGGCCATGCCCTTCGGCCTCTCTCCAGCTCCCAGGGTCTTCACCAAACGCATGGCAGTGGTGACAGTATTCCTGTGGTGACGAGGGATCCGGGCGTACACTTATCTGGATGACTGGCTGATTGTAGCCCCCTCCAGGTTGGAGGTGGAGCGGTCCAGGGATCTGGCCCTCCAGGTCTGCTCTCAGATTGGCCTCCTCATCAGCGAGGCCAAATTGGAACTTATGCCATCGCAGGTAATTCAGTTCATCAGGGCAGAGCTTGACTCTCTTCAAGCCAGAGCCCGGCTCCCGGCGGACAGGGCTAAGGTCCTTTCCTCCTTTGCCCAATCGTTTCTGGTTGGGCAGTTGCACCCTGCCCGGGACTTGCTGTGCCTCCTGGGCCTCATGGCAGCCTGCACCAGCGTGGTCCATTGGGTCCGCTGGCATATGCGTCCCCTGCAATTGGGGCTGGCCAGCCAGTGGTCACAGCACTCCAGTCCTCTGGACCAGCCAGTGACAGTGACCCAGGAGATGTGGAACGGCCTGCAGTGGTGGCTCATCCCAGCTCATCTGCAGGAGAGTATCCCATTCGTCCGCCCAGAGCCGACGGTCACTCTAACGACCAATGCCTCTCTGATGGGTTGGGGTGCCCATCTGGGGGAGCTCAGAGCCCACTGCCTCTGGTCCCCTCTGGAGTCTCAATGCCACATCAACCTGCTGGAGCTTTGAGCGGTTCAACTAGCCCTCACCACCTTCGTTCCGTTTGTATGGGGTCAGGTGGTTCAGATCCAGACGGACAACACCACAACCATATACTATCTTGACCATCAGGGCAGGATGCACTCCTTGCCTCTGTGCAAGGAGGCTCTCCATATCTGGTCTCTCATGATCAGCCTGGAGGTGGATCTCCTAGCCATCCATGTGGCAGGAGCCTCCAACATTCTGGCCGATGCCCTCAGCCGGATAGGCACTGCTTCTCACTAGTGGTCTCTCCTGCCAGAGGTAGTACAAGATCTGTTCTCCCACGATAAGATTGGGACTACCCTCAGGTGGACCTGTTCACCTCCAGGGAAAATGTGAAGATGAGGCTGTTTCACGCCTGCCCCCCTCAGCAGGGCTCACTGCAGGGGGATGCCTTCTTGAGGCCGTGGACCCGGGCCTCTTCTACGCCTTCCCTCCATTTCCCTTGATCCACAAGGTGCTCCTGAAGGCAAAGAGGGACAAGGCTCAGGTGATTCCGGTAGCTCCAGACTGTCCCCACCAGTTCTGGTACCCAGATCTCCTCAGCCTCAGCTCCAGGCTCCCAAGGCAGCTTCCAGTCTGCCCGGACCTGCTCTGTCGACAAGGGGAAGGTTCTCCATCCAGACCTTCAATCCCTGCACCTGATGGCCTGGTTCCTGAGCAGCTAGAGTTCCAGGCCTTCGGTCTTTCCAACGAGGTCCTGAATGTCGTTGAGGTGTCCCATAAGGAGTCGACCAGAAAATGCTATGCCTTCAAATGGAAGAGATTCTCCATTTAGTGTCGGGACAAGGGGTTGGACCCTTCTTTCTGTTCCTTGGCTAGCATTTTGGACTACCTGTGGTCCCTTTCTCAGCTAGGGCTTCAGTCGACGACCCTTAAGGTGCACCTGGCAGCCATCTCTGCTCACCGGGCGCAGGCGGGCAAGCAGTTGGTGGCACAGGAGAAGGTGGTCGGGTGCTTTTTCCAAGGCCTTGATCACATATCCCCTCCGGTGCGAGAACCTCCACCTCCATGGGATCTACTGCTGGTATTGGCTAAGCTCATGGGCAAGCCATTCGAACTGATGCACAGGTGTGACATCTCTCACCTGTCATGGAAGACAGCCTTCTTGGTGGCTATCATGTCAGCCAGAAGGATGGGAGAGCTCCGGGCACTTTCCATTGAGTCTCCTTATCTGGTCTTCCCAGGGACAAGGTTGTCCTTCGCCCCCACCTGAAATTCCTTCCAAAGGTGGTGTCGGAGCTTCACCTTAACCAGGTGTTGACTCTGCCGGTGTACTAACGCAATCACACCTCGGAGGCCGAATATAGGCTCCATACTTTGGACCCTAGAAGAGCACTCTCTTATTATAAGGAGTGAACGGCTGAAGTTTGGGGAGAGGTTCACCAGCTGTTTATCACCTATGCTGAAGCCGCACCTGGCAGACCTGCAGGCAAGCAAACAATAGGCAGGTGGGTCACCTCCTGCATAGATCTCTGCTATAGGTTGGCAGGCATGGAGCCTCCCAAAGGGATAAGAGCTCATTCTACCCGCCATACCGCTGCTTTGGTGGCTGCTTGTAGGTATGTCCTTATCCAGGAAATCTGCAAGGCTGCTACCTGGAAGTCAGCACACACCTTCATTTCCCATTACCACATTGACCTAGAGTCATGCCGGGATGCTGGTTTTGGGACCTCAGTTCTCCAGTCCTTATTCCCTAAGTAGGGGGTGCACGCCTTGCCTCCCTCCTCCCGGAGAACTGCTAGGAGTCTTCCAGACAGTGTGGATTGAACAATATATCCACGTCCCCAGAAATGCAGGTTACTCACCTGTAACAGGAGTTCTAGGAGTGGTATATGTTGTTCATGCACAAGACCCAATCGACCTCCCGGTTTCATCGCCGCAACTTGGCTTCCAGCCAAGCAGATCTATGCCATGGGCAGAGCTGAGGTTTTACCACCCGGTGGGTGGGTGGAGAGCCAGCTCAAGACCTTCCGGCAACATTTAAAGCAGCAAGGAACCTGCCAGACACTGTGGATGAACAACATATACCACTCCTAGAACTCCTGTTACAGGTGAGTAACCTGTATTTATACTCCACTGATTTAGAATACATCATTATTAACTGAAACAACTTCATTCCAGTACATCAAAAGGTATAGCATGCTGTTAGGAGCTACTATAATTTAAAGGTCAGATCATATGGTTGCCTTTCCACATTTGCCATGTGCCTGTTGAGAAAAAGAAGCCATTCTATGAATCTATTGAATTCAGTCTATAGATCCTAAAATTTAGATTGTATATTGATACTAATTTTTTGACACCATAATAAACTATTTACTTAGCACGTTTGTGTTTTACAGTGCTTAACTCAGTAACACGTTCCTCTGTAAATACGGTTTTATTCACAACATATAGCATAATAATGTATGTAGCTTAAATGCTATCCATATTGTGACTACAACTATGCCATGCTGGACTAAGTATGTTATTTATAAGATCAGTTTAGTTAAGATTATTGAATAATGCACCGAGAACTGTCCTTTAAGGCTTCTGACCTCCATGGAATGTTGCCATTTAACAGATCACATTTACCTGAAAATAAAAACATTTATAGTCACTGGTTTTGTCTTTCTCATTATGTAATGCAGTTTAACTTTGACACAAATAATAGTTCCAAATCCAGGGTATCACAAGAAAGCTTTGAAGTTATTTTCCTCATGAGCGGGGTGTGTTATCAGATGTGTTTGTATTTACTATTTGCAGTTAAAGTGCTGTGGTGAACTTGTTTTTCTTTAAACATTTACTAAAGATGCATCAAATACAAGTTGTGTTGCCTCTGCTGCTATACCCATACCAGAATTCCTCTTGAGTAGATCACAAATTCCCAGGTATTCAAAGAAACTCAGTCTGTCGTCCTTATCAAGATCAACTTCCGCCAGGAATTCCTGTTAAAGTAATTAAAACTGTTCAGATATTTTTAAATGCCCTTTTAGAAATTAACTTAAAGGTGCTACATTTCTCTCCTAAATTAATCCAGGTAACTTTTTAAGCTTACATATAACTTTAGTTCATTATGCTTGATATGGAAAGAAACTGTAAAGACTCAACATTTTATGTTCAGTAGCGTATATACAGGAAGTTTTGATTTTTATAGGTTTATGAAGAAATGCTAACTTTACAGAGAAAGCTGCTTAAGGAACTGAGACAGTAATAGACCTCTTGGAGGGGAAACATTTTTGAACTACGCCATTCAGTTTAAAAACCAATGGAAAGATCTT